>JAUPFV010000004.1:26600896-27806175 GCA_036936605.1 Limnanthes douglasii subsp. nivea | reverse complement strand
TCTTTTGTAGGTGATCGGTTAGGATAATGTAACATCATTAATATTGTTAATGTGGTGAAAATGGATAGATATTCAGATTTCAAATAAATATAGTCAACTTAAGTTTAAGTTTATAATATTTTACGTGACAGCTGAATTTTTTTCAGACCCAAAATCCAGGTTAAGGGATTGTAAGAGATTTTCAAGGTTACATGAGTGGGTCAATATATTTTTTAATGTCAAAACCGCCGGTTGACGTCGTTTTTATTCATAGGAATAGATAGAAATTAAATGTTTTTCAAAGAATTGTATTATTTTTAATTTTTAACTTTTTAGAAAGATTGAAAATAGTCACGATATTATAATGATGCATTGAAATGTCATTATTACAATATATTTTTTTCAATATATATATATATATATATATATATATATATATATATATATATATATATATATATATATATAATAATAATAAATAAATAAATAAATGTTCGATGTTAACTAAAATATGATTAGCTCATATTATGAATGAGACATGTGAAATTGCACCGCTAGTTAGCATGTAACGCGAAAAATATGTTTTTCAATAGTATAATATATTTGCATTTTCGAAAGTATTCAATTATTTGGTCAAGAATTTGGATTAGGTATACCGACTAGTTTCATATATATACACTTAAATAATATTTATAAAATTAATTTATAATATAAGTGAGGTTGGATTTAGAGAGATCATGTGTATGTCCAGATCATCTTTAAGTAAACAAAATAAATTCATGTAGTGATAAAGATCTCCACTAATATATTTGAGGTCATGAGTTTGAGATCTACTATATAATATACTAACTAACGTTTTAGTATATTATTATCTATATGTGAAAACAACTATTTGTATCGTGTGGCTCGTTCATCTCAGTTGGTAGAGGGTGATTTTAGAGTTTTCTTGTTTTTGCCATTAGAAATATTTATCTTCTTTCAAAAATTTGTCAAATCTCGGTCCTCGCAGACTTCAGGATTTGTTGGCTCTATGATGAGCTGATTGGTCTACATACAAAAATTAAAAGATCTTAGCGCGATTTGGATGCTTTTTTAACTAGAAACTGAACATTATTTGAAGAGTAAAGAACATAAAGAAAATATTATAATTTTGAATGTTTAACTCACTCGAAATTATATTAAAAATATTCTTCTAGTAAATACCATTTGTTAATATTATTAGAAATTTCTTTACATTTTTTTCAAATTCAAAATAGTTAAACCTTATAATCTAATTATACATTACATGATATATACGTAGGCGCAATTGACACTGTGGCAATCACCGCTGTTTGGGCTATGACATAACTTATTCAGTATCTAGCAGTTATGAAAAGAAATTCAATCTAAAATATGAAAAAACAATGGAAATAAAAAAAATCATCAACGATGATATTTGTAAGCTCGACTATATTAGGTTGGTCGTGAAAAAAAACGTTTTGAAAGCATGCTCCAGTGTTTCTACTCTCTAGAGAGGTTATACCCCAAATATCTATTAATATATCAACGTGACTCTGAGGATATTAGTGACTGCATGTGTCAATATGGATAATAAATTTTTCAAATGTGAAGAGTATCTCAAATCTATATAAGATTTTTGTTCATAAAAAAGAGAAGATATTTGGATTTGTACACACTTTTCTAAACTAGCTTTGTTTACCGGTTTCTACTGTAAGTGTTGAGCGAGTATTTTCTGGTATGAAATATGTGAAGAATTATTTGAGAAATAGAATCTCAAATCCATGGCTTCATGATGGTTTAGTGACATTTGGGAGAGAGAAATACTTTATGCAGTTGATGATCTAGATATTATCAAACGATTTCAAGACATGAGTAAGAGATGACTCTATTTAAGCTTGAACTATAATATATTTTTATGTTGAATTATAACTAAAATATATACCTATTTTTATTATGAAATACTCATATATTTATATTTTATTGAATTTTTTCTATAATATTTTTGGCATACCATTGATTTTTGTCTCATATCTTTATTTGTTAACTTAGTAACATTGTATATCGGCTATTTGAACAAATATATGAAACAATACCAAACACATGTTAGTGGACAAATTTACAGTATGTAGATGTCCATCAATTAACATTATTATGTCAATGTAACGTTTATTGTTTATATAATGTTAAATATTATTTTACAAATGTATACAAAAATCGAGACAAAAAGAAACAAAATTATCTTTAATATGATAAATGTTATGATATTAGATATGTACACATGATATAATGTATAGTTAAAATATATTTTGCATAATATATAGTAGATCTATGTAATTTTTCTCGATCATGTATTATGAAACTTGTAAGATGTGTTTTATAAAAATAATTAAAGGATAGTGACTGAAAATAATATGACGAAAATATTTATAATTAGATAGTATTATGTACAATATATCGTTTGGTTGTGAAACTCAAGTATTTTTTATGCCAGTGCGGCGTAAGCGTGTGCTCGAATCTATATTTTCTTATAAAAGGTCATAAAACACAAAAAACTTCAATTAAGTATAGTCATAATTTATGATTAAGTGAATTTACATGTCATCATCCTTATCTTGGATTATAACAAAGTTATTTATAAATGTGTTACTAAAAATTCTCTCACTTGAATCATCATATGTTACTTAATGATGTATTTACTTACTATATATCTTGATTCTATTTTATATAGATTAACTGAACAATATTGTACATGACGATGAACGACAAATGACTACAGACTTCTTCTTTGCAATGCGAGTAACTGAGCATATTAGTAATCATGTTATCGTTATCAATAAATTACATGGATGAATTATAGTTTATATCATAAGAATAATGTGAAAT
Source organism: Limnanthes douglasii subsp. nivea (assembly GCA_036936605.1). NCBI lineage: Eukaryota > Viridiplantae > Streptophyta > Magnoliopsida > Brassicales > Limnanthaceae > Limnanthes > Limnanthes douglasii. Next base: position 27,803,313 of record JAUPFV010000004.1, on the reverse strand, counting down.
GTAAACGCACATCTCTATTCTTAACTAATCCTACTTAAGTGGCGATCAACTTAATAAATTAGACAAGTCGATAAACTTTAGTTGATCCATATATATTACAATAAACCAAAGTTTATACTGTCAAATTAAAAATGTATATACATATAAAATCGGTATGTACAACAAAACACTCATCAAAATCAATGATTATTTAAACAAGCAGCACCCATCCTAATCATATGTTCCCTAAAAACCGTAAGTAATAGTACTTTGGTAAAATGATATGTTTTTTTGGGTATATGCTAATGTGCTCTAAATTGATTTGGTAACTCTGAAATTTTTTTAGCAGATATGAATTTGATATCTATATTTTTGGACTTAGATAAGCTCTTTCACTTAATTGTAGAACTATTTCACATTAAAGCTTAGGTGATGTAGTCGAGACGTCCAAACAAAAACTTTTTTATTTTATTTTATTTTATTCAAATATTTTACATTATTCAAATCTAAGTGTATTAAGATTTTATTTTAGTTTATTTTTGTGAATAATATTAATACTATTTTTTCTGTATCAAAATAGTAATTTATAGGCACAATATCTAAAATATTGGAACAAATTTTACTTATAAGCACCGTACCAATTGACTATAGTTTTATAAACCCTAATTTTCAAACTTGAACTCAATGAAATCAACATATTTTTCAACCATTAAAATTACATATTTTCTTAATGAAATCAATACATTTATCAACCATTTAAAGTAATATATTTTTGCAATTACAAAAAAAATCTAGTTATTTCACATTTAATTAACATTTCTTTTTACAAAACAAGTTTGTACTTTGTTTTACACAATCATACTTATTTAGCAACCAACGCCATATTTTAGAAACTATTTTCTTCTTATTTTTGCAACAAATTTGCAAGTAATTCTGCAACTCAAACGCAATTATTTTTTCGAGACTTATTTTGCAACTAATTTACACGTAATTTTACGACTAAAAAATCAAGAAAAATTTAAAACAAAAAATATTTCATTGATATAATCTTGTTCGTATTAAAAAAATAATATCAATGATACTTTCGCATATTTTTTTAGAGCTATGGTTTGAACGATAGGATATATGTTTTAAAAAAACAAAAAACAAATGAGAGAAAAAAAAAAACGTTTATGGGTATTTCAGACTAACTTGTGATTATCTGTAAATACTAATTTAATATCGTATGGTTATCTGTAATTTATGAAATCTTGGATGGCTATTGGTAAATATGTTTGATTTAGTGTCCTTATTGGTAGATTTCCCTTAATAATATGTATATACTAACGAATATATTTTGATTTTTTTTTAACATTTTAAAAATATTTAAATTAAGACGAAAATATGGTAAAGAGATGAAGTTTTTTGGTTTTTTTTAGAAAACATATAACTCATTCGGATATTAATATAACACAACTGTATTTAGTGTGAGATTGAGATGCTAATGATTAATATTTCATTTGTACAATTCAAAACATGGGACAAAACGTTTTTAGCATAACTATTTATAGTAAGATGCTTGTAATTAAGATTTAAAATTTATAAAAGTTTGAGGTATATTCATAATGTTTAAAATACAATCAATGTCTTTTATTTACGAAGATGCACCTTTTTCAAATTGAGATTCTCTTTCACCTTCTTCAAATTTTGTATACAGATTTCGTTCTCATCATAATCATTATCGATCTGGCCGAAGAAAAGAGGTCTAATATATTTTTCTCACATTTAACGAGAGTAAAATGGAGTTTGTACTACAAAGACTCATCTAACAAACACACTGAACCAAAATACAAGAAATGTCATATATTTTACACACTAGCCCAAATTCTTGGCACGAATGACCAGTGCTATCTCTAGATCTACAAACCTATTTTTCATATATTTTACACAATTTATTACCTATAAGTAATCAAACCATGACTCAGTCAACCATCACAAATGAATATTAACTATATCGGTCTAACAAAACTTTGTTTATCATAAATATGTTGTTATCGAACCAAATAAAATATTATGTTGTCTAATTTAGATCATAAAATTATCTAGGATTATATTTTGTCAAATTTTAATCAATAGAAGATGAATAAGTACTAAGAAATTAGTGACTCTGGTCGTTATAATTAAAAAAAATTGAAGCGAGATGCTCGCTTTTTTGGGATATGACAAGTATTTTGGCATAATTTTTATTATAAGATTTTGAGATGAGGCCCTCGCATAGTTTAAATAACAACCATCAGGCTGTATACATAATTTTGAAATGTTATGGACGAACTTTCGAGCCAAGTTCGTAGGTAAAAAAGTTATATGGGGTAAAATTAACTACATCATCCATTGCAAGCATGAACCAATAAAATCTATTGGGAACACACTAAATGTCCAAGGATTATATCAGAAGATATAATGAAGAAAAAAAACAAAAACCTTTGGTGATCTGTTAGTTTAGGTCGAAGCACAAATAAAGGTCAAAATGATAATATGTTTGTGACTTCAGAGGTCTCAAACACATATCCTTCTTACCATCATGCGACTAATATAAAGGAACCATTAATCGTGGATCTGATCCAGACCCCTAAGTCTTTGACCGCACTCTTCAATGAAATTTAAATAACAAATTTTGAAAAATAATGAATGGGAAAAAACTGATAACAAAATGAAAATACAAGGTCGAGAATGATGTTATACAGAGTTTAATAAAAATATAATTTGTATCTTTGATAAGGTAAAGGACATGGTCTATTTCCACAAGCCTAAAAATATGTTCACTTTTAAAAATCAACGTAATATGAATATAGTGTGTATGTATGTATCATAGTTATATTAGATATCTAACACGAGAGTTATAAGCATGAAAAGAATGAGTTTGGAACTTGATTGATAATGGTAACTTGATATAATTTGTGAAAGTTAACTTGCAAGTTGAACCCAAAGCAGCCACGACCAAACCACAAATACTAGCTTGAGTATAACCTCCATAAACTATAGTTGTAGTTGAATGGCCAAGAGTCCTTGAAATACCAGTCATACGCGAAACGCTTGATGAGTACTTGGACCTCGATCCAAATTTTTAAATATATTACAGCGTCAAAGGTGACTACTTATTAAGTATTACACAATCTTATAGAAAACACAATACACTCGATCTCAAAATCTAATGTCATAATCATACTTTGGCGCACCTATATAGAAATTCATACACAATAATCAGTTATGAAGATGATGGCCTTTGAGTAATTGTCACACCACATGAATATACATTCATCATTATTACCAAAAACTGAGATATAGGTTCGAAGGATCATAGTCATCACATGAAGTTCTACCGACGTCTTTAAAAAGAGCACACATGACGAAATATCTGGCATTGCGTTGTTGACATCATAAAAATTCTTTATGACATAATTCATATGAACATACACATCATTCATTGGGAAATTAGAGTTAGAGATGGTTCTCATCCAATAGGAGCATATGAAGTAAGTACAATACATTGTATGTGTCTTCATCATACTTAATTATATGTGCCTAATTATGTTAATTTTCTATCACTGTCTCCATTGCACGGTGAGTAACCATATCGATTTTATGGAATACAATTTTCATATTGTTGGTTCTTTATTACTGAAAATATATTTCTTCGTTCACCACTAGCATAATTGTATAAAAAACAATTATCATTTTTTGCTTTCCTCCTATTACTTTAGAAAATCAGTTGAACATGTTTATGAAAAATAAATACAGTGGGTAAATGTCCATAGAAAATGTTAGGGTGGCGACCAAAGTCCCACATCCCACATCGGTTAAACATGGGAAGGATCAGCGGTATATAAGTAGGAACATACCTCAACTAGTATGAGGCCTTTTGGTAGTGGAGCAAATGAAAATCCGTGAGAGCCTTCAGGTACGGAAGCGGAATATGCGGAACCCCATATTCACAACACCCATATTCCCGACACGTGGTATCAGAGCGTCAGACCCAAATGGAACGCGATGGTGGTGAAATTCTTGGGGGTCGAACATGATGAACCATTAGTCATGCTCAAGGTGAATGATCTACTCTATACATCCTAGTTTGGAGCGTCCATGACTCATCAAGCGGTAGTACTTGATTGGAGTGGATAGTGGAGCTAGAATGTCCATGACTCATCAAGCGGTAGTACTTGATTGGAGTGGATAGTGGAGCTAGAATGTCCATGACTCATCAAGCGGTAGTACTTGATTGGAGTGGATAGTGGAGCTAGAGCGCCCATGACTCATCAAGCGGTGGTACTTGATTGGAGTGGATAGTGGAGCTAGAGCGTCCATGACTCATCAAGCGGTGGTAATGATTGGAGTGGATAGTGGAGCTAAGGAACAAGCGCAGGATGGTCGAGTGAGTAGATAAATAGATCCACTATAAAAAGCTCTATTGCTCAGATGGAGCAATCTCTAATTAGAGTGAGCGGATGAAAGTAAATTGAGAGGAGGCTAAGTGGTACTTTGTTCGAGAGGATTATTTGTTAGGGTGGCGACCAAAGTCCCACATCCCACATCGGTTAAACATGGGAAGGATCAACGGTATATAAGTAAGAACATACCTCAACTAGTATGAGGCCTTTTGGTAGTGAACCAAATGCAAAGCCGCGAGGGCCTTCGGGTGCCAAAACGGACAATATCATACTAGGGTTGGGTTGAGATCGGTTGTGTTCCGTACTTATATACGGAAGCGGAATATGCAGAACCCCATATTCACAACACCCATATTCCCGACAGAAAAATATGATTTTCCTTTTTATATTCTGTCTAAGCTTCCCTCTCTAATAAATCAAATTAACATTACTTTATCTTGAAAAAAATTCAAAAAATAACATTCAATACAACATAACTAAATTAACATAACTCGATTGGATTAGACTATTTGTGTCCAACCTTGTGTTGGATGAGGTTTATGAACGATTTAATAATATAATCATTTGTTTGGTGTCGACATATGACTAACCAGTAATGTACTAAACCTAATCCTAAGAACTTATTTTGTGATATTTAAACATGACTAAATGACCCTCTATTATCTTTTACTCAAAATTTCACATCGAAATAGGATTGTTCACCTGAGTGACCCTCCTTTTTCCTTTACAAAAAATCTCACATAAAAAATGGGTCACTCATATGAGTGATCTCTATGTTCTCTCTTAATTAAAATCCCACATCGAAAAAAAATTGTTCACCTGAACGACTCATTCTTTCTATTTTATCTAAATTCTCACATCAAAAGAGGCTTCTTCACCTAAATGGCCCGTCATTTCTCTTTTACCAAAAATCTCACACTGAAAGGGGTTCGTTTACTTGAGTGATCTCTCCGTTCTCTTTTACCTAAAATATCATATCGATCCGGATCTGTCACCTGAACAACCCATCATTTCTTTTTTATCCAAAATCTCACACCGAAAATAGGTCATTCAACTCAGTGAACCCTTCATTCTCATTTACCCAAAATCCTACATAGAAAACTATTTTACCCAAAATACCACATCGAATGGGGTTTTTTTTATCTTAGCAACCCATCTTCTCTTCTTTACCACAAATCATGTTTCAAAAAAGAGATCTCCATATGAGTGACCCCTCCAGTCTCTTTTAGCTAAAATCTCATATTAAAACACGGTTGTTCACCTGATCAAATCTTCCATTCTCTTTTACTTAAAATTCCACATCAAAAGAGGGGTTTTCACCTCAATGATCTCTCGTTTCTCTTTTACCTACAATTTCACATTGACAGGGGGTCATTTACTTGAGTGATCTCACATCGAAAGGGGTTTGTTCACCCAAAGGACCCTTCCATTCACTTTTATCCAAAATATCTTCTAAAGAGAACATATGACAAAATATGTGGCATGAAAATCTTGATGTCATCAAAAAATGTAAAACAAGATTCATAGAGACAGACACACCGACCATCGACAAATTTAATTTAAAAGTGATTATCGGTTAATTATATGAAACAAGTACAAAGTAGTGTATGCATCATCATACAACAATTTTTTTATAGATAATGTCTTGATTAGATGAACTCAATTATTTCAACGATCTATCAATTTTTCCACTAAATTATATCAACGATATATCAATGTGTCTATATACGGTCGATAACTGGATCAGTTTCATGTAAAACATTAACACCTCATTCATTATTTGTTCCTTATAATCTATTTTACCATTCATCACTCACATAGTTGTATAAAATTATTGGTCCCTTCCGTCTACTATATTTAAAAAATCAAATAAATAAGTTTGTAGAAAAAAATACAATGAGTGAATGTTTATTAAAACTAACTTAGCTCTTTATATTGGATTTAGGCTTCTCTCAACATATTATATCAAATCGGCATTAGCTTATCTTTGCAAAATTCAAAAAACAACACTCAAGCATAACTAGGTATGATATTTAAACTTGACTCTAACAACTTATTTATGATACTTAAACATTATTGTTTGCTATTGTGAATCGATATATTAGATAAATCATTTTATTCAATAGAAGTTTAAAGTTTGATTCAATAGAAGTTTGAAGCCCACCGGTAATGCTTAAAAATACAAAAATAAATTACCTCATTCAATGGAAGTTTGAAATTTCTTGGTAACGCTTAAAAATACAAACAATAATTTTATAATTAAAGAGGTGAACCATAAAAATAATTTAAGAGGAGCATTTTAGGTTTCTTGTTGAGAATATGATTATCAATCACACTTTTGAAGTCCATTGGTAAAACTTAGAAATAAAAATATAATTCACCCGATTCCACAGAATTTTAAAATCTATTAGTAACCCTTAAAAATACAAACAACTTTTTGTAATTAAAGAGGCAGACTTTTCTAAACAAGCATACATCAACATTAAACACCTTACACCACCATAAACAATATTTAAGTGAAGTAGTTTGGTTCTCTTGTTGAGAATCTAATAATCAATCATACTTTTGAAGGCCATTGGGAAAACAATACAAACATAAATCACCAGACTCAATAGAAGGTTAAAATCCGCGTTCAATAGAAGTTTTACATCTATTAGTAACGCTTAAAAATACAAACACTTTTAATACTTTCTAAGTAAGCATTCATCAACATTAAACACCTCACATGGTAATAAAAATAATTAAGTGGAACAATTTAGATTTTTTTTTAAGAATCTAATTATCAATCACACTTTTGAAGTCCACTGGTAAAGCTTAAAAATACAAACGTAAAATCACATAATTCAATCGATTGGCAAAAAATAAAAATACAAGCACTGTTTTCTAATTCAAAATGTGAACTTTTATAAGAAAGTATATATCAACATTAAACACCTCATAACACCATAAAATTTAAAATAGTAATAATATTTTTGAGTGAATGGCCTAGTTCAATAATATTTTGAAATCTATTAATAAAGTTTAAAAATAAAAACAACATTTTCCAATCAAAGAGGTGAACCTCTCTAAATAAGCATACAATAACATTAGACACCTCACACCATAATAAAAATAATAAAAATATATTACAATCAAAGAGGTGAATATCTCTAAACAAATATACAACACTTTAAACACCTCACACTAACATAAAAGTAATAAAAGTATTTTAGAATCAAGAGGTGAACCTCTTAAACAAGCGCACAACGAGATTAAACACCCTACACCATCATAAAAATAATTAAAGCAAAGTATTTCAAGTTTCTTGTTGAGCCATAGCCTCTCTGGATTCCTTCTCCTCACAACTCCCCTTAACAAACAACTTCCTAACCACAAGAGTAGCACGAAGATAAAAATGCAAGTGAGGATACTTAACTGAAGATAAAACATTTTATTTGAATTAAAACTAGATTCGACCTTTTTGTTTGCGCTGTTAACATCCTCATTTACAAAATTTTCCAGGAGCAACAAGAATCTAAAATTTCCACAGTGGGTATTAGTTGATAAATCTTTGGGTATAATGTTGGAATATATTTATGGATTGACAATAATTTGGACCGACATGCTAAAATAAACATATTTGGTTATTGTCTGAAGGAAGTCCAAATTAAAAGTAATCGAGTTAATTATTTAATTAACTAAATTGGACCTATGGTCGTAAGGGACGTTATGGCCTCAAGGGTGGTAATCGGGATAAATTTGGGCACTGTGATGAAGAGGGCCCAAATCTAAACACTTAAGCCTGAATTAATAAATCAGGGATATAAATTGCATTATTAATTTATCGGGTTATGGTCCTCGGACACAAGGAAGTAATAAAGGATGGACTTTACAATGTTGGGCTCCATATATTAAAGACTATAAGTAAAGGCCTAGGTTTATGAATTTCATCATCCTAAACCCTAATCAAACAGACGGTCGCTTCCTTCCATGTCTGGAAATATTTCTCTTCTACTTAGGTTTCTTAAGGTCTATATACGAAATCGTAAAAGAACAAAAAGGAACAAAAGAGAATACTAGATGGAAAGCAGCAGGCAACCCCGTAAGTGTTCTTGGTTTTCTGTTTATTTATTAGGTGAATCCCAAAAAGGGATTATGTTTAAAATTCCACGATTTTTTATATATTATTTGATGCAATTTCGAATAATATATAACATTTGGTGTCAGAGTCAGGTTAACCCTTCTTTTGGATTCGGTAGAATAGTCGAATTATGTATTAATAGATAAAGATGCATGTTTTTTCTTCATCGTAAAAAATCCATGCCATAGGTATTATGTGCTAACTGAATTGGTTAGAACATGGATTTAGGGATTGTATGAAAATCATGTTATGTGATTTATTCGTATCGAAAAACATGTATATTTGTTTTTTCATGTTTATATGAGTAAATTGTAATTTTGATAGTTTGGGGATTTTTTCTGTTAAATTAGGGTTGATTGATGTATGAAATTTCTTCTCCCAGAATTAATATCAAATCAACCCTAATATAACGAATAAAACCAAAACTATTGGGACAGTGACTCGTCGACGACTTAACCCCTCATGTTAACGATGATCGAAATCTGTCCAACGGTGTTGAGTGAGTGGGCCAAGGAACATTGGGAAAATAGGTTTCGCATGTGCTTCGTCAACAACAATTTAGCCATGGGTCGGTTGTGGAGGTTGAATCCTCTTGACCGATTAACCCTGAAAGAACTCATGACCCCTCCCCCAAAACAAGAAGTCTTAGAGCGTGTGACGAAAAAAGACATAGTCATATACCTCCCAAAGCGTTCCCGTGCCAAGAGTCACCTTGGTGAATCTGACGAAGAGGTTTCCACGAAGGATCTTCAGTCAGATAACGAAAGGATAGTCACCAATCAGGAACCACCTCCCTCTGCCATCATCGAGATACCCGACTCCAATTCCCCTCCAACCAAATCTATCCATCCACCGAAGAAGAAAGACACCAAAGCAAGAGAAAAAAAATAAAGTTGTTCTGGAACCCATCCAACCCGAGGATGGCAAAACTCAAGATGATATTCAAGAAATCGAGCAGGGAAATGAGCTCCAAGAAATACCGAGTGATTCCGAAAAGGAAGTTAGGGAGAACTCTCCTAAGGAAAACTCAAACCAGACACCGAACTCTCCCCAAACTCAGACTTCAAGGCCTGCTCTCATAAAAAATTCCCATGTATTGGCCCCACTCCCCATTCCTCGAACTAATCCTACTCAGAATGTGGACATTAACATTTTAATGGGGAAGACTTCGGATTACGATCCCACATTGCTAGGCTCACCCACCAACTCCTTCGAAGTTCCTCTTGATGACGAGTTTTCATTAAGTCTTCGAAGTTTGCTACATACCTCTGTTATTAAGGGAAGGAAGATGCAGCATCTAGAAGATCGAAAGAATCACTATAAGTTCAATGCATCCCTGATTGCTTCACAACTTGAAGAGGCCAAGAAACAATGTGCCATTGTGGAGAGCCAAGCAGATGCACTGTATGAAAAACTATCTGCTTCTGAGAATTATGTCATCATTCTCGAAAGATGCTGCCAGGAAGAAAGGGACCTCTATCAAAAGAAGACGGGGGCCCAAGAGAAACTCCTGATCGAATACCAAAAGGCTCATGAAGTGGTACGCAAGGGATTTAGCGATTGCTGTGATGACTATAAAAATATTTTTAAGGACAATGAAAAATTGGTGAAGCGAATCGAAGATTTTCCTCGGCAGGTGGAGGAGGAGAAGGAAAAGGTTGTGAATGCCTATGCGGCTAAGTGTATAAACAACCTCGTTGTTCGAGATGCTACAGTCCGAGCAGGCCTGATAACTCAAATTCATGCAGAGCACCCCGAATATGACTTAGGCAGCTTTTGGAAGCTCGTGTCCCCAGATCTCCGTCCTCCTCATATTGTCGTGAATGAGAGTGAGTCATCAGACTCCGAGGAAAGTCATGCCCCGGACAAATCTGAGTAGTTAGGAAAAAATGGCAGCACAGTTTGGATTTTTTGTGTATAAGACCTTCTAAGGCGATTTTTGTAGCCCCTCTTACTTTATGCGAGGAGATGCACTTCTCGGATTTTTGTGTATACCACAGCTTTTTAATGTTAATCGTGTAATTTATCAATTGTCGTACTATCCTAAGTGTTTGCCAACTCGCATCGTAATATTCATTGAAGAATTAATCTATACAGACTTGCGTCGTAGTACGCATTATGAACTATGCTAAGATTAGCTTAGGGGAAATAAAGTAAGGCACCAAGAAATTTGGCGCACAAAATATTGTGGCCCAAATAATAATTTGAGGCATCAAGAAATTTGGGCACAAAATATTGTGACCCGAATAATAGTTCGAAGCATCAAGAAATTCGGGGCACAAAATTTTGTGACCCAAATAATAATTCGAGGCATCAAGAAATTCAAGGCACAAAATATTGTGACCCAAATAATAGTGTAAAGGTTAAACAATTCGAGGCACAAATTATTATGACCCGAATAATAATTCGAAGTATTAAACAATTCGAGGCACAAAATATTGTGACCCAAACAATAGTTTAAGGCAAAAAATACGTTGTATTAAGCAGCTCATAGTGACACCTCGTTAAAACCTTCATGTGTCTATCAGGGTAGGAAAGAGTATGCCCTCGCTATGTTTTGTAACCGGGAGATACAGAAAAGGACACATATTACGTTCTAACTAGTACCTCATTCAAGATACAATTTTAAGTGTTCAATGTTCCATGGAAGCCGCAGATATCGCCCTTCCTTGTCTTTTAATCGATACGTGCCCTTTTTTATTCTCTCTGTTACTTCATAAGGACCCTCCCGATTTGGTCCCAATTTTCCAAGACTCTTCTCTTTAGTGTGTAGAAAGACTTTGCGTAATAATTTGTCCCCCACCTTAAAATATATGTGCTTTACTTTAGAAGCATATCGACTTCTCATTAGAGTTTGATAATGCAAAGACTTCAACTGTGCGCGTTATCTTTTCTCTTCAACCAAATCTAATTTCAGGGCTCTACTTTGATCGTTTAAGTCTGCTGTATAAGTTGCCACACGATATGATGGGAAGACAATCTCCGAAGGGACAATGGCATCCATACCATATATTAATGCAAACGGAGATGCAACAGTAGCAGTTCGAGGCGTTGTCCTATAAGCCCACAATACTTCTTGTAAATAATCAGGCCATCTTCCTGCATTTCCTTCCAAATTCGTTTTCAACCCATCCATAATTGTTCGATTGGTCAATTCCACCTGTCCGTTAGCTTGGGGGTGAAATGGGGCAGAAAAACATTGTCGTATGCCCATGGAAAGGCAAAAGCTCTTAAACTCCTTGTTGTCGAACTGAGGTCCATTATCCGTTGTGATCTGTAACGGTACCCAAAGCGACCACAAATATTTGAAACGACGAATTTGATAACATCTTTGGCTTTCGTCCCTGCTAGGGGTTCCGCTTCCACCCACTTAGAGAAATAATCCACTGCTACGATTATAGTCTGTCTGCCTCCAGACGCCATTGGTAGGGGACCAACTAAATCAATGCCCCACCTGTCAAATGGGACCGCCTCTGAAATACTCTCCAATAACACCCCGGGCTTCTGGATTACGTTTGCATAGCGCTGACACGTGTCACATCATTTTACCAATTCTTTCGCATCCGAAGAAATAGTCGGCCAATAATAACCAGCCAGAAACACCCGTCGAATTAACGCCTTATACCCACAATGGGCTGAACCTTCCCCATCGTGCAATTCGGACAGGATAAATTACAACTCATCCTTGTTCAGACACCTTAGTAATGGTCGGCTCAAGGATTTCTTATACAGAACGCCTCCCAACATGATATACCCGTGAGACTTGAACCTGATCTTCCTAGCCTCGTACTTTCCAGCAGGTAAAGTATCGTTTTCCAAGAAGTCAATAATTTCTGACCTCCAATCATTTGTGATCACATTTCTTACCTCTTTAATGTTCATTGAATGCTCCGCATCGATCATGACCGAAGGATGCTCCCGAATCAAGACCCATGGGTATCCCTCCGTCCGCGAGGATGTGGCCAAAGAATCTGGGACGACATTTGCCTCTCTTCGAACATGCTCGTATTTGACCCCATGGAACGCAGAAACCAAATCCTTTAATGCTTTCAGATATTGTATCAGCTTATCTTTTCTGGCCTCAGATTCCCCCAAAGCTTGGTTTATCACCAACTGTGAGTCACTAATCAGTTTAATCTTTTTGGCCCCACATATCCGAGCTAAACGCAAACCCGCCAATGCTGCCTCATACTCCGCTTCATTGTTAGTTGCCTTGAAACCAAATCGAATAGCTTGAAACATAACTATCCCTTCTGGAGAAATTAATTGGACACCCGCACCACTTCCAGAGTTATTCGACCCTCCATCCGTTTGTACCAACCATTCTGTGTAATCAAAATGTTCAATGATCTCCATGTCCTCTCTGTCTGAGTGGAATTCAACCAAAAAGTCAGCCAAAACCTGGGCTTTTATCTCCGTTCGAGGCTCAAATGCTATGTCAAAATCTCCCAATTCTACTGACCATTTTGTCATCCTCCCAGGGATATCGGGCCTTTGTAACAAACCTTTTAGGGGGAATATGGTTCGAACAACTATAGGATCAGCCTGGAAGTAAGGTCTCATCTTTCGGGCAGTTGTTACCAAAGCCAAAGCTACCTTCTCCAACTTGAGATATCGTTTCTCTGCATCCAACAAACTCTTACTGACATAGTAGATAGGTTTCAAAAGAGAGTCCTCTTCTCGGAGTAAAACAGCACTGACCGCACAATCTGAAACTGCTACATAGATAATTAATCTTTCCCCCTCCAACGGTTTAGACAGTATATCAGGGGATGTCAAATATTCATGAATTTGGCGAAAAGCTGATGAACACTCATCAGTCCAATTAAATTGTTTCGCGTTTCGTAATACCTTAAAGAAAGGTGCACATTTGTCCGAGGACCGAGAAATGAATCTATTCAGCGCTACCAATCTCCCTGTCAAGATCTGGACTTCCTTGATATTTCGAGGTGGAGTCATGGTGATTAAAGCTTTTATCTGGTCTGGGTCAGCCTCGATGCCTTTTTCACTTATCATATATCCAAGGAACTTGCCCGATCGTACCCCAAAAACACATTTTTCCGAGTTCAGTTTCAAATTGACCTTACTCAAATTATTAAAAGTCTCCTCCAGGTCAGCAAAATGATCTTCGTCTCGCAAACTCTTGACAAGCATATCATCGATATACGCTTCGACATTCCGACCAGTTTGTCCTTCAAAGGTTTTGTTGACCAAGCGCTGATAAGTTGCCCTTGCATTTTTTAGGCCAAATGGCATAACCTTATAACAATATAACCCTCTCCCGGTAATGAATGACGTGCTCTCTTCATCTTGTGCATCCAACCGGATTTGATTATACCCTGAATACGCGTCCATGAAAGACAATAATCGATTACTTGAAGTCGAATCCACTAACTGATCAATGCGGGGCACCGAAAATGGATCCTTAGGACAAGCTCTGTTTAAGTCCGTGAAGTCCACGCACATTCTCCACTTGCCATTCTTTTTGCTGACTAAGACTGGATTCGAGGCCCATACGGGATAATGCGACTCGCGAATGTGGCCTATGCTTAATAGCATTTCTACTTCCAACAAAATAGCTGCAGCCTTTTCCTGAGAAACTGGTCTCCTTTTCTGGACAATGGGTCGAACATCAAGTCGTACCGCAAGTTTATGACTATTATTTCTGATGGTACTCCAGTGACATCCTGTGCACATCAAGCAAACATATCGAGTTTGTTAGATAAAAACGCAATTAACCTTTCTCTGAACTCAAAAGAAAGTTTTACTCTGATCTTCAAAAATTTGCCCTCTCCAAATTTATGTTCCTCAGAATCCTCTTCTGGGACCAGAAATCCGAGGGTCTCCCTCAAATCATCACATGGAATGATTTCCTATGAAGGCCCCTTTAATTGCTATGCCTTGTCGGATATTTCTCCCCGAGCTCCATTCGAAGGTAAAGCGATCTGGTAACATTCGCGGGCCATCTTCTGGCTGCTCCTGATTGTCCCGATGTTATTGCCTACCACATATTTCAGACACTGATGCACCGTCAAAATCACACCATGCATTCACGACTACCAAGAGCGACCCAAAATTGCATTATACGAAGTTGGCACGTCGACAACAATGAACAATACTTTCACCTCCTTCTTGATCGGCCCACGACCTAACTCGACCACACACTGATATTCTCCAACAACCACTGCTGTGGCGCCGATAAATCCTACTATGGTTTTGTCGGATCGTCGTATAACCGGTGGGTCAGACATTCTCCTGTAAGTGCTCATAAACAAGATGTTCTCTGAACTTCCTGTATCAACAAGTGTCTTCTGAACTTGATCACCAGCAATACCCGCGGCAATCACCACCGCATCTTCGTGCGGGCCCATGATATTTTGCATATCATCATCATCAAAACATATGATGGGGGAGGGTAATCGGTGCATTTGTGCCGACACCCCGGCTTCAATCTGGGTAGTCAGATTGACCATATGCCTTTTCCGCAAGCTATTAGAATTACATGCAATAGTATCCCCTCCAAAGATTGCCGGTGACTCAAAGAAAGCACAGAGGTCGTTTACTTTCCCCCTCTGAATAATTTCCTTCACCACATATACGTTGTTCCTTCCCTCCTTGGGATCCAGATACTCTCGCTCAATATCAAAAATGTCAACTTCCTCGGAAATCACCATAGCTGTGTCAGCGATTTTTAGAACAGCCTTTACCGCCACATTTTTCTGAGAATGCTTTTTCACAAACTCTAGCAACATTCTATTCTCAATCAAAGCTTGCACTTCTTTTTTCAAAGCGATGCAGTCCTTCGTATCGTGCCCGATATCCTCGTGATACTTACAATACTTGCTAACACTTTTGCTTTCCCTCGGAGTTTGAATAGGAAATGATTTCCTGAACGGCACTGTTGATCTTGCCTTATCAGATATCGTGGCGACATTTTCCAGTTAAATCCGCGAAGTAGTCCGGCCGAACCCACTTGTTCAAAATTGGTCTAGCCCCTTGATTGTAATTTTGCTGGTTGCCATAATATTGTGGGTTTGTTTTCTACCGCGGCGGGTACTGACCCGTACTTTTGGCTTGAACATTGGCACGAGGCACTTGGTTACTAGACTCAAATCTCTGAAACTGGTTCTGATCCAATTGATCACCAGATCCTTTCTAGGATGCCTGAGTCTCCTCCACCAGAATTCTCTTCTCAACCTGATCCAACAATGCTCCAAAGGTTATGGCCTGACTCTCCGCCCCTGTGTCCTTTAATAGTCCGGGGAGCAGGCCCATCCTGAAAGCATCAAGTGCCACTGAGTCTTTACAATACTCCATGTCTGTTTTCATTTTGACAAATCGATTGGTATAATTCTTCAAGCTTTCCCCAACGTTTTGTCTACAATATATTATCGTATCTCCTTATGCTCTGAACGTTTTGCTCCCCACAGAGTGTTGTCTGAAGATATTCCAGAACATGTCGAAAGTCTTTATCGAGCCCTGCGGAAGCCTATTATACCACTTGGAAGCTACCACCTTGAAGGTCTGAGAAAACGCTCTACACAACAATTTATCATCGTCATCGAAATTAATCATGAAGTTTTTGAATTGCTCGATATGGTTATGAGGGACTTGTGTCCCGTCGAACTTTTCTAACTTCTAGATATCTAAATGCTTTGGGAGATTGCCCACCAAAATTTCCGGGGATAAATGAGAAGCTCTCCAATTATGACCCGTCCGATAAACAATAGATCTCAATTTTTTATTGCTCGAGAAATACAATCCCTCCTCGGATGGTAGAGTATATTGATGCTGCCACTCCGAATTTCGCGGGCCAACGTTTTGGTTTCCAGCGGGAAAATTCGTTTGGCCATAACCCCGCTCATTAACTCGAGTATGATAACTCTTCTCCCTTGGAGATTTCCTCTCCGAGCTTCTTCCCCTCCGGTGATCTGTGTGTCCTCGACCATGTCTTTTTTTTCTGTGATTTTTCCAAGGAGATGAATCCGACGAGCTGTAACGGGAATAATCGCTCGAGTCAGGTGACTCCAGAAGTCGTTTTTCTTTCCTCCTCGAAGATCGTCGTTCATATCCCCTATATCTATCATCCCTGGTCTTAGGAAGAAAATCGGCTTCGCACTCCTCTTTTCCACTGTCTGGCTCCCTTCTCACCTCAGAGCGAAGATTCTCTTGAACAGTGTCCTTTTCCGCCTTCAATCTCTCGATCTCCAGCAACAATTCGTTCCTTCAAGCCAACAAGTCTGAGTCATCAAAAGTGTCTCCAACGCGCTGGACCCCGTGAGCCTCGTATTCCATGTCATTCCGATAGTCGTCACCTACCAAATTCTCCTTGCAATTGTTAACAAAATCGTCCCCTTGCTCTTCCATAATTATCCTCGGATTAGGAATTATTTCCAGGAAGCGATTGTCGTCAGAACAATCTTCGTTTCCCACAGACGGCGCCACTGAAGAGTTTTAAGAATGCTTAGGGGTGATTTTGTGTTACGAATATATCTTAGTGTCAAAATAGACTTAATAACTTAGCTAAGGAATCTTTTTAGAGAGAGAAAGTAAGTACTAGCTTAAGTAGAGAGAGAAAGTAGTATTATATTCATCTCGGGCTCTGTGAAGTGTTTGTGGTCCTTTTATAGTACAATTGTGGGTCCCACACGCTTTAATTCCCGTTTATTACATTTTTGGTCCCTATATCTTTTCACCTTCTCATAATAGCTATCTCTTCTTTACTTTATACAATTCTCCCCTAATATAATTTCTTCTTTACAATTCTCTCCTAACAAACTTATTCTTTATAATTCTCTCATAACAAACTTCTTCTTTACAATTCTCTCCTAACAGACTTCTTCTTTACAATTCTCTCCTAACAAACTTCTTCTTTGCAATTTTATCATGTATTTTATTCTCCCTCATCAATCATGACCAATGAATTGTTGATGTTGTGGTGAACGTTGTGACCTGCGAGGATTCGCAAACCCAATGTTATCGCAATGATGTTAGTGGGAGGATATTGGATGGGCATAAACCCAGTAACAGTAGTGTTACTACGGGTTGGGAAATGTCCAGGACTCCAAGCAACACTACTGCAAGTTGGGCAGATGCCCATAACTTGCAGTAGTTGATGCTACCATTTGCAGCAGGTTTACTTCAGGTTGGGCGCCCGCCCAGGACCTGCAGCACCTGCAGCAGGTCGGGAGAAAAATAAAACAATTCCGAGAATGATAATTGGGAATTAGTTTTTTTTTGTTCTTTTAAATAAATTATGTTATTAGTTTAATATATTTGAAATAATTTATTTCACAAATATGACGTGTTTGGTATGCTAATTGTTGAATGTTTATTTATGAATTAAATTGTATGTGCTTGAATGATTAAATGGTGATGCATGACTAAGGTTTCGTAAATCGGCAGGTGAAACTAAGAGATTAATTTAACCGGCCTTCCGGAAGGTTATTATTAATTTTCTTATGGATTCTAGGCTTTGAAAGCTTCGAGGATTAATATAAATTCAAATATTAATGGCCCTCTGTAAAGTTCACATTTGGGTTTAAATTAATCATGAACGGGAGGAGCTTACTGAAAATGGTCCTTGTGTTGATTTTAATTTTAAGTATATGAAATATGCCCTCCGGAAGGTTTTATTGGTACTTAAGATAAATTAAATTCATCCTTGAATTTTTTGACTTTAAGTAGGTGAAATCGACCATCCGGAAGGTTTCACCAATACTTAAGAAAATTAAATTAGGGTTATTTTAATCTAACTAAATGACACCGGCCCTCCGGAAGGTCTCATTGGTACTTAGGAAATTAAAATAATGATCATATTATTTTTCTCAAACTTATAAAATTTCATGTTATTATGATTTGCCCTCGAGTATCTATTATCAGGGAATTTTGTGTTTTACATATATTTGTCATGTTCATACATATGTTTTCAGTTATATGTTAATATGCTAAATGTGCTTCGTGTTTTTTAATCTTATTATAGTACCACTGGTTACAATCTATTGGGGAACCGTCCACCCATGTTGGATTGTTCGGACTTCCAATTGTGAAATGAAGATATGTTGCTATTTTTATCTATATATGATTACGACCATGCATTTTCAACTCCCAAATCATCCCTCTTAGTCCGTAAAGTACACCGAAGGAAACTAAGGCTGAAGAAAGGTGGAAGAAGTTAAATAAGCTATGCATGTCACTCTTGTTACAGGGGATACTAGTAGCATTGCGTGAGGTTGTCCCTAAAGGTGTTACCACTTTCTCGGTCTTTCTCGCGGAGGTCGAGAAATCCTTTTCCAAAAACGAGAAGGTAAAAGTAAATTTGGGAGCAGATTCTGAGAATGTCGATGATTGGCCAAAAGTTAAAGGCAATCGGTTTAGACTTACCCGAGGAATGCATAGTGAGATTCACATTTCATTTGTTGCCAGACCGGTTTGAGTATTTACATTCCACCTATAACTGCATGCGAGAAAAGTGGAATCAATGACTTGATTTCCCAGGCTGCACAGGAGGAGTAAAAAACTTAAAGGCACAACGCCCGAGGTTAATGTGATTACATCTCCAAAAGGGTCAGGGCCTAAGCGGAAGGTAGCTGACAAAAGACCAGGTCAAGGTCCGGTAAACAAGAAAAATCCTGAGGAATCCACTGTAGGTTGATGCTTTTTCTGCAAAGAGAAAGAACATCTAAAGAAGGATTGTGAGAAACGGCGGGCTTATTTGATAAGCAAAGGTATTCCCACGTCTTTGGCTGTTTCAGAAAGTAATATAGTTTATGTGAAAATAAGTACTTTGTGGGTTGTTTCGACTGCAACAACTCGTGTTTGTGTTTCTTTTGCAGTGTACATCAAATAGCAAGATGCTAAGTGAGGATAAAAGATCAATTTTCATGAAAGACGGGAGCTCGTGTGATATTTTAGCTATCTGGTGATTTCTCTTTAAAAATTTCAACTCGACATGTATTATTTTTAGAGAATGTAATGTATGTTCCCACTTTTTGGAGGAACTGAATTTCTTTTCTAGTTTTAGACTTGCAAGGTTGCTCTTGTCTGATGGGAAACAGTTGCTTTACACTCGCTCTAAATAATGTGATTGCTGGAAATGTAAATTTAATTAAAGAGGATAATTTGTAAATGTCGAATACTATTAATAATCACAACATTGCTATGAATACACAATGTACACCAAACAACATTACTAAATCTGAAAGATCTTCTAAACTATGGCACAAACGGTGAGATCACATATCCAAAGTTATGATGGACAAGCTTGTTTATGAAGGTTTATTAGGTCACCTTGATTACTCTGACTTTGGTATATGTTTCGAGTGTATCAAAGGGAAACAAACCAAAGCTAAAAAGTTATGGGCATATAGAGCGAATGAATCTGAATTTGAGGTTACAAGCTTGGCACCAAGGTTGTCTGGCTAGTTTAACCCTCATATTCTTCTAACTTACGTTTGTTATCTGTATTGTTTGTAGCCGCCCTTCCCTTCCGGCTCGGTTACAGTTGCTGTCCGCATGATTTGTTAACAATCTTGGATTTTTTGCACTCATTCACTTCGTTGTGAGCCTTTTTTGTCTCTGTTTCTTATATGTTCAATCTTGGATTAATCCTCTATTGTAATTTATTGTCTTTCTCTTAAGACTCTATGTCGTTTCTTGGGATATACCGCATGTATGTAAAAACTATTTTTTATATATTAAATGCTTTTTTCAAGCAAAAAGTGAAATATTTTTAATTCCTCGTGTTTATCCAATATTATCAAATAGTTATCTATATTTTTCAATTTTACGAAATAGTCTTTCATGTTTCAATAAAATTATATTTTTAATTGTTGTTAATTATAACGGATGACTAAAATACAACATTAATTAAACATAATACGATTTAAATACAAAATAATATAAAAATGATATTACCATGTTTAGTTATATTAAAAAATTAAAAAACATTAACCATAAATGATGCAGACAGATTAGCGCTAGAATTTATGAAGACAGGCGATCACCCGAAGAATGCAGCGAATTGACAGTTTTGGAGCTCCCAGTGTCCGATTTTGACCCACAACACGTTATTTCGAAGGGAACGACGCCACGATTACAAGTCACCAACTATGCTCGTGACATATGACGTTTTTTGGCATTCGAAGTCGTGTAGTATTTTATTTCAAATTTTTATTACTTTTAGGCATTTTTGGTATTTTCGTATTAGAGTTTTCATTCGAACCTTTATTTAAACAGACTTTGTTTACGCTGTAAGGGAGTTGAATTTTGATAAAGAAAATTATGGTTTCCCTATATTGGCTTCTCCGCGTTTACTCTGTATCATATTGGTATCAGACTCAGGCAGTCCTGCGAGATGGTGCGAGGAAGACCTAAAGGTCGTAGTGACGTTGCTGTCGAAAGAGATGCGAGTGATTTCGGAGATCGCAAAAATGATGACCTGCGCCGTTAGATCGAGTATCTTGCCCGTCAGATGTCTGAACTTACTGCCAGGAAACCCAGTGTGGAGGCTGAAGGTCCCGATAACCCTTTTGGAAAAAGGCCAAAACGGAATGCTTATCAGGACCGCCGCTGGGAGCTTGGATTTAAGGTCAACATTCCGGACTTTGATGGTGCCCTTCGGGCGAAGGAGTTTGTTGATTGGTTATCCCAGGTTGAGGTGGTGGTGGACTTCAAGGAAGTTCCCGAGGAGAGACGGGTAGCTTTGGTTACCATCCACCTACGCGGCAGGGCACAAGCTTGGTGGCAGCAGGTGAAAACGATCCGTGCACGTGAAGACAAGGAGCAAGCACGTAGTTGGGAGAAGTTCAAGAAGAAAATCCGCAAGACATTCTTGCCTTACAATTTCGAGCGAGAATTGTTCCAGCGTTTCCAGAATCTTCGTCAGGGGCCACGCTCTGTGGACGAGTATACGGAGGATTTTTTTCAGTTGCTTGCTCGTACATATGTGAACGAGTCAACACATCAGCGGGTATCCCGCTATATTGGGGGGTTTCGCCCTCAACTCCAGGATGTGTTGAACATGTTCGACCCGTTGTGTGTTTTGGAAGCTCATCGGCGTGCCCTCAAGGCAGAAAAACAGTTGGCTCGACGGACCCAGATTGGCGTACGAACTAGTGCTCCTACAGGGACCTCAGCGCCCGCACCAGTTCCACGTCCAACCACTGATCAGGCCCCTCCTAGGCGCGGTGCGACCAGCCGTTCTGCTGGTAAGTTACGTTGCTTTGGTTGTGGTGAGTTAGGGCATCATCATGTAGAGTGTCCGAATGCTGCGGGTGCTAGGGGTTCTTTTCTCTCACGAGGCGTTTGAGCCGACCCCATTGTGCCTGATGGTCTTCCGAAGTTTGATACATATGATGATGATGTGACTGAGGTTGCACAGGAGGTTGTGACCGGTGATGTTGGTGCAGTTCTGATGGTACGACACACTTTTCTTTCCCCTCGTGTTCCTGATCAGAGTGACTGGTTGCAGAATAATGTGTTTCAGTCCACTTGTACGATTGGCGGTAGGGTGTGCACCTTCATTATTGATGATGGTAGCTGTGAGAATGTAATTTCCGAGACAGCAGTTTCGAAGCTCGGGCTGAAATCAAAATCGCACCCCAAGCCATACAAGCTGGCCTGTCTGAGTAAAGGTACTGATATCAATGTGTCTCAATGTGTGCTTGTATCATTTTCTGTAGGGCAGACATATCGGGATAAGGTGTTTTGTGATGTAGTTCCTATTGACGTTTGTCACTTATTGCTTGGCCGCCCTTCGCAGTATGATTTTGTTATGCATGATGGTCGTGCGAATACTTATTCATTCTTTTTTCGGGGTAAGAAGATTATTCTAGTGTCGCAAAAGCCTCGGTCCCTCAGCATTGGCTCTGGTCCTTCCACAACGACCTTCCTGTCTCGTGCTCCTTTTCAGGTGGCCATGAAAGAAGCTGGTGTGGTCTTCTTGTTATTTTGTGATCCCGTTGTGACTGATTCTCGTGCGGACCCTAGCCCTGCAGTTCAATATCTTTTGCTGGAGTTTGTAGATGTGTTTCCTAAGACTTTGCCCCCCGAGTTACCTCCTCTAAGGGATATTCAACATCAAATCGACCTGGTTTTGGGTGCTGCTCTCCCAAATCGGCCCTACTATCGCATGAGCTCGAAGGAGCATGAGGAATTACGTCGACAGGTGGAGGATTTGTTGGCTAAAGTGCATGTTCGAGAAAGTCTCAGTTCATGTGCAGTTCCGGCGTTGCTGACACCGAAGAATGATGGTTCCTAGCGTATGTGTGTGGACAGCCGAGCCATCAACAAGATCGCTGTTCGCTACAAGTTTCCTATACCTCGTCTGGATGATCTTTTAGACCAGTTGGGTGGTGTTTATTTGTTCATCAAGCTTGATTTGAAGAGTGGATACCATAAGATTCGGATTCGTCCTAGTGATGAATGGAAGACGGCGTTTAAGACGCGTGAGGGACTATTCGAGTGGTTGGTGATGCCGTTTGGCCTGTCTAACGCGCCGAGCACTTTCATGCGTGTCATGAATCAGGAATTGAGGCCTTTCATCGGTAAATTTGTTGTTGTTTACTTCGATGATATTCTGATCTATAGCGCTAACCCTTCTGTGCACTTGTCCCACTTACATGAGGTGTTATTGGTGCTGCATCGGGACAAGTTTTATGGTGCTGCTGCCAAATGCACGTTTATGTCCCCATCTGTCTAATTTTTGGGGTATATTGTCTCTGTTGAAGGGTTACGAGATGATCCGAGGAAAGTTGCTGCAATGGACCAGTGGCCTCGACCTACTTCCATCAACGAGGTTCGCAGTTTTCATGGTTTAACTTCTTTTTATCGGCGTTTCATTCCCCATTTCAGGAGTGTTATGGCCCGATTACGGACTACATGAAGGGTATAAAATTTGATGGTCCGAGGATGCTGATGCGACATTTGCAGAGATTAAACAGCGTCTCACCACTGCACCTATTCTGGTGCTGCCCGACTTTTCCCAGTCATTTGACCTTCATTGTGATGCGTCTAAATTTGGTATTGGGGAAGTTCTTTCCCAGTCAGGGCGTCCTGTGGCTTGCTTCAGTGAGAAACTGGCGAGTGCTAAGCTGCGATTTAGTACATGTGACATTGAATATTATGCTATGGTTCAGGCTAGCAAGCATTGGCGTCATTATTTGTTTCAGCGTGAAGTTGTGCTATATACTGATCATGACTCTTTGAAGTATCTTGGCAGCCAGGACAAGGTCTCTCATAGACACACTTCTTGGATAGCTTACTTGCAGTAGTTCACTTTTGTCATCAAGCACAAAGCCGGTATTACGAATCAGGTTGCTGATGCTCTGAGCCGTCGTTACAATCTCCTGACTCAAATGCGAGTTCATATTCCTGGCTTTGACTCTTTTGTTGACCTTTATGCTACTGACTCGTTCTTCTCTCGGGTTATTGAACTTATTCAGCAGGGGCCACAATCTGATTTTTTAATGGAGGATGGATTTCTCTTTCGCGGGGTACAGTTGTGTTTCCCCGACTGTAGCTTGCGTCTTCAGTTGATCAAGGAGCTGCATGCTGAGGGTCATGTGGGGCGTGATAGGACATACTAGTTGATTTCTGCATCATATTTTTGGCCTTCGATGCGTAAGGAAGTTGGTCGTTATATCTCCCTTTGTCGAGTTTGTCAGTTGGCATAGGGAACATCAACGAATGCGGGTCTTTATTTGTCGTTGCCAATTCCTACTCAGCCCTGGACCGACATCAGTATGGATTTTGTTCTTGGATTACCCCGGACTCAGCGTGGATTCGACTCTATTTTTGTGGTGGTTGATCGTTTTTCTAAGATGGTACACTTCATCCCATGTAGAAAGACATCTGATGCAGTGTGTGTCACGCAGCTTTTCTTTCGAGAGATTTACCGCATTCATGGCCTCCCTAGTGCCATTGTTTCTGACTGTGACACCAGGTTTGTGAGTCATTTCTGGCGCAGCTTATGGCGCATGGTGAATACGCAGCTCAGTTTCAGTAGTACCTACCACCCCAAGACTGATGGTCAGACAGAGGTGGTTAACCGTTCCCTCGGTAACTTGTCGTGCAGCCTGGTGGGAGATCACCCGAAGGCGTGGGATCAGCGCCTACCGCAGGCAGAGTTTACCAACAACCATGCCCTTAACCGCTCGACTGGTCTTTGTCATGTCCATGTGGTGTATGGTGTTGTGCCCCGGGGTTCTGTGGACTTGCTCGCCCTGCCCAGTAAAATTTGTGTTCACACAAATACCGAGGACCTTGTATCGCAGATTCGCCAAACCCACCAGAAGACATACGATCGGCTTGTCTTGAGCACCGCCAAGTATAAGTCTTAGGCGGATTCTTATCGCCGTCCTGTACAGTTCAAAGTTGGTGACTATGTGTGGGCAGTTCTAACCAAGGCTCAGTACCCTGCCGATGAGTACAACAAACTGGCCGCCCGGAAGATTGGCTATGTGAAGATTGTGGAGAGGATCAACGAGAATGTTTATCGGGTGCGCTTGCCTAGCCATGTCCGTACATCTGATGTCTTTAATGTTAAGCATCTGATTCCTTATGGAGGTGACTCTTCTGACGAGGAGACTAGTTCTGATTCGAGGGCGAATCTTCTCTACCCTGGAGGGGATGATCTAGACAGATTAACGCTAGAATTTATAAAGACAGGCGATCACCCAAAGAATACAGCGAATTGATAGTTTAGGAGCTCCCGGTATCCGATTTTGACCCACATCACCTTATTTCGAAAGGAACGACGCCACGATTACAAGTCACCGCCTATGCTCGTGACATATGCGTTTTTTGTGCATTCAGAGTCGTTTACTATTTTATTTCGAATTTTTATTACTTTTGGGCATTTTTGGTATTTTCGTGTTAGAGTTTTCATTCGAACCTTTATTTAAACAGACTTTGTTTACGCTGTAAGGGAGTTGAATTTTGATAAATAAAATTAGGGTTTCTCTATATTAGCTTCTCTGCGTTTACTCTATATCAATAAATCATTGTTAGTAAATTTGTCATGTAAAATTGAAAAGAGTATATAATCAAAATATATCTTGGCTCCAAAATGTCTCATATACTTGCAACCAGTGATCTTGGAGGCTCAGGTATGATTTATACACATTTTTTGCATCAAGTGATTCTTTAGTCTCCATGTCATCACTTCTATTTGGACTCTCTATAACTATTATTTGTCTGTCTCAAAAATTTATCTCAAGATAAATTCTCACAAAATTAATAACTTTATTACCTCATTCTTTAAAAATTCATCCATATATTAAATGCACACGTTCTGAGTTGCGACATAAGCACATTTATTAAACATATAAATCATCATATTCTTATATGTGCATATGCACCATTCAAAGAACAATTCAAATTATATATAATATGATAATACAATTTGCATGATATCAATATGGAAACAAAATGGAAACAACAATAACAATACATAAATGACGATCACTAGTAAATATGATTCAACGATCCCACAAATGGGATTTCAACATCTCCGGAAACGATGACGAATTTTCATAATCTTCACCTTGAACAACACTAAATGCATGAAAACACATATCTGCAAAAATTTACTAAAAATATAATATAAATCATATCGTGATTAGTGTATCTAACATGTTATTAGTCTCGCCTATATTATATGGGTCATGTATTGTATTGGTTATGCTTATTATATTTATTATATATGGTTTCACATATATCATTGGTGTCCAACATACACCATATTGATAATACCTTGTTTCCCATCTACCAAATTGATTATATATGGTTTTTCATCTAATATATAGATTATATATGGTTTAACATCTATCATATATCTGGTTTCAAATCTATCGTATTGGTTATACTTTTTTTTAGATCTAACATGATTAAATAACATATTTTGAAAATAAAAATAGTAAAGAACAAAACTCACTTTCGTTACCATATTTAACTATGAGAGATAAAAATACTCGTTTATATTTCCCATAGAGACAAAAACCAAATGCTATGAAACAACGCTTGAAGATATTGGTTTTCGAGGTATACTTTAATAAGTAGTCATTACGATTTGAAAAATAACTCCATCACATTGGGGTAAAAGTACTTTTTGATGCATTAGAGCCATACCGGTTCACATATAGTTTGATAACATATTTCGACATGTGGGGCAGAAACTATAGTCGAAACGTTTAACTAATTTCCTCATATCGGGAAGGTACTAGGTCTCGCAAATCTTTCACATCACATTCATACCCAATGGGACGGAATCAGTATCCGTTTCATGCACATAATTTTGTCTTAATAGACAGAATAAGATGTCACTTGCTAAAATTGTAGTGTATGTAGTGCTACATTATTGGTTGCTTTATTTAAGCTATTGCGAGCTACTTTAACCTAATACTTCATTATTTTCTCTCTCTCTCTCTATATATATATATATATATATATATATATATATATATATATATATATATATATATATCAATTGCAACTCTATGTAAGGTATCTGAACCTACAAATTTTAAACATAAATATCTCAGTTGAAAATTAATATTTGATGAAAATCGTTAGTATAGTAAAAGAAACAATAACATATGAAAACAAATTATGAATTATTCTTCAATAATTACTACATGTACGGTATAAATTGTGTCACGATGATGGCACCTACACGTGATTGAGAAGAAGTCTACAACGTGTAAGAATATCTAAGATTGATTCCAAGTTTCATATAATACCAGACAAATTATGTTCAAGATGTTTTCTTTATATATTACTAACAAAAGAACCAAACCTCAACTGAATTAGGTGAACAAGAATCTCGTTGAAAATAAAGTGGAAAAAATAGAAAGTAATGCATAGATCTAGATTTCAGATTTGTTTAGATATAACTCTTCTTAAAGTTTTATTTTATTATCTTTTTGTTTTGTTTTCATTATATATGGAAACTACCGTATAAGTTTTATTATGGTGTCATGTACTCTTTTTTGTTCAATGATAACAATATCTTTTTTATTCAAATATTTAAAATTAAATATTATCATTAATAGACAGTAATATAAAAAATATAGACATTTTTAAGTATTCGGTAATATTCCTCACTTTATGATCTCGGTGAATATGAGAGCGAATTTGAGAATATTTGTTAACCTGATTAAATATTGAAATCATCCAACTTGAAAGTAAATATATTTTAACTGTAATAAATGATTGGTATCGGTTTGTTTGAATGTATGACAACCTGCTATATAAATACAAATACTATTAAAAACAATTATTGTTAACTACTAAAATCATAATCTATAAATTTTATTATGTTAACAATATCATTATTGTTACATAAGTGATGTAGATATATTTTATTTTCATTGAGAAATGAAATACCATCATTTATTCGTGAGTAAGAAATTAAGACACATAAAGAAACTGTGTATTTGATGCATTACACGTCGTAATGACAAAATAAATATTGGGAACCGTCATTCAATTCTTTATACTAGTAAGCAATCGAGTATAACTAGTTCGACATCTCCTCTTTCACGATTATTATAAACTCATTCGTACAAACACAACTTTAATTTGATTTCCTTCATTAGTTCTTGCCTCATATGCGACCAATTTCTTCAATCCTTAAATAAAATTTAAAAACAGTCGTAAAACCACAATAACCATCGTGACTCACGTCTGGTATCTCATATATGTACAGAATAATGTGCAAATGAAAATGATCAAAATAGAACAATTTATATTTACACAACTTGGTTCAACTTTAACTTTTAAGTGTTCTGGTGTTATTTAGGTTTGTTTCCTAAATGAAATTCGCTATTTTAGTGTGGTTGGATAATGTTCTCATAGTGTTTGTAATTCTTGCCAGAGTTATAAAGATAGGAAAAAATGCGTGGTTGTTTTATCGTTTGTTCAATGACATTCTTAAAATATAATTTCTCTCATTTAGTAAAATTATCTTTAACATGTCTTTACCACGTCATTTCATCTTGATTGGTTGTTGGATGGAAGACCTTTATTTTTTCGGATCCAGTAAATCTAAAATTATTTTGATGATATAAAGCATGTATTTAGAATTATAATCGCATACCAAATTATCTATTTTTAAAATTTATCCTTCTAGATTAACATATTTATTACATTGACCTCGCCCAAATGTGTTGACAAACGATTTTACACCCATAAAAATAAATGCAGGATAAAATGTCATATTTATTGATGTAACTCCATCATTTTCACACAACGATATGTTATAGGTAGTAGTCTTTTAGATATTATCCATAATTAGAACCTGTGGAAATTTCCTTACAAAATGAACTTAGGTTGGGTGCATGAAAAAAGGATTTGTGATAAACTCATACTATTTAACCTTTCTATGCTATTTGATTTAACCAAAATTATTTACCTTGTCTAAAAAAGCCTAATTCGGGATTGACCACCCGATCATAAACATTTTATCTTAATGATTTATTAAATTTTCTTGCTCCAAAGCACCTCTCTAAGAAATTAGTGGGTGTGTGATTATGTTTTCCACATAAAACTTGATACCATAATCCAATCCTAGTGGGATAAGCCATAACTTTGAAAGGAAAATCACATCATTCTCTGTCAGTAGATTTTCTCTTAACTTTAGTATGAATATTTGTATTCCTGCATGATCTAAAACCCTCGAGAGAAAAAAATATATAAGAATAATTATATGTTATTATCGTCATCAAACTTATACCTAACACTTATCATAATTGTTTACTCAGTTGTTGAACCCATTTTGTATGGTTAGGGGTAGTATGATGTGCATAAGTGTTATTTACGTTGAAGTAATCTTCTTAAACATTCGACTCTAGAACTGTTGTGGTTCGGTTTCTTACAAGATTATTATATTTCTCTTTATATATTTTTTTCAAACCATTTAATTGATTCGTGTCCAATGATGAAATTGTATGTTCCATAAGACACATAATTTTATCCCTTCGTGAAATAATTAGTTGTCATTCTTAAGAATTAATTTTTCTCTTATAAGAATAAATTATGTGTCTTATGATAGACACAATTTCGTTTAATCGGACTAGAATAAAGTTCATGAGTTGAAAACTAACTACGTCTGAAGGATGCCAATTTTAGGTGTTGTATAACACATTATTTTGCTCATTAGACTTTAATAAGTTGTCAAATCCAACTACCCATTATACTTTTACAAGATAGAATTATATGTCCCATAAAATACATAAATTTTTCCCATTAATGTGGATTCAGTTGCCAACACTAAAAGCTGATTGCGACTTTTGTGATAGAACCTTAATATTTTCTAAAAAAATATATTATGACCCAAAAACATAGAAAATTGATTTGTTATTTTTTGTTATCGTTGTCAAAATAAACTTTCTAAACATGATAGCCAACAAACTCATATCTCGATTGTAGGTTGATCGACTTTTTTGAGTTTAAATCGATTGTTTACCTTCCAAGATAGAGATCTTGAAAAAAATAGATTTTAATTTATTATTATTATTATTATTTTTGAAATGTGAGTTATAAGTGGTATAATTCTTTTCAATTGTTGGGTTTTAGATATTTTATTAAATCATAGCGAACCAGCAACGATGAGCCTCTGAGGAGATTTACGGTTCAAGCTTCAAAAATATAGGCGAGTCAAAGTCTCATTATTGTTGCTTAATATTGAATTCTGTTTATTTGAAACTGAGAATCCAAAATTGATTGATTGGTACAAACTGTCCCTTCAAATAGAATGTCAATTGTATATTTTCCTTGTAAAGAAGATTGTTTGAGCCTTTCGGTTTGGAAAATCTACATAGATTCAGGATTATCCTTAAGGTGCTTGCCTATCTCATTACAGCTTGGTGATGAAATTTGCTAACCCTTGTGCTTTGATGGTAGTTCGAGGTTCGAACTTGATGTCCAATAATCTTAGTTCTACTAACCACCATGTTAGTTTATCAAATATACTAAGCTTCTGAAGAACTTTATTTAGAGAAAATAAGGTTACACTACGATTGTACTTGTCTGAAAATATGGCTTCATTCTCTTAATGACCTCCAAAAGTGATAGCCGTAATGTATCTAGTTATAGGTACCCAGTTTCTACATCAAGAAATGACTTGGTTACATAGCAAACTGTCCCTTTAAGTGACTCTTTCTTCTATTATCAACATGACGCTAATAATATGGTCATAAACTGTTAGGTAAAAGTATCGTGCTTCACACGAGTTTGGTTTGAATAAGACTTCAGAAGAAGACAAATGACCCTCTTTAAGATTTTGAAATATGGAGCGCGCGTGTTTGGTGATTTGGAAGATGAATTGATTGGATGCATCAAACATTTACATAAGTATGTGAATCTCTTTGATGTTTCGTGGCAGTTTTGTAGCTGCTAAACTGAATACTTGCTATAGGTTTATTTTGATTATCTTCTCACCCACCAAATATCCTAAGAATTTTACCTGCTCAGACTACATATTTACTTTTTTGTATTTTTGCTATCCAGATATTTACAAATATATCTTCAAGTTCAACCAAGTGGTTTATGTATTCTCTGCTTGTTACTAGTATATCACCGATTTATGCTTGTCTATTTTTTATGATCTAGTTAGAAAACACTTTGTTTACTATTTTTTGATATGATGAACATGTATTTTTTAGACAAAACATATTATTTGTTTTCAGAAAGAAATTTTTATTTATAATGGAAGAGGTACAAAGAAGAAACTTCAAGTATTTGTTCTTTTATTTTACATGAAACTTGGATCATTTTGTTGGGAAATTCTTCTACAGAGTATCGATATTCTTTCCTTGCTTTTGTAGTAATATGGTTTCTCCAAGAAGTGTGATTCTTTGTATCTCTAGCAGCATATCATCTTGAGTCTTGGAGCTTTTTGTTCATTGAGCAGTTTACTACTTTGTCCAATTTGGTGTTAGTGAGATCTTTTTATAGACTGCCAAACGGTTTGTTGTATATCTTCTTGCAATTAAAGTCGTTCCTACAAAACAATTAAGAGTACTTTGGTCAGGTTTTCACGCCTGCCTAAGGTTAGTAAGTTAAGAGTAATTAGTTTTGAATTCTTAGGTATCTTGTGTTAATACTATCTAGGAATAGTATAGTACGAAGAGCAATATGGGGTTGGTTTGCTAAGAATTGACAGTTTAATCTATTTTTATAGTGTGTTTCTCAATCCAATCAGTGGTGTAGTTCTGCTCTATATATATATATATATATATATATATATATATGTCTTATCAACATTTGAGGAGAAATAATATTATGAAAATAAGATATAACCAGTTCTAAGTACCAATGGGATTTACGATATCCAAGTATATCAAATAGAGGTAGTGAATCCACCTTAATGTCAACATGTCTATAATTGTAAACCTTAGAGTATAATAAACCATTTAATAATGTTCGAGATTCAGCAATTGATGGGGAAGCTTTTCATATAAGAATACATTTGGCAGTTATTAAATCACCATGTTCATTTCTTATAACAAAGCCACTACTAGACTCACCATTAGAGAGAAATGAGTCATCACACTTGAGTTTTAGTCTATTAGGAGATGGAGGTTTCCATTTTATGTAAAGACAAGTCTTAGGGTTTGATAAGTGTTTATAGCAATGCATTTCTCTGGCAATTTTTAAGTCTCCAGACCGGTATATACTTTTTATGATGTTTCTCATATCTAAGGATGAGACTAGATAAATGATGTAAGCTATGACAGTTTTGGATGGGGAACTAATGTTGCTATGTTTGGATTTATTCTTAGACAAAAGGTATTACATTATATAACTGGGTATCTCTTCTTTGTCTTAAAACGGTATATTTTTTCACCGCTGGATGAATCTTTTTACGATTGTACCTAAAATAAACATTCATACAAAATAACATTTTATTGTGCGAAATATTATTCATATCTACAATTATAAAATCAATATTTAAAACATAAAAATTTAATAAGCCATATATTTTCAAATATTTTAATTTACAAAAGATAATTTTAAATTGTTTATATTAAAAAGATGATTATTATCTATATTTTAAAATTAATAATAATAAATCAGTATAATAATCTTATAAATTTTGATATGAACTAAGTAATTAGATCAAGGGTAGGTCCGGAAAGAGCTTCCGCTCCAAGAAAACCGTTCTTTCTTCTTCGTTCCTTCGCCGGATAAGGTCGTTATTTGATCGTCTCCGATCTTCTCTCGAGCTTTCCTTTGTGTTCATTCTCTGTTCTTCATAGTGTTTCTGTTTAAAAAATAAGAAAGAAGACAAAAGGGATATTCGAATCATAAAGCAAGGTTGATAAGAGCTCTCTGTTTTCTTTGTTTCTTCGCCGGAAAAGAGTTTGTGCTCTGGTCTTCTCTGGAGTTTGCTGCCATGGTTAACTGTGCATCTGCCTCCCTCTGTTCTTTAGAGTCTAATCGGTTCGTGGGTCTTCTCTGGTTGTTTTAATGGGTGTTGTATGTTTAAGAAAACATAGAGTTTTCTGGTAGTTCTTCATCGGTATGGATCTTCATTCTAATGAAGAGTTTCCCACTCTTAGTCCTGAAATTAACAAGGCAAACCAGCCATGTAAGAAATTTGTTGAGTTATTCAGATCGGTAGAAGACTCTTGTTCATTAAAACCAGAGTTCGTTAAGGAAACGGAACACCATTTTTCGGTGCAATTCGGTGATCAACAGAAGCAGACATTGTTAAAGAAATCAAGAACAACTTTAATAGGTAAGTTTAGTACTGGGATTCCGAAGAAACATAAGCTTGATGCTTTCTTGGATAGCTTGAAATTTAGAGGATCGTTTTGGTACAAGGTCTGGGACTCACGTCATATCTTCTTTGAGTTTGACTTGAAGGAAGACGTGGCCAAGCTCTGGTCTCGTTATGTCTGGAGGTTCGATGATATGGTAATGCGTATTTTAAGATGGAGGCAAAATTTTAATAAGAAGATAGAGGATCCTACTATATTGGTTTGGGTCAAATTTGAACACTTGCCTGAGTGTTTATATGATTCTTCTTTGATTAATTCTCTGGCTTCTGCGATTGGGCCTGTATATAGGGTCATTGTGCCAAACGAAAACCGTGCGCACTCGAATGCGTGCTATGCTCAGGTTGAAGTGGACAGTTCGAAGAATTTGCAAAGAAGGACGTGGATTGGGTTCGGTGTTAATGATGGTTAGTGGGTATCTATTAGCTACAAGAACGTACCATTGTACTGCTCAAGATGTTTTCACTTAGGATATTCTCAATCTGTTTGTAAGAAGGATGCTAATGTTAGGGAAGACTTGGTTAAGAGTATAGAGAAGTCTGATGATCAAGACGCTGGTAAAATTATTGGAGATAAGGTTGATGGTGTTCTGGTTAATGAAAAGGTGGAGGAGAAAGCTCCTTCCGTTGGCATGACTATTTCAAAGGATACTATCAAGGTGTATAGACGAAAACTTAAGTCTATTGTTTTACAGAAAGACTCTGATGTTGGAGTGAAGGATAATAATAAAGAGGAATCTTGTTCAAATTCTTCTCATATTCAATTAGATAAAACTGTTTTACAGAATCTTGACAATGGGAGTAGTTCTCAAAATACAAGTAATGAAATAGGCAATGAGGTTATTGAAGCTATAGACAAGATTGGAGATATTAAATATGTTGAAGATGATTCTTATGATACAAGTACAATGGCTATTAACAAGCTGAATAATAATCATTGTAGCTCTCTTGATCCGAACATAGGTAGCTGCTCTTCTTCCCCAAGGCATTCTCCACAGCATAGTTTCAGTGATGTCATCTCTTCCAGATTGAAGGCTGCAAAAAGAAGAAGATCGAAAGATAGGTTAACCATTAAGTCTCTTAGTTCAAGAGACAAAGTCTACAAGTCTTACTCTGAAAATGATCAGAGTGATTAATTGGAATGCTCGTGGTGTGTCTAATAAACCCACCTTGAGAAGACTTAAATCAATGAAACTTTCTGAAAATATCAAGGTTCTGGTGATTCAGGAACCTATGTCTAAAGGGGATAAGATTAAAGAGGTGGCTGAGGTTCTTGGTTTTGATAAATATGTTGCTAATATATCTGATAAGTTGTGGATTTTCTGGGCTTCTAAAGTTAACATTAATATTGTCCTTAATGCTGAGCAATGTATTCATATGAAATTGGATTATCCTGACATAGATGAGAAGGTTTATGTGAGTGCTGTCTATGCTAAATGCAGTCGTATTCTAAGGATGGATCTATGGAACTGTCTTAAGGCTATCTATGATAATGATAGGCCTTGGCTTTGTGTTGGGGACTTTAATACTATTTCTGCTCATGATGAGCAATTAGGTTGTGTTTCTTCTAGTCAAGCTAGCATGGATGACTTTAACGATGTAATAAGATGTTGTAATTTGAATGATGCTGGGGACTGTGGCTCGAAATTTACTTGGGCTAGAGGTAACAAGTGGAGAAGGTTAGATCGGGCTCTGGTTAACGATAAATGGGTGTCCTTGTTCTCTGAAACTCAGGTTTTACACATGGCCAGAACTTGTTCTGACCATGCTCCTCTTTTTATCACTGCTAATACTAATAATTCTACTAATGCTGTTAATAGGAAAAATAATTTTAGATTTCTTAACTTTTGGTGTGATGATGATTCTTTCTTAAGTGTTGTGGAGCAGGATTGGAACAAATCTCTTAATAGTCACCCTAGCAATACTTTCTGGTATAAGCTTAGAAGGCTAAAAGGTTGTTTGAAGCTATGGAGTAAGGACAAGTTTGGCAACGTTTTTTACAGTGTTAAAGAGGCTGATTCTAAGGTCAAGGCTATGGAGATTCTTCATTATACTAATAATGATACTCAATATGCTGCTAACTTAGCTATGGCTAATGGTTTGTACTTAAAGGCCTTAAGAAATGAGGACTCTTTCCTTAGGCAGAAGTGTTTTAATAACTGGCTTCATGAGGGGGATGGCAGTTCCTAAAATTTTCTATAATTACATTGCAAAGAGGAAAAGAAAGAATGAAATAAGAAGTATTAGATATGGTGTTACCTGGATTGTTGATAAGCAGGAAATTGGAGCCTCTGCTGCTGGTTACTTCAAGAGTATCCTGACTGTTAATCCCTACAAGGATAAAGAGGAGGAAGTCAGGCTTTTGGATGATAGGCATTTTGATTGCATTCCATCTATGGTGTCTACTGAGGACAATAACATGTTACTCAGAAATGCTACAGAAGAGGAGATATGGGGTATCATAGGCAAGATGAAGAGGGATAGCTCCCCTAAATATTGATGGTTTTAACCTTGTTTTCTTTAAAAACTGCTGGCATATCATTAAAAAGGATCTTTGCAATTCATTCAATTCATATATTAATGGTTGTTCTATTCCTACTGGTCTGTTTGCTACAAGCATTTGTTTGATCCCTAAGAATTCTAATCCTACCTGGTGGGATAGTTATAGACCTATTGGTCTGTGTACCTTCGTTAATAGGATCTTTTCTGCTCTTATTAACACTAGATTGTCATGTATTCTCCCTAAAATTGTGTCTACTTATCAGTCTGCCTTTGTTAAGGGTAGGTTAATTCATGAAAACATTTTGTTGGCTAAGGAGTTATTATTTGATATTAATAAGAAACCTAAAAAGGGTAACACTGTGGTTCAGTTGGATATGTCGAAAGCCTTTGATAGGCTTTCTCATTCCTTTATCTTAAAAGTGTTGAATTCCTTTAGTTTTAATGAAAAGTTTGTTAGCCTTATCAAAAAACTTATTTCTGATGTCCATGTCTCTTTGCTTATTAATGGGAATACCTATGATTACTTTAAAATGAAAAGGGGTATTAGGCAAGGAGATCCTCTTTCTCCTTGCCTTTTCATTCTTAGTGAAGAATTTTTAAGTAGGGGCCTTAATATTCTATTTAAAACTAATCCTTCTATCTGTTATAATTCTAGATGCTCAATGGTTATCCCTAGTATTATGTTTGCTGACGATATATTGATATTCACTAACAGTAAATCTAATTCTATAAATATTCTTAGTGGGTTTCTTGACTTGTATCAGGCTACTTCTGGTCAGGCTATTAATAAGAATAAAACTAAATTGGTTGTTTCTCTTAAGCTAAGCTCTTCTAGGAGGCAGGATCTTAAGTTGCAGACTGGATTTGAGGTTGATTTTCTTCCTCTCTCTCATCTAGGGGTAACTATTCCTAATAACAGTAAGGCCAGTGTGTTTTTGCCTATTCTTAATAAAATAAATGATAGAATTGTAGACTGGGATAGTAAGATTCTTTCTTATGGTGGTAGGCTATCCCTAATTACTAATGTTCTTTTGCCTACTGCTCATTATTGGCTTCAATGTTGCGATTTGCCTAGGTCTATCATTTATAGGATTGAGCAGACTTTTAACAGGTTTCTTTGGAGATCTAAGCAGGATCAAAAGGCTATTCATTGGTCTTCTTGGCATTACATTTGTAAGCCTTTCAGTGAGGGAGGATTAAATGTTAGGTCTCTAATGGATGTCCAAAATTCTTTTTCTCATAAGCTTTGGTTTATGTTTAGAAAAAATGAATGTTTATGGTCTAATGTCATGAATAATATCTATTGTAAAATATCGCATCCTCTTTATGCTAACATGAAAGGCTCCCTAGTGTGGAAAAGATTGTGCAATGTAAGGAGTCAAGCAGATAAGAATATAACCTGGGTGCTGGGCAGAGGGAATACGGATTTTTGGAAGGATTCCTGGCATGGTCTTCCTGCTATTGCTACTGAGCAGAGATTAACCTGGTACATAAATGTTAAAGTCAATAATTTTTGGCATAATAATTCATGGTGTTTAAATAATATTCAGGGCAGTATAGATCCTGAAAGAGTAACTAAAATCAAAGGTACTTACATTACTGATAAGGAGGATGTCATTTCCTGGACTCTTTCTGATAATGGGCAGTTCAACCTGAAGGATACCTGGGAACATTTAAGAGATAAGTATAATTGTTCGACTCTCTACAAAAAGCTATGGAGTTCTAAAGTTCCTAGGAAGTTTTCCTTTTTAACTTGGAAGATTTTGCAGGCCTTTATTTCTGTGGATTCTATTATGATATAAAAACATTTTAGTTTAGCTTCTAAATTTGTTTTTTGTGAGAATTGTGAGGATATAAATCATCTTTTTGTTAGTTGTCCTTATGCCTGGCAGTTGTGGAATTGGTTTGGTTTTACTTTCAGAGTTAGTATCAGGATAACTATGGTTATTAATCACATGTTAAGATGCTGGTTTGGGGTTTCTAAGGCTAAATTTCATATCTCGTATCTTATTCCTCAAATAATTTGTTGGACAATTTGGAAAGTCAGGAACTCTATTAAGCACAAGGGTGTTTCTATTAGTATTCCTAGGGCTATTGATAACATTATTGCAATTGTTAAGGGATTGGATAGTAATGGTGGTTTTAGCTATAAGCATTGGTCAAGTGTAGGTAATACAGGTGTTATGCTGGGATGCAATTCTACAAAGAGGAAGATTAGTCCTGCGTACCTGAGATGGATTCGCCCTGGTGTTGATCGGATCAAGATGAATGTTGATGCCTCATGCATCTTTAACGGCGAAGCTGCTGCTAGAATCGTCTTCAGAGATTGTGAGGGTGTCATCACGGCTGCTAATGGTTTTCTTCTTGGAAAAGTTTCACCTCTCCAGACGGAAAATTTATCTCTACTTTATGGTCTTGCTATTTGTTTCAAGAACCAGTGGAAGGGTGTAGATGTCGAGTCTGACTCGCTCATTCTTATTAACCAGCTCTCCAGAACATCTGGGTCTGATTTCGATGACCGTAACCTAAGCTACTGCAGAAATCTTCTGGGTAGCAGCATGTCCATCAAGCATGTTTCAAGGGTCCAAAACTAGGCAGCCGACTGGCTTGCCAAGTGGACCCTTAAATGCAAGCAGAAGACCTGCTACTACCAGCAGAATGCTCCTCCAGCCTTGCTAGCGATTTCGTTCCTTGAAAGCCTGGATCTGGGGTACCTGGTCTTGTAACCGGGGCAGAGATGATGTTTTATGTGACGGCTTCAAGGAGGGTTGTTGTTTTTGAATGCATGGATCGTGGTTAGAGATAAATGTGGCTAGGGTTAAGGGGGTTTTCTCAGAGCCTCGATTTAGAATGTTGATTTGAAGTGGTGATGGTGAATGAAGAAGGTGCTGATCTTCTCTATTATTCACTCGCCTTGTTCCATCTTTCCTCTTTAAGAAGAAAAGAGTACTGAAGACGGCGTCGATCATGGTGAGAAGATCGGATTGAGAGGCGAAGGAGGGTTGAAGAAGATGAAGTGATCTGTTTCATTTGTTTTAGGTTTAGGGTTTTCTTTGACTACCCATTCAATTTTGACCGATGGGCTCTTCTTTTGGTCTTTTGGGCCTGTTATTGTTTCGAATGGTTTATTGATTAATAAAAGGTGATATTTTGATTATAAAAAAAAATCTTATAAATTTCAGCATAACTAAAACATTAAAAAAAAAACTTGAAACAGATATTCTGCAAAACTTCTCCAAGAATCCTGGATGGCCCCTCCGGTCGTCGGAATCTTCTCCGGCTTTTAGCTTTCTTCTCTTAAGCGCTTCTCCCTGGTTTTTCTTCTTTGTTCATCAAAGAATTTGTTTTGTGTGAGTAGCTTTTTTGGTTCTATGGTCTTCAGAGATCTTTTTGTTGCCGGGTTGTGGATCGTGTTCATCGGTTTCTTCTCTCCGATATTTCGTTTATCATCGTGGTGGTTTTAGCCAGATTGTTGGAAATCCTGTTGAACGTCTGCCAGGCGTTCAGTTTGTTGGACTCTGTTTCTTCTTGAAACAGAGGATCGCTTTTAGATTTTCTGGTGTTGTTGTTCTTTTTGGGCGGCGATGTTGTTCAATATTCTCAACAACAAAGAGTTTCCTGCACTTATACGAGAGGTTAATATGGATAAAGACAAGAATAAGAAATCTTTTAAAGATATTCTGTCCCCTGTTCAAGAACGTTTACTGTCAAAACCGGAGTTTATTAAGTACGCTGATGATCACAACGTTACCCAATTCGATAAACAAACTCAAGATGTCCTTCTAATGCAGTCTAAATCTACTGTGATTGGAAAGTTCAGTCAACGGATTCCGAAACGCTTGGTTTTTCAGTCTTTCACGGAGTCTTTTAAATTTAAGGGTTCATATTCGTACGAAACCTTAGATACTAGGCAAATATTGATAGAATTTAGCCTTTTGGAAGATGTAACAAAGTTCTGGTCTAAACCTGTTTGGAAGGTTGATGGGAAGTTTATGAGAGTCTTGAAATGGTCTCCGTACATCAACAAGAATAAAGAAAGTCTGGTGGTTTTGTTATGGATTCGCTTAGAAAACATGCCTGAGTTCCTTTACAACGAGTGGGTGGTTGGTGATATTGCTGCATCCTTTGGAAAAGTCCATAAAACGTTTGTTCCTAAGTTTAATCTTGCTAAAGCTAACGCTTCTTATGCTCAAGTTGAATTCGATGTTTCAGGTGTGCTTAAAAGAAAGGTCTGGGTGGGGTTTGGTAGGAATGATGGATGCTTGGTTGGGGTGAGTTATCGTAATGTCCCTGATTACTGCGGTAATTGTTTACATCTGGGACACAAGGAAATTGATTGTAGAAAGAATGTGTTGAAAACAGAGGACAAAGCTAATGATGTTAGCCAAAAAAATGATAGTATTATAAAGGAAGGTACTCAATCTGGTTCTTTACATGAGGATAAGATTCAAACTTCTACTACGATAGATCAACCTTTTATTAAAGTTTACAAGAGAAGATTGAAATCGATTATAACTGCGAAAGATATGACTAATGGTTCTAGTAGTCCTGTTCAAGTTGCTACAGCTCCTAGTGTGGATCTGGAAGTTATTGGTGCTCTTCAAGATTTGGAGCAGGTTGCTAGTTCTCAAAACCAGGCTGCTCAACAGGATGATATGAAGACCCTCTTTAACAATATAAGGAGTCTTAATCATTCGCCAAAGACCTCTTGTTCTAATCAAGGTTTTGAAGCTCTCATCAATAAGAAAGTAAAGTCTGCATAGCTTTACTAATGTTGTTAACAGAATTAAGAGGGTGATCCTAGGTATCGGTTCTAAGAACATGCTTAAACCTAAACATTGGTCTGGGGTCTCTGATGCAGGGGCCTATCTTTGGTGTCTTTCTATAGGAAGATTTAAAGCAAAATACCTGAAGTGGATGCCTCCAAGTGTTGGGAGACTGAAAGTCAATATTGACGGAGCTAGCAGCTGGGTTGGCGAAGCATCTGGAAAATCAGGAGAGCTCAAAACCCTAGCTGTACTGGCAGATCCAGCGAGATTAGTAGTCGAGTGAGACAATCCGGAGACCGGACGAATCAGGTGGAAATCGTAACTCGGAAGGATCTCTTCTTTCTTCTCTGCCCTGGATCCGTTGTTTTCACTGGGATCTTCAAGAACGAAAGTATCGTTGATTTGCTTGTGATGATCGTCTTCCTGACGATGTTGGTGGTGGTGATGCTTCATGAGATCGATGATCTCGTTGTCGCCGTTTTGTGGTGGTGAGAATGACGGCGATGATTGCTGCAAATCCATAATCTGTTTGTCCATGAATTCGGATGTGTTGTTATTCATCAATCGAGAAGATTATCTCTTGCAGTTGCAGCGATGCTTCGAAAGTTGTTTCGGACTTATGGAGGTCAAGCTCAAGCGATTTGAAGGTTTGAGTTTTTTTGGGAAGGCTATGGCTAAGCTTTGAAGCTGATGAAGAGGTTTTTTGGGGTTGGCTTTTGTGATGTCGCAGAGAGTGTCTGAAGAAGAAGACTTTCTCTGAATTAGGGTTTTTTCATTCGGGAAAGTCTTTTAATTTTGTTCTTTTACTCTCTTAGGCTAGGGTTTGTCTTTGTTTTCAATTCAGTCCTTTAAGTTTGTAAAACTCTTTGATTTCGTAATTGATCGTCATTTGCTTAAAAAAAAAACATTAAAAAAACTTAAAAAGGAAAATAAATCGTACCGTTGAGCTACTAAATAAAATAAGAGGAAAAAGATATAAGATAATATTTTAAAGAAAAAAAAGATAATATTTCATTCAGCAGCAAATAGGAATAAAACACAAAAATATCGTTTTTCCAACGGCACACAAATTCTCTATCTCTATATATATACGTTAAACCTTCTTGATCTTCTTGACCTTCTCTCTAACGTCATAGGTATAGCAAGAGTCATGCATAATCACGTTCCAGGACGGGATCACCAACGTGACTCTGAAATTCCACGACCCAACAGTTCCGGCTCCGGCCAATCGTCACAAAACAGAGGTAATGTTTGTAGAATTCTAAACCCTAGTGGTCAAGAAAACAAATATCTTTTTCCAAACCAAATTCTTGATAGCAAAAACCATGAAGAATTTAACTCATCCACTTTTTTCTCTTTCAGATCATCTCTTCTCGGTCGATCAACTTACTCGTGCTTACCAAAATCTCCATCTCCAACCTGATTCTGGTTCTCATCCGTATGTGCTGTTTCCACAACTCAACACTTACGGTCTCAACACTTACGGTTACGGTAATTTACCGGTTTCCTACAATGTCGGACAAGGGTTTAATAGAGTAGAAACAGCTTTGGTTCCTAATCCGATTCGTAGCGAAACACCGTATCACTCAGGTCTGGATCTCCCAACTCGTTTGTACAGTCCTATGCCAGCTTTCAACGGATCAGGAAATCAGACAGGACCAGTTTCTGATGGGATCGAACGTTGTTTGTATAGTATAATGACAAACTCCGAAGAATTCAGAATAATCAAGGACTATGACTCTCTGGCCAATATCCTATCCTCGAGGTCAGAGTTGTTTTTCCAACTTTCAGTTCACCAATGTGGCTCTCATCTGGTCCGGAGGCTAATCAAGCTCTTGAGAAAATCGGTGGTGATATCAAAGATGGTAAAAACAATCGCTCTTTTATTCAACCGGCTGATGGTTCACCCGATGGGATCTTTCGTTGCAACCGATTGCTTTGCCATTTTGGACTCGGGTACCAACGACGTCCTCTACGCAGCTGGAATACTTTATGCTTTCGAGTTAGCAAGGGATAAACACGGCTGTGTATCGCTAAATAGACTCATACAAGATATTCGTGGACTGCGTCGAGACCAGCTTTTGAATGTAATCACGAACCATGCGCGGTGTCTCGCGCAAGACCCTTATGGTAGTTACGTGATCCAGAGGCTACTACAACTTTATAACCCGGATATTTGCGCCCGAATTTGGTACCAGCTTCGAGGATGTTTTGTCGACCTGGCCTTATCTAAATCAGGAAGTTATGTTGTAGATAGGTGTATTGTCTCTCCTGCTATGGAAATCGTGGTTAGGGATTTGATTCAAAGTGATCAGCTTCTTAGGATCGCGAAGAACACATACGGGAATTATGTGATTCAAAACGCTTTGAAGGAAACTAAGGGGCGTAATCCCGAGCTTTATCAGCAGCTTATGGCCAAACTAATAATCCATCGCAATGAACTTATGGTTGGGCCTTCGAAACATATTTATCGTATGATTGCTGAGCATATGATTGCGGGTTGAAAACATAAGTTTGATGCAGACCCTGTTGTAGATTCATGCAGCTACTTTTTATGTAGATTCATGCAAGTACCATGTAAACAATTTATTTAACTTTTTATTTTTTTGGTTTTATAAGTTAATGACCTTGTAAGCGTCACTGTTAACATACACATATTTTACGTAGCATCCGAGAGAAATAGCCGTCATCAAGTGGCTAGGGTTTTGTGTTTATTAGAGAATCTTTTTTTTTATTATAATGCAAACCCAAGTAAGGCTCTCAATATATAGAGAACTTAGAGGCCTATACAAGGAAACTTAATACACTAAATATTCTAACACATTATAATATCAAAACATGCTAATCTCAGTAACATACTTCCCTCCATCACCTTCATAGTCACTCTCTTCGTTTCTTGTGCACTGAATATTCTAACACTCCCCCT
Source organism: Limnanthes douglasii subsp. nivea (assembly GCA_036936605.1). Taxonomy (NCBI): domain Eukaryota; kingdom Viridiplantae; phylum Streptophyta; class Magnoliopsida; order Brassicales; family Limnanthaceae; genus Limnanthes; species Limnanthes douglasii. The sequence continues at coordinate 27,759,812 of JAUPFV010000004.1, read as the reverse complement.
CAAGTTGTGTAGTGGGATCACCACTACCCAACTTGGATAAAACTGATTCGAATGTTCTTACAACAACCGCTTTTGTTAGGATGTCTGCCAGTTGGTCTTCGGATCTAACAAATGGAAGTTCGACTGTCCCATCTTCAATCTTTTTTTTTATGAAGTGCCTATTTATTTCAACGTGCTTTGTTCTATCGTGCTGTACCGGGTTCTCTGAAATCTTAATCACAGCTTTATTATCGCACATTAACTGAGTTGGACCCTTCAGGGGGAATCCGATTTCTTTCATTATCTTCTTTAACCAAAGTATCTCAGTAATCCCCTTAACGATTCCTCTAAATTCTGATTCAGCACTTGACAGTGAAACTACTTTCTGTTTCTTACTCCTCCAAGTCACCAAGTTACCTCCAAGAAGAGTAAAGTAGCCAGCAGTTGATCGCTTGTCGTTAGGATTCCCTCCCCAATCAGCATCTGTGAATACTTCAACATCAAGGTGTCCACTTTTTTTAAAAATTATGCCTCTTCCTGGTGTGCCTTTGAGATATCGAATAATCCTCATTACTGCCTCCATATGGTGTTCCTGAGGATGATGCATGAACTGGCTAACTACTCCCACCGCGTATGCAATGTCGGGTCGAGTGTGAGACAGTTAAATCAATTTTCCCACCAACCTTTGGTACCTTTCTTTACTCACTGGTCTGGCCCCTTCAATTATCTTTAGTTTGTGATTCACAACCATAGGAGTGTCATTTGGTTTGCAATCCACCATGCCAAATTTAGCTAATAAATCCAATATATATTTCCGTTGGGAGATATAAATCCCTTCTCTTTACCTAAGAACCTCGATTCCTAGGAATTACTTCAATCCTCCAAGGTCTTTCATTTCGAACTCCTTGAAGAGGTTTTTCCTAAGAGAGCTAATTTCTTCTTCGTTATTCCCTGTTATAATCATATCGTCGACATATATTATAAGACAAGTGACTAATTCTCCTCTTTTTTTGTAAAACAAGGTATGATCCCCATTACTCTGTTTGTAGCTATACTGCTTCATTGCCATTGTAAACCTCCCAAACTAAGCACGAGGAGACTGTTTGAGCCCATATAATGCCTTTTTCAGTTTACATACCTTATTTTCTTGAAAACCATGAGAGAACCCTGATGGAGGTTCCATATATACCTCTTCTTTCAAGTCTCCATGTAAGAAAGCATTCTTTACATCAAATTGATGAAAAGGCCAATCTTTATTCGCGGCTATTGAAAGTAAAACTCTGATAGTGTCAATCTTTGCAACCGGAGAGAACGTTTCATAGTAGTCTATACCATATGTTTGTGTATATCCTTTGGCAACCAATCTTGCCTTGTGTCGCTCAATGGTGCCATCGGATTTATATTTTATATTAAACACCCATCTACACCTGACTACTTTCTTCCATTGTGGTAACACACAATTCTCCCATGTACAATTCCTTTTTAGAGCTTCCATTTCGGTATTCATTGCCGCATGCCATTCAGTCATTTTTTTAGCTTTTTGAGCTGTTTTAGGGATTTGTTCAGAGAGAATAGTAGATGAAAATTCCTTTGCAATCTTCGTCATTCCTTTCCTATCCATTTTTACCGGATATGTAGAAGCACGAGGAACGCGTTCCGGTGAATACCGGTCAAGAGGAACCCCTATATTTTTTATTGGAGGAAGAACCAGAGTTTGAGTTTCAACAAATGAACTTCCTGAAATGTCATGATTAGTAGTATTTTGTGAGTTATGACATTGTAAATTGTTTACCTCTTGATGGACATTTTCTTCGGCTGAAACGCTGGTAGTATCCATGGCATTTGTTTCTTGTTGGATATTGTCTTCGGGAGAATCATTAGTGGTAAGAACTGCCTCGTCAGTCTCCTTTATGTTGGAAGAGGCGTGTTTGGTGGCACCATCTACCGACTTTGTCGGCACATCCTCAAAGTAACTTTCATATAGCAACCAGTCGAGTGATTCACTTACTTTATCCCCCTGAACACGAGATTGGTGGTCAAAAAAATAATCGGATTCTAAGAAGTCACAGTCCATGGTGACATGGATTCGACGAGTAACCGGATTGTAACACCGATATCCCATTTTATGAACACCATATCCAACGAATACACACTTTTCAGCACAAGGATTAAGTTTGTTTCGACTAGTTTTAGGGATATGAACAAACACTAAACAACCAAAGACACGAGGTGGTAAGGTCATAACAGATGGAATTGTAACTTGGGTGGCAAGCACTTGTAGTGGAGTTTTATTTCCTAGACATCGGGTTGGTAGACGATTTGTCAGATACGTAGCTGTAGCAAGAGCTTCTGGCCAAAGAGAATGAGGAACTCTAGATTCAATCATAATAGCACGAGTTTTTTCAAGTAAAGTACGATTTTTTAGTTCTGAAGTTCCGTTTTATTGAGGTGTGTTTGGACAAGTGGTTTGATGGATAAGACCATTTATTTTGAAAAAATTATGCATTGTTTGGTTGACAAACTCTGTTCCATTATCAGAAAGTAGAATCTATATTTTTTTTGAATTGAGTAAAAATCATTTTGTAAAAACAAACAAATATCTATGGTACTTCCGATTTATGTTTCATGAAGTATATCCAAGTCATTCTTGAGAAATCATCCACAAATAAAACAAAGTATCTGATTTGATCGTTAGTGGAATTTGGTGCTGGATCCCAAACATCAGAATGGATTAGCAAAAAAACATAATCAACTCTAGTATTACTTTGATTAAATAAGACCCTACGATTTTTTGCAAGAATGCAGGTTTCACATTTCTAATGAATGGAATTATTCAAAAAAAGACTAGGAAACAAACTCTTAAGATAGCTAAAAGAAGGATGACCAAGTTGTCGGTGCCATAACAAAAGTTTCCTTTCGGTTATTCCGTGAGCAAGCATGGCATGTCCCTTATGAACTACCTCATCAACATAATAGAGACCTCCTTGTTTAGTACCACGCCCAATGATCTCATTTGTACGAATGTCCTGTAAAATGCAAAAAAAATGGATATATAAGAACCACACAGTTGAGTTGTTTTGTCACTTGACTAACAGATAATAACTTTAAGGATACTGAAAAATGTAGAGGCAGTTTTTAATTTCCATTTTTTTCGAAAAAATAATTGAACCTCCCCCTTTGACTTCACAAATTTCTCCACTAGCAGTCTCAATATGGGATTTCTTTGGAGATGACATGTCACCAAAGTCTTTAGGATCATAAGAAATGGTGTTCGTAGCCCGCAATCAAAGATCCAATTCATTGATTTCTCAAACCCTTTACCTCCAAGTTTTTCATAGGAGTTCGCCGCCATTCCTCCAAAACCAGTACCACTTCCTTGCTCATTTTTAGTTGGATCTTCACCGTCACTTGTAGACGAAGCCCGTTTGACATTAGATCTGAAACGCTGGTTATTTTTCCCCTTTTGACCGTCCTCCTACCATTCTGGATAGCCAACCAGCTGAAAACATGTCTCTTTAGTGTGTTTCTTCATCCCACAATGAGTGCAATACAACTTAAGTTTATCTTCTTTCTCTTTGGATCGGAATTTAAACCTCTGTGTAGAATCTTTAGCAGCCAAACCCATTCCAATTTCAATCGAGTCACTATCAGAAGAACTTGATTTTAGTATATTAAGCCTGGCCACTTCCTTTCGTATTGTAGCATATGCTGTTTCCACAGAAGGAAGAGGATCCTTTTTCAGGATATCTCTCTTGACTGGTTCCAGCTTGTCATTAATCGCCATTAGCGATTGATAGAGTCTTTGTTCTTGAATCCTCTTATTGTAGATCTGAATGTCTTCTGGGTCTTTCATAGGGTTGGGATCTCGCCTATCGATAGACATCCAGATGTTCTGCAGTTTGTTCCACAAGTCTTCTAGTGTATCGGACCCTTGCCTTAATGAATTAGCCCTCTTATGAAGGTCAAACACCTGTAACAAATCTGTACCAGAACTGTATGTGGTGGCTAACCCATCCCAGAGGGATTTTGCAGTGGGATATTGCGAGACATTATTCACCAAGTTGGATTCAAGATTCTGGATAATCCATGTGAAAACACATTGATCATCTTGTTCCCACCTTGTATATGTTTTGTCAGTTTTGGATGGAGGTGTCGTCTCCCCTGTAATGTGAGAACCTCTCCCCCTTTCCCCAATTTCTTTCTTCATCAGGTTTACCCATAGGGCATAGTTGTCACCACCGAGTTTAATACCTAGGGATAAATTCTCGGGGTTAGTTGTTTGTTGTTGTGTTCCGAGACCATTTCTCAGAATGGCAGCAATCTGCATAGTTAATTCATCAGGGATTTGACTGACCACGACTTCATTGCCAGCCATCTTTGTTGAGGATGTTCAGAATTCCTAGAATCACACGTGCTCTGATACCATGTTAACATGCACATGTTCTACGTAGCATCTTAGAGAAATAGCCGCCATGAAGCGGCTAGGGTTTTGTGTTTATTAGAGAATCTTTTTTTTATTATAGTGCAAACCCAAGTAAGGATCTCAATATATAGAGAACTTAGAGGCCTATACAAGGAAACTTAATACACTGAATATTCTAACACATTGTAATATCAAAACATGCTAATCTCAGTAACACACTTCCCTCCATCACCTTCATAGTCACTCTCTTCGTTTCTTGTGCACTGAATATTCTAACAGTTACTTTTGGATTTGTTAGTAGATTATATTCTTTTCAGAAAACAGACAACATTTGTATAGAAAACTAGAGATGATTCTTGGATGTGATTTTAGATCATCTCAAGTCATGTACACATACAGGGATCATCCGAAAAACTATAAAGGATTTCGCCAATAATGTTAATTGATTGTATTTACTGTATTACTCATAATAATCCGTTGTAGTTGTATTAGTTTAAACTCGTCACGGCAACTACACTAGCTCCTAGTTAATAATAAAGGAATTGAGATCAAACCCAAATCCCCTACCTAAGTACAATAAGACTAGCACTTTTTTTAATGTCTATATTGGCTTCACAAAGAGCTCTGAAATCATGACTGTCGAGATGAGTCGCATAAGTTAATAGTGTATACTATTGCAATTTGTTTGGTAGTTTAATTTTGTCTCATTGATAGAGTACTTTGTATGTATAGACGTTTACATAGAAGCCTATTATATCCATTATCTAGCAAGTTCTATTTATTCCCTATAAATATATTACTAGGACTATACAAAAAGTTATCTTAAAATTTATAACCATTTTTATTATAGTGAAACAATTTTTTTGACGATGTCTATAGATGTACACATTTGTCGAACCACATTAAATTCTTTTAGGCTATTTATTTCGTTTTATGCTTAGCCATTTGTGATATATTGCATAGTAATTCTAAAAAACGTATTAGAGCTTTAAGTTGTGAAATTAAGTTTTGTAATTAGGGTTTACAATTGCATTGTGGAAGATTAAGTTGAAATCTTCATTGGTACTGCAAGGGTTTTGGAAGGTTGTGGAGAATAAGTTACAAAAATAGATAAAAGAATATGAGAAGCAAGATCTTCAAGAAAAGGTTTTATGCTATATTTTAATGAGTGTAAAGGACAATGTTCTTCCTGAGATTAGTGATGAGAAGATGGTTTCCTGCACATGGAAGAACTTGGGAGAACTTACTGAAAGAAATTAGTGGTGAACCGGTTATACTTGAAGAAACACTTGTACAATATCATCTTGAAAGAATATATGTCCATAACTGAATACATAGATAATTTTAAATCAATTATTATGAACTTGGAGAACACTGATATCATCAATGAGGATGATGATCAAGCTTTGTTTGTCTTGATATCATTACCAGCTCCTTACAAAAACTTTGTAGATACCATAATGTATGGTAAGGATAAGTTATAGATATAGTATGTCAAATGAGCACTGAAATTAAAGGAGATGAAACAATTGCAGCCAGACAATTAGGAGGAAGGGCAAGGTCCTAGGACTAGGAGAAGATCTGGAAACAAGGCAAGTTCTTCAAAGAATAAGAAGTGGATGTCCAAATCAAGAGCTAAGAACTCAAACTGTTATGAATACGGTGCGCAAAGTTATTACATGAGAGATTGTCTCAAGCTGAAAGTTAAAAAAGGGAAATCAAAAGAAAAATGCAGCAAACCTAACGGAAGGTGTGAACATTTTTTACGACAGTGAAAAAATAGTGGTAGAGGAGATGTATTGTGTGTGAGTTCAGACTATCGAAAAAACTCTTGGTTACTCGATACTAACGCTACGTATCCACTGAACGGGGTGCGTATCAACTAGATTCTTCACTGCTTCCAAGTTTTAGTTTTCTTTGAGGGTTACAACAGAAGGCGGTATTTGATTCAGCCCGACAACTTGGTCACGTAAAGGTGTTTGGTTCACCATTGTAACGTTTCTTTCAAAGGTTTTCCTTTTGATCTCGGATCTCGTTATTACCATTTGTTGAAAATAAGTATGTGTGTTTTTCTCAAAATATCCCACAGACGACGCCAAATTTGTTAAGGGAAAATCTAACAATTATTTGCCAAGTATTAAGTTTTTTATTCCAAAAGAAAGATCGTTTTTACGTAATCGTAACCCTATTTATACTCTTTACAAAGAAATTTCAATTTCTCACTAATTTCCAATCTTCTATTAATTATGATCGTGGACTTGAATTTATGGTAATGAACCTATAATCATGGTCATTACTCTAGTCATGGTGCGTTACGTGGGTCGTCTGGTCAATAGTTCTTGTAGGAATTGTTGTGCAAGGAAGAAGAGTTGGAGATTACACTAAAACTCTAACTCAAACATGTATATCTCAAGATGACGAGCATTATTGTTTGGGTTTCAAATTCCCATTTTGTTGTTATGTCAAGTGAAGTTCAAGATCACGCTTCTCTTTTATTCTCTCACTATGAAATTTGGGGTTTTACTCCTTCTTTTACTTTGGGAGTGTTGATGGTGGTGGTGGCACTTTTCACTCTTATTGGAGAATTCTTTGTTTGACTTCCTCTTTAATCATTTTCATCCACGTGAAATGGTATTTCATGCCAATTAGTGATGTTCCAATATTGCTACTCCTTCAACATGGAGGAAGTGACATCATCCCCATTATCAACATTATTGTTATGGATGACAATATGAGGGATTGAAGACAGGTATATATATACCTGATGCCTGAAACAAATCTGACGGGTATTAAAATTTTCAAATCAAACCCAAAACCGCGGGTTTGAGTTACCTGAATGGGACCCACACACTATGCATGTATGAAAATCCAAAATAATTACCTGAACAAAATTGAAATTCTATCATATTTGAATCTAAAAGTAATATTTGAAAATAAATAAAATATAAAAAATAATATTAACATTAATTAAAAAAAATTAAGATAAAATTCTATATCAACAAATAAATATTTATTGTATCTATAATTTTAGGATGGTTTTAGGACAACTTTTATAATGGGTACCCATGGTATTGGTTTTAAGGTTGGTACATATGGAATGATATATAATTTCAAAACTGGAACCAAACTCGAACGGGTGTAACAAAAAAAACACAACTCACCCATTTTTTGTGTTTATTTTCGAGTAACTTGTACCATTAATCCGGTTTAGTTCAGATATCCATGGTTTTTGGTAAAATTATCGTCCCTAATAAATATCCCAAATGGATTGAATTTTATAGCTCACACGTGTTACACTCTTAACCATTGAATATCCACGACAAGAGTATTATTAGCAATGGGTGAACCAATTGCAGCACACAGCCCTTGAGTTGTCTATGAGTTGATTGAATGAACAAATGCGACACTGTGACTTTTTTGTTTGAATATATTATGTTTTTTGAATTTTTAATGGTTTTAGATTCTTTAATGGTTTTTAAATAAAATTTTATGCATTTAGGTTATGGTGTATTCTAGTGAATGAATAAGGTTTAAGGACAAACATGTCAATATAGGGGTATAAGAAGGTTGGTCGAGACTTTTATGTTGGTAGACAAAGCTAAGAGTTAGTTGTTTTTACATACTTAATTTCATTTACTTGGTTTGTTATCTCTTGATTTATGAACAGTCAAAATAGTCAAGGGGGTCTACAGTACCTCTATAAACTAGCTTATCAACTTTCTCATGAGATATTTGACATTAATTTTTGTAACAACTGTATACTTCATTGTCCAATAATTTAAATTTATTCTATTGTACAATACATATGTATAAAAAAAACTATAAAATTTAGTTATTGCATTGTACATAACTTATCTGTTTTGTAACTTCTTTATGTAAGATTAACCAATATATGTAACAATGTTTTACCATCACTTAATGTTGATGGTTTATTGTATCTTTTGAATGCAGTTGTATGGATCCATCAACAGTCTATTGGAACTGAAAATAAATTAAAACGATGACCATACTATAAGAGTGAAAGTAACTTTGTTAACCAAGTCAAGTCTCAAACCTCTCATAACCATTCTGAATTAAGAGTACTTTGGTCAGGTTTATAGGCATGCCTAAGGTCAGTAGGTTAACAGTAATTAGTTTTGAAATATTAGGTATCTTGTGTTGATACTCTCTAGGAATAGTATAGCATGAAGAGCAACAGGGGGTTGGTTTGATAAGAATTGATAGTTTGATCTATTTTTGATAGTATATTTCACAATCTAATGAGCGGCGTAGTTCTTCTCTTTATATATATATATATATATATATATATATATATATATATATATATATATATATGTCTTATCCATATTTTAGGATAAATAAGATTACGACAACAAGCTATAATTTATCATATCCAAGTATATCAAATAGAATTAGTGAATCCACCTGAATGTCAACATGTCTATAATTGTGAACCTTATAGTATAATATACTATTTAATAATGCTCGAAATTCAGCAATTAATAGGGAAGCTTTTCATATAAGGATACATTTGGCAGTTATTAAATCACCATGTTCATTTCTTATAACAAAGTCACTGCTAGACTCGCCATCAGAAAAAAAATCAGCCATCACATTTGAGTTTTAGTCTGTTACGAGATGGGGTAGCCATTTTATATAAAGACAAGTCTTGGGGTTTGATAAGTGGTTATAGCAATGCATTTCTCTCTAAGGATGTTTTTTATGATGCATGCTTATTATAAAGATCAGTTACCAACACATTGCAAAAATAAGACAAACGTGTGATTTCTTTGCAATCAAACATGCGAGATTCTTGGAAATATTTACATAATAGACATCCCATCTTACATAGCCGCACGAGTTGTTTTATATAACGACTGTGCAAGATTCTTGGTAATATTAAACATGCGAGATTCTTGTAAACATTAAACTAAGACAGCACATCTTACATAACCGCGGGAGTTGTTTTATATAACGAATGTGTGACATTCTTGTTAATATTAAACAAGCGATATTCTTGGAAATATTAACTTAAGAGACAACATATCTTACATAACCGCGTGAGTTGTTTCATATAACAAACTTGTGAGATTTTTGTTCTTTTGCAATCGTGGTACTCAATAATATGTCAAATTACTTACAAAATATATCATATTACAAATTTAGTCACATTTGAAAAATCTCTATCAAGGTAGCTAACACCGAATATTAATGTTTATATCATTTAGGAAATAATATAAAATTTGAGCTCTACTAGTTGGACATGTATCGTCTTGTAATTTTTAAATACAAAATCTTTTTTGATAATATTTTTGGCGTATTCACAAACAAAAACACTGAGGCTGCCTGGTTTTTGTTGTAGGATATCTCTTACATTTTTCACTTTATATCCCTTCTTTGCACCATGTATGTATCCTTTTTCATACAATATGCCAACTGTTAACAAAAGTTTATAGCAGTTAACAAACCATAAATGACAATGGGTTTTCTTACAAAACTAAACAGGCGATTTATTTGAAAAACTACAAATGTGATTGCCTTTGAAAAGCTAACCGTGCGATTTATTTGAAGATCTAACACTACAATGTCTTTGGAAATATAAGCATGTGAGTTTTGTGATAATATAACAGTGTGATGTGTTTGAAACAATAACTATGCATTTGCTTTAAAAAAATACTTACCAGCGGCTCAACAGTTTTTCTTGTGTAGTTTGGCGAGTATTTATTGATTGGAATTAGTAGGTTATAGTTTGTTTCTATTCTATTTTCCATATCAATAACCACCAAAGTCCAGTGGTTTATTGTATCCGAGTTTATGTGGCCCACTACAAGGCACGTAAGATACGCCGAGCCTTATAGTTTCCAATACTTCGTCAACAAGTTTTGATAGATCTCCCTTCGCGTCCAATGTAATATTTATTAAGAAAAAAGATTACAAATAGTTTTGTTATAATGTAAGAATATTTGAAACCTTTGAATGGTACTTTCCAATCAACTTTTTTAAGCATCTTATAAATCCAAGCGTCGCTAATCTACCAAATGACAAGTTAGAGGCGTATAAATAAAGGTGATAAAGTAATAAACATGTAAGTTCCTAGTATAAGCGATCATGCTAGACTAGGCCAACACTAACTTTAAATTCATCGTTACTTAGCTACACTTATGTTTTAACTTGAAGTTCATGCCCCGTTTGTTAGGTATCGCCATCACTTTACTCACACTCACGTTAAGTCTGTAGGAGAACTCTGAAAATTGTAAATACTATACTTCTTAAAGCATCTTGTTATTATTCCCTTTATATTTTAAAGTCTTTGTGGTATTCACTGACCTCAACGGTCTGTGTTGTCGATGTACTTTTTTCCCAATCAGGGAAATTAAACTTTGCCTCTTGTTTTTGGCAAATTAAATTCCTATTACGATACGTATTGTATGCATCCTGTAACATAGAAAATTGGCTATCATATTATAAAAACCTGACTATATATTTTGTGATTTTTAATAATCTTAATATCAACTTACATATTCTCAACGACTACCAATGATGTTGTCTCCTCTACAGCCTTGTCTGTAGCATCATATCCTAAATTTTAATCAAGCATAGCCTCCAGGATAGAATCCAAACTCTGTTGCATGATAGCATTCGCCTCAACCATATCAACTTTTTCAAAAAAGATTGTGTACATTGTATGACTAAACAATCTAAAAATTGGTAGTTCTAAATATATTATTTTGTTTATCGTATCATCTGATGGTGATGCTTGTCCTTGAGTGCTTGTTCTGACTTTGTGATGCCTGGTTGTTGGTGTTCGGTTTCCTCTTCAGCAAGTTGTTGGACTTCTGTTGCTGCTTCTGGCTAGGCTAGTAGTTCTGCCTTTGTGCAGGGTTGTGATTCTTATTGTGGTTGGGCTTTCTTTTCAGCTTGCATTGGGAGTGTCGGTGTTGCTTTGGCTTAGGTGAGTTGTCCACTCTTTGTCAAGGTTTGTTGTTGTTTTTCTTCTTAATGGTTTTGGTAGTGTTGGGCATCCTATTCTTGTTGTTAGTGATGTTGTTGTTCTGTTTGTTGTTAGTCATCTTGTTCTTGTTGGGCTTCTTTTTCTTCTTGGGGTTGACCATGGGATACCTTGCACGATGAAAATGAAATTCCTTATATAATAACCCTGTGATCATTGTACATTCTTAACCATATGAGTTCTTTATATACTAAAGCATGAAATGAATGAATGCGATTGCTTTGAAAGCTTATAGATGCGATTACTTTAATATTATAAGCATGCAAGTTCTTTAATAATATAAGCATGCAATTTCTTTTATATTTAACAAAGAATTTGTTGAGTATTTAACAAAAAATTTGTTGAGTATTTAACATGCGAATTATTTAAATTGTATATTACGCGAGTTATTTGATTTTCAAAGCGCACGATTTCTTTAAAATTCCAACCGTACGGTTTCTTTAAAATTTCAACCATAAGACTTATTTAAACAATTAACCATACGAGTTATTTCATGTATCAGAAATCAAAGTATAACAAATAAAACATATCAAAGTATAACAAAACAACATATCCAATCCATAGACAACGCGACTTTATAAATAAACAATATATGATAAAATATATTCAGAAAGTTGAATCTTAATGAACTTAATATCCACTTACATCTTCACGACTATTTGCCTCGTGTAGAGTAGATTCTTTTGTTTCCATTACCTGCTTCAGTGATTCCACTTTTGTTGTTTTTGCCTCTTGTAGTTGTTGTAGCAGTGGTGTAGTCTCTATCTCCTTTAGATGAGATTGATTTGTACCCACTACCTGTTCAGGTGGTACCACTGTTGCAGTGTCTGTCTCTATTTCAGGTTGACCATTGATGTAGGAGACTGTACCCACTACCTTTTCAGGTGATTCCATTATTGTAGCCTCTGCCTATTTTTCAGGTCATTCCACTGCTGTAATATCTCCCTCTTTTTCAGATGGTACAACCACTGTATTTTCAGTCTCTGATTCAGTTGGTACATCATTGTACGGCTGTCAAAAAAATCTGAAAAATCTAATATCCGACTGAAATATTTGATACCGAATCCGAAGAAAACGAATAATTTTCGTATTCGAAAGAAAACGGATAATATTCGTATCTGAATTCATAACCAAAAATAGCGAATATGGATATAGGCATATTCGTATTCGAAATATCCGATATCCAAAATTTTATAAATAAATATATTTTTTTTTTATTTAAGCATATGTTTTAGCTATCCCATACTGTAAAAAAATAAAACAAATTACTAACAAAATGGACTATAAATATGGAAGGTTGCGTCTCTAAAAATTGTATCTTATCCCACATCTAAAGTTGGAAAAAGAGTTGCTACCAAGTTGTCTATAAAACACATGGTGTCTTTTTTAAACAAGTATATTTTTTTAGTCTTATCCCACATCTAAAATGTAAAAAGGAGAATATGGCTATTATACCAAGTTGCAGCCCCGGGAGTAGTCCGGTAGGCCCATAATACTTCTTGTAGATAGTTTGGCCACTTTCCAGCAGCCCCCTCTAGATTCTTTTTAAGACCGGACATGATGGTCCTGTTAGCTACTTCAACTATCCCATATGCATGTGGGTGGAAAGGAGAAGATAAGCAGTGTTGAATGGCTCTACAGGTACAAAAATTCTCCACATCCTTGTTATCGAATTGTGGTCCATTGTCTGTAGTTATCTTTTGGGGAACCCCAAACCTGCAGCAAATATTAGACATGATAAATTTTATAACAGCTATCGAAGTAGTTCCTGCCAATGGGGCTGCTTCTACCCACTTTGAGAAGTAATCAATAGCAAAAATTATAGTTTTGCACCCTCCGGATGCCATGTGTAGATGTCCCACCAAATCCAGCCCCCAACGAGCAAAAGGTATTGGCTCAGAAATTGACTCTAAAGGGACAGCTGGGATATGAATTTCATTACTGTATCTTTGGAATGGATCACACTTCTTCACCAATTCCTTGGCATCTTGCATTATGGAGGGTCAGTAGTACCCAGCTAACAAAACTCTTCTGGTTAGAGCCCTGAATCCACAGTGTGCTGATCCCTCGCCATCGTGTAATTCAGAGAGCACTATTTGGGACTCTTCAATCCCCAAACATCGTAAGAGAGGTCTATTAAAATACTTTTTGTAAAAAACGTCTCTTAGGATGACAAACCCACGAGCCTTATACTTCACTTTCCTTGCCACTGCTTTTTCGGAGGCAAGATGCCATCTGAGACGTATTAAAAAAGAGAAAATCTCCAATCTGAGGCTGATTTACTTGTATATTCAAACTTTCTTCTTCCTTGTTCTGATTGAGTTGAATGGATGGGCACTCTTGCACATGAATCCATGGGTAGGACTCGAAATAGGCTATGGTTGCCAAGGAGTCTGCTAGCGTATTCTCTGTTCGGGGTATGTGCTCATATGTGATGTTTTTGAAATTAAGTGCCACTTCTTTAAGAACAAATAAGTATTTAACTAGATGCTCCTTTTTGGCCTTGGGTTGACCTTGTGCGTGATGGATAAGAAGCTGAGAATCGCTCATTAACCTGACCCTTTTGGCCCCATAAATTAGAGCTAATTTCAAGCCAGCTATAGCAGCTTCATATTCAGACTCATTATTGGAAGCCTTGAAAGCAAAACATATAGCCTGGTATATTTTGTCGTCGTACGGAGAGGTTAAACATATCCGAGCACCACAACCCGTGGTACTTGATCCACCATCAGTCCGGACAACCCGTACTTTTTTAGCTTTTTGACCTGTTGCTTGCTTAGTGTCTCTGTCCGAATGAAATTCAACTAGGAAATCAGCAACAGTTTGAGCCTTAACTGCTGTTTGAGGGGCAATATCAATATCATAGTCTCCCATCTCCACTGACCATTTGGTCATTCTGCTTGAAATGTATGCCTTTTGAAGAACGTTTTTCAAGGGAAAAGACGTTCGGACAATGATAGAATGAGACTGAAAGTAGGGCCTCATTTTCGTAGCAGCAATTACTAAGGCCAGTGCTAATTTTTCAAGTTTTATATACCTTTTTTCTGCATCTATCAAGCTCTTGCTGATATAGTACACCGGACGAGGATAATTATCCACCTCCCTTACCAGCACTGCACTTATGGCACAATCAGAAACTGCTAAGTATATGTAAAGTGTTTCTCCATCAACTGGTTTAAACAAAGTTTTAGGGGACGATAAGTGCTTCTTAATTTCATTGAAAGCCTGGTCGCACTGTGGAGACTAGTTAAATTATTTTGCACCTTTTAAAGTTTGAAAAAACGGGGCACACCTATCCGAAGACCTCGAGATAAAACGGTTTAGAGCAACTAACCTCCCTGTCAATCTTTGTACTTCTTTAATATTCCGGGGAGGCTCCATCTGCAATAAAGCACTAAGCTGGTCTGGATCAGGCTGTATCCCTTTCTCACTTATCACATACCCTAAAACTTTCCCGGACTTTACTCCAAAAACACACTTTTCTGGATTCAACTTTAAATTCACCTTCATCAAGTTGGCAAAAGTTTCTTGAATATCTACTAACTGTAGCTCTTCTTCCACACTTTTTACCATCATGTCATCGATGTAGACTTCCATGTTTCTTCCAATCTGATCAGCAAAATCCTTGTTCACTAACCTCTGATAAGTAGCCCCAACATTCTTTAACCCAAATGGCATCACCTAGTAACAATGGAGGCCCCTATCAATAACAAATGTAGTGTGTTCTTGATCCTTCAGATCCATTTGAATCTGGTTATACCCGGTGAAGGCATCCGTAAAGGACAATAGCTTGTTCCCAGAATGTGGAGTCCACCAACTGATCAATTCGGGGGACCGGATATAGGTCTTTTGGGCAAACTCTATTGAGATCTGTGAAATCGATGCACATACGCCACTTTCCATTTTTCTTCTTCACTAACACCGGATTGGCTGTCCATAAAGGGTACTGAGATTCCTTTATGTGCTCTATCTTAGTAAGCCGGTCAACCTCTTGAACTATGACATTAGCTTTCTCCTTAGAAAAAGCTCTCATCCTTTGTACAACAGGTGTAATATCCCTCTGGATGAATAGTTGGTGTGATATAATATCTGCTGGTACTCCAGTTACATTAGCATTGCACCAAGAGAAAACATGTTGATGGTCTTTCAAAAAAGCTAACACTTTACTCTTTAATTCTGATGTCATCTTGGAGCCGATTTTGACATTTCTTCCTTCAGCCAGAGAGTGAGTTT
Organism: Limnanthes douglasii subsp. nivea; assembly: GCA_036936605.1. Lineage (NCBI taxonomy): Eukaryota > Viridiplantae > Streptophyta > Magnoliopsida > Brassicales > Limnanthaceae > Limnanthes > Limnanthes douglasii. The sequence goes on along the minus strand of JAUPFV010000004.1, from coordinate 27,744,168 downwards.
CAACTTCTTCAATTGGTATTAAAACACCAGGGCTCTCTCTGGGTCATCAATTTCACCCTCTCCCCCAGTGGGCCCCTCAAATTGCTAATCCTTACTGATCCGAACTGACCGCAAATTCGAGGGGCCAGTGCTGTTGCAAAACACTCCCTTGCTATCTTTTGACTACTTCGGACAATTCCCACTTGTCCTTGCACAATGTATTTTAAACATTAGTGGACTGTTGAAGCCACAGCATGCATCCTGGAGAGGCAAGATCTTCCCAAAATGGCATTGTAACATGTGGGACAATCCACCACAATGAAAAATATTCAGACCATCTTCTTAAAAGGGCCATTGCCCAACAAAACCTCCTCTTCAAACTCCACGATTACATCAGCTGAGCTTCCAGTGAAACCCACAATTGACCTGTTCGAACGTTGAAATACTGCTGGATTCTTCATTTGTTTATAAGAACTTAAAAAGAAAATATTGGCCAAACTGCTAGTATCCACCAAAATTCGTCTAATGTCATTGCCCTCAATGGATGCTCCTATCACAACAGCATCTTCACGGGGACCAGTTATATCTCTCAAATTATCTTCATCAAAAATAATGAAGGGAAAATGAATTTGTGATTGATAGGAAGTCATGTATCCTCCAGTTGAGTAGCCACAGTATGGACATGCCTTTTCCTTAAAGAAACAGTCGGTCCAGTCATGGTGTCCCCTTCAAATATGGTAAGTGACTCAAAAAAGCTGATGAGCCCGGAAACCGTCTTGCTGTGTTCTGTGATAACACCTACCTTATTCCGGGTTGGATCAGGATCCAAATACTCTGAATCCACATCGAATCTTTCAATTATCACCATTGCCGCGTCTGGAGCCGAAGTGCCTGCGTTGTTTGTTGGGCCAGTCCGGTGAGTATTATCAGGCCTATTCCAACTTCTTCTTTTTACATAAGCCCCCAACTTCCCTCTCTCAATCAAATTCTGCACTTCTTGTTTTAACGCGATGCAATCTTCAGTGTTATGATCAGTATCACGATGATACTGACAGAAACAATTATTACGACTTTCCCTGGGAGATTTTAATGCAGCCGACTTTCTGAAATTTATTCGTCTTTTGTTTTATCATAAATGGTGGCTACATTTTATTTCAACTCAGAAAACCACTCTGGTTCAACCCAAGGTCCTCGCTTATCTCTAGATTGTTGGCTCTGAGCTGGTGCAGCCGGGTGGGATTGAGCCTTGGCCCTATTATGACCCTGTCCAGCTTATTTGGCCTTATACCCAGACTGATTCTGGTTTTGATTTGGTGCAGCTAGGGTAGACCTCACTTGCCGGTGCACCCTGGTTTTCTTTGTTTCATCCACATTGATCTGTTTGCCAACTTGATTCAGTAAACCATCCCACGTCATGGCCTTTTTCCTGGTTACTGAATCAGCCAAATTGCCAGGGTTCAAAACCTGTCTTAGAGAAGCTATTGCTACTTGTTTAAAGCAATCACGTAATCCATTTTTGGTGTTCACAAAGCGACTTATATATTTCTTCAAAGATTCATTTGGTTCTTGGGCACAATGGATAATAGTGTCTCAATTGCCCTTCACTTTATTACTTCCAACGAACTGCCTCCGGAAGGCCACCTAAAAAGTATCAAAATTTCTGATGCAGCCTTGTGGCAGACTATTGTACCACTTCAGAGCACTCCCGTAAAAGACTGGGAGAACGCTCGACAAAGTAACTTATCATCATTGTCAAAATTCATCATAAAATTTTTGAATTGCTCCAGATGGTTATCTGGATCTTTACTTCCATCATATTTTTCCATTTTTGTGCTGTCAAACCTCTTAGGAAGGTTTCCGGATAGTATCTTGGAGGACAATGGAGATTGTCTCCAATTCCGGCCACGACTAAACACAGTATCCTCGTTGGGAGTTGCAAAGATACATGGTTCATCATGAAAGGCGAAAGGATCCATCAATAACTGGTCTACATATCTCCGACCATGGTTGTGGCTATGAGACGACCCTATACCCAGATGCCTCTTCAACCTTCCATACTTGTCCCTCTTTCTTGAATATTTTTTACCAAATTTTGTTTCTTCTTAGAACGTCCTTCATCACTGCTGGATGATAGGGATTCTTCAACTTCATCTTCGTTCGAGGAGCTATTAGAAGATTCTGAGTCTGAATCTGAGTCTGAATCTGAGCTCTCCACCGGTTTAGACCGGTGAGACTTCTTTGAGCTAGAATGAGTCTTTTTAGTGCTCACATGGGTCTTTGATGGCTCATGCTCTCTTGGATTGTCAGTGTGGTGAACTGTTGACACTTTTGACTTCTCTTTCAAGCCCATCTCATCCCTTTTAGCAGCCCTCAAGGCTTATGACTCAACTTTTAATCTGTCTCGCTCCTCGATCATATATTCATCGTTTTCTCCCACCACTTCTGTCAAAGCTGGTGGCACTTACTGCTCGTTCAGATTCATCCGAACCGGTTTTTCTTGCTGGTTTTCAATACTAGATTCAGGCACCTTCTTCTCCCACTGTGGTCGCCAATTTGGTGTGGATTATTTTCAACTGAGGGTAATTTGGACAGATGTTTTGCGGTGTTTCAGAGGTATTTAATGTTTAAATGGTTTGTAGTGAGAGATTTGAGCTGTCTGGTTGTATTAAATGTTCATTACCCTTATTAATGAAACTGGTTGGGTATTTATACCCTTAATTATTGGCCACATGGGCTTTCGGGTCAAACTTATGAAACCGGGTCGAGTTCAAAAACCCATTAATTGATTAAGTCGATTACCAATTAACTTAGTCAAAAGGTGATTAGTTTTTAGTACTTTTGTTCAATTCGGATGGTTCAGTGGGTGGATTTTATCCGAATTGCCCCTGTCCGGTTTCTATAGTGAGTGGTGAGAAAATCCGGACTCATCAACTTTAACTTAATACTTCATTATTTTGTCTCTCTATCTCTCTATATATATATCAATTGCAGCTTCATGTAAGGTATATGAACCTACAAAGTATCAATAATCTTTCCTTGCTTTTGTAGTAATATGGTTTTTCCAAGAAGTGTGATTCTTTGTATCTCTAGCAGGCATATCCTCTAGAGTCTTGGAGCTTTTTGTTCATTGAGCAGCTTACTGCTTTGTCCAATTTAGTGTTAGTGAGATCTTTTTGTAGGCTGCCAAGGGTTTGTTGTATATCTTCTTGCAAATAAAGTCGTTCCTACAAAACAATTAAGAGTACTTTGGTCAGGTTTTTAGGTCTGCCTAAGGTTAGTAGGTTAAGAGTAATTAGTTTTGAGTTCTTAGGTATATTGTGTTAATACTCTCTATGAATAGTATAGCATGAAGAGCATTAGGGGATGGTTTGCTAAGAACTGGCAGTTTGATCTATTTTTGATAGTGTGTTTCAATATCCAATCAGCGGCGTAGTTCTGCTCTATATATATATATATATATATATATATATATATATATATATATATATATATATATATATATATATATATATATATATATATATGTCTTATCAATATTTGAGGAGAAATAAGATTACGGCAACAAGATATAACAATTTCTAAGTACCTATGGGATTTACCATATCCAAGTATATCAAATAGAGTTAGTGAATCCACATCAATGTCAACATGTCTATAATTGTGAACCTTGCAGTATAATAAACCATTTAATAATGTTCGAGATTCAGCAATTAATGAGGAAGCTTTTCATATAAGGATACATTTGGCAGTTATTAAATCACCATGCTCATTTCATATAACAAAGCCATTGCTAGACTCACCATCAGAGAGAAATGAGCCATCACACTTGAGTTTTAGTTTGTTAGGCGATGGGGGTTGTCATTTTATGTAAAGACAGGTCTTGGGGTTTGATAAACGCTTATAGCAATGCATTTCTCTGGCAATTTTTAAGTCACCAGTATTTTTTTATGATGTTTGTCATATCTAAAAATGAGACTAGATGAATGATGTTAGCTATGACCGTTTTGAATGAGGAACTAATGTTGCTATGTTTGAATTTATTCTTAGACAAAATGTATTGCATTACTTAACTCGGCATCTCTTATTTTTCTTAAAACGGTATATTTTTCATCGTTTGGATAAATCCTTTTACGATTATACCTAAAATAAACATTCATACAAAATAATATTTTATTGTGCGACAATTATAGAATCAATATTTAAAACATAAAAATTTAATTATCCACTAATTTTAAAATATTTTAATTTACAAAAGATAATTTTAAATTCTTTATATTAAAAATATGATTATTATCTATATTATAAACTTAATAATAAAAAAATAATAATAAAATCAGTATAATAATCTTATAAATTTCAGCATAACTAAGGCATTAAGAAAAGAAGAAAAAATGGAGAACAATCAACACTAGTAGGGAATGCTCCACGATTCTAAGGCTATTTTCAAGATAGCATAGGTTTCCTTTAAAGTCGTCACTGACGTTCATCGCCGGCTAAGCTTTCTATGATCATCTGTAGTTGTGCTTTTCCCTGTTTCCTTCAATCCTCTGATTGTAGTTGTTACTGGCGTTTCTCTCTGCGTTCTCTGTTTTCTTCCCTGAAAACATAGCAAATTTTTCTCGTAATTTTCAGTCTTGTTTCTCCCTGTATGGATCCATTTCCATCAATCAATAAGGTCTTCAGCTCTTCATCAATCAAAGATCCACAAAACTCTGCCAAAAATACCAATCAATTTAAAGAAAAAACGTTTGCAAACGCAGTAAAAGGCTAACCACAATCCCTCTGTCGATGCTCTCAACCCAGAGCATGTATGCTACAAGAAAGATCATGTATCTTTACAATATGGAAATACGTCTCTCTTCTATTTAAAATCAAATTCGAAACACACTCTTGTAGGTAAATGCTCTTCTGGTTTACCGAAAAGATCGTTTCTTATTGACTTCTTCAACAAATTTTGTTTTGTTCAAGATTACAGTTATACTGTTAAAGATTCAAGAGATATACTTATAGAGTTTGACTCATATGAAGATCTAGGTAAAATGTGCAGAAAGAACGTTTGGACGATAGGTTCAACCACGATGAGATTGTTAAAGTGGTCTGAAAACTTTAACGTAAAATACGAATGCCCTATCACTCCAATTTGGATCAAAATCGAAAATCTCCCCGAATACATGTATAATGAGAAGGTGATCACAGATATAGCGTCAGTTCTAGGCAGTCCTATGCAAGTTAAAGTTCTTTCAAAGAATAGAGCGTACTATAATCACTGTCTGGCTAGGATTGAAATGGACATCACCAGGCAAATCTTTCATGACGTATGGGTTGGTTTTGGAGATAATCAGGGATGCTGGGTGAAAAATTCTTACTTAAACATGCCAAGATATTGCAATTCTTGCTATCACATTGGTCATGGTATTGATTAATGTAATAAGAACAAGGCTAATGAGAAACCAAGCAATGGCGATATGGAAATCAGCAAGAAGTCAGACACAAATAAAGACGATGGTGCTATAACCAAAGAAGTTAATGTTATGCCTTCTTCTGCTGAAATCAATGGTGCAATTCAATCACTTGAGTTTGGGTTCACCATGGTGAATAATGTCAAAGAAAAATATTAAGTCAACATTTCTCCAAAGAGTTCAAACTTTGAGAGTCTTCAATCTTCTCCTCAGAATCGATCTAAAGTTGATACCCAATCTGACCATGGTCAGCATTCTCTTGATTCTCCTAGCAAAAATACTTTTGAAGATGTCAACACACTGGATCCTAAAGAGTCTGATTTGAATAATTTAAACAAACAAGATGAAATCATAGATGCTCTTCAAAGTCCTGAAGCTAACAATGTGGACTATGAAAACTTAGCATCTGAATTTTCTTCTACTAAAGGTGGTAAAGAGAGATCTCAAGTTTCAACAAAAAGCCAGACTGTTATGTCACCCAAAACAAAGAGTGTTCATCTTGTTAAAAGACTTACCAGGAGCCTGTTAAGAAAAGATAACTCTAAGGAGGAAGAAGATTTTAGCACTATAATTGACAGGAAACTTAAGCAAGCTAAAAAGAAAAGGTTGGTCAGGAATTCTCGTCAACCTTCAATATCACGTAACTCTAAACGCTCTCTCAATTATGATTAGCATCTTAAATTGGAACATTAGAGGAATTAAAGATAAATGTTCTTTTAGAAGACTAAAATACATTTCTAATCAAAACAAAGCTATTATTGTTGTTATTCAAGAGCCCTTGATTAGCAGCGATAATCTCTGCAACTATGCTTTAAGACTTGGCTTTAATCATAGTGCTTTTAATATATCAAACAAAATCTGGATTTTCTGGCATGACAGCATTTTTGTTAACATTCTCATTGATCACGCTCAATGTCTTCATATTGAAGCTAAGCATGATCTTCTTAACAAAAAAAATTTACTTACTTTTGTTTATGCGAAATGTCAGCGTTTAAACAGATTAAATCTATGGGATACTTTATGTAATATATCTTGCACTGACAAAGCTTGGCTTGTGTGTGGTGATTTTAATGCTATAAGATCTGTAGATGATCAGATAGGATGTACTACCTTTTGTCAAAACAGTGCTGAGGACTTCAACAGGATGATCAGTGATAGCAGGCTTTATGAAGCTGGGTTTACTGGATCAAGCTTTACTTGGTCTAACAAGGCTAAATGAAGGCGTCTTGACTGGGTCTTTATAAACAATCCCTGGGATAATCTCTTCAACAATACGAAAGTCACTCATAAAGCAAGAACTGGGTCTAATCATATGGTCATTCTTATCAATATTTTAAGTCTGTCTTGAAGAGTTTTAGGAATGTCCAGGGGTGATTATGCGATACGAGGATTACTTAGTGACAATTTGGTGATACAGAAATCTCTTAGTGTCAATTTTAGAGAGAGAAAGTGAGAGTTATTAGGTTAAGTAGAGAGAGAAAGTGTTATATTATTCATCTCGGGATTTGTGAAGCGCGTGTGGTCCTTTTATAGTACACTTGCGGACGCCACACGTTTTAACTCCCGTTAATTATATCTTTTAGTCCCCGTATTTTACTTTCTTCCTATTCAGGCTACTTCTTTATACAGCTTATACAATTTAGTCCTTGCGCAGTTTTCCCTATACACTTTACTCCTTACACAGTTTTCCCTATGTGTTTTCCTCCTATCATACTTTTTCTTTGCTATTCTCTCCTGTCATGTTTCTTCTTCACACTCTTCTCCTTGTCTTTTATTCTTCCTTATCAGCAGCCCCCCAGTCCTAGTAAAATTTCTTTTACTGGGACTGAATAATTCTACAATTTCTCACTTCACATACCCTCGAATAATTACTTTTGAAAGGCAGAAATCATTTTCCTCGAATATTTTCTTTCTTCGAATTTCCACAGTTTGCCTCGATCCATCGAAGCCATAAATCTCTCTTCGAACTTCACCTGATAACAAAATGTCTCCTCGAAAAATCTCTCTTCGAACTTCACCTGATAACCGAGTAGCCCCCCAATCCTTGCACCACTTTAGCCATCTAAGCCCCCCCCCCCCGACTTTGGCTGTATCAGTACCCCAAATGACTTCAAATCATGGCTAAAAGGGGTGCCAGGATTTAATCTTTATCGTGACGTCATTAAACAAACACATGTATCAGCATATCTTTTTTGAAAATGTTCCCTATTCCCCTGAAGTTTTCTGACAGAAAACTCTTCATTTTCCCCTGACATTTTCTGACAGAAAAACTCTTCATCTTCTCCTGACATTTCCTGACTGCGAAATCTCTTCAACTTCCCCTGTGGCTGGTGTCAGAATAATTCACACCTATATGGACTATACTGTCCCTATGCAAACACCAGAAAAAGTCCTCGGGCCTGATCTGTCAGGAAAGCCCAGCTTCTATTATAAATACTGACCTTCTCTCCTCATTAACTCAACTTTTGTTCAATCATTTCTAGAGAGATAAAGCTGGCGAACAAACCCCGTCGGATTCCTGAGTGGTTGTTGATCAGTAAGAGGTTCGAAGAGAGAGTTGCTGCTGGTGAAGACGTGAGGCCTCAACCCCCACCATCTACTACTAGTTTCTTTCGTGCCCGGCCTCCCTCAGCAGATTCGACTGCAATTATCCCTCTCGAAGTCGCTCGACAAAGCCTGCATAACGATTCTAATCCCCTCGGAGACATGGGTAAGGACAAGCAGCATAAACACTCGTCCGGGAAGAGAAAGAAGTCTCACAAGGATAGGAAAGGCTCTCATAGGCGAAAACGTACCAGGGAGGCGCCCCTGGTCATTCGGGAGCCTACGTCACCAACAACCCTCGAAAATCTCCCTCAAACATCTGCTAGTCCTCTTCGAACGTCTACCAGCCCTCCGCGAACTTCTGCCAGTCCTCCACGAATATCCACAAGCCCTCATCGGACCTCTAATAGTCCTCCCCGAAGAAACGAAGTAGATGAGTCAAGTCTGCCTTCTACTCCATCTATGACGATTCATGGGACTCGATTTTCGCCTTCAAAAACGCTCATCACCAAAGATGATATGCTCAATAGGCGAAATGTGAGTCGAGATGTCAAAGGGAAAAAACCTTCCACAACGCCCCTTGAACCAAAAGTGCCAGTGATTCCACCTTTGGGTTCTTCGAATAATGCCACCTCCTCGTCCCAAACAATATCCGAAGAGCAAGCCCGTCGGATTGCTCCAAAATCGAAAGGGGATATTGTGCTACCCTTGGAACTAGACAATATTGCTGGTCGCAACATTCGGGGCATCGAAAATAAGCACATGGTGGCCCTTTCCAACATCAGATACAAGTATTTTTCGAAAGACAAAGAGGCGATGATGAGGGCCCGATGGTGCATCTCTTCCTATATTACCATCAGATTTCCCTCGGAAGGAGAGACACTTTTATTAGTGAGGGACAACGAGTTGGTGGTATATACCGAGATCATGAACTGGGGGCTAAGGTATCCCTTAGACCCCTTCTTCATCGAATATTTGGCAAAGATAGACCTTTGTCCTTCGCAGGTTGGTCCTAACATGTGGTTTACTCTGATGGCCTGCATCATGGCCTCGAGACTCTCAGGTCATGAATTTTTGTTAGAGCAACTCATTGGCCTTGCTGGTTTGGCCAGGAATCCTTTCTTTCCCTTTTACTCACTGACTTTCAATCGGGGACAAAAAATCCTGAGAGATCTACTAGAGGTTGACAAGAAATGGAGGCAGCAGTTTGTGTTTTTCTCTAGTTGCTGGGAGACCGGGTCAGAGGCCACTCCCTCGAATCCTCGCAAGCTTTCTCTGATGTGGACTAATAAATGTGAGTGCACATCCTTCGAAAAACTTTTTATGCTTCCTCAAATTTTAAATTCTGACTGGTCTTGATATTGGCTTCTTGTTGCAGCTATGACTGGGATATCTACGCCCTATTCTGACTATGTTGAGGGTGCCACAAATGTATTCACCAAGCTTCGCTTGTGGGCAAAAGAGCAATGGGACAACCGATTTCGTCTCTGCTTCACAGATAACAATCTCTCCAGGAGTCGATTGTGGAGGCTCAATCCCCTCGACCGAATTAGCATGAGAGGATTGATGGCTCCTCCCTCGGAACGAGAAGTGATGGAGCGCTGTAGCCAAAAAGACATAGTAGTATATCTGCCCAAGCGCTCGCGGTCGCAGAGTCATCTTGGGGATCCTCCAGAAGATGATGTTTCAATGACTCAACAACATAACCCTGAAGAAATGGTCAACACCCAAGGGCCTCCTCCCCCGAACAATACTGGGTCGTCGAACCCCGTCCCTCCACCAAACAATGTTGGGTCGTCGGACTCCATTCCTCCTCCCCTGCTCCCATCCTGCCATAAAAAAAAGAATGCCAAGACAAGAGATAGAAAGGATAAGGGTGTCCTCGAACCCATCCAAGAATTATCCGAGGGTGGAGAGACGCCCGAAGACAATCAAGGAGCTGCTTTAGAGGAAAAGGTCCAAGAAATCTCAAGTGAACCGGAGGACAGAGGTGGCCATTCTCCCGAGGAAAGTTCTCATCAATCTCCACATTTGCCTCTTACTGAGGCTTCTCACCCTGTCCCCCTCGAACATAGTCCAAGGTTAGCACCTCTTCCCATCCCTCGGAGCAAGCCTCCTCAGTACATTGATCCAGACACTCTTGGAGGCGGGTTTTCTGAGTTTGATTCTGCAGCATTAGGGTCTCCATCGAGCTCCTTCGAAGTTCCCTTGGATGATGAATTCTCATTGTCCCTTCGAAAATTGCTGCACACCTCAGTAAAGAGGGGAAAAAAGTTGCGACACCTTGAAAAGCGCAAAAATCACTACAAGTTTAAATCACTGTTAGCTGCCTCTCAGCTCGAAGAGGCCAATAAGCAACACGCAGTGATCGAGGGCCAAGCCGATGCCTTGTACGAGTGCCTATCTACCTCCGAAAATTATGTGATAATGCTGGAGAGGTGTTGTCAAGAAGAGAGGGACTTGTACAAAAAGAAGACTGATGCTCAATAGATGTTGATAGCTGAGTACAAAAAAGGACATCGTTTGGCTTGCGATGGATTCACAGAGTGTACTGAGGCCTTTAGAAAGGTAAAAGAAGACCGAGATCAGCTACTGAAACGGGTCGAGAACTTTCCTAGACAAGTCGAGGAAGAGAAGTACAAAGCTGTGGATGCTTATGCAGCGACGTGCACAAGTAAGCTGCAAGATCGGGATGCCACTACTCGAGCTGGTTTGCTCATCCAAATCCATACTGAGCATCCTGAATATAACTTATGGAGTTTTTGGAAACTTGTCCCCTCGGAACTTCGTCCTCCCCATATAATAGTAAGTGATAGCGAAGATTCAGAGGCTGAGGGGAGTGTCTCTTCGAAAAATTCAGACTGAGGGAAATTGTATAAGGTGTTAATGTTTTGTGTATGGCCCAATAGGGCCATTTTTTTGTAATGCGACTAAGGCATGTTGTACCGCGCTAATTTGATAATACATGTTCCGATTTTGTAAGGTCAGTGATGAAGCTTCATTTTTATGCATAATTTCAATCCAAAGCACCAAATGTTATGTTCTCATTAATAATCCGAAGAGACAAATCCTTCGAACCTTTATTATGTCCTACCTAACAACTTGGAGAGGTAACATTATGAGTCAGATTATTGTGACCCAAACATTAATAAAGGCAGCTAGGATTCGAGGCACACATTAATGTAACCCAAATATTAATAGAGACAAATTGGATTCGAAACACACATTAATGTGACCCAAATACTGAAAGTCAAATAAAATTCGAGGCACACTTTAGTGTGACCCAAATAATAATAAAATCACAAAAAATTCGAGGAACACTTTAGTGTGACCCAAATAATAATAAAGTCACAAAACATTCGAGGCACACTTGAGTGTGACCCAAATATTAATTATCAGATAAAATTCGAAGCACACTGGAGTGTGACCCAAATATAGTTCGAAGAAACATGAATTCGAGGCACATATTGTTGTGACCCGAAAATAGTTCGAAGAAACACGAATTCGAGGCACATTTTACCGTGACCCGAAAATAGTTCGAAGAAACACAAATTCGAGGCACATTTTACTGTGACCCGAAAATAGTTCGAAGAAACACAAATTCGAGGAACATTTTACTGTGACCCGAAAATAGTTAAGGCAAAGAATTCTTTGTATTGAAGCAGCTCATCGAAACACCTCATTAAAACCTTCCTGTGCCTAACAGGGTAGGAAAGAGTGTGCCCTCGCTAAATTTCGTTCTATGGGATACAAAGAAGAAGAAAAAATACAATCACTACTCGCTAGCTAGCTCGTCAATCAAGATACAATTTTAAGTGCTCAATGTTCCAAGAGAGACGGAGATATCGCCCTTCCCTGTCTTTTAATCGGTATGTGCCCGGTTTTATCTTCTCTGTGACCTCATAGGGACCTTCCCAATTCGGTCCCAACTTTCCCAAACTCTTGTCTTTGGTGTGTAAGAAAACTTTTCGTAGGACTCTGTCCCCCGCTTTAAAATCTCTGTGCTTTACCTTAGACGCGTATCGACTCCTCATAAGAGTTTGATAATGAAGGGATGTCAACTGTGCTTGCTGTCTCTTTTCTTCAACCAAAACGACAACAAATGTTAAATATGACAAACTTGATCACATCTTTGGCCTTTGTCCCTGCCAGCGGCTCAACCTCTACCCACTTAGAAAAAGAGTCGACTACTACGATTATAGTCTGTCGACCCCCAGACACCATTGGCAGGGGCCCAACTAGATCAATGCCCCATCTGTCAAATGGGACTGCCTCTGAAATGCTTTCCAGTAACACCCTAGTTTTGTGAATCACATTAGCGTAGCATTGACACGTGTCACATCGTTTGACTAATTCTTTTGCGTCGGTCGCGATAGTAGGCCAATAATAGCCAGCCAGAAACACTCTCCGAATTAATGCCTTATACCCACAATGGGCAGATCCTTCACCATCGTACAATTCAGACATGATAATTTGCGACTCGGGCCCACTTAGACACCTCAATAATGGTCGACTCAGAGATCTTTTATACAGCACTCCTCCCAACAGGATATAGCCATGAGACTTGAATCTGACTTTCCTAGCTTCGTACTTTTCGACAGGTAAAGTATCATGGGCCAGAAAATCGATGATGGCCATCCTCCAATCATTCGTAATCACGTTGCTTTCCTCCAAGATGTTCATTGTATGCTCCTCGCCAATCGAGATCGAAGGGAACTCTTGAACCAAAACCCATGGGTAACCTTCCGCCCGTGAAGCAGAGGCAAGAGAATCTGGGACAGCATTTAACTCTCTTCGAACATGTTCATACTTGACTTCTTCAAATTCGGATGCCAAATCTTTCAATATCTTCAAATACTGTATCAGCTTATCTTTCCTGGCCTCGGACTCTCCCGAAGCTTGATTTATCACCAACAGTAAGTCACTGATCAGTTTAATCTTTCGAGCCCCACATATCTGAGCCAAACGCAAGCCTGCTAGAGAAGCCTCATACTCAGCTTCATTGTTAGTAGTCTTAAAACCGAAACGAATGGCTTGGAACATAGCTAACCCTTTTGGGGAAATCAATTGGACACCTGCCCCACTTCCTGAGATGTTCGACCCCCCATCCGTTCGTATCACCCATTCCTCTTCATCAACAAAGTCGTGCACTTCCTTTTCCTCTCTATCCGAATGGAACTTAACCAGGAAATCGGTTAAAACTTGGGCTTTTATCGCCTTTCGAGGCTCAAATGTTATGTCGAAGTCTCCCAGTTCCACCGACCATTTAGTCATCCTGCCAGAGATGTCAGGCCTTTGTAATAAACTCTTCAGGGGAAATGTCGTCCGAACAATGATAGGATGGGCCTGGAAGTAAGCTCTCCCACCAATGGTTTAGACAAAACCTCAGGAGAAGTCAAATATTCTTGAATTTGGTGAAAAACGGTCGAACATTCCTCGATCCAACAAAACTGTTTCGCATTCCGCAAAACCTTGAAAAATGGAGCACATTTATCTGAAGACCTAAAAATGAATCTATTCAGAGCGGCCAATCTCCCTGTCAGAACTTGTACTTCCTTAATATTTCGGGGGGGGGGGGGGGGGGGAGGGGGTCATCGTGATCACAACTTTTAGCTGTTCAGGATCTGCCTTAATTCCGTTTTCGCTGATCATGTATCCGAGAAATTTGCCTGACCTCACCCCGAAAATGCACTTCTCCGGATTGAGTTTTAGATTGACTCTACTTAAATTTCGAAATGTCTCTGCTAAGTCGGCAAAATGGTCTTCATCCCGCGCACTTTTGACTAGCATATCATCGATATAGGCCTCCATGTTCCGCCCAATCTGCCCCTCAAAGGTTTTATTAACTAGGCGCTGATAGGTTTCCCCCGCGTTTTTTAATCCGAACGGCATTACCCTGTAGAAATATAAACCTCACCCGGTGATAAAAGATGTGCTTTCCTCATCGTTAGCGGCTAATCGGATTTGGTTGTATCCTGAGTAAGCGTCCATAAATGACAACACTCGATTTCCGGAGGTCGAATCTACTAACTGATCGATACGAGGCACAGGGAATGGATCTTTAGGACAAGCTCTGTTTAAATCTATGAAATCAACACACATTCTCCATTTGCCCTTCTTCTTTCGCACCAACACTGGATTCGACGCCCACACGGGATAATGCGACTCGCGAATATGACCTATCCTTAGTAGCCTCTCGACCTCCAACAGAATTGTTGTGGCCTTTTCCGGGGAGACAGGTCTTCTTTTCTGGACTATGGGTCGGACATCAAGTTGTACCGCGAGTTTATGACATATAATTTCCGACGGCACCCCAGTGACATCCTGTGCACACTAAGCAAACATATCAAGTTTATCAGATAAAAAAGCAATTAACTTCTCCTTGAATTCTGGAGAGAGGTTGACTCCAATCTTCATAAATTTGCCACTTGCAAATGCATGTGTCGCATAATCTTCTTCTGGGACCTGAAATCCGGGGGCCTCCCTCGGATCATCGCATGGGATGATTTCGGGGGCAGGACCCTTTAATTGCTATGCTTTGTCTAAAGTTTCTCCCTGAACCCCCTTCGAGGACAGGGCTATCTGGTAACACTCTCGCGCCATCTTCTAGCTACTCCAGATTATCCCAATATTATTTCCTACCACGTACTTCAAGCATTGATGCACTGTTGAGATTACGCCGTGCATCCGGGATAACCAAGAGCGGCCTAGGATGGCGTTATACGATGCCGGCGCGTCAACGACAATGAACAGTACTTCAACCTCCTTCTTGAATGGCCCTCGGCCCAATTCGACCACACACTGAAATTCTACTACCACCATTGCTGTAGCACCAGTAAAGCCCACTATAGTCCTGTCGGATTTTCGGATAACTGGTAGGTCGAAAATTCTCCGGTAAGTGCTCATAAACAATATATTTGCTGAACTCCCTGTATCAATAAGTATTTTTTGAATTTGATCCCCAGCGATGCCCGCAGTGATCACCACCGCATCTTCGTGGGGGGCTGCGACATTGCGCATGTCATCACCATCAAAACAAATGATAGGGGAAGGCGACCGGTGCATTTGTGCCTACACCCCCACTTCGATCTGGGTAGTTAGGTTGACCATGTACCTCTTGCGGGAGCTGTTAGAATTTCCTGCAACAGTGTCTCCTCAGAAAATTTCCAAAGAGTCGAAGAAAGCGCAGAGGCTATCCACCCTCCCCTTCGGAATAATCTCTTCCACCATATTGACGTTGTTCCTACCCTCCTTGGGGTCTAGATATTCCTGTTCAATGTCAAAGTTTTCAATCCCTTCGGAAATCACCATGGCTGTGTCAGTGTTTTTCGTGACAGCTTTTACCGCGGCATTCTTCTGGGAGTGCTTTTTGACAAACTCTAGCAACATTCCATTCTCAACCAAGGCTTGCACTTCTTTCTTCAACGCTATACAATCCTTGGTTTTGTGTCCAATATCCTCGTGATACATGCAATATTTATTAACGCTTCTGCTTTCCCTCGGAGTCTGTATGGGAAAAGGCTTTCTGAACGGTACCGTAGATTTCGCTTTGTCAAATATTGTAGCAACACTTTCTGTCAACTCTGCAAAGTAGTCGGGTCGAACCCACTTATTCGACATGGGTCTCATTCCTTGGTTGTAATTGTGCTGGTTGCCATAGTACTGTGGATTTGATTTCTGTCTCGGCGGATATTGACCCGCATTCTTGGCTTGAACATTAGAACGGAGGCCATGGTTACTCGACTCAGATCTTTGAAATTGGTTTTTATCCAACTGGTCCCCAGATCCCTTTTCCGACGCCTGAGTCTCTTCCACCAAGATCCTCTTCTCAACCTGATCTAGTAATGCTCCGAAGGTCATTTCTTGGCTTTCTGCTACCGTATCCTTCCACAATCCGGGGAGTAGACCCATCCTAAAGGCTGCGAGTGCCACCGAATCTTTACAATATTCCATGTATGTTTTCGTTTTGACAAAACGATTAGTGTAATCCTTGAGGCTCTCCCCAACTTTTTGCCGACAATAGATGATCGTGTCTCCGTTTGCTCTGAACTTCTTGCTCCCCACGAAGTGTTGTCTGAAGATGTTCCAAAACATATCAAAATTCTTTATGAAGCCCTGCGGAAGTCTATTGTACCATTTAGAAGCTACCCCCTTGAAAGTCTGGGAAAAATCTCTGCACAACAACTTATCATCATCGTCGAAATTGATCATAAAATTTTTGAATTGTTTGATGTGGTTATCCGGGTCCTGCGTCCCATCGAATTTTTCTAACTTTGAAATATCAAAGTGCTTTGGAAGTTTCCCCACTAAAATCTCCGAGGACAGAGGAGAGGCTCTCCAATTGTGACTCGTACGATAAATGTTGGATTGTAAATTGTTGCTATTCAAAAAGTACAAACCCTCCTCGGAAGGTAAAGTGTATTGTTGCTGCCATTCCGAATTCCGAGGGCCCATGTCCTCTTTCTTATCAGGATACTTTGCCTGTTCATGAGACCGATCACCACCTCGGGCATGGTGACTCTTTTCCCTCGAGGATTTCCTCTCCGAGCTTCTTCCTCTTCGGAAATCTGTACGCCTGTGATCACGTTTTTTCTTTCTATGGTATTTCCGAGGGGACGACTCCAAAGAGCTGTATCGAGAGTAATCGCTTGAGTCGGCCGAATCCGAGCGACGCCTCTCTCTTCTCCTTGGCGATCGCCGCTCGCGTCCCCGATACCTGTCGTCCCTATTTTTGGGACGAAATTCAGTTTCGCGTTCCTCCTTTTCAATGACAGCCTCTCTCCTTAGCTCGGATCAAAAATTCTCCTGTGCGGCTTCCTTTTTCTGCTTTCAATCTTTCGATCTCTAGCAGCAATTCATTCATTCGAGCCAGGAGATCTGAGTCATCAAAAGCTTTTTCGACTCGCTGACCTCCTTCTCCCTCGTATTCCATATCATTCCGGTAATCATCGCCTATCTAGTTCTCCTCGCAATTGTTAACCAAATCGTCCCCTTCCATAGTTCTCCTCGGAAGAGGGATTATTTCCAGGAAGCGATTGCCGTCAGAGCGATCCTTGCTTCCCGCAGACGGCACCACTGAAGAGTTTTAGGAATGTCCAGGGGTGATTATGCGATACGAGGATTACTTAGTGACAATTTGGTGATACAGAAATCTCTTAGTGTCAATTTTAGAGAGAGAAAGTGAGAGTTATTAGGTTAAGTAGAGAGAGAAAGTGTTATATTATTCATCTCAGGATTTGTGAAGCGTGTGTGGTCCTTTTATAGTACACTTGCGGACCCCACACGCTTTAACTCCCGTTAATTACATCTTTTAGTCCCTGCATTTTACTTTCTTCCTATTCTGGCTACTTCTTTATATAGCATATAAAATTTAGTCCTTGCGCAGTTTTCCCTATACAATTTAGTCCTTACATAGTTTTCCCTATGCGTTTTCCTCCTATCATACTTTTTCTTTGCTATTCTCTCCTGTCATGTTTCTTCTTCACACTTTTCTCCTTGTCTTTTATTCTTCCTTATCATGTCTTAGGCTCCTAAGAAGAACTTTAGATTTCAGAACATGTGGCTTCTTGATAAAGACTTCATCCCTTTTTTTTTTAAGAACTGGGAGCTAGACATGGAGGGTGATCCCCTGAAGATCTTCTGGCATAAACTAAAAAAATTAAAAGATGACCTTATTGTTTGGAACAAGCAGCATTTTGGTAATGTTTTCAGCAAGATCAAAGCTTTAGAGGATGATGTCCTTAGGGTTGAAAATTTACATGAGCAGCTTAATATTAATCTCTCTAAGGCTGAGCTCAATAAGTCTAATGCATTGCTGTTAAATGCCTATAAAATGGAAAAGGAGTATTGGCTTCAGAAATGCAATGTTAGCTGGATTAAGGATGGGGACAACAACACCAAGCTTTTTCATGATTATGCTTCAAAAAAGAAGGAAAAATGCTATTAATGGTATCAGAGACAATAACACTTGGATTCTTGATAAGGATTCTATTGGTGAATCTGTTGTTGCCTTCTTTACTGAGGCTCTTGCTAGCAGCCCTTACAAAGATAAGTATGATGAATTAGACAAATTGAATCATAATATGTTTGATATTATTCCTTCTGTTATTACTCAGGAAGACAACAAAAGTTTGCTGAAATTGCCTGATGAAGATGAGGTTCTCAAAACCATCAACAGCCTTAAAGGTTCAAGTGTGGCAGGTATGGATGGATTCAACCTTATCTTCTATAAAAAGTGTTGGAATGTGATTAAAAAGGACCTCATCTCTGCTCTTCATCATTTTATAAGGGGATTTAACATTCCAAAAGGCATTCTTGCAACTGGTATTTGTCTTATTCCCAAGTCCAATAATCCTACTAGTTGGACAGATTATCGCCCTATAAGCCTTTGCACTCTATTAAATAGAATTATGGCTAGGATCATTAATGATAGATTAGTTAACCTCTTACCTAAGATCATATCTAACACTAAGGGAGGTTTTGTTCTTGGTAACTCTATCCATTCCAATATCTTGATTGCCAAGGAACTCCTTTATGATTTAAATCGAAAAGTTAAGGATCAAAACATCATCATTCAACTTGATATGTGTAAAGCTTTTGATAAACTTAGCCATCCTTTCATTCTTAAAGCCATCACATGTTTTGGATTCTCCAAAAGATTCACTAATCTCATTAACAATATGATATCTAATATTCATGTCTCTATCTTAATCAATGGTGATTCTTATGGTTTTTTCAAAACTGCTAAAGGCGTTAGGCAAGGGGATCTTCTTTCGCCTAGTCTTTTCATAATTGCAGAAGAAGTTTTATTGAGGGGTATCTCTTTGCTCTTTCAAGAGAATAAATATATGAGGTTCAAAAGTCGCAACAAATTATGTATAAGCAACCTTGCTTTTGCTGATGACATTCTTTTGTTTACTAACTGCAAGGATGCTACGTTAGCATCACTTAACCTTTTTCTGCAGGAATATCAAGTTACCTCAGGTCAAGTCATTAACAAAAGCAAGACTAAAGTTATCATGGCCAATGGCATTAGTGAAGCAAAAATCTCCTCCATTTCCAACATCACTGGATTCAACAATGCTTCCTTGCCCACTGATTACCTTGGCATCACCATCAGTACCAATAACAAGTCTATGATCTATACCAACCTTCTCAAAAATATTAACAATCGAATTGCTGATTAGGAGACAAAGCATTTATCTTTTGCGGGAAGACTTGCATTGATCAATTTTGTCCTCATGAATATTGTTCTTTACTGGATGCATAGTAATATAATCCCTAGTAACATCATCAACAAAATTGAAAAGGCTTTCAATGGCTTCCTTTGGGGTTCTACAAGTTCTGAGCAGAGGATTCATTGGTGTAGTTGGAACAGAGTCTGCAAAACATTCAAAGAAGGTGGCTTGAACATTAGAAATCTGGCTGATGTTCAAAGCTCTACCTCTTGCAAGCTTTGGTTACAATTCAGGGACAACAAGCTTTTTTGGGCTAACCTTTTTCATGATATTTATTGTAATAAAAAGCATCCCCTCCAACTTGAAAATAGGTTGAAGGGTTCAATGGTGTGGAAGAGGCTTGTGAAAATTAAGCCTATTGCTGAGCAATTTGTTTGCTGGTCTCTTGGTGACGGTAATCTTGTTTCCTCTTTGCTTTTAGATCGAAGACTTCTCACTTTCGCTAAATCTATAGAAGCTTGTATCTTTGCCCTCTGTTTGTTTTAGGTGGGAAATTTTTTGTTTTAGATCTTGTATTTAGGCGCCAAAAGTTGTTTTCAAACTCAAATTTTTTATCCTATTAAATAAAAGATCTCTAATTTAAAAAAAAGCATTAAGAAAAGAAACAGAAAAAGCAAAACAAATCGTACCTCTATACATGTAGCTACTAAATAAAATAAGAGGAAAAAGATATAAGATAATATTTATAAAAAAGAAGAAGATAGAATTTCGAAAAAAACACAAAAATATCGTTTTTCCAACGGCACACAAATTCTCTATCTCTATATATATATATATATATATATATATACGTTAAACCTTCTTGAACTTCTTGACCTTCTCTCTAGCGTCATAGGTATAGCAAGAGTCATGCATAATCACGTTCCAGGACGGGATCAGCTTACTCGTTGTGGCCAAAATCTCGATCACCAACGTGATTCTGAAATTCCACGACCCAACAGTTCCGGCTCCGGCCAGTCGCCACAAAAAATTTGGAATACCTTACCTCCTAGTAAAAGCTCATTCATGCATTGGAAGATTCTTAAAAACTATGTTGCTGTTGATTCTGTTCTTCAAAATAGAGGTGTTATCATGGCTTCTAAGTGTGAGTTCTGTGATTGCTGTGAGTCTATTAATCATCTTTTTATCTCATGTAATTTTGCCTGGTCAATATGGATCCATTATGCTGTTATTTTTAGAATTTACATGAATAGGCAGATGAATATCAAGTATATATCCAAGTTATGGCAAGGTTCAAAGACTATTGAAACACAGGTTAGAAGTATTCTCATATCTCTTATTTTACACAATATATGGAAAGCTAGAAATCAGCTTAAAAATAAAGGCATTAAAACATCAAGTGTTGCAACCATTAACCATATTAATTCCATCATTCACAATCTTGATAAGAATAAGGTTATTAACAAAGCTCATTGGTCTTCTTGTCCTAAGGCTGCTATCAGTTTTTGGTTGTAGCAATCATATTAGAGTTGCTAATAGACCTGTGTATATCAAGTGGGTTTTGCCTCCTTCTGGGAGGCTAAAAATGAATGTGGATGATTCTTGTTTAAGGAGTGGTGAGGCTAGTGGTTCAGTTATTATTCGTGATAGTATTGGTAACCTGATTAAAGGTCAAAGTTATCTTTATGGTAAGACTACGCCTTTATTTGCTGAGATTCAGGCTATCTTGGATGGTTTACTGATCTGTAAAGTGAATAACTGGTCTTTAGTAGACATATAGTGTGATTCTCTAACTACTATTAATTGGATTAACAATAAGACTGGCGATTTAGTTTGGTTTATTAGTCCTATTATTCATTGCATTCGTAAGTTGATTCATAGCAGCATGACTATTGCTCATGTATTCAGGGAGAAAAACCATGCTGCTGATTGGCTTGCTCAGTATACTATCAAGCAAAAATCTATTTATAACATCTCTCCTAGTTCTATACCTAATGAATTAAAAACTATTATGATTTTGGAGGCTCTAGGTCTAGGTTATATAACTTCTTGATAAATTACCTGTTTAATCTTTGCATATTGAATACTTGAATGTTGAACTGATTTGAGTCTTTCTTTGTGGCTATTGGTGCTGCTTTGATTTCCTTGTCCGTGGATGTTCTCTTCTCTTAATGTTGTTGGATGGCTCTAAGGCATTATGATTGCTTCTTTGTCTTTGATTTGGAGATGGTTGCTGCTCCTTCTTGCTATCTTGATGTTTTGAAGTGGAAAGGGTTGCTTGCTGATGGTGAGGCCGTTCGTATGGATGATGTTTCATTCTAGAAGTGATGCTTTGTGATGTTGAAGTTTCTCTTAGAATTTCATTTGCTTCTATGGCTTTAAGTTAAGAGGGTTTCTGCCTGAAGATGTTTTTAAGGCTGATTGGTTTGATGTTGAGATGAATTGAAAATGGTGAAGAGTCTTTTGCATATGAAGTTATAGTTTGGCTAGTGAATAGACGAGGGTTTCATTAATGTTCTAATTCAATTTGGGCTTTAGGGTTTTTTTGTTTAGCGTCCTTTGGTTTCAAATTTGAATTCCCGCTTTTGTAAATAAGTCTTTATTTTAATAAATATTTCATTTAAAAAAATAAAAAATAAGAGAAAAAAGATATAAGATAAAAAAAATTAAAAAAAAAAGATAATATTTCATTCAACAGCAATTAGGAATAAAACCTAAAATATCGTTTTTCCAACGGCACACAAATTCTCTATCTCTATATATATACGTTAAACCTTCTTGAACTTCTTGACCTTCTCTCTAGCGTCATAGGTATGGCAAGAGCCATGCATAATCACGTTCCAGGATGGGATCAGCTTACTCGTTGTGGCCAAAATCTCGATCACCAACGTGATTCTGAAATTCCACGACCCAACAGTTCCTGCTAAGGCCAGTCGTCACAAAACAGAGGTAAGTTCTAGAATAGAATTTTAAACCCTAGTAGTCAAGAAATCAAACATCTTTTTCCAAACCAGATTCTTGATAGCAAGAACGATGAAGAATTTAACTCATCCACTTTTTTCTCTTTCAGATCATCTCTTCTCGGTCGATCAACTTACTCGTGCTTACCAAAATCTCCATCTCCAACCTGATTCTGGTTCTCATCCGTATGTGCTGTTTCCACAACTCAACACTTACGGTTACGGTAATTTACCGGTTTCCCACAATGTCGGACAAGGGTTTAATGGAGTAGAAACAGCTTTAATTCCTAATCCGATTCGTAGCGAAACACCGTATCACTCAAGTCTGGATCTCCCAACTCGTTTGTACAGTCCTATGCCAGCTTTCAACCGATCAGGACCAGTTTCTGATGGGATCGAAAGTTGTTTGTATAGTATAATGACAAACTCCGAAGAATTCAGAATAATCAAGGACTATGACTCTCTGGCCAATATCCTATCCTCAAGGTCAGAGTTGTTTTTCCAACTTTCAATTCACCAATGTGGCTCTCATCTGGTCCGGAGGCTAATCAAGCTCTTGAGAAAATCGGTGGTGATATCAAAGATGGTAAAAACAATCGCTCTTTTATTCGACCGGCTGATGGTTCACCCGATGGGATCTTTCGTCGCAACCGATTGCTTTGCCCTTTTGGACTCGGGTACCAACGACGTCCTCTACGCAGCTGGAATACTTTATGCTTTCGAGTTAGCGAGGGATAAACACGGCTGTGTATCGCTAAATAGACTCATACAAGATATCCGTGGACTGCGTCGAGACCAGCTTTTGAATGTAATCACGAACCATGCGCGGTGTCTCGCGCAAGACCCTTATGGTAGTTACGTGATCCAGAGGGTACTACAACTTTATAACCCGGATATTTGCGCCCGGATTTGGTACCAGCTTCGAGGATGTTTTGTCGACCTGGCCTTATCTAAATCAGGAAGCTATGTTGTAGATAGGTGTATTGTCTCTCCTGCTATGAAAATCGTGGTTAGGGATTTGATTCGAAGTGATCAGCTTCTTAGGATCGCAAAGAACACATACGGGAATTATGTGATCCAAAACGCTTTGAAGGAAACTAAGGGGCGTAATCCGGAGCTTTATCAGCAGCTTATGGCTAAACTGATAATCCATCGCGATGAACTTAGGGTTGGACCTTCGAAACATATTTATCGTATGATTGCTGAGCATATGATTGCTGAGCATATGATTGCTGGTTGAAAACATAAGTTTTGTTGGCGGAAAAATAATAAAACAACACTCTTTTAAAAACAAACAAACAACTTTGATAAAATTGAAAAAAAAAAAATATTACAAGAACACTCTCACAACTCACACTAGAAGAGAAAATATTTTTTCTTTCACTCAAGAGAGTTTAAAACGTTCTGGTGTGAATCGATGAATGCAGTACAAGATTAAATAGTAAAACACATACAAGGCAGTTACTAAAAAATAGCACTTAATGTTGGTAACTCCCGTAACGCTTTGGCACTTAATGTTGATAACTCCCGTAACGCTTTAGCACTTAATGTTGATAACTCCCGTAACGCTTCAGCACTTAATGTTGATAACTCCCGTAACGCTTCAGCACTTAATGTTGATAACTCCCGTAACGCTTCAGCACTTAATGTTGATAACTCCCGTAACGCTTTAGCACTTAATGTTGATAACTCCCGCATTCTCTTAACTACGTGGAAGACCAAATCAAAGCAAATAACTATTTTCAAATATCAAATAAATAACCCTAACGGAATAAATAAGTTTAGATTAATAAACCCAACATTCTCCCCTTTAATCTAAACTCGTGCCTGAAGAACTCGTGACCCCTAGTAGTTTCCTTAATCGTTTGAAGTCTTCGCTTTTGAGTGGCTTGGTGAAAATATCAGCAGCTTGATCTTGTGTCTTCACATGTTCAACTTGCACATCCTTTCTTGAAATACACTCCCTTATGTAGTGGTAGCGGACATCTATATGCTTGCTTCGATCATGGAATACTGGATTCTTGGCTAAGGCGATTGCTGATTTATTATCGACATAGACCTTAGTTGGCTCATGCTGTGTTAGGTCTATCTCCTTCAATAGATTTCTAAGCCAAATTGCATGACTAACACAGGTGGTGGCAGCAACATATTCTGCCTCACAAGTGGATAATGTGACAATCGGTTGTTTCTTTGACATCCATGTGAAAGCAATGTTTCCCATAAAGAATACAAATCCAGTAGTACTCCTTCGATTGTCTATGTCTCCACCCCAATCACTATCACTATATCCAACAAGCTTGTAATCATTAGAAATTGAATAGAGTAATCCAAAGTCGATTGTACCTTTCAGATAACGAAGGATTCTCTTTGCAGCCTTGAAATGAGTTGTTGTTGGAGATTCCATATAGCGACTAACCAATCCAACTGCATGAAGAATATCTGGTCTCGTACAAGTTAGATAGCGTAGGCTACCCACCAAACTTTTGAATAATGTTGGATCTACACTTTCGCCTTCTTCATGCTTGGATATTTTGACTCCAAACTCCATAGGTGTGCTTATCGAGCTACAATTCTCCATCTTAAACTTCTTGAGGATATCTTTTGCATAGCTTTCTTGTGAGATGAAAATTCCATCTTTTTGCTGCTTAACTTCAATGCCAAGGTAGTACGCCATGAGCCCCAAGTCTGTCATCTCGAATTCCTTCGTCATTACTTCCTTGAATTTATTAAACATACTTGGGCTGCTTCCGGTGAAGATCAAATCGTCCACGTAGAGACACACGATCAAAATATCTCCATCTTTGATCTTGGTGTATAGAGCGTGCTCGTACGGACATTTGTTGAAGCCGTTCTCTTGGAAATACTTGTCGATTCTACTGTTCCATGCCCTTGGTGCTTGCTTTAGCCCGTAAAGAGCCTTCTTTAGCTTCAACACCTTATCTTCGTGACCTTTGATCTCATAGCCTAATGGTTGTTGAATGTAAACTTCTTCTTCAAGGACGCCATTGAGAAATGCTGACTTTACATCCATTTGTTGTATCTTCCACTTGTTTTGAGCTGCCAAAGAAATTATTAGTCTAATAGTTTCCAATCGGGCAACGGGGGCGAATACCTCATCATAGTCAATTCCCGCCTTTTGACTATAGCCTTTTGCAACAAGCCTCGCTTTGTGTTTTTCAATCTCCCCCTTAGCATTTCTCTTGGTTTTGTATAACCATCTGACGCCTATTGTCTTGAACCCTTTGGGAAGTGAGGTGAGTTCCCATGTGTCATTCTTCTCGATGGCTCTAATTTCTTCATCCATCGCGTCTCTCCATTGTTTCTCTTGTGCAGCTTCTTGAAATGTCACTGGCTCACAATCAGCAAAGAGACAAAATAGTGTAATGTTATCCATTGGTTCGGTTACCTCATAAAGATCACTAAGGCTTCTTGTACGTTCCACTGCTCTCTCATTTTGACTACCATTTGACGATGATGAAGGTGGCGAGTCTCCATGAGTAGTTGCTGTTGGTGAGGCATGTTGGGTAGCAACATCTTCTGATTGCTCATTTGGTGTCTTCTCATCTTCTTCAATTTGGGGGAAAAATGTGAACTCATTTGTAAGAGACCCAAAATCCCATTCGCCTTCTTCATCAACTATCACATCTCGACTTATCACAACCTTCTTGTTGTTTGGGTTGTATAACTTGTAGCCTTTGGAACTTGAGTCGTAACCGATGAAGATAAAACTTTTGCTTTTATCATCGAGTTTGGTTCGTTGTTGATCTGGTACATGGACATGAGCTACGCTTCCAAATACTCTCAAGTGGGAAATTCCAGGTTTTCTTCCACTCCATGCTTCTTGTGGTGTCTTCCCCCAAACACTTCTTGTTGGAGATCGGTTGGACAAGTACACCGCACATGCCACTGCTTCCGCCCAAAAATCCTTAGGCAATTTCTTGCTTTTGAGCATGCTTCGCGCCATATCAAGGATTGTTCTGTTCTTCCTTTCTGCCACACCGTTTTGTTGAGGTGATCTAGGAACTGTCAAGCGGCGACGAATTCCATGTGCTTCACAAAACTCTAGGAATTCATTGGATGTGAACTCCCCTCCTCGGTCAGATCTCATGGCTTTAATCTTATTTCCGCTCTCTTTTTCCACAACTGCTTTGAACTTCTTAAATACTTCAAAGACTTCGGATTTCTGTTTCAAGAGATATACCCACGTTTTTCTTGAAAAATCATCAATGAAGAGAAGGAAGTAGTTACTTTTACCTAGAGAGCTCGGCTTGATTGGACCACACACATCGGTATGAATAAGCTCGAGAGGTTTATTGGCTCTTGACTCTGACTCCTTAGGAAAGCTTTTTCTGAATTGCTTTCCAAGTAGACATCCTTCGCATAACTGGTCAGGATGATTGATACACGGTAACCCTCTCACCATTTCCTTCTTGGACAATAACTCTAAACTTGTAAAGTTTAGATGCCCAAATCGAACATGCCATAGCCATGATGAATCTTTGTAACACGCCTTAAGACACTTTGCAACATCATTTTGAATATTCAAAGGAAACATTCTATTCTTTGACATTTGAACTTTAGCAATTAAATCTCCTTTTGCATCTCTCATAAAAAGACTATAATTTTTCATATGAATATCATAGCCTTTTTCAAGAAGTTGTCCCAAGCTCAAGATGTTGTTTTTCATGCTAGGTACGTAATAAACATTTGAGATCATTTGGTGACTACCATCTTTTGCACGAATAAGAATGTTACCTTTTCCTTTCACCGATATTTTGCTATCATCTCCAAAAGAGACATTTCCACTCACGGCTTCATTGATCTCTACGAACATGCTTCTTTTTCCACACATATGGTTGCTTGCACCGGTGTCAAGATACCAAGTGTTCTCTTGGCCTTCATTAGTGGTTTTGTATGTTAGTAGTAACATATCTTTCTCCTCCGTCTTCTCTTCCACATAGTTGGCCTTCTCCTCAACTCTATTGTTGGGGCCTCTACATTCTGAAGCATAATGTCCAAACCTTTGACATTTATAGCATTGGATTTGAGATTTATCATACCTCGAGTTCGGATTTCGTCTTCCACGACCTCGTGTTGAGCTTTCTCGTTTCTCGTAGTAGTAGTTGGAATTATTGTTGTTGTAATTCCAGCCACGTCCACGTCCATGATAACCACCTCGTCCGCGGCCTCTACCTCTTCCTCGGCCACGTTGATTTCTATCATCCTCTTGACTTGCATGCATGTCCTTGAGTTCTAGTTTGAGGACTTGCTCGGTGATTTCTTGCTTCTTCTTGTGCTTTTCTTCGTAGGCTTGTAATGAGCCTTGGAGTTCTTCAATCATCATTTTCTCCAAGTCTTTAGTTTCTTCAATCGTCACGACGATGTGCTCAAATTTAGGATCCAACGAGCGGAGTATTTTTTCGATTACTCTCACATCTTCTAACTTCTCACCATTTCTTTTTAATTGATTAGAAACGGTTGCTACTCTTGAAAAATATTCCGAAATAGATTCGGACGCTTTCATATGTAAGGATTCAAATTCACCTCTTAATGTTTGGAGACGTACCTTTTTCACCTTTTCGACTCCTTTATAAGAGATTTGTCATTTCTCCCACGCTTGCTTGGCGGAAGATGCGCTTGAAATTTTTTCGAAGCCATCATCATCTAATGCTTGATAGATGAGGAAGAGAGCTTTTTTGTCTCTCTTTCTTAAATCCTTGAAAGTCGTTTTCTCCTCTTGAGTAAGGCTTGCTTCATCTTCGGGTTCGTCAAACCCTTTTTCTACGGCATCCCATACATCATGTGCTCCAAGGAGAGCTTTCATCTTGATACTCCAATTATCGTAGTTGTTGTTGTTGAGTGTTGGAACTTGGAAGGATGATACACCATTCGCCATATTTTTCAAAATGTTGAATATTTAAAAACAAAATTTCGGAAAGAGCTTGTGGCTCTGATACCACTTTGTTGGCGGAAAAATAATAAAACAACACTCTTTTAAAAACAAACAAACAACTTTGATAAAATTGAAAAAAAAAAATATTACAAGAACACTCTCACAACTCACACTAGAAGAGAAAATATTTTTTCTTTCACTCAAGAGAGTTTAAAACGTTCTGGTGTGAATCGATGAATGCAGTACAAGATTAAATAGTAAAACACATACAAGGCAGTTACTAAAAAATAGCACTTAATGTTGGTAACTCCCGTAACGCTTTGGCACTTAATGTTGATAACTCCCGTAACGCTTTAGCACTTAATGTTGATAACTCCCGTAACGCTTCAGCACTTAATGTTGATAACTCCCGTAACGCTTCAGCACTTAATGTTGATAACTCCCGTAACGCTTTAGCACTTAATGTTGATAACTCCCGCATTCTCTTAACTACGTGGAAGACCAAATCAAAGCAAATAACTATTTTCAAATATCAAATAAATAACCCTAACGGAATAAATAAGTTTAGATTAATAAACCCAACAAGTTTGATGCAAACCCCTTGTAGATTCATGCAACTACTTTTATGTAGATTCATGCAAGTATTATGAAAATAAGTTATTTAGCTTTTTATTTTTTGGTTTTATATCTTAATGACCTTGTAAGCGTTACTTTTGGATTTGTTAGTAGATTATATAGATGTTCATTATTTTCAGAAAACAGACAACATTTGTATAGAAAACTAGAGATGATTCTTGGATGTGATTTTAGATCATCTCAAGTCATGTACGCATACAGGGATCATCCGAAAAACTATTCTGCTTTTTTTTTTTACTGTAATGGATTTCGCCTAATAATTTTAATTTATTGTATTTACTGTATTAGTCATAATAATCCGTTGTAGTTATATTTGTTTAAACTGGTCACGGCAACTACACTTGCTCTTAGTTAATAAAAAAGGAATTGAGGTCAAACCCAAATCCCCTACCTTAAGTACAATAAGATTAGCACTTTTTTTTAAGTTAATAGTGTATACTATTGCAATTTGTTTGGTAGTTTAATTGTTAGTTTAATTTTGTGTTATTGATAGAGTATTTTGTATGTATAGACGTTTGTATATAAGCCTACTTTGTATGTATAGACATTTGTATATAAGCCTATTATATCTATTATCTAGTAAGTTCTATTTATTCCCTATAAATATATTACTAGGACTATACAAAAGGATATCTTAAAATTTGTAACCATTTTTATTATAGTGAAACAATTTTTTTGACGATGTCTGTGGATGTACACATTTGTCGAACCACATTAAATTATTGTGTTCTTTTCTTTTAGGCTATTTATTTTGTTTTATGCTTAGCCATTTGTGATATATTGCATAGTAATTCTAACAAACGGTATTAGAGCTTTAAGTTGTGAAATTAAGTTTTGTAATTAGGGTTTACAATTGCATTGTGGAAGATTAAGTTGAAATCTTCATTGGTACTGCAAGGGTTTTGGAAGGCTGTGGAGAATAAGTTACAAAAATAGATGAAAGAATATGAGAAGCAAGATCTTCCAGAAAAGGTTTTATGCTATATTTTAATGAGAGTAAAGGACAACGTTCTTCCCGAGATTAGTGATGAGAAGATGGTTTCCTGCACATGAAAGAACTTGGGAGAACTTACTCAAAGAAATTAGTGGTGAACCGGTTATACTTGAAGAAACACTTGTACAATATCATCTTGCAAGAATATATGTCCATAACTGAATACATAGATTATTTTAAATCAATTATTATGAACTTGGAGAACACTAATATCATTAATGAGGATGATGATCAAGCTTTGTTTGTCTTGATATCATAACCAGCTCCTTACAAAAACTCTGTAGATACCATAATGTATGGTAAGGATAAGTTATAGATATCGGATGTCAAAGGAGCACTGAAATCAAAGGAGATGAAACAATTGCAGCCATACACTCAGGAGGAAGGGCAAGGTCCTATGACTAGGAGAAGATCTGGAAACAAGGCGAGTTCTTCAAAGAAGAAGAAGTGGATGTCCAAATCAAGAGCTAAGAACTCAAACTGTTATGAATACGGTGCGCAAAGTTATTACATGAGAGATTGTCTGAAGCTGAAAGGTAAAAAGGGAAATCAAAAGGAAAATGCAGCAAACCTAACGGAAGGTGTGAACAATTTTGACGACAGTGAAAAAATAGTGGTAGAGGAGATGTATTGTGTGTGAGTTCAAACTGTCGAAAAAACTCTTGGTTACTCGATAATAACGCTACGAATCCACTGAAATGGGTGCGTATCAACTAGATTCTTCACTGCTCCCAAGTTTTGGTTTTCTTTGAGGGTTACACTAGAAGGCGGTATTTGATTCAGCCCGGCAACTTGGTTAGGTAAAGGTGCTTGGTTCACCATTGTAACGTTTCTTTCAGAGGTTTTCCTTTTGATCTCGGATCTCGTTATTACCATTTGTTGAAAACCAAGTATGTGTGTTTTTCTCAAAATTCTCCACAGACGGCGTCAAATTTGTTAAGGGAAAATCTAACAATTATTTGCCAAGTATTAAGTTTTTGTATTCCAAAAGAAAGATCATTTTTACGTAATCGTAACCCTATTTATACTATTTACAAATAAATTTCAATTTCTCACTAATTTACAAGCATTCTATTAATTATGATCATGGACTTGAATTTATAGTAATTAACATATAATCATGGTCATTACTCTAGTCATGGTGCGTTACGTGGGTCGTCTGGTCAATAGTTCTTGTAGGAATTGTTGTGCAAGGAAGATGAGTTGGAGATTACACTAAAACTCTAACTCAAACATGTATATCTCAAGATGACGAGCATTATAGTTTGGGTTTCAAATTCCCATTTTGTTGTTATGTCAAGTGAAGTTCAAGATCACGCCTCCCTTTTATTCTCTCACTATGAAATTTGGGGTTTTACTCATTCTTTTGCTTTGGGAGTGTTGATGATGGTGGTGGCACTTTTCACTATAATTGGAGAATTCTTTGTTTGACTTCCTCTTAGATCATTTTCATCCGCGTGAAATGGTATTTCATGCCAATTAGTGATGTTCCAATATTGCTACTCCTTCAACATGGAGGAAGTGACATCATCCCCATTATCAACATTATTGTTATGGATGACAATATGAGGGATTTAAAACAGGTATATATATACATGATGCCTGAAACAAATCTGACGGGTATTAAAATTTTCAAATCAAACCCAAAACCGCAGGTTTGAGTTACCTAAATGGGACCCACATACTATGCATGTATGAAAATCCAAAATAATTACCTGAACAAAATTTAAATTCTATCATATTTTAATCTAAAAGTAATATTTTAAAATAAATAAAATATAAAAAATAATATTAACATTAATTCAAAAAAAACTAAGATAAACTTCTATATCAACAATAAATATTTATTGTATCTATAATTTTAGGATGGTTTTAGGACAACTTTTATAATGGATACCCATGTTATTGGTTTTAAGGTTGGTACATATGGAATTATATATAATTTTGAAACTGGAACCAAACTCGAACGGGTGTAACAAAAAAAACACAACTCACCCCTTTTTTGTGTTTATTTTCGAGTAACTTGTACCATTAATCCGGTTTAGTTCAGATATCCATGGTTTTTGGTAAAATTATTGTCCCTAATAAATACCCCAAATGGATTGAATTTTATAGCTTACATGTGTTACACTCTTAACCATTGAATATCCACGACAATAGTATTATTAGCAATGGGTGAACCAATTGCAGCACGTAGCCCTTGAGTTGTCTATGAGTTGATTGAATGAACAAATGCAGCACTGTGACTTTTTTTTTAATTTATTATGTTTTTTGAATTTTTAATGGTTTTAGATTCTTTAATGGTTTTTAAATAAAATTTTATACATTTAGGTTATGGTCTATTCTATTGAATGAATAAGTTTTAAGGATAAACATGTCAATATAGGGGTATAAGATGGTTGGTCGAGACTTTTATGTTGGTAGACAAAGCTAAGAGTTAGTTGTTTTTACATACTTAATTTCATTTACTTGGTTTGTTATCTCTTGATTGATGAACAGTCAAAATAGTCAAGGGGGTCTACAGTACCTCTATAAACTAGCTTATCAACTTTCTCATGAGATATTTGACATGAATTTTTGTAACAACCGTATACTTCATTGTCCAATAATTTAAATTTATTTTATTGTACAATACATATGTATAAAATAGCTATAAAATTTATTATTGCATTGTACATAACTTATCTGTTTTGTAACTTATTTATGTAAGATTAACCAATATATGTAATAATGTTCTACCATCACTTAATGTTTATGGTTTATTGTATCTTTTGAATGCAGTTGTATGGATCCATCAACAGTCTATTGGAACTGAAAATAAACTAAAACGATGACCATACTAAAAGTGTGAAAGTAACTTTCTTAACCAAGTCAAGTCTCAAACCTCTCACAACCATTCTAAATTAAGAGTACTTTGGTCAGGTTTGTAGGCCTGCCTAAGGTTAGTAGGTTAAGAGTAATTAGTTTTGAAATCTTAGGTATCTTGTGTTGATACTCTCTAGGAATAGTATAGCATGAAGAGCAACAGGGGTTTGGTTTGAGAAGAATTGATAGTTTGATCTATTTTTGATAGTATATTTCACAATCCAATAAGCGGTGTAGTTCTGCTCTTTATATATATAATGCTCGAAATTCAGCAATTAATGGGGAAGCTTTTCATATAAGGATACATTTGGCAGTTATTAAATCACCATGTTCATTTCTTCTAACAAAGTCACTGCTAGACTCACCATCAGAGAGAAATGAGCCATCACATTTGAGTTTTAGTCTGTTACGAGATGGGGGTTGCCATTTTATATAAAGACAAGTCTTGGGGTTTGATAAGTGGTTATAGCAATGCATTTCTCTGGCAATTTTTAAGTCTCTAGACCAGTATTTTTTTTTATGATGTTTGTCATATCTAAGGATGAGACCAGATGAATATTGTTAGCTATGACAGTTTTGGATGAGGAACTAATGTTGCTATGTTTGGATTTATTCTTAGACAAAAGGTATTACATTATATAACTGGGCATTTCTTCTTTGTCTTCGCCGTTTGGATGTATCTTTTTACGATTGTACCTAAAATAAACATTCATATAAAATAATATTTTATTGTGCTTCAATTATGGAATCAATATTTAAAACATAAAAATTTAATTATTCGTTAATTTTTATAATTTTTTAATTTACAAAAGATAATTTTAAATTCTTTATATTAAAAATATGATTATTATCTATATTTTAAAATTAATAATATAAAATAATAATAAATCAGTATAATAATCTTATAAATTTCAGCATAACTAAAACATAAAAAAAATTAAAACATAAAAAGCAAAACAAATCTTACCTCTATACGTTGAGCTACTAAATAAAATAAGAGAGAAACTATAAAAATATTTCTTTTACTCTTTAGTATGGTTATGTTAGAAACTTCTTTTGCAGGAAGTGTTTATGGAAACTGATTGAAAACAGAGTTTCTCCAAGAATCAAGATTCCTTGCTTTAATTTTTTGCCTATCAATTCATCTTCTCTGATGAATTGATCTTCTTCCTCTTAATTGATCCCTTGTTTATGATAGATTCTTCTATCTTTTTCACTTCTTCTGGGTTTGTAACAGAGTTTCTCTGTTTTTGGAATTTTTCTTGTTCTCTGCTGCTATTATGGATCATTCAGTCAACGATGATCATGTGGTTAGAAAGTCTAATTCATATGTCGAAGTATTAAAGAAAAATCTGGGAAAACGGGAGAAAGTTCAATTCGAATCAGAGCTTAAGAATTCA
Organism: Limnanthes douglasii subsp. nivea; assembly: GCA_036936605.1. NCBI lineage: Eukaryota > Viridiplantae > Streptophyta > Magnoliopsida > Brassicales > Limnanthaceae > Limnanthes > Limnanthes douglasii. The sequence continues at coordinate 27,710,261 of JAUPFV010000004.1, read as the reverse complement.
AGAATGATCATCTTTCAATTCAGTTTGATGAAGGAACACTGGAAAAACTGAAAGCTAAGTCAAAGCATTCGCTTGTTGGAAAGTTTTCTCATGGATTTCCTAAGAGAATCATTTTAAAATCAGTTTCTTGAATCGTTCAAATTCAAAGAATTATTTAGATTCAGAATATGGGATTCAAGACACGTTATTTTTGAATTTAATGCTAAGCATGATTATGCAAAGTTGTTTCAAAGAGCTGTTTGGACTATTGGTAATGTTGTTATGCGTCTTTTAAAGTGGTCCGGTGATCTTTCCAAGGAATCCTCAGTGGTGCCAGTTTGGGTTAAGCTTGAGATGCCAGATATTTTATATGATGATAGTGTGGTTAGATCAATTGCTTCTATGTTAGGGGAGATATTAGTGGTGAAAATCCCCGACGAGAACAGACTGTTTTCATCCTGCTCATCTTTGGTTGAGATTGATGTTACTTCTAATCCTCCATCTGATGTCTGGGTTGGGTTTGGAGATAATTTTGGATTCTGGGTCAACATAATGTACACTAATATGCCATTGTATTGTGATAGGTGTTATCATCTTGGACACAGTATTGATGGTTGCAGGAAAGTTACTAAAGCTCAAGAAATCGAAGAAGTTGTTAAGAATAATAAGGTTAAGTCAATCATAACTAAGCAATGGTTGAAGAAAGATGAAAAGATAGTGCAAGGTACTGATGTTAAAGGGTTCAAAACTCCTGAGCAAGGAGAAATAATTGAGGCCATTGAAACTTTAAATTTGGGTATACCGAACAATAATGGATATGTTAATATGGTTTCTGAAGATGAAGAATCTCCTAAGGGCAGTTTGAGAAGTCTTCAACATTCGCCCACTAAGAAATGGGTCTCTAATTCTCCTGAGTTTTATCGAGAAGAAATGCAGAATGATCAGGACAGTAGTGAGAAACGCAGTAATAAAGTTCAAAAGATTAATGAGGCAGTTCAGAATAAGGAAGATAATGATCAAGTAGATCAACTTAGGACTAGTATTCAAAAAGAAAGGAATAAGCAGATTTAAGGAGATCAGAAGAAGAATGTTATGGAGGAGGAGGATGAACAAAGGAGTAAATTCAGTGCTCAGAATAGGAATGAGGAGGAAGGTGAATCTAGCTTTAAGGAGATCTTTGATAAAAAGATCAAAATAGCTAAAGGCAAGAAGAATACGCATTACAGTTCAATGGTTCAAGTAAATCTAAATCCATAAACTCTCTTAATGATTAATATTAAATTGGAATATTTGTGGCATTAAGGATAAAGATTTAATTTGTAGGCTCAAGTTTCTTGATATTAAAAATAAAGCTAAGTTAATTCTTATTCAGGAACCTCTTGTGAATTCTAATAGTATTGGTAGTATTGCTGCTAAGCTTGGTTATGATAACTTTGCTTTTAATGTCACTAACAAAATATGGATCTTTTGGCATTATGATATTTATGTTGTTATTCTTAATGATATGAACCTGGCGTCTTAATATTAAAGTTAGTCTGGTTAATGACAATCATCAGGTTATGATTTCTATTGTTTATGCTAAGTGCCAAAGAGTCAACATAATTGAACTTTGGAACTTTCTGAAAAGTATTGCTAATACTGATTTAAGTTGGTTAATTTGTGGTGACTTCAATGTTGTTTGTTCTATTGATGATCAATTGGGTTGTAGTTCTTTCTGTTTGAATAGCACTAATGACTTCAATGACATGATTAGTTGCTGTAATGTTGAGGATGCTGGTTATATTGGTTCCAAGTTTACTTGGTCCAATGGTTCTAAATGGAAGAGATTGGACCGTGTGTTTACTAATAATAACTGGATCAGTAAGTTTAACAATACTAAAGTTTATCATCTTTCTAGAACGGGGTCTGACCATATGCTTATGATTATATCTTTTACTAACAATGCTATGAAAGGCAAATCTAGTTTTAAGTTTCAGGAAATGTGGTTCTTGGAAGAGTCTTTTCTTCCTTTTGTTGAAGATAACTGGAAATGTGAGCTGGTTGGTGAACCTTTATTCATTCTCTGGAACAAGCTTAAAGACTGAAGAAGGGATTAAAAACTTGGAATAGAGAGGTGGTGGGTAATATTTTTATTAAAGTTCAAAGCTTGGAAGATATGGTTTTGCAAAAAGAGTTTCACCATCAGAATTGTCAGTCTGCTGAGTCCAAGTCTGAGCTTGTTAAGGCTAATGCTTTGCTTATTAAAGCTCATAGAATGGAGGAGCTTTATTGGAAGCAGCAATATTATAGTAACTGGTTGATTGAGGGAGACAGAAACACTAGCTTCTATCATAGTTTTGTTCAAAAGAAAAGTAGAAGGATTAGTATTAAAGGTATCAAGAGTGGTGAGGTATGGCTTTCTGATTCTAATGAAATTGGTTTGTCTGCTGTTTCATTCTTTCAAAATTCTCTTGCTGATTCTCCTGATGAAGATGATAGTAGATTGAATGATGATATATTTAACAATATTCCTAGTCTGGTTACACCTGACATCAACAGAAACATTCTTAAGCCTATTGATGAAAGTGAATTGAGAAGTATTATCAAGTTGATGAATCCTTCGAGTGCCCCTGGTATGGATGGCTTTACTATTAATTTCTTTAATCATTGTTGGCACATCATTAAAGTGGATATGACAAATGCAATGAATAATTTCTTAAATGGTAGGAGTATCCCTAAAGGTATTTTTTCTACTGGTGTTTGTTTGTTGCCTAAGGTTACTAATCCTATTGGTTGGAAAGACTATAGACCGATCAGTCTTTGTTCTGTGCTTAATAAAATCATGTCTAAGATCATTGTTTCTAGGTTGGCTTTGATTTTACCTAGTTTAATATCTCCTAATCAAGGGGGGTTTGTTCCTGGTAAGAATATTCATGAAAATATTATGATTTGCAAAGAGCTTATATGTGACTTAAATAGGAAAGGTTAAGTATAATAATATTGTGATTCAGCTCGACATGACTAAAGCGTTTGACAAGCTTAAGAATGACTTTATTTTCAAGGTTCTTGACAAGTTTGGTTTCTCTTCAAGGTTCATCTGTCTTATTAAGAAAATGATTCAGTTTGTTAATGTTTCTATCCTTGTGAATGGTGAAATTTTTTGTTACTTTAACACTACCAAAGGTCTGCGTCAAGGTGACCCTATCTCTCATTTTCTGTTTATTATAACTGAGGAGTTGTTCATTAGGGGTTTAAATACTGTTATTCAAAATAATAAGGAGATGAAATATAAATGTAGAAGTAATATATGTGTTAATAGCCTGGTGTTTGCTGATGATATCTTGTTATTCTTGAATTGCAAAGACACTACTATTGATAAGCTTTGTAATTTTTCAGGATAAGTATCAGCTTCTTTCTGGTCAGGTGGTGAACAAGGACAAAACTAAGGTCTTAATGGCTAAAGGTATTGAGGTTAATAATATTGATATTGTTGCTAATCATTCTGGTTTCTCTTCAAGTACTTTTCCTACAGATTATCTTGGAGTTACAATCAACATTAATAGTAGAATCAGCAATTACAATAAGCTTGTTTGTAAGGTCAGTAACAAGATTAAGGAATGGAATATCTCTAAGCTTTCATTTGCAGGTATACTTACTCTTGTTAAGTCTGTTCTTTCAAACATAATTCTTTTCTGGATGCAGTCTAATGTTATTCCTAAAGGTATCATTTATAAACTTGAAATCATTTTGAATAAATTCATTTGGGGTTCTATTCAATCTGATAAAAAGGTGCATTGGTGTAAATGGAATAGTTTGTGTAAAACTTATAGTGAATGAGGTCTTAATGTTAGAAATATGGTGGATATTCAGACTGCTATTTCCTTCAATCTTTGGGCTGCATTTAGGAAGAATAATTCTTTCTGGGCTAGCATTATGCATAGCATTTACTGCCTGAAGCATCATCCTTTACAAGCCAGTCCTTTGAAAACTGGTTCTTTGATTTAGAAAAGAATGATAAGTGTTAGAGATATAGCTGAAAGTTTTATTAAATGGAAAATTGGTAATGGTCTGGTTGAGTTTTGGTTAGATAAGTGGACTGATTCTGAGCCTTTTCTAACTTTTAATAGGTAATGATAACAATCTTTGGTTCACCCATGAGAAGGTTAGATCTTATTGGTCTAATAATTTTTGGGAATTTATCTTCTGTTTATAGTTTTATCAATCCTAATATCATTGTTTGCATAAACAGTTTACAAATTGATGATAGTAAGTCTGATTTAATGTTATGGAGCCTTGCTAAGAATGGGAATTATAATCTTAAGGATACTTGGGAGGGTGTTAGAACTAGGTTTAGTATTGATTCAGTCTTTCAAAAAATTTGGAATACCTTAACTCCTAGTAAAAGCTCATTCATGCATTGGAAGATTCTTAAAAACTATGTTGCTGTTGATTCTGTTCTTCAAAATAGAGGTGTTATCATGGCTTCTAAGTGTCAGTTCTGTGATTGCTGTGAGTCTATTAATCATCTTTTTATCTCATGTGATTTTGCCTGGTCAATATGGATCCATTATGCTGTTATTTTTAGAATTTGCATGAATAGGCAGATGAATATCAAGTATATATCCAAGTTATGGCAAGGTTCAAAGACTACTGAAACACAGGTTAGAATTATTCTCATATCTCTTATTTTACACAATATATGGAAAGCTAGAAATCAGCTTAAAAATAAAGGCATTAAAACATCCAGTGTTGCAACCATTAACCATATTAATTCCATCATTCACAATCTTGATAAGAATAAGGTTATTAACAAAGCTCATTGGTCTTCTTGTCCTAAGGCTGCTATCAGTTTTGGTTGTAGCCATCATATTAGAGTTGCTAATAGACCTGTGTATATCAAGTGGGTTTTGCCTCCTTCTGGGAGGCTAAAAATGAATGTGGATGATTCTTGTTTAAGGAGTGGTAAGGCTAGTGGTTCAGTTATTATTCGTGATAGTATTGGTAACCTGATTAAAGGTCAAAGTTATCTTTATGGTAAGACTACGCCTTTATTTGCTGAGATTCAGGCTATCTTGGATGGTTTACTGATCTGTAAAGTGAATAACTGGTCTTTAGTAGACATATAGTGTGATTCTCGAACTACTATTAATTGGATTAACAATAAGACTGGCGATTTAGTTTGGTTTATTAGTCCTATTATTCATTGCATTCGTAAGTTGATTCATAGCAGCATGACTATTGCTCATGTATTCAGGGAGAAAAACCATGCTGCTGATTGGCTTGCTCAGTATACTATTAAGCAAAAATCTATTTATAACATCTCTCCTAGTTCTATACCTAATGAATTAAAAACTATTATGATTTTGGAGGCTCTAGGTCTAGGTTATATAACTTCTTGATAAATTACCTGTTTAATCTTTGCATATTGAATACTTGAATGTTGAACTGATTTGAGTCTTTCTTTGTGGCTATTGGTGCTGCTTTGATTTCCTTGTCCGTGGATGTTCTCTTCTCTTAATGTTGTTGGATGGCTCTGAGGCATTATGATTGCTTCTTTGTCTTTGATTTGGAGATGGTTGCTGCTCCTTCTTGCTATCTTGATGTTTTGAAGTGGAAAGGGTTGCTTGCTGATGGTGAGGCCGTTCGTATGGATGCTGTTTCATTCTAAGAGTGATGCTTTGTGATGTTGAAGTTTCTCTTAGGCTTTCATTTGCTTCTATGGCTTTAAGTTAAGAGGGTTTCTGCGTGAAGATGTTTTTAAGGCTGATTGGTTCGATGTTGAGATGAATTGAAGATGGTGAAGAGTCTTTTGCATATGAAGTTATAGTTTGGCTAGTGAATAGACGAGGGTTTCATTAATGTTCTAATTCAATTTGGGCTTTAGGGTTTTTTTGTTTAGCGTCCTTTGTTTCAAATTTGAATTCCCGCTTTTGTAAATAAGTCTTTATTTTAATAAATATTTCATTTAAAAAAATAAAAAATAAGAGAAAAAAGATATAAGATAAAAAAAATTAAAAAAAAAAGATAATATTTCATTCAACAGCAATTAGGAATAAAACCTAAAATATCGTTTTTCCAACGGCACACAAATTCTCTATCTCTATATATATACGTTAAACCTTCTTGAACTTCTTGACCTTCTCTCTAGCGTCATAGGTATGGCAAGAGCCATGCATAATCACGTTCCAGGATGGGATCAGCTTACTCGTTGTGGCCAAAATCTCGATCACCAACGTGATTCTGAAATTCCACGACCCAACAGTTCCGGCTCCGGCCAGTCGTCACAAAACAGAGGTAAGTTCTAGAATAGAATTTTAAACCCTAGTAGTCAAGAAAACAAACATCTTTTTCCAAACCAGATTCTTGATAGCAAGAACGATGAAGAATTTAACTCATCCACTTTTTTCTCTTTCAGATCATCTCTTCTCGGTCGATCAACTTACTCGTGCTTACCAAAATCTCCATCTCCAACCTGATTCTGGTTCTCATCCGTATGTGCTGTTTCCACAACTCAACACTTACGGTTACGGTAATTTACCGGTTTCCCACAATGTCGGACAAGGGTTTAATGGAGTAGAAACAGCTTTAATTCCTAATCCGATTCGTAGCGAAACACCGTATCACTCAAGTCTGGATCTCCCAACTCGTTTGTACAGTCCTATGCCAGCTTTCAACCGATCAGGACCAGTTTCTGATGGGATCGAAAGTTGTTTGTATAGTATAATGACAAACTCCGAAGAATTCAGAATAATCAAGGACTATGACTCTCTGGCCAATATCCTATCCTCAAGGTCAGAGTTGTTTTTCCAACTTTCAATTCACCAATGTGGCTCTCATCTGGTCCGGAGGCTAATCAAGCTCTTGAGAAAATCGGTGGTGATATCAAAGATGGTAAAAACAATCGCTCTTTTATTCGACCGGCTGATGGTTCACCCGATGGGATCTTTCGTCGCAACCGATTGCTTTGCCCTTTTGGACTCGGGTACCAACGACGTCCTCTACGCAGCTGGAATACTTTATGCTTTCGACTTAGCAAGGGATAAACACGGCTGCGTATCGCTAAATAGACTCATACAAGATATCCGTGGACTGCGTAGAGACCAGCTTTTGAATGAAATCACGAACCATGCGCGGTGTCTCGCGCAAGACCCTTATGGTAGTTACGTGATCCAGAGGGTACTACAACTTTATAACCCGGATATTTGCGCCCGGATTTGGTACCAGCTTCGAGGATGTTTTGTCGACCTGGCCTTATCTAAATCAGGAAGTTATGTTGTAGATAGGTGTATTGTCTCTCCTGCTATGGAAATCGTGGTTAGGGATTTGATTCGAAGTGATCAGCTTCTTAGGATTGCGAAGAACACCTACGGGAATTATGTGATTCAAAATGCTTTGAAGGAAACTAAGGGGCGTAATCCCGAGCTTTATCAGCAGCTTATGGCCAAACTGATAAACCATCGCGATGAACTTAGGGTTGGGCCTTCTAAACATATTTATCGTATGATTGCTGAGCATATGATTGCTTGTTGAAAACATAAGTTTGATGCAAACCCTGTTGTAGATTCATGCAACTACTTTTTATGTAGATTTATGCAAGTAGCATGAAAATAAGTTATTTAGCTTTTTATTTTTTGGTTTTATAAGTCAATGACCTTGTAAGCGTTACTTAGTAGATTATATTGTTTTTTTTTAACAAATTGGGCCTTTTATTAATGGGTTGAAAGTATATACACGCTGCAAGCAGCTTCACGAACAATATCGATCATAAGAGAAACTCAAGATCTTCTCCATCTCGACCAGAAAACAAAAAACATACTCAAAATCCAACCAAATCTTACCAAAAAATCCATATCTCCTGTTCAGAAAACCTTTGAAAACCATTGAAGCCAATATTCCCAAATATACCCGATCCAAGAAGCAATTGGGAAGGACAACGACTGAGCCCAAGTAATAATCGATCTGTTCATTGATTAAATTTGATGTAGCTTACTCTGAGACCCTCTAAAAAGGTGATAGCGCGGAGTTTATTAGGAATTTTAGTTCCCTCGAGGAGCAGATTTTTATTGAGCTCTTGAGTGTGCTTCACCATGCAGTCAACTGCTGCATTCTGTTCTCTGAAAACATGGGTGATCCTCATGTTTGAGGAGATAAGCTTGTAGCAGTAGTTATATAGCTTTAAGAAACCATGGAGCTTTTCCAGTTAAAAGCATTTGAGATATGATGCCAGTTAAAAGCATTTGAGATAGGATGCTAGAATCCGTTTCGACGTCTAAACTGTTGATTCTCTTTTCATAACATAAAAGGAGACCATCCAGCATAGCTCTGGTCTCCGCTATTATAGGACTTCCTTTGCCATAGATTGATCCATAGCAGAGCACGACTTTCCCAGTTGAATCCCTGACTAATCCACCACCAAAACATTCACCAGGCCCATTGCAAGCCCCATCAGAATTGAGTTTGTATCGGCCAAGCTTAGGGCACACCCAACTAAGTGAGACTGGGATGTTTGGCCTGACTAACTGATTGATACAGCCAATCGACATGCCAATGTCTCTATCCTTATCCCAGTTCTTAAGCTTTAACAAATTAGTTATGTCTAATCCAGAGAGTATATAGATTATATGACCAATCATACTGTCTGAAATGATCTCTTTATTCTCTATCTTTTTTTTGTTCCTTGCATTCCAGATTACCCAAGCAACAATTGTGGGTATGATGGTGCGCATGTGAACCAATTTACTAGATGACCAAAACCAATTTCTCACCATGTGTGAGAGAGACATGTTTCTGATGATATGAACATTGAAGTAAGCAGCGAAATAGGACCACACTTCCCAGGATTTTTTACATTGAATAAGAACGTGATTCATGTTTTCAGTATTGAAACAATGCTGACATTTAGATGCTAATTGAGTATTTCGTCTTTGCATGACATTATCCATTGGAAACCATCCTTTTAGAGATCTCCAAAGCAAAAACGAGTACTTGCGAGGAGTAATATTATTCCACAGTCTTGCAAACAGATAAGACTTGTTCCTTTTCTCTTTTATTTCACACGAAGTGTTTTTACTATTGAAATGTCCATCTTCACTGAGCTTCCAGATGATTGAATCATTATACCCACTCTTAACAGTCATCTTGAGAACACTTTGGATCTGATTTTGGTCCAAAATGCTCTCAAGCATTGAAACATTCCACTTACCAGAATCTCAGTAGTCCTTAACCATCCTGCCATTGTAGAGACCTCTATCATCTTGAGTATAGAAAATTTGAATGCCTCAGTACTACACCAATTGTCAATCAAAATATCAACCTTGCCATCATTAATCTGCCACAAAATGTGTTTTTCAGCCATGTCTCTTACTCTCCAGACCATTTTCCACGTAGTTGAACTCTTAGGATTCAGCATCACCGTGAGAGGGTGGTCATTGTTAAAATAAATTGATTTCATCAAAATGGCCCATATAGATTCTTGCGTCCTTAGGTTGTACCAAAGCTTATAGAAAAAGGCTTTAACCATATCATTAATTCTTCTCAGATTCAGTCCACCCTCCTCGTATCTCTTGCACAGAACAGACCACTAACACCATATAGTTGTGGCCTTCTCAGATTTGGAACCCCATAAAAACTTGTTATAAAGAGTCTCCAGCTTCTTTGTAATAGATTTAGGAATTTTAGTATTTTGAGCTACAAAGATAGGATATGTGGTCAAAACAGACTGGACAAGTATCAATCTGCCCCCAAACGAAAGGGTTCTGTGATCCCATTCATTCATTTTATTTATAGTTTTGACAATGAGATTATCAAAGTTTTTAACTCTGTTTTTGTAACTAATGACAGCTCCCAGGTACTGAAAGGGAAGATTACTCTGCTTGAAGCCCATAAGATTCTCCAAGTTTCTCACATAGCTGATGGAGCTTCTAGCAGAGGTAATAATAGTAGATTTTCCTTTATTAACAATCTGACCAGAGACCTCCTCATATTGATTGATATCTTCCATTATCTTTTTAACAGATTTTGAAGCCCCCATTACAGAAAAGCAGGACATCATCAGCAAAACACAAACTAGATAAGTTCACATTCCCTCTAGCTTTGTAGTTAACTATAGGAAATTCAGAGTAAAGTTTCTTTAGCATTCTTATCAAGTATTCCTGGCCAATTCTAAACAGACTGGGTGACAGTGGGCCACCCTGTCTAAAACCTTTGTTGGACCTAAAACACCCTTTTGAGATTTTATTGACCACCACTGAAAAATGGCAGTTGACCATATTTCTTTTAATAAGTTTAAAAAAATCATCTCTAAACCCAAACTTAGCAAGAACACTTAGGATAAAAGTATGATCCATCCTGTCAAACGCCTTATCCATATCCAACTTTATCATAATATTACCTCCCCTGACCTTGAAGCCCATAAGATTCTCCAAGTTTCTCACATAGCTGATGGAGCTTCTAGCAGAGGTAATAATAGTAGATTTTCCTTTATTAACAATCTGACCAGAGACCTCCTCATATTGATTGATATCTTCCATTATCTTTTTAACAGATTTTGAAGCCCCCATTACAGAAAAGCAGGACATCATCAGCAAAACACAAACTAGATAAGTTCATATTCCCTCTAGCTTTGTAGTTAACTATAGGAAATTCAGAGTAAAGTTTCTTTAGCCTTCTTATTAAGTATTCCTGGCCAATTCTAAACAAACTGGGTGACAGTGGGTCACCCTGTCTAAGACCTTTGTTGGACCTAAAAAACCCTTTTGAGATTCTATTGACCACCACTGAAAAATGACAGTTGACCATATTTCTTTTAATAAGTTTAAAAAAATCATCTCTAAACCCAAACTTAGCAAGAACACCTAGGATAAAAGTATGATCCATCCTGTCAAACGCCTTATCCATATCCAGCTTTATCATGATATTACCTCCCCTGGCCTTGTTAGATAAATCTACATCCATTTTCTGAGCAATCATGATGTTATCATGAATGCTCCTACCCTTGACAAACGCCCATTGCTCAACTGATATAAGCTTAGGGAGGATAGTAGATAGTCTGTTGTTAATAGTTTTAGAAATGATTCTGCTTAGAAGAGTAGTCAAGCTGATAGGCCTATAGTCAGACCATCTTTTGGGAGCATCCTTCTTAGTAATCAGACAAAGCACCGTAGCATGGATACCCATATGAAACTTTCCCTCTGTGTAGAATTCCCTAATATCATTAAAAAAATCCTCTTTAATGATATTCCTACAATGCTTATAAAATTTAGCATTAAATCCATCAGGGCCAGCAGCCACATCAGAATCAAGCCCCTTAACAACCTCATATATTTTATTGTCCATAAGCAGAGCCATTAAAATCTCATTTTGCTCATTAGTTACAAGTTTAGGTATATAGTTTTTAAGAATATTTGGATACCAAGGATTGGGGAACTCAGAAATGAGTCCCTTGTAATGAGACACAGCAGATTCACCAATAGATTCCTCATCCTCCAACCATTTGTCATTAGCCCAAATACAGGAGATCTTTGATCTCTTGTGCTTTCTTTTCACATAATTGTGAAAAAAATAGAATTCATATCCCCAAATTTAGACCATTTAGTGTGAGACTTCTAAATCCAGTATTCTTCTTCTCTTTGGAGAAGCGGAATATGATTTTATTTAGCCGTTTTCAGAGCATCTTTGTCCTCCAATGAATTAGAAATTAGGACTTTAGCTTCCAGGTTGTTAACTTCTTCTTCCTGACTCTTCATGGAGTCAAATACATTTCCAAAAACACTCTTATTCCAGACATTTAGGTTAGCTTTTAAATGCTTTAGTTTAAACCAAAACTTGAACATAGGGGAACCAGAGTATTCCACTACCCAGCTTCTTCCACTAAGTTGTAGAACCCATCATGCAGACACCACATATTAATAAACTTGAAAGTAGACTTTCTTTTGGGAGTAGAAGTAGCTATGTTGATAAGTAACGGGGAGTGGTCAGAGCAAGTTTTAGGGAGATGAAACACAGTAGTGTCAGCAACACTACTGATCCAATTGCATTAACCAGAACCCTATCGAGTCTTCGCCAATATTTTACATTGGACCAAGTGAATTTATTACCAGAGAACCCCACATCAACTAGATTGCAGTCAAACATAAAACTGTTGAAGCTATCCATACTAGCAGTAGCACTTGTAGTACAAAGAATATGTTCCTCAGGTGTAGCAATGGTGTTAAAATCACCAAACGGAATCCAGTCTTTATCATTAGTGTCTATATTTCTCAGCCCATTCCATAGATGATCCCTCAAGCTTCTATTGCATTTAGCATATATAGCGGTTACCATAAACTCTTTGGCATCAAGACTATGTCTAACTTTAATGTGAAGAAACTGATGTTCATTTATCAAGACCTCCACCAAAAAATCACAACTCCACGTCACCCATATCTTATTGCTAATATTACCTGTAAAACCATGAAACCCAAGCTTGACAAAAATAGGTGAAAGATTAGAAGCACATACCATAGGTTCTTGAATAGCAAGGAAGCTTAGTCTCCTGGTTCTCTTGATTGATCTCAGTCTAGCTTGAGTTTCCTTGTTGTCAATGCCTTGAGCATTCCAAGTTAGAATGGCAATTGTCATTTAGAATTTTTAGAGTTCTTTGCAATATATTTATGCTGCAAAGCTTTTGAGGAGAAAATCCCATTTGTATTTAGTATTCTGACTTTCTTGTTCTTTTTCAAATCAATCTTCTTATCATTCATGTTTTTTTTACAAGATAATGTGGAAGGCTTCTGGTAGCTTCCTTGGTTGGAGACACACATCCAAAGAGATTGTTCAAAGCCAAGCTGCCAGGAGAGTCACCCTGGTTATTTGTTTCAAGATCAAGCATATGGAGAGCCCCGATTATTTCATTACTCTCCACATCATGTGGGGGTGGTTTCAGGTACATCTTTATTCAAATTAATTTCCTCAATGGTTTCTTTTGCTTCATTAACAATTACTGATTTAACTTTGTTTTCTTTCATCTCAATCTGAAAAGGAGAAGTCAGAGATTCAGAAGGCTGTGGATTGGAGGATCTGGTCTTTTTAGTAGACGTCCTTTGAATAGTCTTCTTGCAGAAACTTGAAGAATGGCCCAGGTGAAAATATTTCATACAATAGTTAGGATAATTATTATAAACCTGTTCTTGACAGAAGGAGTAAGAGCCAAAACTAATCCTTATCCTTAATGTAACAACTTTGATACATCCATCACTGCCCAAATCCTGCACTGATTGATCCTAGCTCTATTTCTAGACGGAACCCAAACACTTAGGAGAGTCCTTATAGTTTTAGCAACCTCCATTATAGTTGCCTCACAGTACATAAATTCTAGCAAATTAGGTAGATCAATGTACACTAGTGTTGCTGGGTTTTCAACACTAGGATTAAACTTTGGGGACCATTCCAGCAACCTCATAACTTTGTCCTCGATTTGCCAGACGTTTCTTTTCTATAACTTTAAGCGATCTTCCTTGAGAGAGAGTTCAATGAAGATATGTCTGAAGTCCAACCTGATACATTGCATTCTTCTTGAAATCTAAATTTGCCAAAAAATGTCATAACAGTTGCGTAGTTAGGTTTCTGAGTAGCGAACTTACCAACCATAGTGAATTTTGTCCTCTGTTTTAGTAACCCCAGATCTTCTGACTCAAATCGAATCTCAACATTATCTTGTTCAAGTTTCCTGATAACTTTCTTATGAACAATATTCTCGACATTGTTTTTAAATAAGTCAGCGTATGAACTTTTTGTTGCTGACCCATTTATCTTACTTATAGCAGGCTCAAATATTGGATTTTCTCTAATAGTTTGATGATCCGGTGACGAACGCAATGCCGGGAAACACTCACGGATATCAGCAACTCGTTGATGTGAAAAAGAGCCCACAACATCCATCAAAGAGGCCAAGAGAATCAAGAGAAGAAGTAGATTTTAGAGTAGGGCTCCAAATCTTGGAGAAATATTTCTTCTCAAAACTTAATCAATGAACTGATTCGATTTGGGAGAAATATTGTATAAAGTATTTTAGAGTTTTCAAATCTACAAAGATGATATATGATACCAATTATATAATTAAAGGGTTTTCTCTAAACTCATCTAAACATAAAACCATGATTACTTGTGGTTGTAAGTAGTTAAGAATAAAATAAAATTGTTAAACTTATTTGTAGTCATCTTTAATTGTGTACATCTAGATTGGCAGCATAACTTTTGACGCCGATCATAAAACCGTTGAAGCCATCAATATATGGATTCAAATTTGATTTTTTTATAAACCTTTAATTTAACCCCGTTGAAAAAGAAAAGCTAATAACACTCAATGGATTATAGCGGTGGAACATCATAAAGATTTTATTATATAGTATTGTTTACAGAGAAAAAAATGTAAATATGGATAAAAATACAATGAAAAAATCTTTTTTATATATACTTATTTATATTTATATATATATTTTTTTGAAAATGCATTAAATAAATAATAAGTGGTTCTTACAAAATACATAGAGCATACCCCAAGAACAACATAAAACCTCAGAAGAAAGACAAAATTAAAAGAAATATATATCCATAGCGAAAATGCAGGTAGGACAAGTGAAAGAGTACAAAAAAATCAAGTTTGTCGGCATACTTCGTAGACAACAACTGCACTGAAATTGAAAAAGAAGAGTACCTACCAACAACAAACTTAAACCAGAAAAGAAAAATTACACGCGCAACAAAAAACCTAAATTTGAAATGGAAGAGCATAAAATTACCCACGCTTAATAATAAATAATTTAAAATTTAAAATTCTTAACAAATATTTTTTATCCCGATAAAATTAAATATGATTTTGGTCTCATAGTTTTGTAAATATAAAATAAACTCTAAACTCTATTTTTCAGAGAACCCGGGGCCGCTGATCAGGATAGAATGTTGAGTGCAATATTTGGACACAGGATAAACACTCGTTCTGATTGCCTTTATTACAAACATATTTACTCACGTACATGACAATTTTAAAGCTCCAAATTTTAATAGATGAAAATTGGAAATCTGGATATATTTACAATATTAATTATCTTTGGGTATGCGGAATAGACAATTTTAATGGGTGAAATGGTCTAGAAAAAAAAATATGGATGATCGAATCATCATCTATCGTGTTTGAAAGCCGTTTCTAACCGTATAAAACTCACACAAGGATTATCCGAACCGATTTAGGCAGTAAACCCTAACACCAAACTGAAAGTAAGAGAATTCGAAATGTACAAACAGTAGAAATACAAGACTCTTTTATTACTTGATCGTCTTTTGTTTTCTTGTTTTCGTTCTTTAATACCTTAGACAAGTTAATTGACTCCGGTCAGCACAGCACTCGTTCAACACTGCAATCGTATGAAAATGATCGTCGACTGATTCAAGAAACCTTACCTACTTCCATGGCGTCGGCTTCTCCATCTTCTCTTTCTCCTCCTCCGGTACCGCCGGAGCTTTACGTCGTCAATCGAGAAAAGCTCATCGGCTCCATCCGCCACCACCTCTCTCTCTCCTCTCGCCCCCTCCACGGCTTCGTCCTTCTTCAGGTACTCAAAATCTCTTATGTATATGAGATTCCGTGGAAATGGAATTGTGTATGCTGTGAATTTGATTTTCATTTTGCTGGACAGGGAGGTGAAGAACAAACTCGATACTGCACTGATCATCTCGAGCTATTCAGGTACTTTTTCTTTTATCGAATCTCTTCATGTGTTATCGATTTTGGTAGAATATACATCACTCATACCAGTAATTTGACACTGTTTTGTGGAATCATAGGCTTCACGCTTGTTCTTGAGCTTCTTCTTGTCATTTGTTTTTTTATGTTATTTATTCTGATTCTAGCTGTTTGAATTGGTTCAGGCAGGAAAGTTATTTCGCGTATTTGTTCGGGGTTAAAGAGCCTGGTTTCTATGGTGCTATAGTAAGCAGAATTTCCTTTTTCCGAAAATATAATGATTCTTGTTGTGACCTATTATAGTAGTATTGCCTTCTTTCTAGCAAATCTGTTAGATGTTACGTACATAAGTAACTTGATTTCTAATCGAAATTCTTGTTTTTGTTTAATTTGATCCGTGAAGGATATTGCTAGCGGAAACTCAATTCTGTTTGCTCCGAGGTTAGCTGCTGAGTATGCCGTATGGTTAGGAGAAATAAAACCATTGAAGTACTTCCAGGTGACTTCGGAATAGATGTTTTATATGTTATTTTGACTTATCGGTATGTGTAGTTTTGTTCATGTTTTGGTCTGACTTTTTGTTACAGGAATGTTACAAGGTTAGCATGGTTTACTATACTGATGAGATTGTACAAGTCTTGCATGACCAGTACAAAGGATCTGGAAAACCAACTTTGTTCCTTTTGCACGGGCTGAACACTGACAGCGACAACTTCTCCAAGCCTGCTCATTTTGAGGTTTGTCTATAATCTTCTTTATCTTTTATTACTTCAATTGAGATTGTTGATTAAGTTCTGAAGTTGTACTTTGTTTTTTTATTGTTTCCGTGGCTTAAGGCTAAGTAGTCAACCCCGTTCACAAGCTACACAGAATATCATATTTCTTTTCAGAATTATAGGTTTTTGATGCATTATGTAAAAGCTGCACATATTAATCCTGATTTTTGTATATTTGTTTTACCTTCAGGGTTTAGAGAATTTTGAGACGGATTTGACAACCTTACACCCTATTTTGACGGAGTGCCGAGTTGTGAAATCGGACTTAGAGCTTGCTCTTATACAGTTTGCAAATGATATAAGCTCTGAAGCTCATGTTGAGGTGCTTTCTAAATTACAAACGACTTGCAATAATAAAACATCCGTTGTTTATTATTATAAACTTGCTGCAATATTATAATTGTGCATGTTTCTCACAAAGTGTCCAATTAAATTTGTCAATTTTACCCGTCTTTGATTTTTTAGCACCCATGAAACATGGGTATTAGGCTTCTTCAGTATCTGAAATTTAATATTAACACTTTGGATATTATAAATGTTAAGAGCTGAGCAAAGTCTGGTATATAGACCTGAAGAGAGGGATCAATTGAAAAGCAAGTAAAGAAAATGCAAACAGTTACAGTATGCTCACATCAATTCACTTTTGGGACTTCAATTAATACTTGTTTAGCTGTTTGGGTTTTTAACGAGCTCAAATAAGTACAGATGATTCCTTTTCTGGTTGGTATAAGTTATTGCATGTATTTTGTTAAAGAGTATCTTTGTTTTCCATACCAGGTTATGAGAAAGTCTCGACCTAACATGAAAGAGTATCAGTTAGAGAGCATGTTTATGCACCACACCTACATGTATGGTGGCTGCAGGCATTGCTCGTACACTTGCATTTGTGCAACTGGAGACAATAGGTGAGGTTTATAAAACACTATAGTTATTTTGCTTTCAAGGCAGTAGATAGTCTTCAGGTGTCTTATGATGCATCTGTCTAGTATATTCATGTTAATAACATAACCTTGAAAACCTTAAATAAGGAATTTGTTAGGACTGAAAATCCCTTACATATCTTTAGTACTAAAATTTCCGTAAGTGTGATTTTTGGATTTCTAATTTGAGGATTTGTGGTTGGTAATCTGGTTAAGTAGCTGGTCATGTATGTCTTAGATATTCTAGTAACCTCTGTCATGTTTTAATTGCTACAGTGCTGTTCTCCACTATGGCCATGCAGCAGCTCCAAATGACCGGGTACAGATATTTGTTACTTCTATCCTTCGTCTTAAACGTTTGTTGCTTAATTGAACTGTACTTTGGCGAATTTGTGTCTGCCATTTCTTGTATATAATATATTAATTGTGACTTTTTCTTCTGGATCTAGAAAAATTGTCTTCTATCTATATAGTACTAAACTCTGAAGAGTCTCAGTTTTCTAGAGGCTTTTTTAAGAGAAGGGAATGCATGATTGCTAAGCTCAAGTGCATATCATGCTGAACAAAGGATTATTGCTTTTAAAGGGCTGTTTGACGAGCTCCTACTGATATTAGGAAAATGTCTCGAAAAGAAAAGTTCTTTTCCTTTCTTTTTTAATTCTGTATAACACCTTCTTGCAGATCTTAAAAGATGGAGATATGGCACTGCTAGATATGGGTGCTGAATACCATTTTTATGGATCTGACATAACTTGTTCATTCCCCGTGAGTATATCTTTTAACATATAATATAATACCTTTTCATTCATATGTAGAATGTCAGACATTTGAAGTTTACGTGTATGAGCTATGTGTATGAGCTATGTGTATGAGCTATCTGACGGCGTGGGGAGTATTAAGGATCATTTCACATGTAACCAATGTTAAATAACTACACTTCTTGCTAATAATCATTCAGTTTTTACACTTAGGCTGCTGTTTATTGAAGCCGATGTGATATGTTTTTCCTCCATTGTGCTATAAATAATATTTAGGATTTTACAATGATTGAAGTAAAGTTTGTAAGACAAGTATTCTTTCATGTGCAGGTAAATGGGAAGTTTACAAGCGATCAAAGTCTTGTATACAATGTAAGTGCCTTAGTGTGTGCTAGCATGCATGTGTTGTCATACTCCTATCACCTATGTGGTTGGGATTCGTAAAGGCGGAAATAACTTTGGTATGGTATCTCCTAAAATGTTATCTAACTCTTCCTGTTCAACTACGATTTATGCAGGCTGTCTTGGAAGCTCATAATGCTGTCATAGCTGCCATGAAACCTGGAGTTAACTGGGTAGATATGCACAAGTAAGCCCGGATCCGAATGGAAATGATATTTTTGGGATGTCTTCGGTTTGTGGGGAGTTTCACTGTTCTCTATATATTATATATATACTGAAAACAGAAATTGAGGTGAAAACGTCTTTGCTTGCTAAATAAAATATGTTTTTCATAATGTGAAAACAGGTTTTTGGGAAATATAGAAAGCACCAAATTGATGTTTCTGCTAAGTCAAATTTGATTTCTAATTTTCTATAACAAATCAATACATTTGTATATTCTGGGACAATTTTTTATATATTATTTAAAGGATGTTAGTTGTTGTTGGCAACTTGGTGTACGTATTGCTCGCGAAAGAAGGACATATATTTGGCGTAGAGAAATTTATGACCCTTATGAGTTTGCTCAAACAGTCTCAGTGTCATTAGCTCGCTGATGTGTATAGATTAGTTTAGTATTGAGTATCTTAATAATCAATTATATTTACTGTTGCAGATTAGCTGAGGAAACCATTCTTAAGTCCCTTAAAAAGGGTTGCATCATTGTTGGGTAAGTTGCTCTTAATGATACCTCTTTCACGTGTTAATTTATATTTCAATTACAAGTCCGCATAGGTATTTGTAATTTTATGTTCTAGCAATGTAGACGAGATGATGAGTGAGAGATTAGGTTCTGTATTCATGCCTCATGGGCTGGGGCATTTGCTGGGTATAGACACTCATGATCCTGGTGGTTACCCAAAGGTTTTTCTCATTCTATCTTATCACTTCATACATTTCTTTAGGGAAGAGCTATTAAAAAAATGCCAAAATTACTAAACGGAATTTAGTCAAAATTGAAATAATATATAATGAATATAAGTATCGTTTCGGATAATTTTTTATTTGAAGAAAGCAAAACTGTAACTCGCATTCTATTATTATGAACACCCGCGCATATTATTATTGTGAACCTCTAAAACCCGCATTATATTTGTTAGATACTGTTCGTTTAAAACTCCATTTTTGTCGCTTAAAGTATAGTTTTTCATAAATATAGCTCTGGACATACTTCTAAATGGTTACTTAATGCATATTACAATACTACTGTTCTAATCATTAAATTTGTTATAATATAAAAGTAAATTTCATTTGGACGATAAACAATTTCGATAGGGATTTTAGCCACACTACTTTGTTTTGATTTCTCAGTTAAGAATCTTATGGCTTATTTCTGTTTCATGAGTTGGGAAATTAACATTTTCAGGGTGTTGAAAGGCCGAAAGAACCGGGATTAAAGTCTTTGCGAACAGGCAGAGAACTCCTCGAGGGAATGGTATTATTATATTTCTAAAATGGAAATAATTTCATTAATTCTATACAGTCCAGCTTTCTAGTGATATACTCATAATTTATTAATTCTATTCTGTCCAGCTCTAGTGCTATACTCATAATATGCTAAATTCAAACTAAGCTTGTCAACTCTTATCTCAGGTGATAACAGTAGAACCTGGATGCTACTTCATAGACGCTTTGTTGGCTCCAGCAATGGAAAACACTTGCACAGCAAAGTTTCTTGATCCTCAAGCAATCAACAAATTTAAAAGTTTTGGCGGTGTTAGAATAGAGAGTGACGTGGTACCCTTTCTGAACCCTTTCTGAATCTTACATCCGCTATATATTGGGCTTGGCTAAAACTCGCACCACTTTTACTAAATCACTTTGAAATTTTGGTTTAAGGTTTTGGTTAAGACCCACCAAGTTTCTGTTAGAACCTTCACATATTCGGATTCCGACCGGGCGGGTCGAGATCTGGTTACTGAAAAACCAGCGGATTTCAACCCAGTGGGTTGAAATCCAATTCTGAGGTTCTAACCAGTTTTTGTGCAGTTTTGGCCGTAGTCTGTGTAACTATAGAAACTCTCTTTGTTATATAGTTCATACATCATTATAGTAATTTTGGTTTGCATGGTCCTATATTATTACCCTGAACTTACCATGGTGTTAAACTGTTCGACAGAGAATTTTAAACATCGATGATGTTAATTGCTTTTACTAAGAAAACAAGTCTAATAGTAAATAATTGTCTGGATATTACTTTTGCACTTTGCAATATGTTTCGATGCTATCTTGTTAGTTTACGTACAACACAGTGATGAAGACTTGGCCTTTTAGAGAGATTGTTATTCAATTCAACTAATTTTTGCTGGTGTATGTAGGTTGTTACCGCCACCGGTTGCAAGAATATGACAAAAGTTCCTCGAGAAACATGGGAGATCGAAGCTGTAATGGCAGGGAAACCATGGCCGCTTAAGAAAGACTTAAATTGAGCTGAAATTGCTGGAGAAAACTGAGTTTAGCAAATCTATGATCGACAATGAGAACTTAAGAGGCAATGATGTTTTCGACAAGCTACTTCACTCTGGTTGCGTGTTCATACAAAAACTATTGTATTTCTATGTAACTGAATGTTCTAAAACTTAAAGTCAGAATTGAGGTTTGTTTTGAAAATAAGATAACTTCACTACATATTATCATTTCTCGTTTGGTGTTTTGTCTTTACATTTGCTGCTTGTGCTATTTATGCCTTATAAGCTTAATCAGTTGGAGTCTACAATATCTTCTACTCCAATTTTAGGCAGCTGCAACATACCTCGGAATGTAATAACACTAAAATAGGAATGTAATAGCACTAAAAGATGCCGAGATCCTTCGTAGGATTTCTTTTAGAGCTTCTTTAGCCAGCCAGTTGTCTGCGTTATTTTGTTCTCTAAAAATGTGGTAAATTTCTATACAACTTTATATAATTTCCTGCAGTTATCCCTTTTCAATTTACTCTATATAATTTCGTGCAGTTATCCCTTTTCAATTTATTAACCTTTACCTTACACTCTTGCTGCTGATCCTGCTGCTTGTGTTCCGTGTAAAAATAGTTTTGCTTTGTGCCATTTTGTAGTAAACACTATAACAGCACATAACGAAACAGTATCAACTTAACCATAACTTTTTTGAAAGAAAAGAAACGTACCAAAAAAAGGTTAAGTCTTGATTTCTAAACTCAGGTTTTACAAAGAGTTTCTATCGTGACCGAAGGCCAATATAAATACAAGGGAAACTACATATGGTTCTATAGCTCAGATTTCTTATTCTTTGACGAAGATGTTTTCATTCTTCTCCACCACCTACGTACACGATTGGACACCTTGTTGGCGTGTCTCTTTAATGTCTCGCTTGTCTTTTTAATTACTTTGTTGATCCGCTGTTTCCAGTCTGCTTTCTTATTTTCTTTATCTTTCAAAGCTTTTGCCTGTAAAAATAGAATTGAGATAGAAATATCAGACATTTTTCCGCAAAGCTTAGGCTGTGTTTTGATTCGTGTATATTTTTACTGTTTTTGTGTCCGGTTTCACTACAAAACATAAACTTGTGCAAAACCCGTTTGGCTGTTAACTTGTTACCCGTTTGGCTGTTATAACTGAAAACTAGTTTTTTCAATTTTTTTATGTAACACCAATCTTACAATTATATACAAATAATGCAATCTTTTTTGAAAATACCAATTTTAACAGCTTAACACATACTTGGTTTTTTTATAAATCAAAATGGTTTTCAAAAGTATTCACGAACCAAACGGAGCCTTAAAAACTAATAAGGAAATCTTGTCCAGTTATACACATACCAAGTTGGAAGGGAAGTCTGCTTCATCGTCGTCATCATCATCGTCATCTTTCTCACCACCAAATTTGTATTGGTTCATAAGCTCTTCCCTCGAGTACATTTTCATTCCAGGAGCTCCTGGCATTCCCTGAGGCACACCAAAGCAGACTCAGACCAGGAAAAGACAGATGATAATAGCAAACAAACACTATTTTGAATCAACAAGTTTAAGTTATATCTACCTCCATCGATCTCATCATTTTTTCCATTTCAGCTTCTTTTGCGGGTTTTGGCACAAAAGCTTCTCCTGGAACCCTATTCTGAAATATTCGAGAAAATATAATGAGTCATTCAGTTCGACCCCCTATTAAACATAGGATCAAATAGCTTAAAGATTTCTTAATCCAAACCCAGATTTCGGACATGAAGTTCATGTCCCTACTTGATTTTCCACAATTACTTATTAATCGGATGATGAAGTGCACTGATGATTCACAACTTGAACTCAAAATCTTTGGCTATGATACTAAGGCAACAACATTCCTATGCTACACAATAACTTCTGGCACAAGTTACCTTGGGAACAGGAGGCGGCTTTGTTTTACATGATGGAGTGAGGTCTTTACACAGATGGTTCACCAATGAATTGATATCAGGCTTGGACTTGTACATATATTCAGCAACATCAGTGTCAACATAACCGAAAATCTGCCAAACAATCAAAACAAAACATTCATACCACTACTCCATCCAAAAGCTGTAAACCTATTACAACCGAAATTAAATTCTCACCTCTTGACAAGCTCGTTCAATTGTTTTACACTCACTATTACATAGTCCTTCCTGTTCTTGATCTACCAACTGAAAAATAACAATAAAAATCCAAACTTTAAATCTTACTTAATCTAAACAAGTGAAGTCGTTTATAAAAATCCAAACTTTTATTACCTCAAGGTTATTCCCTTTCTCTACAATGTCAATCTTTAGAATCCAATCAGCTTCCTCTTTCTTCAAATTACATACATTCTCGGCAATCTCAATAATTTCAAACTCCGATATCTAAAGTTAAAAAAAGAAAAGGGTATTGTTAGATTTGAGAGAAAAATCAAATCTCATGAAGCATAAGGCCGAAATAGTTATAAAAGTGATACCTTTTTGGGCGAGATCTCGGATTGTTTCTTGTTCACTAACTGGTGCAATTGGGATGCGATCTTTTCACATACTTGACACTTAACAAAGGGAATGTCTTCTTTTCTAGCTACTGCTATCACTGCTTTGTTAGCACTTTCGGAAACTCGAACCCATGTTGATAGAAGCATCAATACTGTTATCGATATCATAAATTGGTTGATTCTGGCCATTTTTGGGGCTTTTTGCTTTCTAGTTTGTGTGTTCAAAAGAGAAAATTGGTGATGCTTTGGTTGAATTTGTGAAGAGAGTGAGTGAAATTTAGTTTTAACGATTTATGGGTTTTTGAGCGGAGAAGAGAGGGATTTGTAGTGTTGTTTGGTGTTGAAGTTTCGAAGGAAAAAATATGGATTGTATAATTTTCTCGTATCGAAAGGGATCGGATCGGCTATTTGGTGGGGTTGGATCTATGACGCTTAGGTGCGTGTTGGGACGATTTTGATTGGTACACTTGTGGTGTGGGTTCTACTTTGTAACCAATCAGATACAAGAAAATGCGTGTTTTTTGTTTATATAATAAAAAACTTACATAGACTATATAGTAAAGTAAATGTATAATCTTCCATTAATAAAAAAATTCAGTGTTAAAAGTCGAATGAAATTACTTCATCCGACATGTCTTTCTCCAAGGTATAATTTTTTATTAGGGTCATCGTCCGATTCTATTTTTCTCCAATTTAATTTATAACAGAATATAAAGCTAAGACTTTAAAGTCTTTAGTATATGGATCTAAAAAATTTGAAATCTAAAAAATATGATATTTTATATAAAAACTTATATGAAATCTAAAAAACCTTATTCAAAATCTTATCAACGCTTGATTTCCTAACAATCAATTCAATTTTTTTACCGAAAAAATATTTGGTTTTTATCCAAAAAAATCGGGTCTTTGGACACGAGAGTTATTCACAAGACATTAATGAACTCATCGTCTGTGTCAATCAGGTCATCACAATGTCAAGAATCGACGATGGTTTTCTGGTGAGTGTTTTTTAAGTTTTCAATTTGCTTCTTTCTAGGGTTTTCAAATTGTTTTTTCTAGGGGTTTTGGTTATCTTAAAATTCGCAATTTGATTTCATTGAGTATTTGGATTTTTTGTCAATTTCATCTTACAGTCTTGCTATAGCAGAGCAAGCTGCAAATTCAAAAACACAATTGAAAGAAAGTACTTGATACTCGTTCAAATGGATGTTTGTTTTAACAATTATGTTTGATGCGAGATTTGTTTTGAAATAAATCAACTAATCTGAAGTTTTTGGATTAAGAGTATTCACGTTAGATCGAATGAAAATAAAAACTTTTTAATTAGGATTTAATTAGTTTTTAGGTTGTGATTATAAGAGGATAGTAGAATGAGGATGGAGACAACTTCCCCCTCAATAAATTATTTCTTGATCACCAAAAAATGAATTTCTTATCAATTTTCCTCTTGTTCTCAAGATCTATCACCCTGATTCACCTTCTTTCTATTACTGCTTTGTCGTTACGGCTTATATCTTGCTTAGAGCCTCCACCATGACTGACGTTGATCAATACTCCAGAGAATTCCTCGTTCCCAATCAATCCAAAAACTCGACAAAATATCAGCATCAACTCCACCCACCCTCTATTGGCTCTCTTTTAAAATATTGGATACACACAAAAAAACAAAGCTCTGTTTAATGCCTCTTATGTGCTAATCAAATTAGGCATTACCCAGAAACTCTAACATGAAATCTGGGTTGGTTGTGGCATCAATGAGGGATGCTGGCTCCATGTTAGCTACAAGGACGTCCCATCCTACTGCTCCCAATGATATCATATCTGCCATACTTTCTCTCAATGTAGTAAGAACTTACCAAGAAATCAAGAAAACACTTATACTTCTAATTAAGAATCCAATCAGACTACTGTTAAGCAGCTTATGCCTAAACCAAATGCTCTGATCATCAAACCAACTAATCTTCAACATCCAAAAGATCATAGTTCGTAGCTTATAAACATTTATCATAAGCAGTGAGCTATTTACCACAACAATCAACTTCCTAGTCAAATCAAAGCTACTGTCCATTATGCAGATAAAATTACTAATGGTAATATAATAATAGAAGCCAATAGAGACCTTGAAGAGGACTACATAGGTGCTAAAGATAGAGATCAAATTCCTAAAGACTTAGAAGACCAGGGAACTTACACACTAAATCACCAAAACTTTGGAAGCTTGCCTCATTCTCCTACCTGAAAAGAAATGAAGTAGACAAAAAATTTCACACTCTTCTCAGCAAAAAGCTTAAAGCAGCTAGATTTAGAAGGAAACATGAAAAAGGAATTTGCAAGCCTCTATTGGGGGGCAAGAGAAGCAAATCCCCTTCTGATAATGATAAAATTCCTTAATTCGGACATTCGAAGTATTGCAAATAAAGACTATTTGAGAAGGCTCAATAACATTATCTTCAAAAACAAAGTTAGCATTGTCTCCATCCAAGAACCCATGGTGACCTCTGGTCTAATTTCCACATTTACCTCCAAGCTTGGCTTTCAGCACTATGCTTCCAATTGCAACAGTAAAATTTGGTTGCTTTGAAAAGACTGGTTTACCATGAACATAATTGTGGACCATCCCCAACTCATCCACATTGAGATCATCTGCTCCAATCAGAACAAAGTATTTTCTTTCATTGTTGTTTATGCCAACTGCCAGAGACTCCAAATGAAGGCTCTTTGGGACAACCTCTGCAATATTGCCACTTTCTAAGGAATTCATCATGCTCGGTGACTTCAATACCATCTCCAACTCTTTTGAGCAAAAAAAGGTGTCTCAATTTCTGCTCCAACAGTCTACCGATTTTAATGATACTTTAAGTACTTGCATACTTGAAGATATTGGCTTCTCAGGGGAAAAATCACTTGGTCTAACAAGATCAAATGGAAGTGCTTGGATCACGCTCTTCACAACTGTGATTGGACTGACTATTTCAACAAAACTATAGTCAAGCATTTGCCGAGAACTTGCTCAGACCACATGTCATTACTTATCTCTGTTTCAAATGAAACAACTAAATTAAAATATTACTTTAAATTCTTAAATATGTGGTGTTTCCATGATGAATTCTTACCTTTTATTTCTACTAATTGGTCAGGTGATATGAAAGGTCCTCTTCTTCATAAAGTTTGGAACAAATTAAAAAAACTGAAGGTGGCTCTTAAAGACTGGAACGTCTCTGTTTTTTTTAACATTTTCGATAAAGTGGTTGCAGCTGAAAAATAAATTACTTATATGGAAGACATGCTCATGAATAATTATAATGAAGTTAATAAAGTTGGTTCAAAGCTAATGCTATTCTCCATCAAGCTCTGGCTCAGGAAGAGATTTTCTGGCAGCAAAAAACCTATGCTAATTAATTGGATCAAAAATGGTGATCGTAATACCAAAACTTACCATGCCTATGTTAGGACAATAGTCATAAAGAAAAGAATCTGTAGAATTAATGATGATGCAACCTGGATTACTGATGAATCTCTTATCAACAAGTATGCTGAATCTTATTTTCAAAATATTTGTACTGATAATCCCTACTCTGATCTTAACTCTGAGTTAAACAACCTTAACAATTACTTGTTCAATGATATTCCCAAAATTATTTCAGATCAAGACAATCTAAACCTCACCAAGCTTCCTAGTGAAGAGGAAGCTCTGCTTGTCATCAAGAGCCTCAATCCAGCAAGTCCCCCTCACATGGATGGCTTCAATTTTATCTTCTTCACCAAATGCTGGAACATTATCAAGTCTGATCTCCTGGATGCGATCACCTCATTCTTTAATGCCTATCCTCTCCCCCAAGGAGTGCTAGCCACAAGTTTAGTCCTTATTCCCAAAACCAATAATCCTCTTTGCTAGGATCAATTCAAATCTATTAGTTTATGTTCCTTGTTTAATAGAATTATCTCTAAAGTCATCAACAATAGGCTTGCTCATTTGCTCCCCAAGATTATTTCTGAAAATCAAGGAGCTTATGCGACTAACATGTGTATTTATGATAACGTCCTGCTTACCACAGAGATGATCTATGACCTTAATAAGAAAACTAAAGATGGTAATATCATCATCAAAGTTGATATGGCCAAAGTGTTCGACAGAATTTCTCATAGCTTCCTTGAGAAAGTCATTACCTTTGGTTTCAATTCAACATTTATCAACCTCATAAATAACATTGTTAGGCATATCAAAACCTATGTTCTCATCAATTGTCAAGTTGTGGGCTACTTTAAAACTAGCATGGGCCTTAGACAAGGAGACCCTCTGTCTCCTTGTCTCTTTATTATTGCTGAATAAATCTCTTTTCGAGGCTTAAAATTACAAAACTATAAGTCCAATATGTATTCCATCTCTTGCCTATGTTGATGACCTTTTTATTTTAACTAACATGAACCTTAAACAAATTCTTGCATGACTACCAAGAGGTCTCTCGTCAGATGATCAACAAAGAGAAGACCAACATTATTACCTCTATCAAGTTTCCTACTCTTAAAATTGATGCCATCTCTTCCAACATTGGTTACAAATGTAACCACCTCCCCTTCACTTACTTGGGTGTTAGCATCAACAACAATAACTGGAACATGAATTTTGATCCCTTAATTGACAAAATCAGGTGCGGAATCAACGAGTGGGAGGGTAAAAATTTATCTTTTGTTGGGAGACTAAATCTCATCAACAATGTCCTCATGCCTCTCCCCAGCTATTGGATTCAAAGTCTTGTTCTTTCTAATAGAACCATTGACGGGATTGAAAAGATTTTCAACAGTTTTCTTTAGGGCACTTCTCTTGACAACACTAAGATTCATTGGTGCTCCTGGAAGAAGGTTTGTAAACCTTTCATTGAAGGTGGTCTCAGCGTCAGAAACTTAAAGGATCTTCAAGATATTGCTTATTGTAACCTTTGGATCAAATTCAGAGAAAACTCCACTTTATGGGATATATACATTAATAGCATAGACTGCCAAAGTACTCAACCCCTTTTAGCTATCTTCAACAACAAGAAAGGCTCCAAAGTTTGGCATAGGTTGATTTTTCCATTAAAGACAGAGTTGAACTCCTCATCAAATGGAATATTGGCAGTGGCAATGTCAACTTCTGGCTTGACTCTTGGTTCAGAAACACTCCATTTATTAAGCTTGACAACCCTCCTGATATCACCACCACTCTCTCTGAGAAAGTCTACAACTATTGGTCACCTTAAGGTTGGAATGAGACTAAGCTCATCACAATCCTTTCTCCTAGTGACTTCTTTGCCATCAAGAACGTCTCCATTAAGGCTAACCTGGATGACAGTCTCTCCTGGACAGTTTCCAAAGATGAAAAAATTTCAACTAAAGTAACTTGTAACTTCCTCAGACTCAAGCACTTTTAATCCAAGCTCTATGAAAAATTATGGAACAAAATTACACCTATAAAATGCTCGTTTCTTTCCTGGAGAGTGCTTAAAGGATTCCTCTTCACTGATGATATCCTACAAAAAAAATGTCTTAATATAGCCTCGAAGTTCCAAGCTTGCCCCAATAAGGAATCTATTAATAACATATTCGTTAACTACAACTTCTCCTGGAGTATATAAAACTATTTTCCAACCATTTTCAAGATCTTTGTGGGGTGTTACATGACTATCTCTCATACCCTTAGGACCTGGTTGTGGACCTCTACTGTTGATATCCACATTTTCTCAATCATCCCTCCAATCGTTTGTTGGGTCATCTGGAACTCGAGAAATAAAGCTAAGATGAAATCTGAAACCATCAATCCCAACTCGGTCATTAACTAAGTTAAGCACATCCTTGCTCGCCTTGACAATGCTAATTTTTTCTCCCGTAAGCATTGGTTTCCTTTCAATCAAGTTGCATTTGAACTTGGCTGCTTTAAGAGTGCCTCCTTCCCCAAGCCTCATTTTTTATGTTTTCCTCATAATCCCAACAGAATCAAACTAAACACCGACGGTTCTTCTTTATCTTGTGGAGATGCCAGTGGTGGTATCATTATCAGGAGCAATGATGGTTCTTTAATTTCTGTTTTTGGTTCTCCCTATGGTAAGTTATCCCCTCTCTATGCTAAATTCAGAGCCCTCCTCGATGGTCTCTTCATCTGCCACAATAACAATTTCATCAATGTCGACATTGAACTTGACTCTGAAGTTGTTGTTAACCTTGTTGCTTCTGGTTCATCTTCGTCCCCCATTGGCAAAATCATTTCATGTTTTGGTAGCCTTCTCAAGCCTTCCATGGTCATCAAACACATAAATAGAGCCCAAAACAACGTCGTTGACTGGTTGGCCACGTGGACTCACAAGTGCAAGATGAAGCTTCACTTTAACTCTCAATCTGCTCCTGCCTACCTCAAATCCATTATTCTCTTTAAACAGCGGAGAATAGGCTACATCAGGGATGTTTCTTAATCTTTATCTCATCATCAAGGTCCTTGTGTAAAATCTCTACTTATGTTTCATTGCTTTCTCTCTTAGCAGGGCATCACACCTTTCCATTGGTCCTGGTATGATTCTATTTCATCAAGACCTCTCTCAATATTTATTTTCAATGCCTTGAAGTTATCGCTCTATGAGATCCAGCTTTGTCTCCATGGAAGCTGCTCCATTTTTTTGTGATTGCAGAAGTCTGTCAATTTTGAATCACCCTGATTCTCTCTATTTTTCATTTTGGAGGGATTCTGAAATTTTGATTTGGTTTGGTTTGGTGCACCTTTTAAATTGATGATGGGTCCTTTTGTATCAAACTAATCCTATTCATATGACTTTATTAATACATGTCATTTAGCTTTTAAAAAGTTGTGATTATAATTATTAAATTCAAGTTTAAAATTTTATTTAAATATTAATTGTTTATATAAAATTATTATATGAATTGATATGATTTTTATAGCGGAAAGAAAATAGCTAAATAAAAACAAGAGAAAGAAGCACCAAGGTCTACGTAAAAAATCTTTTAATGTGAAAGGAAAAAATCACAGGTGGCTTCGAACAAAACTTCTACTATATGAATAATTGGATTATAAAATTATAATTTCTTACACTCATAAGTATAAGGATCTTTCTCTATCTTTCTATTTAGCCCACTCACTAATTGTTTCTCAAATTTGTTATGATGAAAAACTCCACAAATCATCTATGAGATTAAAATGAAGGATCTAGATACATTAATTAAACTCTTCCAAACTTCAATATACCTTCTTTTCTAGTTTTTTCTTGTAATGTCAATGAATTTTCTGGAATAATCTTTTAATTCATTTCACCATCCAATCATAATTGGACTCTCATTAATTTTATCTTATAGACCCTACATGGGGTGGCCCATATGCCAACAAATGCCTCCTCCGACCTATGTAAAGGGCAATGTCAGTCCTGTTTTTGATCTGCAGACTTCAAGCTTCTTGAGATACTGTGTTTTTGTCATCATGTCTGAACCATTTTCATCTGTATGAATTTTATCAAGTGTAGTATCTTATGATCAAATATATGTTTAGTATCTTATGATCAAGTATATCCCTGATCCAATGATAGCGAACATTGATATGCTTAGACTTCGGAGGAAATGTTTGCTTAGGTGGATAACACTCTGGCTATCGCAATATATTACATACTTTTCATGTTTTATGTTAAGTTTTCTAAAGAACCTCATCAATAATATTTCATTGCACACTTTTGTTTCTGCGATAAACTCTGTCTCGTTGATTGATAATTGGATATATTTTTGTAACTTGGATTGCAAAGATACAGCTCCACCACCAAATGTCATCATATAACCCGAAGTAGACTTTCTGGAATCAACATCTCGAACCATATCAGCGTCTGTATAAGTAATTAATTTCGGTTTTCCTCTAAAACACAAACACATATTTGAAGTACCCTTTAAATATCTTGGAATCTACTTCACAACAGTTCAATGCTCTTTTCCATGATTGTAAAAAAATCGACTAACGAAACCAACTGCATGGGCAATGTATGGTATGGTACCGACCGTGGAATACATCAAGCTTCCGAACACGGATGCATATGGAACTTCCTTTATTTATGTTTTCTCATTCTCACTTTTTGGGCATTAAGTGGTGTTTAGCTTAAAGTGGCTTGAAAGGGGATAAGATACAGGTTTAGTTTTTCTCATGTTAAATTTCTCAAGAACTTTCCCAATATATTATTCTTGAGACAACCATATCTTTCCACTATTTCTATATCAGTGATCTTCATTCCAGAGCTCCCTTCATGGAAAAATATTTATTTAGTTCCCCCTTCAGCTTGTCAATCTTCTTAGGGTCACACCCAACAATTAACATATTATCCACATAAAGCAAAATGATGATGAAGTATCCATCATAATATCTTTTGATAAGCACACACTGATTAGCTGAAGTCATTTTAAAGTTGTTTCCAATCATAAAAGATTCAAACTTTTTATACCATTGTCGTGGAGCTTGCTTCAGCCCATAGAGACTTCTTTTTAACTTGCACACAAGAGATTCTTCTCTTTTGGTTTTGAAGTTTTCAGGTTGTTTCATATATATTTTTTCTTCCAAGTCTTCATGTATGAAGGTTGTCTTTACATCTAGTTATTTGATTTCAAGATTCAAGCTTGCTACCAAACCAAGTATGGTTCTAATAGATGTTATCTTCATCGTATGAGAGAAAATCTCATCAAAGTCAAACCATTTATTTAATCCAAATCCTTTCACAACCAATCGATCTTTGTACATTAGTTGTGAGCTGAACTCGTGAGCTTTCATCATGTAAACCCATAAATTCTTAAGTTCCTTATTATCTTTGGGAATTTTCACCAAGTCATAAGTGAAATTTTGTTGCAAGGATTCCATTTCATCATAGCCTTTACCCATTCTTCCTTTTTATAATGAGATATAGCTTCTTCATAATTTTTAGGTTCCCCGCCATCTGTAAGCATAATATACTCATTTAGATTATATTTTTTTAGGGCTTTCGTTGTCTATCAGATTCCTTAGGAAAACTGCTTGCTCACGAGGTTCCTCATGATTTTGTTATTGTTCCTCACCTTCATCACTTTCATGTCGTTGTAGTTGCTCTTAGCCTTCAGCTTCATATCAATTCCCTCCATTATTTTATGTCATAGAAGAGGAGAGATATTCCAAATTGACTAGAATTTTAGTATTTATTATTGGTTAAGGTTCTTATTTCTCCATGTAACCAAGAGTCTCATATTTAGAGAAAACAACATTTTTGCTTCTTATTATCCTTCTTGAAACCGGATCCCAAAATATATACCCAAATTATCCATGTGAGTATCCCAGTAAAATGTATTCATTTGTCTTAGCATCTAGTTTATTTCTTTCATTTTTGGGAATGTGTATAAATGTCCCACATCCAAAGACTCTCAAGTTCCCATAAGAGACCTCTTTACCATTCCATACTCTTTGGGGGATATCATAACCCAAAGGAATGGATCAATAGAGGTTGATGATATCGATTGTAGTCCATATAGTTTCACCCTATAAGGATTTTGGTAATTTCACATGAGAGACCATGATTTGGATACGTTCTCCAATTGTCCTATTCATTCTTTCGGTCACACCATTTTATTAGGAATATTTGGGAATTATCTTCTCCAATTGGACCCTATAAAACCTGCAATAGTGCTCAAAAGTACCTTGGTACTCCCCTCTGTTATCTGACCAAACAACTTCACCATTCTACCAGTCTCTCATTCCACCTGCTTATGAAAGTCTTTGAAAACTTCTGAGGCATGATTTTTATTCTTTAAGGTATACACAAACATCTTTCTTAAATGATCATCGATGAATATTACAAAATATTGTGACATGCAAAGTGATTTTGTATCCATATAATATATATATATACTAAATTCAAAACATGTAACCTCTTAGGTGTAAACCCTCTTTGCAAAGAAACTTTGTGTTGTTTACCAGCTAAACAATGATAACATGTTTTAAATTATATACCTTTTAATTTTGGCATAAGCTCTTTATTCGCCAGCGTTTACATCAATTGCTCTCCAATTTGTTCAAGTATTTTGTGCTAAAGTGATGTAACATCCTCTCCAAATATATAGTTAATCTCACCCTTTTCGAACGTTGTTTGCATTGAGTAGAGTGAATTCTTATTCATACATCTAGCCACCACGAGAGAACCTTTAGTAAGATTCAATTTTCCATCACCAAAATAATTTGAATACCCTTCAACATCAAGTTTTCCGATGGATATCAAATTAAGTCGAATACTATAAAATTTCTGACATCTTTTAGCAATAACTTGTTCCCTTCTTTAGTTCTTAAGCAAATGTCACTCTTACCAATAATTTTTACAATGCCTTTGTCTCTCATTCTAAAATTACCAAAGTCACCAATTGAGTAAGTAGTGAAGAACTCATTATGAGAGGTAACATGAAATGATGCTCCTGAATCAATAACCTAATCATAATTATCACCTACTAGATTAATACAAACATTGTCATAAATAAAACTTACCTCGTTGTCATCGGATGTTACAAAAACTGATTTCTTTTCATCATTTATACATTTTCTCTCCGTTGACTCTTAAGCTTGATTCCTCTTAATAAATCTATTCTCATTCCTTTTAGGACCAGTCTTTTGACAGACAGTGCTTTTGGGCCATGATTATGATCTCGCATTCTCTCTCGATCTATCATTCCTTTTCTTGTTAAAGCCTTTTGTTTGAATCATTCACCTTATTTCAAAATTTTCAGAAACAAGAGCTTCAGATCCATGGGACTTATTATGAGTGCCCATCTATTTTCTTCTTACCTTTTTATTTAGGATAATATCATTTACCATATTCATGGTTAAGCTACCATTTGGAGCGAGGTTTCTTAGGAAAATAATCAGAGTTTGCCAACTATTTGGTAAGGAACTAAGCAATAATGATGCTTGTAATTCATCATCAAAATTAATTTTCATAGTAGTGAGTTTATTTATCAAACCTTGAAAATCACTGAGATGCTCTGTGATACTCCTTCCATTTTTAAACTTGAGATTCACAAGTCTTCTAATTAAAGAATTTTTATTTTATGTTGTTTGTCGCTCGTACATAAACTTCAATTTTTTCCAAAACACATCATCTTTTGTCTCCTTGCCAACATGGTGATTTTTTTTTTGATATACTCATTGAGAGATAATGGCCATTGTCTTCCAATGCATCACCTCCCATTGTTTATTACTTTTATCATCAGACTTTGCTTTATCACCTTGAATGGGTTCATAGAAATCTTTGCAATAAATAATGTACTCCAAATGTGTCTTTCAAATTGAATAATTTGAAGAAGTCGGATTTCACATACATCTAACGGATATATCCTCCATTAAGATGAATGCTCAAAATAGAGTCTAGCTCTGATACTAATTTTGTTGTGCTTAAAGCACTAATATAATTGCACATCAGAAAGAAAAAAACTAAATAAGAGCAAGAGAAAAGAACACCTGAATTTACGTGGAAAACCCTTTAATGTGAAGGAAAAACCACAAACGGCCTCGAGAAAAAATTCCACTATATAAATAATGAGAATACATGATTATAAATTCTTAGGCTAAAAACCGTGACTGGTCACCGGTGTTTGGCACTTGTTGCATTCTTACCACTAAGGTTCTTTTGTCCTCAAAACGGGTCATTATTGTTTTAAAATGTTGCATATATGGTCACTGTTGCGTGTTAATTAACCATACAGAGACATTTAGAACCCAAAGTAATAATATTTTTGTTACAAATACATTTATTAGACATTTCACACTCAAAATACCCCTAAAACCGATTTGTATCTTTAGATTTAAAATGTTCAATAACCATATTTGTAGTCACGCTAGTGTTGATCTACACTCTGTTATCATCAAAAAGTGGTATTTTGAGTGTGAAATGTTCAATGACCATATTTGTAACAAAAACATTATAACTTTGGGTTCCATATGTCTCCTTATGGTTATTTCATACGCGACAGTGACCATATATACCATATTTTAAAACAAAAATGATTCGTTTTGAGGATGAAGAAACCTTAGTGGTACAAATGCAACAAGTGCCAAACACCGGTGACCAGTCATGGTTTTTAGCCTAAATTCTTACACTCACAAGTGTAAGGATCTCCCTCCATATCTCTATTTAGCTCACTTACTATAAGTGTTTTTCAAATATTTTTTGATGATAAACTCCACAAATCATCTCACTTTTATAAGACTCAAAGGAATGATCTAAATAAATTAATTAATTGGAAGTCTAAGAGTCTCCTCCAAATTTCAATGTACCTTATTTTCTAGTTTTTTCTTGAAATGTCAATGAATTTCCTAGAATAATATTTTAATTTATTGCACCATCCAATCATAATTGGGCTTTCATTTATATTATCTTGTAGACCCTACATAAGGAGGCTCATATGTAAACATTTTATATGATATGATACTAGTGGTGAAAAGTATTGAATCCATAATATTCGATTTATAAATGTTTAAATTTTATTTGGTTATTTTTAAAAATGATTGGGAATAAGCAAAAAAAATATAATTGTTCAAAATATCAAATAGTTTTAAAGATAATATTACAAAAGTATTAATGACTTTTAAAAATATTATTATTCAAAAAAGAATACAAATTAAAGATATCATTATTCAAAATATTAATAGTTTTCAAAATATTATCATAGTATATTCATTCTTTTAAAGTAATACTATTTAGAAATATAATTAGTTGTTAAAATATGAGTGTAACTCTACTGATTTAAATTTGAATAAAATTTATCTTTTTATTAAAAGGGTTATTTTTATACAAAATGGTTTCTAATTTCGACATGTGTTAGAGTTATATACGGGGAGGAAAAGCTAATTCGGTAAAAAAAATTAAAAATTGTAAAAAATATTCTTATACATATAAGATATGTAAAATTTTAGTAATTAAATATTATAAATGATAAGATCTTTTTTACAAATTTATCAGTAATCAAGACTTAAAAAATTTAACAAATCATGTACTTCAAATATTTTTTTTATATAAAAACATCAAACAGTGTAAATATTTTTTTAATTTAAATTTTTATAAGTTTCGTATCTTTTAAACTGTAATTCGTAAAACAAATATGAAAATATTATTAGTTTTTTAAGACGAATAAAACTAGATTTATTCATGGTATATTTTGATTTTTTATATAAAATATCGCAAGCCTAGTTAACCTTGGTCTCGCATCTACCTTTTTGGTCTCGCGTCTATCATCTACAAGTTATATTTACATTGGTTTCTTAATATAAGGGTTATAATTTATAATAGTTTGATTGATTTAGCATCTATCATAGTTAGGTTGATTCCTCATTATATGTTAGAATATTCAGTGTATTAAGTTTCTTTGTATAGGCCTCTAAGTTCTCTATATATTGAGAGCCTTACTATTGGTCAATTCTTGAATTACATATCTAATGCATAAATAAAACAAAAGAGAACATTTTCTAATAAACACAAAACCATAGCTGCTTCCTGCGACTACTTCTCTCTTTGTTTTTAACAAAGACAACAACTGAGATGCTACGTAGAACATGTGCATGTTTACATGGTATCAGAGCACGTGTGATTCTGAGAATTCTGAACATCCTCAACAAAGATGGCTGACAATGAAGTCATGGTCAGTCAAATCCCTCATGAATTAACAATGCAGATTGTTGTCATTCTGAGAAATGGTCTCGGAACACAACAACAAACAACTAACCCCGAGAATTTATCCCTAGGGATTAAACTCGGTGGTGACAACTATGCCCTATGGGCAAACCTGATGAAGAAATCAATTAGGGAAATGGGGAGAGGTTCTCACATTACATGGGAGCCGACACCTCCATCCAAAACTGACAAAACATATACAAGGTGGGAACAAGATGATCAATGTGTTTTCACATGGATTATCCAGAATCTTGAATCCAGCTTGGTGAATAATGTCTCGCAAT
Source organism: Limnanthes douglasii subsp. nivea (assembly GCA_036936605.1). Lineage (NCBI taxonomy): Eukaryota > Viridiplantae > Streptophyta > Magnoliopsida > Brassicales > Limnanthaceae > Limnanthes > Limnanthes douglasii. The sequence goes on along the minus strand of JAUPFV010000004.1, from coordinate 27,672,790 downwards.
ATCCCACTGCAAAATCCCTCTGGGATGGGTTAGCCACCACATACAGTTCTGGTACAGATTCGTTACATGTGTTTAACCTTCATAAGAGGGCTAATTCATTAAGGCAAGGGTCCGATACACTAGAAGACTTGTGGAACAAACTGCATAACATCTGGATGTCTATAGATAGGCGAGATCCGAACCCTATGAAAGACCCAGAAGACATTCAGATCTACAATAAGAAAACTCAAGAACAAAGACTCTATCAATTGCTAATGGCGATTAATGACAAGCTAGAACCAATCAAGAGAGATATCCTGAAAAAGGATCCTCTTCCTTCCGTGAAAACAGCATATGCTACAATACAAAGGGAAGTAGCCAGGCTTAATATACTAAAACCAAGTTCTTCTGATAATGACTCGATTGAAATTGGAATGGGTTTGGTTGCTAAAGATTCTGCACAGAGGTTTAAATTCCGATTCAAAGAGAAAGAAGATAAATCCGAGTTGTATTGCACTCATTGTGGGATGAAGAAACACACTAAAGAGACATGTTTCCAGCTGGTTGGCTATCCAGAATGGTGGGAGGACGGTCATAAGGAGAAAAATAACCAGCGTTTCAGATCTAATGTCAAACGGGCTTCGTCTACAATTGGCGGTCGAGATCCGACTAAAAATGAGCAAGGAAGTGGTACTGGTTTTGGAGGAATGACGGCAAACTCCTATGAAAAAATTGGAGGTAAAGGGTTTGATAAATCAATGAATTGGATCTTTGATTGAGGGGCTACGGACACAATGTCTTATGATCCTAAAGACTTTGGTGACATGTCATCTCCAAAGAAATCCCATATTGAGACTGCTAGTGGAGAAATTTGTGAAGTCAAAGGGGGAGGTTCAATTATTTTTTCGGAAAAAATGGAAATTAAAAACTGCCTCTACATTCGTTCACTATCCTTAAAGTTATTATATATTAGTCAAGTGACAAAATAACTCAACTATGTGGTTCTTATGTATCCATTTTTTTGCATTTTACAGGACATTCATACGAAGGAGATCATTGGGCGTGGTACCGAACAAGAAGGTCTCTATTATGTTGATGAGGTAGTTCATAAGGGACATGCCATGCTTGCTCACGGAACAACCGAAAGGCAACTTTGGTTATGGCGGCGAATTGGTCATCCTTCTTTTAGTTATCTTAAGAGTATGTTTCCTAGTCTTTTTTTGAATAATTTCATTCATGAGATTAGTTATCAAAGTACGATTTTTTCGTTCTGAAGTACTCTTTTGTTGAGGTATGTTTGGACAAGTGGTTTGATGGATAAGACCATTTGTTTTGAAAAAAATATGCATTGTTTGGTTGACAAACTCTGTTCCATTATCAAAATGGAGAATCTGTATTTTTTTTCAAATTGAGTCAAAATCATTTGTAAAAACAAACAAATATTTTAAAACAAACCTAAAATATTTGTTTGTTTTTACAAATGATTTTGACTCAATTTGAAAAAAAATACAGATTCTCCGTTTTGATAATGGAACAGAGTTTGTCAACCAAACAATGCATATTTTTTTCAAAACAAATGGTCTTATCCATCAAACCACTTGTCCAAACATACCTCAACAAAAGAGTACTTCAGAACGAAAAAATCGTACTTTACTTGAAAAAACTCGTGCTATTATGATTGAATCTAGAGTTCCTCATTCTCTTTGGCCAAAAGCGCTTGCTACAGGTACGTATCTTGCAAATCGTCTACCAACCCGATGTCTAGGAAATAAAACTCCATTACAAGTGCTTGCCACCCAAGTTACAATTCCATCTGTTATGACCTTGCCACCTCGTGTCTTTGGTTGCTCGGTGTTTGTTCATATCCCTAAAACTAGTCGAAACAAACTTAATCCTTGTGCTGAAAAGTGTGTATTCGTTGGATACAATGTTCATCAAATGGGATATCGGTGTTACAATCCAGTTACTCGTCGAATCCATGTCACCATAGACTGTGTCTTCTTAGAATCCGATTATTTTTTGACCACCAATCTCGTGCTCAAGGGAAGAAAGTAAGTGAATCACTCGACTGGTTGTTATATGAAAGTTACTCTGAGGATATGCCGACAGAGTCGGTAGATGGCGCCACCGAACACACTTCTTCCAATATAAAGGAGACTGACGAGGCAGTTCATATACCAATAATTCTCCCGAAGACAATGTCCAACAAAAAATAAATGTCATGGATACTACCAGCGAATTAGCCGAAGAAAATGTCCATCAAGAGGTAAACAATTTACAATGTCATAATTCACAAAATGCTATTGACCATGACATTTCAGGAAGTTCATTTGTTGAAACTCAAACTCCGGTTCTTCCCCCAAGAAAAAATATAGGGGTTCCTCCTGACCGGTATTCACCGGAACACGTTCATCGTGCTTCTACATATCGGGTAAAAATGGACAGGAAAGGAATGACGAATATTGTAAAGGCGTTTTCAGCTACTATTCTCTCCGAACAAATCCCTAAAATGGCTCAAGAAGCTAAGAAGATGACTGAATGGCATGAGGCAATGAATACCAAAATGGAAGCTCTAAAAAGGAATGGTACATGGGAGAATTGTGTGTTACCACAAGGGAAGAAAGCAGTCGGGTGTAGATGGGTGTTTAATATAAAATATAAATCTGATGGCACCATTGAGCGACACAAGGCAAGATTGGTTGCCAAAGAATATACACAAACATATGGTATAGACTACTCTGAAATGTTCTCTCCGGTTGCAAAGATTGACACTATCAGAGTTTTACTTTCAATAGTCGCGAATAAAGATTGGCCTCTTCATCAATTTGATGTAAAGAATGCTTTCTTACATGGAGACTTGGAAGAAGAGATATATATGGAACCCCCACCAGGGTTCTCTGATGGTTTTCAAGAAAATAAGGTATGCAAACTGAAAAAGGCATTATATGGGCTCAAACAGTCTCCTCGTGCTTGGTTTGGGAGATTTACAATGGCAATGAAGCACTATAGCTACAAACAGAGTAATGGGGATCATACCTTGTTTTACAAAAAGAGAGGAGAATTAGTCACTTGTCTTATAATATATGTCGATGATATGATTATAACGGGGAATGACGAAGAATAAATTATCTCTCTTAGGAAAAACCTCTTCAAGGAGTTCAAAATGAAAGACCTTGGGGGATTGAAGTATTTCCTAGGAATCGAGGTTCTTAGGTCTAGAGGAGGGATTTATATCTCCCAACGGAAATATATATTGGATTTATTAGCTAAAGTTGGCATGGTGGATTGCAAACCAAATGACACTCCTATGGTTGTGAATCACAAACTAAAGATAATTGAAGGGGCCAGACCAGCGAATAAAGAAAGGTACCAAAGGTTGGTGGGAAAATTGATTTACCTGGCTCACACTCAACCCGACATTGCATATGCGGTGGGAGTAGTTGGCCAGTTCATGTATCATCCTCAGGAACACCATATGGAGGCAGTAATGAAGATTATTCGATATCTCAAAGGCACACCAGGAAGAGGCATAATTTTTAAGAAAAATAGACACCTTGATGTTGAAGTATTCACATATGCTGATTGGGGAGGGAATCCTAACGACAAACGATCAACTGCTGGCTACTATACTCTTCTTGGAGGTAACTTGGTGACTTAGAGGAGTAAGAAACAGAAATTAGTATCACTGTCAAGTCGTGAATCAGAATTTAGAGGAATCGTTAAGGGGATTACCGAGATACTTTGGTTAAAGAAGATAATGAAAGATATCGAATCCCCTCTGAAGTGTCCAACTCAGTTAATGTGCGATAATAAAGCTGCGATTAAGATTTCAGGGAACCCGGTACAGCACAATAGAACAAAGCACGTTGAAATAGATGGACACTTCATAAAAGAAAAGATTGAAGATGGGACAGTCGAACTTCCGTTTGTTAGATCCGAAGACCAACTCGCAGACATCCTGACAAAAGCGGTTGCTGCGAGAACATTTGAATCAGTTTTATCCAAGTTGGGTATTGGTGATCCCACTACACAACTTGAGGGGGAGTGTTAGAATATTCAGTGTATTAAGTTTCCTTGTATATGCCTCTAAGTTCTCTATATATTGAGAGCCTTACTGTTGGTCAATTCTTGAATTACATCTCTAATGCATCAATAAAACAAAATGGAACATTTTCTAATAAACACAAAACCCTAGTCGCTTCCTGCGGCTACTTCTCTCTTTGTTTTTAACAAAGACAACAACTGAGATGCTACGTAGAACATGTGCATGTTAACATTATATGGTTTAACATCTACCATAGTTGGTCTAGTTTCTCATTATATGGTTTAGTATCCATCATAGTTAGCTTGCTTTATAATCAATCATAGTTGGCATAGTTTCTCATTATATGGTTTAGCATCTATCATAGTTAGCTTGGTTTAGCATCTACCATAGTTGTTCTGGTCTCTCATTATATGGTTTATCATCTACCATAGTTGGTCTCGTTTCTCATTATATGGTTTAACATCTATCATAGTCGGTCTGGTTTCTCATTATATGGTTTAACATCTATCATTGTTGGTCTCGTTTCTCATTATATGGTTTAACATCTATCATAGTCGGTCTGGTTTCTCATTATATGGTTTAACATCTATCATAGTTGGTCTTGTTTCTCATTATATGGTTTAACATCTATCATAGTTGGTCTAGTTACTCATTATATGGTTTAACATCTATCATAGTTGGTATGGTTTCTCATTATATGGTTTATCATGTATCATAGTTGACATGTTTTATCATTATATAGTTTAACATGCATCTTAATCGGCATGATTTCTCATTATATGGTTTAACATCTATTATAGTTGTCATGGTTTCTCATTATATGATTTAACATCTATCATAGTTGGTTCTAATATGTGCCAACAACTTAACTGTAGATGAAGTGACCATTGGCGTTTTATTTGCCATCATTACACTCTATTTATGCGACACGTGAATGGAGCGTAACTATGATGGTTCTGACACAGCCGTATTTTTGGAAACAACGTCTGGCGCTTGGGTTTTGTAGAAGTGTGCAAGTGGTTGATTACGTTTACACATCATACCTCATGATTTACTTTGTAAAATACCAAATTACCTTCATTTGATTCACAGTTTCTCTAAACATTCTTACTTGTGCTTTGAAATTTCTAAGGCTTTCATTGTCGTCTGCTACCCATAAATACATTGTTGATTTTCAAACTGCAAACCAGGTACACTGTTTATGCTTAACTTGTGCATATATGTATTCTTTTTATACGAGTTTAGAACCCTAGATTCTGGACTAAGGGGCTTGTGATTATGGCGACCATCAGAAACTTACATATACAGGATGTTGAACCAATCACCCCTCGCCTGCTATAATCGTGCTTATTCGTGACATTAACTCCTTGCAGTCCAAGTAGAAATCATGGCACCAAAAAGGGCAACAATGAGGAACTTAAAGAACACTCTAGTATATGAATTTGAAGACCTTGTTGTTCTGGAAAGCTACTTCTCATAGATAGCTCACAAATATGTATATCTAGACGATGATGGGTTGCTTAGTTTTAGAACTAGGTACGTCATTCCATAAGATGTTACAATGAGAGTACCCCTGCTTAGCGAGCATCCATACCATGCCCGTGAAACAGAGACTTGTTTATTTACAATTGTGTTTGATTGAGAGCTGCGACTTCCCTTGCCCATGTTGATCCGTGATTTTTTTAGCGTGATAAGCATTTGCCCTACCCATTTTTCTGCTAAAGTTTGGAGGATGCTATTCAGTGTAGTTCTTAGCTCACGTTTATTAGGGATTAAAATATGTCTGGTTGATTTGTTATTGGCGACTGATGTGAATAAACTCACCAAATACCCATTCTTTTACACTCAAATAAAGGGAATGAAATAGATTGTTAAACTCTCATCGTTAGATAAGAACTGGAAGAACTACTTTGTGTTTATGTCTGGCAATTGGAAACAAGAAAAACCGATTATGAACCTCCAATTAGAGAGGAAATAGAGAGTGAAATGTAAGCATCAATAGTGTAAGCTGTATATTGAATTATTCTGTAAGAAAATATGGATAATTAGCCCCTCTATATTTGTGTAAGCAGGTGAAGTAGCCGACCAGGAGTGGTGGAAGGAAGGACGGACAAAAGGTTACGTAAATCCCCTGATTGAGGTTGGCAATCTAGCCAGCCCCACTTGGTTACAAGAGCCTAAGTTGCTATTTACGTAGTTTAATTACATTAAGTCAGGTTTGTGGAAGGATGATAATGGCAGATGATACAGATACTACGGTGGACCACATCCGAGCCCTGATAGAAAAGAGATATCGGGAGAATAATAGCACTGGCATTTGGCTATCAGTGCCTCAGACGACCCACAAAGGTAAAGAAATTGAGGGGTCATCCTTAGTTCCTTGCTAGCCAGATGGACAGGGAGGAATATTTCCATTCAATGGGGACTGGATGAATCAAGGCGGATGAAGTATGCTTGAGGGGCAAGGAATCGCTGGTGACAATCAAGTGCAGTCTGAACGAGATGATGAGGACGAGGACAAAAAATCTACCTCTTTGGCGAAGCATTGGAACAAAAATAAAAAAATTGATCCTAGATGTTGTTCCGCTTACCATCAGGAAGTTGCAACTAAGATATGAGGAAATTGGTAGTGTGGAGGCTGAACGAGAAAACTCCGCAGATACTCCATCTCCTCCTTCAACAATGCAAGGACAAGATAGAGGACCCGAGATTGAAAGGGAACCGATCGATCTGGTTACAGATAGTGAAGAATAAGGGGAAATGGTGCATCCCAAGAAGGCAATCCCACCAGAGTTAGTAAAGAGGATGAAGAATTTTGTCAAATCGTCCATAGTTCATCCATCAACGACAGTAATGCAAGAAATTGGCTCGTTATCTCGAGCTGGAAATGTGGTGAGACCTATAGTTGGAAATAGTGGTGTTGGCACCAGTGAGCAGAATGTGGCCATGGATGAGCTAATTCCCAAGAGGATCGTCATGCCTCGCCCATCGATGCTCATGTTTGAGCAACTCAAGCGCATTCCAGAGTTGTCCTATTATGATGGGATGCCTATGAGTGATATTCTACAACAGCAGGTAGAGCTCGCCATTGAGGTAAGACTGCAAATTATAAATAAATTATCATACAACACAATTGAACTAATTTCTTGTGTTGTCTAGTTGCATCATAATTCGGGTGTTCTGTCATATTGACGTATGTCTCCGATGGATCTTGAAGTAATAGAGAGGTAGAAACCAGAGCCAATGTTATTTGGATCAGCTAAAACAACTACTGTAGAGGTCGTGCGCTTGAGACATACCTATGGGTCTGCCAAGGATATGGAGATGGAGGCCACTAAGAAGCTGCAAACCAAGATGGAGACGCTGAAGGAAGCTTTAGTTTGCAGTGATGAAAAGTGTAAGGCATTGTCCATAGGCTATACGAAATTTTTAGATTCGAATAACACTTTGATTCAAAGAAATAAAGATCTCACACTCAAAGCTCCAATCTTCCGGACAAAAACTTAGCTCAGGCTAAGAGGGTGGAAGAGCAAGCTCACCGATTGGCAGGAATGTCAGCAGAAGATATAAAATTGAAATCAAGACTAGAAGAGGTACATAAGGGGTTCGAACTGCAGAGACGACAATGGAAAGATAGTTTGAAGGCCGCAGTGGAGGAACGAGAGGCTCAAATAATGAGTATTGTGATGGATATGATAGCACGGGAGAATAAAGAAGTTGTGGCTGAGCTGGTGACGTTAAATCGTGGGCTAAAACTTGGTCATTGTGTCGCCCGGTTGAAGTACATGTGCATCCTTAAGATGCTCCATCCCAAGTCATGCTTGATGCCAATATCACTTCAAGCGTGAAAGATCTCGTTGCTGATGTTGTTACAGCTACAGCCAATCCAGCTGCAAGCAACCCAGCGCAGCCAGATCCAACCAACCTGCCTCCCTTTCTAAACGTGTAGCTGTAGTATAGTATTCCTAGTGAAAGACATTAATTCCAAGAATGAACTTTGTGTAATGTTGGGCTACACTTTAACTTTTTTGTTGTTGAACTGATGTATGGTCTTGCTAGTTTGAGTATACTCTTGTACGACAAGATTCTTGGATATTTCTTGGAGATGTGTTTATCACTGCATATAGTTTCATACGATGATCCTTAGAAGGTCGAGCTCAATATGGCTCCTTGCGTAGATTTAGGCAGGAAACGTACTTATAGCTGATTCACGGTGAGGCCGCGAGACCCTATTGTGTAGTTTGTTATAGACTTAGTCCGTAACTAGTTCGCTAATATAGCCGGTATAATATATGAGGTACAGTATGGCCTTTACGTAGCCCGTATGCATGGCCAGTTAGCCTGTACATGTTTATAGACACTTAGTCTGGACTCAATGTGGTCTATTGCATAGCTATTTGTAGTATGGTCAGTGACTCATTTACTAATTGTAAGGATAAAAACTTGTAATAAATACATGGTGGTGAAATCATAAATCATATTAAGAAGAAATGATATGTTTGAGATGCCTCATTAAAAAACCTCATCACACCATCATGAAGGAAAAAGAGCGCGTCAATACATTTTAGTCAGATTGGTGATACAATTTAAGATGATTCACATTCCAATGGTGCTTGAGCACGCAACCTTCTTGGTCTGCCAGTCGATATGCCCCCACAATGTCCTGTAGAGATGATTGTGTACGGACCCTCCCAATTGGGTCCTAATTTTCCACTTACTCCACTACCTGATCCTTGGAACGTCTTTTTCAAAACTAAATCACCCACCTTGAAACTGTGGGGCTTTAACTGAGCATTAAATCGTCCCCTCATCAGACTTCTATAATGCTTCGCTTTTACTCGTGCTTGATTGTGTCGCTTGTGTAAAAGGTCCTCGCTCGTCGTTCTGGAAACTAAGTTTGCTTCTTCCTCTATACGGTGGATTGGCACGATGATTTCTGCTGGTATGACTACCTCGTTACCATAAACTAGAGCTGAATGCGTCTCCCCTGTTTTCGCCCGTGGAGTAGCTCTATATGCCCATAAGACCTCGGCCGGTTTTTATGGAAATTTTCCCTTGGCTCCTTCAAGCTTCTTCTTAATTCCCTCGAGTATTTTTCTGTTTTTACTTCCACTTGACCATTGTCTTGGGAGTAATATTGTGTGGAAAAATGTTGGATGATCCCATATCTTTTACAGAAGTTGGTGAGTACTGAATTATGGAACTGTGGGCCGTTATCGGTCATCAGGACTCGTGGTATGCCATATATAGTCAAAATTTTATTATGAATGAAATAATATACCTCATGTGCTCTAGTTTGGAATAAAGCTTTAGCCTCAACCAATTTGGAGAAACAGTCCACCGCCATGATCAAGAACTCTCTCCTCCCGGTGGCCATCGGTAATGGTCCAATCAGGTCTATCCCCTATTTATCGAAGGGGCAGGGAACGAGAATGTTTTGCATCGGCTAGAAATATGTTATGTATTAGCATATTATTGGCATTAATGACACTATTGCACTAAAGTTTCTGCATCGACTGCTAACTTCGGCCAATAGTATCCTGCCAACATAAATCGTCGGATCAGACTTCGGTGCCCACAATGAGCGCATGCTTTTCCGAAATGTAAGTCATGCAAGATTGAATTTTCCTCCATACGATTGAGGTATCGAAGTAGCGGTCGGGTGGCGATTTTCCTGTAAAGAATATTGTCAGGCACACATTATTTTGCTGCCTTGAGTTGCAGGGCTCGAGCCTCACTTTTATTGTCTGGCAGTTTTGCAGATGTCACATACTGCATATAGGGTCGTCTCCAATCGGTAGCGTGAGCAACTGCATGGATGGCTTCTTCTTTTGGGACTAGCTTGGTTTATGGTACCTGTTGAAGGAGGACCAGAGGATTTTCTCCCAAGGCCGCTATCTTAGCTAACATGTCTGCAGCAGAATTTTCTGAGCGTGGAATCTGTTCATACGAAACGCGGACAAACTTGTATTCGTATTCCATTAGTATAACAAGGTAACCTCGGATTCCCTCATGTTTAGCATCATATGCGCCCACTACTTAGTTAACCACTCACTGTGAATCAGATTTGATTCTAATACTCCGCGCTCCGCAAATTAAAGCCAATTTCATACCACACAGGACGACCTCATATTCTGCTACATTATTTTTTACCGGGAAATCGAATCAAACCACATGCTTAATCTCCTCTCCATCCGGCAACCGCAACATGACTCCAACCCCTCCGTCAGATGTACTAGATGCACCATCGACTTCAATAACCCACTCGTTTTGGTTAGATGCTTCGGGTTTCTCCTTTTGGTTGGGTTCTTGCCTAGAGGATGAGAATTCTACTAGGAAATTAGCAATCACTTGGCCTTTAATAACTGTCTCTGGTTCGAATCGTATATCATATTCATCGATCTCGGTATTCCACTTAGTCAGGCGTCCCGATACATCAGGCTCCTGCAATACTGCTCGCAAGGGAAAAGTCGTTCGTACATTGATGACATGTCCTTGGAAATATGGGCGCATTCGCCTGGCAGCGGTGACTAATCCCAAGGCTAGATTTTCAAGGTTAAGGTACATAGTGTCTGCGTCTACTAATATTTTACTAGTATAATAAACCGATCGTTGTACTTATTGTGTTCGCGAACCAGAACTAAACCGACATGGAACGGGGATACCGATAGATACAGAAATAATGGTTTGCCGAACGCTGGTGCAGACAAAATCTCTAGTGAAGTAAGGTATAACTTGAGCTCGATGAAATATTTATCACAGTCTTTTGTCCAGGTGAAGTTCTTGGCCCCTCTTAGAATTTCAAAAAAATGGTGACTCTTATCTGATGCCCGAGAAATAAACCTTGATAGCGCCGCTAGGAGTCCCGTAAGGCACTGCACCTCATTGATATTCTTTGGGGGTTTCATTTCTAAGATCGCATTCAATTGGACAAGATCAGCTTGGATACCTCGTTGACTCACTACATAACCAAAAAACCTTCCCCTAACGACCCCGAATAAGAAATTAACTGGGTTAAGCTTGAGATTGAATTGCCGGAGTTGGTAAAAAACTACCTGCAATATCTCTAGATCTTGCTCTTCGGTATGGGTTTTGACAATCATATCATCGATATATGCCTCTAAATGTTTTCCCCAAATGATCCTGAAAGATGTTATTTATCAATCGTAGGTATGTAGATCTTACGTTCTTTAATCCGAAAGGAATGTTGTATAATAGTATAAGTGTCTCTCCGTTTGGAAAGCGGTGTGCTCTTGATCAGACAGATGAAGTCAAATTTGATTTTACCCGGAGTAAGCATCCATAAATAAAAGGTATTTGCAACCAGATGCTGAATCTACAAGTTGATCGATACGCAACAAGGGAAATGCATCCTTAGAACATGCTTGGTTTAAGTCGGTAACGTCCACACACATCCGCCATTGACCACCTTTTGTCTTTACAAATACAGGATTGGCTATCCAGACAGGTACCATGCTTTTTCGGATGTGCCCGAGGCGAGATAATTTAACTACCTCTTCTAGTATAGCCTATTGTTTTTCCACCGAAAAATATCTGCGTTTTTGGCGTACCGACTTGGCACACGGGTTAATGGCCAATTCGTGACATATGATAGAAGAGTTGACCCCAGAAACATCACCTGCTTCCCATGCGAACACATCCAAGTTCTTGGCTAACAATGTAATTATAAATTTCTTAAAGTTTTGAGACAACTTACCCCACATCTGGAGCAGGCGACTGGAAGCTATTGGTCCATCCACTGTTTCTGAAATCGTGTCAATAGATTGATCGAGTTCACGAGGATCGTCAAATAGGTCTGGCGAAGGTAGATCCAATGCCTCCGTTTCAAGGGCCCCCTCACCGTTTAATTGCTATTGGGACGGCTTGGATGGGTCCATTGTAACCGCGTAACAAGTTCTTGTTGTTCGCTGACTTCCTTGAATTATACCCACTGAGTTCCCCAGCGGATATTTCACGCACTGTTAGAATGTACATAGTGTCGCCTCCATTTTGTGCAGCCACGGTCTCCCACTGATGGCATGGTACAGGCTAGGTGCATCAGAAATTATGAATAGTACTTTTAGCTCTTTTTTCGCTGCTCTGTGCCCAACCTTTACAAGTAGCTCTACTTCCCCAACGCACTACGAAGTTCTTCCCTCGTAGCCAACCAACATACGTTGAGTAGGCTGATATAGGGGCACATTTAACATGCGGTCAAAATTGTATTTAAAGATTATGTTAGCAGAGCTGCGTCCATCGACTAGAACACGGGTTACTAACGCCTTTGAGATCATCATCATTAAAGGTGAGGTCGGCCACTGGGTCCCTGTAACTACGGTAGAAGTTGGCATCTATTTTATATATATTGAATTTGGTTCTTGTTCGCTTGTTAGAAGTGGTTACTTGGGATGCTGTACAATTACGTCCTCTTATAATATATAAGGACGAAGCTGCACCATGTACGGTTATGAAGTTGTCAGCACCCTCAGACTTCTGGCCAATTCTACTACTGCGTTGTGACGTATCTGTTGTATATGAGATTCCTGAGCTGCCTCCCGCAATCATAAGGATCCAATTTTGTCTGTTAGCCTCTATTCCTCCTTTACTTCGAGGATTTTTATCAATGGGTGACCGAACCTCTTTGCGAAAATCCTGGTGTGAGCGTTTGATGAACTGCACTAATTCTCCATTGTCAATGAGTCATTGGATCTCCTCACTGAGTTTCCAACACTCTCCCGTTGAATGCCCATGGTCTTTATGATAAGCACAAAAATATCGGTTAGATCGCTTGAAGTCGGGAGCGTTCATTATACTGGGCATTTGGTACTTTGTTCTCCCCCTCGTTCGATCATATATTACATAAATGGCTTCTGTTAAGGGGGTGAATCGCCTAGTTGGCTGCTCGAATTGATGAGGACGTCGATTGTTCTCTCTTTGGGGTTGCTCTTCACTTATCTTCCGTTCTAGGTCTCCTTCCTTAGAGTCCGACCCATGCCGCTCTGGTGAGCCATCCCTTCGGGCATCATCGACTTTGATAAAGGTATCAGCTCAGGCGAGCAGGTCTTTTATATTTTCCGTTGGGAATTTGATGAGATCCGCGTAGAGCTCCCTTTTTTGGTCAAGCCCTAGTTTAAGTGATGCCACCACCATGTTTTCCGGTAAATATGGCAAGGCATTCATATCATGAACAAATCATCTAACATAACTTTTAAGGAACTCACCTATTCGCTGATAAAGATCCATGATCGAATCTCGCTCGCACTTAAGCTTTTTGTTTCCAATGAAACTCTCCCTAAACGTTTTCCAGAGATCAATGAAATCATAAATGAAACCTTTTGGTTGGCTACTGAACCAATCCATCGCAGTTCCTTTCAGATTCATGGATAGTGCTCGGCGCAGCATCGCGTCATCCGGGTTGAATGTTATCATCATGTTGCAGAATTATTCCACGTGTCTTTCCGGGTCGCTTGTTCCATCGTAGGCCTCCATTCGAGAGGGATCAAACTTCCTTGGGACTTAGGCCTCGAGAATGTTTTTTAGAGAATGGTGATTTCTTTAGTATGTAAGTTGATAACCTCGGGCGAACTTGGTTGTAGCGGAGATCCTCATTCTCTCTTGTTCGTTTGGAAGATGTGGGGCCCACCTCCTTTCTAGGCCCTAGATTTTTAGCTCGATTCTGGTCCCTACTTTATCCTTTGTCTTCCTTCTTGTTATCACGTCTAGACGATCGCTCCATCCTGTTAACCTTGCTAGCCTCCGGACCGGATTGATGATTTTCCCGATTCGTTCCCTTGAACTTAGCTGTGAGGGCGTGAATAGTGTCGTTCATTCTAGCCATGGTGGCATGCATAGCATGTTATCTCGCATCACGCTCGCATACAACCCTTAAATGCTCTCGTTGAAGGTACTAGATTTACTAATCTAGTTGTTGGATAGTCGAATTAATTGTTGTGTTGGCTTCCATCATCTCATGGGTCACGGGAGCTTCTACGGCCGACGAGGTTGGGTATTGACATCGGTGACGACTGTAGGCGGCAGTGGCTGGCCCACCACTTTCTTGTCCCGATAGGTGCTACAATATTGGCCTCTTGGGTAGCAACAGGGATAGAATCCAGGTTACTTTTCCTAGGTGGGATTTGCTACCACCCTCCTACTGATTGCTGCTTCACTCGATTCCTGGTTCTCTCTCTCAATTCCTGACCTAGTGACTACTATGGTTAATGATTGATTACAATTTCCCACAGACAACACCAAAGTTTTTATGGAAAATAACACACCTTTTCCAAAGTAGAAAAAATCGAGTAGTTAGAAAAGAGAAGAAGTTGTATTTATCTCAAAGAATTTACCTACTTATAGTTCTCCCCGTTAGTGGGCGGTTACAAATACATTTATTCCCACTTAATGTGTCCACTACTGCACTTACATCACACTGCCTATAATTATGGCTGGAATTACTAAGTGGTTTGTCTTAAACTTATAACATCATTAAATTGTGATTTAAAAATTGTTTCTTCTTTTAAATAGCTATCTCGGTTTGAGATGCGCGCTAACCCGAGGAAGCCTCAATGACCCACTTACTTATCTTCATTGTTCGGCTTGAGACGCGACATAGTCTGAGTTGGGCTCAGCTATTTGAGCTCGCTCAATCCTCAGTTGTTTGAGGTCGCCCGGTCCTCTATTAGTTCGTTCAACTTTCAAATTTTGTATAACCAGCTCGGCCGACCAACTTGCTCGTCAGAATTAGTCGTTGTTATCCTTTGTGCTGGTATTAACTTTGTTCCCTTCATCGCATCTTCGCTTATCTTTTTAGCCCGAGCTCATCCTTTGTCCTTCTCGTTTCTTGCATCTGCTCAGTCTTTTTGTGTTCAGCTCGACTGGGGAATACCCCCTCATCAATACCCAACATGCATCATATATGTGCTCCAGTTTTGTTTTAGTAGATACAAACAATTAATATATATATATATCACCACTATAATACTATATCTGTAGAATCCTTTGAGTGCACATCATTCAACATAACTGGATTTTTATTCTAATGATTTAGCTTGGGGTCATCACCCTCATGGATATCAATAGGCATTTTCGAATAAGAACAATGTTAAATCTTCGATTGAGAAGATGTATTTACTAGAGAACAATCAACCATATCCCTTTATGGGTAGGTAAATATGAAGAAATCAAGATTTTTTCTTAATGATGATGATGATTTACAGGAAGAGCGCTCATTCACGCTAGAAATGAAAAATGAAAAATGAAGATCCAGATCATCATAATGAGCAGTTTAATAACGAAATGTTAAGCTACATGGCAGATGACAAGATGAATTATATGGCATTTTCCTTGACTTTTAGAGGAAGTTCATTGACCTAGTTCACTAACCTTCAAACATGATCGATTACGAGCTTCAATATGTTACATATGAATTTTAGGAACCACTTCATTGGTTTTAAGGTGATAAAAGAGGGTGATGATTATATTATATATTGTAAGAAAATACATACGAAATGCTTCGAAAAATATACTCATATGTTTGTTCACACCAAGAGTAAGCTGTAGGATTTTCATAACTTAGTTGCAGATATGACATATATGCAAGGAATTTGTTTTAGACCTTTATCATATGTCATTATAAAGACTAATGCACTCGAATTGGAGACTTACTATCTTAGGTGAAACAACACATTAAAATTAATGATATTTAAAGAGTAATACTTGCAAAGATACAACAGTTTAAATTCCATCACCATACAATCATCCATTGACACGCAATCATAAATCACTAACGGTGATACGAGTGAACTCTGAATCATACAATGAAGTTTTAGGGAACAAAAAATTAAAGGGTCGTCTCAGCCGAAGCATAATAATCAAGGATATGACTTCTGAGAAAACTACGTGAACAACTACAATAAAAATAGCAGCCAAATGCAGAAATACTCGACTAGAGGTCCATCAACCAAATTAAGTGATAATTTTGGTGTGATTTATGAGAGAATAAAATACATACCCATATGTCTAAGGCTAACAAAGCTACAAATTCATAGGAACACATGGACAATGGTCAATTTTAAAATTTTCACAATGATATCAGATAACATATAATAAATTGTTAACCTCTGCAAGACCAAGTCCAAAACATCATTGATAATGGAAAACTTATAAAATTTGTTAAAAAGAACAATAATAAACCAAAGTATGACAGGGCTGACCGAAACCGACCAACAAGACATGACATACCAACATCATAAGGGGTTGGAGAACTGATAACCTTTGATAATAACACAATCGTTGAGGTAGAAAATAAACAATTCTTAGACTATGAACCAAACATGTAAAGTATTTGTAACATTGTTGGAGGATATTCATTCTACAGGATCACGAGAAATTCAAAAAAAAAGTTATACCGATGATTTTAGGGGTGCAACAACAAATTAAAACATCAGTGCACATATATCGAAACCCATACCAAGTGTTGGTATTCTTATATGATTATTTGAGAGAGGTAGTAGTATCACACAACAATGTCATATTAATCACAATTAAGTTGGTTGTAGGGAAGTTAAAGTAGTGCTCGAACAAAATTTTATTAAATAATATATATGATAAAATGAGATGTGCTCCAATTTTGATCCATTCTCAAATTATCTTAACTAGTAGTTATAAAATCGGATGAATAATTTTTGGGTAAGCTCAATGTGGACGTATTTTTTGTAAGGCAGAAGTTTAAGAAAAAAGTATGATGCCACTATATATGTTCTTTCATTCTATAATGTAATCGTGAGAAGGTCGTGGTTGGACCAAATACATGTTATAGTGTATACAGTTCATGGATGCCTAAAACTCACAAATGACGGAAAATTGAGAGTAATCAGTGAAAACCAAAAGGCTACCATGGAATGTTATGCAACTTCTCTAACTCCATGAAATAAAAATCAGTAGGGGACTTGGTCATCCTTGATGATATGGATGATCCCTAAAAATTCCCTACCTTATAGAACCTAAAGAATATGTGAAAAACATAAGAATAAGATGAGAGAAAATATTACGGCTCGGTTGAGACATCCACATGGACCTCATGTATAAATTACTTGACCTTTCATAGAATTACTTCCATTTGTTTGATTGAAACTCTCAGGATGTCACGAGAGTCCCGACCAAAATCATGTGTCACAAATTGTCCATTAATAATAACTTTTAACCCATAAAACAAAAAATAAGTTCATACCCACAACAAAAAATATAAGAAAATATTGTAAGAGGTGAACAAGCTTATTGCAATGGAAACATTTCGAAATATTATCATCCGATATTGACAACTAATCCAGTACTTTTAAAAAATGGAAAGTGAAGGATATGCGTAGATTCACAAACTTAAATAATATGTGTTTGCAGGATCATTTCCCCCTCCCTATAATTTATCAACTAGTGGATGATCCTTAGGGAATATGATGTATATGTTATGGATGTTATTCAGTATACAATAACATACAAATACATGAAGATGACTAAAATCTAGGGCTGTCAATTTCGGGTTTCGGGTCGGGTTTGACCGACCCGAAATTCTAAAACCTGTGACACGAACCCGACACGAACCCGAAATTCGTGTCAGGTTCAAAGACACGAACCCGACCTGTTAAAAACCTGTTGGACCCAAACCCGACCTGTTAAAAACCTGTTGGACCAAAACCCGACCTGTTTGACACGAAATTGTATCCAAAACGAAAAACCTGTTGGACCCGAACCTGATCTGTTTGACACGAAATTGTATCCAACACGAAAAACCTGTTGGACCCGAACCCGACCTGTTAGACCCAAGCCCGACCTGTTGGACCCGAAAGCTGTTGGACCCGAACCCGAAACACGAAAACAAACCCAAAACACAAACCCGATACAAATGTATAACACGAACACGCCCTGTTAGACACGAAAATATAAAAACTGAAAAACGAACATAAATAACATGAAATTTAGAGAGTATTAACTTCACATCTTACAAAATATTAAAAACATTACATTACACAAATTTTGTCTTGAACAACAAATGTTTAAATAAAAAAAACACGAACTTTCTTGATTTCACCAATTTGAAGACCCTACAAAAATAAAGTAAAATAAAAGTTAGATCTCAAATATATATTATAATCGATAACATATTTATACGATTATATCATTAATTACCTTAAACGAAATCAACTAATTGAACCATCATCCATGTTAAGATCCAAATCTAAACTCAAACAATCCTCCGTGAGTTTTTTCATCTTCTCTTCTTCCAAAGCTAGAAGATATTATCAAACAATTGATATTGGAATCATATAAAATAGATATAAACTATTAAATATTTAAATTTTAGAATTTAGAAAACTTATATTTTTCTCCAAATAACCAATCCCTCGTACAAATTAATGCCTCGGCCGTATCCGGTTTAAGCGAACTACGAAATTGGTCAAGAACTCGACCCTCAACACTGAATGTCGATCTGATGCAACCGTAGATATAGGAATGGATAACACATCACGAGCCATGGTAGTGAGTTCCGAATATTTATATTGGTTTATTTTCCAATATGCTAAGATGTCAAATTTTTTATCTCCCTTCACCTTTGCTGCATCTAAATATAGTTCGAGTTGTGTAGTTTTTGATAAACCACTACATGCATCACTTTTGAAATCATCAAACTCCTGCACAAACAAAATCATATATAGATTTAAACAAATGAAATTAATATTATATAATAGATTATTGTTCTTCAAATATAGTTGTTATTATATAAACATTTTAATTACAATAACAATAACATATTACGTTTAAAAATATACCTTCATGAAGTCATCTGCTAGTCCACCCATCGATGGTAATCGAGTACTTCCCATATTATCTGAAGAGGAAGCCTCTTCAATTGAAGTCTTGCTAGCGTACTCATCAAAACGAGAATATAACTTGTTTTTAACCTTGTCAAACTCATGTTCATAACCATCATCACCATATATTTTACGGTAAGAAAACTCCACAAACTGAAGTTTGTAACAAGGATCTAATATGATGGCAATAGCCATAATTAGACTAAAATCAGACCAATATTTCCTAAAGTTTTCCCACATTTGATGAGCCATCTTTCTTATGTACTTGTCTTCACTTCTTAACTCTTCTTTCAAAGTCAAATGTGCCATGGCAACCAAAAGAAAATACAAATTCGATGTAGGATACTTGCTTCCGGAAAAAGCACAAGTAATATTATAGACCACCTTCAAAAATTTGCCAATCTTCTCTATCATATCCCACTCGTCACGGGTTGGACAAGAAGTAAAATTTGAATCACCCAACTCTAGGTGAGAAAATGCACGACGATAAAACATAGCACTCTCAAGCATAAGAAAAGTTGAGTTCCATCTTGTAGGTACATCTTGCCTTAAACCCTTAGTAGAATCTAAAGAAATATGTTTAACACATTCTAAAAACTTATGCTTCCTTGCTTGTGATCCCCTAACATACTTCACACATTCACGAACTTTATCAACGACTATATCAATTTGTTTCAATCCATCTTGAACTACTAAATTCAATACATGTGCACAACAACGAACATGAAAGAATTCTCCAGAACAAACAAGTGCATCTTTCAAATTCAGTTGAGTTATCAACTTATCAACTGAAACGGTGTTAGAACTTGCATTATCTAACGTAAGAGCAAACAACTTATCTTCAATGTTCCAATCATCAAGCATAGTATGCAGTTTCTCATATAAACACACACCATTGTGAGGAGGTGGCATATAACTAAAATTTAGAACACATTTTTTGTAAAATCCATTCTTTATCAATAAATGTGCGGTGAGACAAATATAACCATCAGTAGTGATAGAGGTCCATAGGTCAGATGTCAAACTAATTCGGCCCGGAGTTAACTCTAACATTTTTTTAACTTTAGTTTTTTCTCTATCATAAATCTTCATCACATCACTCTTGCAAGTATTTCTACCAAATAATTGAACATCATTTCTTAAATACCGAAATACTTGTCGAAACCCTTCATACCCAACAAATTGAAAATGCATCTCATGAAGAATAATTGTTGCGACAAGTAACTCTCTAAACTTTTCCGGATCATAAGGACGGCTAGCAAGAGACATGAAATCACTTGATTGTGAAATAAGCATATGTCCTACATCACGACTACTAACCTTTTCACATTTTTGTATATGACGACGTAAATTACCCGTACCATAAGTACTCTTACACAATAAAATAACACCACATTTTTTGCAAACACATCTTTCTTGCATATCTTCAGAAAGGGGGGAGCATATTAAAATATAACCAAATATCGGATTTTAATTTTCTAACCTTTTGGTTTTCGTTTTTCTCCATACTCGTACAAGATTTTCTCATTTTATTGTTGCCGACATGATTCGTTCCAAAATCCTCGACCTCAATTACGTCATCTATGTGTTCCGTACTTATATTTTCATTCGTAGATGAATCCATCTCACCTAAACATGAAAATGAAAAATACATGAGATAAATTAAATAAATCTTAAAAAAATATCAAGTCTATATTTAAGTTTTCGTAAGAAAAAAAATGTTAGTTAATCATTCTATTAATGATAAAACTTGGATCAGGGCTGCTCGAGTTTCCGCCCATGTAAACAAGTGGATACTGTTTTGTCAATGATAAAACTCTCCGTCCTTTATAAAGTGAAACTTCATTTAAACTTCTTCCATTTCCGAGCTTAACATTTGCAGGAAAGTCCTTATCCATTGTACTAGCACCGATAATAGTAATCCACAGTGAAACATTCGTCAAGCTAACCGGATCAGGTCCTCCATTCCCAACTGAGCACGAAACTAAAACACCCATCTCCATTGCTCCGAAAGCTGCTATTGACAAACTATCGTGATAGTACAAGGACACGCCACCACCTAACGATGCCGATAATACATCAACTCCATCAGCCACAGCTCTATCAACTGCTGACAGAATATCTGAGCTGAAACACCCACCTTTCCAACAAACCTTGTAAGGTGAAATTCTTGCCCCATGAGCCATTCCTCTTGATGTACCATATGCAAAACCAAGAAGATTCGTGCCTCGAACATGAGAACCTCCTACAGTGGCCGCTGTATGAGTCTCATGACCATCTTGATCTCGCGGTGATTTGTACTCACTTTGCTCATCGATTTTTCCACTTGATGCTTCATACCTGTTAGCAAATAACAGATTAATATATGACCACTGGGTTCTCGTCAAGTTAAGGGCTAAACTCAATGGTTCAGACAAAACTTGATAGCAATTCACAATCCATCAAACTCGAACATAGACAAATCCGAACCCAAACTTTACTCATACAACCTAGAACCGACCCAGTTGATATCAGATCTGGCTGGGTTAAATCTACTTTTTGAATTCTTTCATATATACCATTAAAATTAAAGCATACGCACAAAGAACCGACTGTCCAAACAAGTGTCTTATTTTATGATCCTTTGGATGATCCGAATTGAAAAGGAACCTTCAAACGGAAACCAGTTTTGGCTTGGCTGGAGACGAGCGTTGCTCTCGACTGGGGATGAGCCTTTGGTGTCGAGCTCCCAAAGACGAGAGCTTGAATACGATCTTGATCGAGATACAAGCCATTTGAGATAACCATGAATTACTGCCTAGGTTGTCTGTTGAAGAAACATCGAGTATAGCTTCTAACGAGTATACCAAGTGTGCACCTTTCTTATGTTTTTTCTGTTATGTGTACTTCACAAATTCTCACAACCCAGCCAGCAGAAGTCTCACAACCCGAAAAGCTCGAACCATAGGCATTCTCGATACACGAACCCTCAAACACAGCAATATCAGAACCATGTAACAAATCATACCCATAGTGGATCCCCAAAGACAGAGAAGTGAAAGAAGAACAAAACCACTAAAAATTAATGAGATAAATATGACAAAACTACAAATAACGATTGAGTACCTCTCAGATCTGGACGATTGAGTCTTGCTGGAGATAAAAATTTTGAAAAATTCTTCCCAACAAAAAAGCGGCAAAGAAGAAGGTGAGTCCCTAGATGAAAAAGTGGCTGGGAGCCTCAGAGTGGGAGGGAATGGGGTTAGAACTTGGAAGTTAGGGTTAGGGTTAGATTTATTAATTTAGTTATTTAAGTATATTATTTATTTTATATCTTTTAGAAAATAAAATTAATTTATTAATAAAATTTTATAAGTATTTTTGGTGTTTTAATTTATAAGCCAAATTTTTAAAATATTATTATTTTATTAATAAAATTTTATTAAGTGTTTTCATATTTTATTTTACATGTTTACATGTGTTTTGGGTTTACAGGTGTTTACATGTCTTTTTGGGTTTTACAGATCTTTTCGGGTTTAAAGATCAGTTTCGGGTTTACAGGTCTTTTCGGGTTTTACAGGTCAGTTTCGGGTTTACAGGTCTTTTCGGGTTTTAGAGGTCAGTTTCGGGTGACACGAACCCAACCCGAACCCAAACCGTTTTTTTTCGAGTCGGGTTCGTGTCGTGTCTTAATTTCATCGGGTCTGAAATATCGGGTCTCTAACCCTAAAATTTTGGGTCGGGTTCGTGTTGGGTTTGCAGGTCGTGTCCAAAATTGACAACTCTACTAAGATCATACCATATTTATAATTAAAAGAGGACTTCATTGTTATAAGGTAATATTGTTTGGTACAAAGGATGTGAGATCTATGTATCCGTGACCTATAAACAAGATCTTTGCAACATCACTTGACCGAAGTTTGTAGTAATATATTAATGGCATTCTAATCATAAACGTATAAGATAAGAAACATATAACTAACCTATATGATATATTCTCAAACCTTAGAAGGATAAACATAAATCTAAATATTGAAACTGCACATTTGGGGTACGGTCTAGAAATTGTTTAGGCTATATGTTTAGTGATAAAGGAATTAAAGTAAATCATGCTCAACTCTCAAACTTGGCAGCAATGAGCCATCCAAAATATATTAAAGAAATATAGATTTTAGTAGGAAGACTGTCGAGACTAAACATATTCATCTCAAGATCCTCAAACAAATGTCATCATTTTTTCAAGTATTGAGAGGTGCATGAAGGTTCAATTGGATTCTCGCTTATGAAGAAGCCATCAACAATGTCAAGAAAATCTTTTTTTTTCTGTAAATGTTAAGAAACCAAAGTTGAGGGATCATTATTCTTGTAAATTACGGTCTCAAACTATGTTGTAAGAATCGTTTTAATACGAGAGAAAATAATGAAATCCAAACCAATCTATTATGTAAGTAAATTTTTTAGGCTATATTGTCAGTGAAAATAAATTAAACTATATAATGATACATTCTCCAACTTGGTAGGAAGACTAGCGAGAAAATATTTCATAAACATACATCTTAATTAAGTATAATGATATACGAGTGTAATGTTTTACTATTCGTAGTTGTGTATGTGTCATACTAAATGCCCATTGTATATCGTGTGAAATGTAACTATTACATGTCTTGTGAACTATTTTTTTCTCTATTATGAAACACTATTTTTTCTAGTATATGGTGGAAAATTCGGAGTGACTTTAATGAATCTGAATCCATGGATAATATGTTAATATTTTAGATGAAAGAGTAAACATATACAAATAATAATAATAATAATAATAAAGCTTACACATATAAATATAAATGAACGAATATTTTTTTAATATTGGTTAAGATCTCTATTAATAGACTTTGTAATTACAAAAGAAATCTCCTACCTATTATGAAGATTTGATACTATCTTATTATAACTTCTTGCATATTGTATCTTTGACAAAGTTGTTTGGGTTTCAAGTGTTTGAATTGTTAATGGACCCATGCAGATGATTTAAAGTATTATAATCTTATCACTAGCCTCTATAATATTTGCGTTAATAACAATGTATTACTGCTTTGATTGTCTGAAGTATTTAACATTGGTTGGAGCATCTATTTCCTTTTACGAAGCCCCATAAATACAATAACGAAGGACAAAGCTTCAGGTCGAAAAAGGAGGATTTCCTTGGCATTTGTTGAAGATTGTACTTGATCATACTGTTTATAAAAAAAATCTACACATTTGGAGCTATTACATTTTACATTTTTTACATATTGAAATTCCTATGGTAGTCGTTTTCGGCTTGACACTTAAGAGTCTTAAAGTTTATTTATTATAACTTATCTTAGTCAAACTGTCACCTGAGACGTTTCCGATTTGGTTTGTATTAACCTCAACAATACTTAAATTATTTGCTAACTATAGTTGAGTGGCCTCTTTATTCCTTGATGAAGGATAGAGTAAAGATTGTTAGTAATATGAAGTTCATATATTTCTTTAATTACTTCGACTGAAGTTGTTATGAAGGTATTTAGAGTAGTCCCCATAGTCTTTAGTGAATGATAAGAGAATGAATATACCAATTAATTATCCATTTTTTCAAAAAAAATTAATGCCAAGGATCTTGATTTGTTTATTCGATTATAATTTTACTTTAAAATTCATTAAGTATAACCCATAGTCTTTTATGGAGATTGAGTCAAGACTTATTAATAAATTAAAATATTTCTGGATTTTGTAATTATCCGAGTTTTCCACTATTTGGTCGGCCAAAGTTATATGGTGGTGGACTTTTATGGATAAAACATTTTATGTTGGCATGATATTTAAATTTGTTTGGTATGTTAAAGTGCTCAAATTTATGAAGTTAGAGGGCTTGTTTGTGTATTTTAGTAATAATGAAAGTGGCTGAAAAAGGTTACACATATATGAAACGTGCTTCGTTTAAGCATATGTGTGTTCCCTCTTCAACTTATTCATTCTTGGCCCTCTGCGCTTCTTTAGATTAAGCCACTCATCTTGCTGATTAATTCAAGCCATAGAATAAAAAATATCAACTATTAAAATTAAATCATAATTTTGGGTATAAATACTTATTCTTGTCATTATTTTGATTTTTAACCACTTTCGGTCGACTCTCGCTTAATATTCTTTCCCAATTTTTTTTAATTTTCTTGAATCATTACTAGTTGTTGTTTTTATTAAAAAAACTTATTAATTTTTACAAATGGGTAGAAAAATAGAAGAAAGTGAATGTTTTGATAGTCAAAATAATCAAAATAATGATTTTTTTGGAGTTGGTTCTTTTAATCAAAAATAAATTTATATACTTTTACATCATGTTCGACATCCAAACTTGTAGAAGAATAAGAAGAAATATGTATTAAAGAATGAGAAAGCATTCACATTTATTTTTATTCTCTTATCAATTTTTCTCTTTCGAAAATGGTTGATACAAGTCTCAAACATATAAGAGACAACTGTCAACGCGACACTGATGTTTACCGAGACATTCTAGATGTAAGAGATGATATGATGATTTGAATAAAACATAAATGATAAGAATTAATGATCATCCATATCAGTATCTTACTAAACATGAGTGTGAAAATAAGCTCATCGATTTGGTTATTCTAGACACCGTAAAAGTTAGGTTTTCCATAAATTCTTTTGACGCTCGTGACAACAAAGTAGTTTTCTTTGATTATAACATTGATCATAGGTTTTGGTTCTATCTTTTAATAGATATTACAAGATTTTTTCAAGTGACAAACAATTTTCGTAGCTAACCCATTCCAAATTTTAAAGTGTGTTCTCTTCTCGACTGTAAGTATATTAAGACGTGTTTATAAACGCTTCTTAGTGAATGAGTTCTTTACTGTTTTTAAAGTTTATGGTCAGAAAATTAACTAATTCTTTTACTTCTTGATGGAACCACTCATCAAAATCTCCATTGACTTTTTATTTATAAATTATAATAAATTATGGAAGGATAAATTTACTTTTGTCTCCGACAACCATAAGACTAAGTATGGATGGGTAGATCATCCTCTTAGCCAAAATTATAAGTTTTTGCCTCCTCTTTTATTTTTTATTTTTTTATTCACGTGTTTGATTTTTGTTTGCAAGTTTATCATTTTCATCTGATGGTATAAAATTCCTTTTGATGGCAATAAGGAAGAACATACTCACATAAAGTATGTTGTCTTAGTGGAAGAAGCTTCCAAATTAAATAACTTATATACCTCCATCCTAGTAACCAAACGATTTATGAATAACAGGTTCTGATCAAGCATTGCAATTCAAGGAGGCTTCTCCGTATACACTTCCCCTAAGGAATATTTTATTGATAAATATTCTCCCTCGAAGAAGAAGGTCGAGAAAACCAGGAAACTTAATACACTGAATATTCTAACATGTTAAATAACAAAGAGAGAAGTAGCCGCAAGAGGCGTCTAGGGTTTTGTGTTTATTAGAAAATGTTCCTTTTTGTATTAAACTGTTTTTTTTATAATGCAAACCCAAGTAAGGCTCTCAATATATAGAGAACTTAGAGGCCTATACAAGAAAACTTAATACACTGAATATTCTAACACTCCCCCTCAAGTTGTGTAGTGGGATCACCAATACCCAACTTGGATAAAACTGATTCAAATGTTCTTGCAGCAACCGCTTTTGTCAGGATGTCTGCCAGTTGGTCTTCGGATCTAACAAATGGAAGTTCGACTGTCCCATCTTCAATCTTTTCTTTTATGGAGTGTCCATCTATTTCAATGTGGTTTGTTCTATCGTGCTCTACCGGGTTCCCTGAAATCTTAATCGCAACTTTATTATCGCACATTAACTGAGTTGGACACTTCAGAGGGGATCCGATATCTTTCATTATCTTCTTTAACCAAAGTATCTCGGTAATCCCCTTAACGATTCCTCTAAATTCTGATTCACGACTTGACAGTGATACTAATTTATGTTTCTTACTCCTCCAAGTCACCAAGTTACCTCCAAGAAGAGTATAGTAGCCAGCAGTTGATCGTTTGTCGTTAGGATTCCCTCCTCAATCAGCATATGTGAATACTTCAACATCAAGGTGTCCATTTTTCTTAAAAATTATGCCTCTTCCTGGTGTGCCTTTGAGATATCGAATAATCCTCATTACTGCCTCCATATGGTGTTCCTGAGGATGATGCATGAACTGGCTAACTACTCCCACCGCGTATGCAATGTCGGGTCGAATGTGAGCCAGGTAAATCAATTTTCCCACCAACCTTTGGTACCTTTCTTTACTCGTTGTTCTGGCCCCTTCAATTATCTTTAGTTTGTGATTCACAACCATAGGAGTGTCATTTGGTTTGCAATCCACCATGCCAACTTCAGCTAATAAATCCAATATATATTTCCGTTGGGAGATATAAATCCCTCCTCTTGACCTAAGAAACTCGATTCCTAAGAAATACTTCAATCCCCAAAGGTATTTCATTTCGAACTCCTTGAAGAGGTTTTTCCTAAGAGAGCTAATTTCTTCTTCGTCATTCCCTTTATAATCATATCGTCGACATATATTATAAGACAAGTGACTAATTCTCCTCTCTTTTTGTAAAACAAGGTATGATCCCCATTACTCTGTTTGTAGCTATACTGCTTCATTTCCATTGTAAATCTCCCAAACCAAGCACGAGAAGACTGTTTGAGCCCATATAATGCCTTTTCAGTTTACATATCTCATTTTCTTCAAAACCATCAGAGAACCCTGGTGGGGGTTGCATATATACCTCTTCTTCCAAGTCTCCATGTAAGAAAGCATTCTTTACATCAAATTGATGAAGAGGCCAATCTTTATTCGCGACTATTGAAAGTAAAACTCCGATAGTGTCAATCTTTGCAACTGGAGAGAACGTTTCAGAGTAGTCTATACCATATGTTTGTGTATATCCTTTGGCAACCAATCTTGCCTTGTGTCGTTCAATGGTGCCATCAGATTTATATTTTATATTAAACACCCATCTACACCCGACTGTTTTCTTCCCTTGTGGTAACACACAATTCTCCCATGTATCATTCCTTTTTAGAGCTTCCATTTCGGTATTCATTTCCTCATGCCATTCAGTCATCTTCTTAGCTTCTTGAGCTGTTTTAGGGATTTGTTCAGAGAGAATAGTAACTGAAAACGCCTTTGCAATTTTCGTCATTCCTTTCCTGTCCGTTTTTACCGGATATGTAGAAGCACGGGGAACGTGTTCCGGTGAATACCGGTCAGGAGGAACCCCTCTATTTTTTCCTAAGGGAAGAACCAGAGTTTGAGTTTCAACAAATGAACTTCCTGAAATTTCATGGTCAGTAGCATTTTGTGAATTATGACATTATAAATTGTTTACCTCTTGATGGACATTTTCTTCGGCTCATTCGTTGGTAGTATCCATGGCATTTATTTCTTGTTGGACATTGTCTTCGGGAGAATCATTGGTGGTAAGAACTGCTTCGTCAGTCTCTTTTATGTTGGAAGAGGCGTGTTCGGTGGCGCCATCTACCGACTCTGTCGGCACATCCTCAAAGTAACTTTCATATAGCAACCAGTCAAATGATTCACTTACTTTCTCCCCCTAAGCACGAGATTGTTGGTAAAAAAAATCGGATTCTAATAAGTCACAGTCCATGGTGACATGGATTCGATGAGTAACCGGATTGTAACACCGATAGCCCATTTGATGGACCCCATACCCAACGAATACACACTTTTCAGCACACGGATTAAGTTTGTCTCGACTAGTTTTAGGGATGTGAACAAACATCGAACAACCAAAGACACGAGGTGGTAAGGTCATAACATATGGAATTGTAACTTGGGTGGCAAGCACTTGTAATGGAGTTTTATTTCCTAGACATCGGGTTGGTAGACGATTTGCAAGATACGTGGTTGTAGTAAGTGCTTCTGGCCAAAGAGAATGAGGAAATCTAGATTCAATCATAATAGCACGAGTTTTTTCAAGTAAAGTGCGATTTTTTCGTTCTGAAGTACTGTTTTGTTGAGGTGTGTTTGGACAAGTGGTTTGATGGATAAGACCATTTGTTTTGAAAAAATTATGCATTGTTTGGTTGACAAACTCTGTTCCATTATCAGAACGGAGAATCTGTATTTTTTTTCAAATTGAGTCAAAATTATTTTTTAAAAACAAACAAATATTTCCGGTACTTCCGATTTATGTTTCATGAAGTATATCCAAGTCATTCTTGAGAGATCATCCACAAATAAAACAAAGTATCTGATTTGATTGTTAGTGGAATTTGGTGCTGGACCCCAAACATCAAAATGGATTAGCGAAAAAGCATAATCAACTATAATATTACTTTGATTAAATGAGACCCAACGATTTTTTGCAAGAATGCAGGTTTCACATTTCTCATGAAATATATTATTCAAAAAAAGATTAGGAAACAAACTTTTAAGATAGCTAAAAGAAGGATGACCAAGTAGCCGGTGCTGTAACCAGAGTTGTCTTTCGGTTGTTCCGTGAGCAAGCATGGCATGTCCCTTATGAACTACCTCATCAACATAATAGAGACATTCTTGTTCAGTACCACGCCCAATGATCTCCTTCGTACGAATGTCTTGTAAAATGCAAAAAAAATGGATACATAAGAACCACACAGTTGAGTTGTTTTGTCACTTGACTAACAGATAATAACTTTAAAGATAATGAAGGAATGTAGAGGCAGTTTTTAATTTCCATTTTCCCGAAAAAATAATTGAACCTCCCCCTTTGACTTCACAAATTTCTCCACTAGCAGTCTCAATATGGGACTTCTTTGGAGATGACATGTCACCAAAGTCTTTAGGATCATAAGACATGGTGTCCGTAGCCCCGCAATCAAAGATCCAATTCATTGATTTCTCAAACCCTTTACCTCCAAGTTTTTCATAGGAGTTCGCCGCCATTTCTCCAAAACCAGTGTCACTTCCTTGCTCATTTTTAGTCGGATCTTCAACGCCACTTGTAGACGAAGCCCGTTTGACATTAGATCTGAAACGCTGGTTATTTTTCTCCTTATGACCGTCCTCCCACCATTTTGGATAGCCAACCAGCTGGAAACATGTCTCTTTAATGTGTTTCTTCATCCCACAATGAGTGCAATACAACTTGGATTTATCTTATTTCTCTTTGGATCAGAATTTAAACCTCTGTGCAGAATCTTTAGCAGCCAAACCCATTCCAATTTCAATCAAGTCATTATCAGAAGAACTTGATTTTAGTATATTAAGCTTGGACACTTCCCTTCATATTGTAGCATATGCTGTTTCTACGGAAGGAAGAGGATCCTTTTTCAGGATATCTCTCTTGACTGGTTCTAGCTTATCATTAATCGCCATTAGCAATTGATAGAGTCTTTGTTCTTGAGTCTTCTTATTGTAGATCTGATTGTCTTCTGGGTCTTTCATAGGGTTCAGATCTCGCCTATCTATAGACATCCAGATATTCTGCAGTTTGTTCCACAAGTCTTCTAGTGTATCGGACCCTTGCCTTAATGAATTAGCCCTCTTATGAAGGTCAAACACCTGTAATAAATCTGTACTAGAACCGTAAGTGGTGGCTAACCCATCCCAGAGGGCTTTTGCAGTGGGATATTGCGAGACATTATTCACCAAGCTGGATTCAAGATTCTGGATAATCCATGTGAAAACACATTGATCATCTTGTTCCCACCTTGTATATGTGTTGTCAGTTTTGGATGGAGGTGTCGGCTCTCCTGTAATGTGAGAACCTCTCCCCCTTCCCCCAATTGCTTTCTTCATCAGGTTTTCCTATAGGCATAGTTGTCACCACCGAGTTTAATCTATAGGGATAAATTCTCGGGGTTAGTTGTTTGTTGTTGTGTTCCGAGACCATTTCTCAGAATGATAGCAATCTGCATAGTTAATTCATCAGGGATTTGACTGACCACGACTTCATTGCCAGCCATCTTTGTTGAGGATGTTCAGAATTCCCAGAATCACACGTGCTCTGATACCGTGTTAAAAAACAAAGAGAGAAGTAGCCGCAGGAGGCGGCTAGGGTTTTGTGTTTATTAGAAAAATGTTCATTTTTTGTATTGAACTGTTTTTTATAATGCAAACCCAAGTAAGGCTCTCAATATATAGAGAACTTAGAGACCTATACAAAGAAACTTAATACCCTGAATATTCTAACACCTTTTGATGGAAATAAGGAAGAACATACTCACATAAAGTATGTTGTCTTAATGGAGGAAGCTTCCAAATTCCATAACTTATATTCCTCCATCCTTGTAACCAAACGATTTATGAATAACAGGTTCTGATCAAGCATTGTTATTCAAGGAGGCTTATCTGTATACACTTCCCCTAAGGAATATTTTATTGATAAATATTCTCCCTCGAAGAAGAAGGTCGAGAAAACAAATCTCCAAATAATAGACTTGTAGATAGTAAATAAGTCGAATAAAATATGGTTGGAAAAGTTTCCAAAATGGAACTACGCAACAAAGCAAAAAACCAAGGTTTGAAAAAATACATTATGTTTCTTTAGAGGTTGAAGCCAGTGTTCATGATGTTTGCAGAGAAATTATAATGATTAATTTTCGCTTAGATAAGAAAATATGAATTTGTCTTACTTCTGTCAATTAGGAGGTCAAAGATGAGGAGGATAATTTTTCTTTTAAGCGTGGAAAGCTTTGACTAGTGGTAACATTTCTCAAAATATTATTAGTATAACTAAATCAATTATTGAGGGTGAAATTTATATACCTCTGACTCCTATAGCAGAGCAACAAAGTACTTTTTCAACTATCTTATTATATTCTCCAATCGTCTTATGTTGTAAAAACTGTTATGGAGACTGTTATCTCTGATGGCCTTTTGGAGTCAAGAGTCTCGGTTTTTTTGTGAAGATACATACCACCTGCTAAATTCAATGTCAAAACGTGATTTTTTCACTATAAAATATAAAATTCCAGTCAAAGCTTAAGCAGCCAACAAGCAAGACATTGATGATATATTTTTCTTATGTTTTCAAGATGACAAAGACAAAGGTATTCTTTGGGATTTCAGATATTCATCGAAATAGTTGGTTATTTTTTTGTGATAATGATATCACTAGTGACAGTTATAAAGAAATCAATGTTATAGCGGGTGAATCCACAAAGTTTAAGAGTATTTCATATGTCGAAGAAATTATTCAACATGTTGATATTGAATAATGATGTGGTTGTCACCACCGAGGCTCTTGTTACTTATTTAACCATTCAAGATCATTCTATTATTGTTGATGATGATCTTTCAAAATATATCGATGATGTTCCTTCAACATCTGATGCATTCGTAATTTCATCCAGTCAAACTCTGTTATGAGTCCTTTTGGTATTCGCGAGATTGTGATGTCTTCAACGAACTTCATGACTCCATTGATATTATGGGAATCGAGAGGGTAGTCCTGAAGTTATGCTAAAAAACAAAAATAAACAAATAAACAAATACTGGGAAATCATGACCACACATAAAGTATCCTTACTATTGAAGAGTTTTAAGAAGGCTCTTGGGTGATTTTGTGATACGAGGATTTCTTAGTGTCAAAATAGACTTAAGTACTTCGTTTAGGAGTCTTTCTAGCGAGAGAAAGTAAGAATTAGGTTAAGTAGAGAGAGATAGTAATATTATATTCATCTCGGTATTTGTGAAGCGTGTGTGGTCCTTTTATAGTACAATTGCGGGTCTCACACGCTTTAATTCATGTTTATTACATTTTTGGTCCATATATCTTTTCATCTTCTCATAATGGCTACTTCTTTAGTAGTCTATACAATTTTCCCTTAATACAATTTCTTCTTTACAATTCTCTCCTAACATACTTCTTCTTTGCAATTCTCTCCTTAACAAACTTCTTCTTTACAATTTTATCCTTAACAAACTTCTTCTTTACAATTTTACCATGTCTTTTATTCTCCCTCATCAGTAGCCCCCCAGTCCTAGTAAAAATAGTTTTACTGGGACTGTAAAGAAGTCTCCATTGCTCCCTCGAACATCTTCTCCTCGGATAACTCCTCTTCAACTCCAAAATTTCCTCCTCGAAAATGCTTTTGAACAATACTTCAAATGCTACATGTCTCTTCGAAAAAATGTCTTTTTAACAAGTATATCCTTCGAATACAAACTACTTTTTAGGTCACACTAACCAGTAGCCCCCCAATCCTTGTAATGTCTTAGCAAGGCTTGACTCAGGCATTGGTAACATCGTGCATCGGAATTCACTGTATCAGCATATCAAAGCCACCAATACCAGGCTAAGAAATTGCAAGGATTGGATCAAGAAGATATGACGTCAGCATTCGTACTTCCTTGCTTGTACATCTTGTTAGAGACCTTTTCGTATTCCCTAGACTAGATTATGCCTCTGCAGCTTCTCCCGCATTTTTTCTATCAACCATTGTGCAAAAAGCATTCGCAGGAGCGCAAACGTGCTAAAGAAGCGCCACCAACTACCCCCGAACCTCCTCGAAATGTGAAGGTGGATAATTCTCTTCCGAAGACCGGTAATCTTGTGTCAAGTATTCCAGTCACTCCGTCGATAACAGCAACGGGAAGTCCCCGATTTTCTCCAGGAAAGACTATCATTACCGAAGACGAGATTCGAGAGCTGCGTAACAAAGCCTTAGCTTCCAAAGGGAAGGACATCGCTTCGGATAATCCTGAGCCATCTACTCAAGAGATTCGGGTTACTCATCAGAGCAAAGTCATCGAAATTCCTGCAGAGTCATCTAGCCAAAGGCCCATCGCTCCTCCAATAATATCTGAAGAGCAAGCGATCCGAATTGCCCCTAAGTCTAAAGGAGACATAACGCTTCCCTTGGAACTTGATGCCATTGTGGGCAACAATATTCGAGGGATCGAGAACAAACATATGGTTGCTCTTCGCAACATATCATACAAGTACTTTTTGCCTTCGGAAGAAATGTTGCTAAGGACCCGGTGAGGGATAACGAACTTGTTGTGTATACTGAAATCATGAATTGGGGACTAAGATTTCCTTTAGACCCATTTTTCATTGAGTATTTTGCTAAGATTGACCTTTGCCCCTCTCAAGCCGGTCCCAATATGTGGTTCACCTTGATGGCATGCATCATGGCTTCGAGAATCTCAAGCTAAGAATTTTCATTGGAGCAGCTCATCGGACTATCTGGGCTAGCCAGAAATCATTTCTTCCCATTTTATTCATTGACCTTTAACCGAAGACAGAAAGTGTTGAAGGACTTGCTAGAGGCTGACAAAAAGAGGAGATAGGAATTCATCTACTTCTCGGGCCATTGGGAGACATGAATTCATCTACTTCTCGGGCCATTGGGAGACAGGCTCAGAGTCAACCCCTTCAAACCCT
Organism: Limnanthes douglasii subsp. nivea; assembly: GCA_036936605.1. NCBI lineage: Eukaryota > Viridiplantae > Streptophyta > Magnoliopsida > Brassicales > Limnanthaceae > Limnanthes > Limnanthes douglasii. Next base: position 27,638,531 of record JAUPFV010000004.1, on the reverse strand, counting down.
CACAAATTATCCCTCTTTAGGACCAACAAATGTAAGTCCTCGAACTATTTTACTTATGGAAATTGCTCGAATGATTTTCTAATTTGATATCTTTGCAGCTATGACTAGTGTCTCAAAACCATACGCAGACCACGTAGAGAGTACCACTGCCATCTTCACTAAACTGAGCGAATGTGCCAAGGAGAATTGGGAAAATAGATTCTGCCTATGCTTTAGGGACAATAATTTGGCCTTGAGCAGACTTTGGAGGTTAAACCCTCTTGACCGGTTGTCCTTAAAAGAACTGATGCCCCCCCTTCTCAAGATGAGGTGTTGGAGCGAGTAACTAAGAAGGACATAGTAATTTACATTCTGAAGCGTTCTCGCGCTAAAAGTCATTTAGGTGAACCAGATGAGGAAGTTGACCCCAAAGATCATCAGTCAAAAATTGAAGGAGTAGTCGTCAACCAAGAGCCATCTTCCTCGGCCAACATTGTGACACCCAACACCAACTCTCCCCCAAAAAGTCTGTCCATCCTCAGAAGAAGAAAGACTCTCAGGAAAAATATAGAAAGGACAAAGCTGTCCTGGATCCCATCCAGGAATTATCCAATGACGGAAAAATACAAGACGATGCCCCAGAACTTTCCCAAGAAATTGAGCTCCAAAAAGCATCAAGTGAGCCTGAAAAATAAGTTGGAGATAATTCCCTCAAACAAGACTCAAATCAAACACCCAGTTCTCCTCTTACCCAGGCCTCAAATCCAGCCCCCACCGAAAATCCCCCTGTCTTGGCACCACTGCCCATTCCTCAAAGCAATCCTCCTCAACATGTAGACCTTAATATTTTAGTAGGAGAGTCATCAGATTTTGATCCCGCAGCCTTAGGCGCACCCACCAGTTCCTTCGAAGTTCCTTTTCATGATAAATTTTCACTAAGTCTTCGAAGCCTGCTATACACGTCCGTTAACAGGGGAAATAAAATGCAGCATTTAGAGAATAAAAAAATCACTATAAGTTTAAGGTATCCCTGATTACTTTGCAGCTTGAAGAGGCAAAGAAACAATATGCTATTGTGGAGAGTCAAGCAGATGCCCTCTAAAAAAAATTGTATGTCTTGGAAAATTATGTCATCATGCTCGAACGGTGCTGCCAGGAAGAAATAGACCTCTATCAAAAGAAGATGAGGGCTCAAGAAAAACTCCTGGTGGAACTGCAAAAAGCTCATGAACTAGCCTGCCGAGGATTTAAGGACTGTTGCGATGACTATGAAAAAGTGATAAAGGACCGGGAAAATTTGGTGAAAAGAATTGAAGACTTTCCTAGGCAAGTGGAGGAGGAGAAGGAAAAGTAGTGAATGCCTATGTGGCTAAGTGTAAAGACAATCTTAATGCCCGAGATGCTACAATTCGGGCAGGGCTGATCACCCAGATTCATGCAGAACACCCTGAATATGTCCTGGGGAGTTTTTGGAAGCTTGTCGCCCCCGACCTTCGTCCTCCAAACATTCTGGTGAGTGACAGTGAAGAATCAGACACAGAAGAGAGCACCTCTACGAAAATTTTTGACTAGGAAAAGATGTTAGGCCATTGTGGCAATTTTTGTGTATAAGTCCTTGTAAGGCAGTTTTTGTAAGCCATCTGATGTTCTTCGATGAGCATTTTATAACTTGTAGCTCCTCGAATTTTTGTGTATGGCACTTTGTCTGAATGATAAGTTTATGAGTGATGACTCTCCATATATCTCTTATGAAAAAATGAGTATGCCAACTTGCGTTGAATAGTTGTTGATAAATCGATTTGCATCGTAATATTCAGTGTATGCTGCATTAAGGCTAGCTAAAAATAATTCGATGAACCAAAAGGTCGCCATAAAGAATAGTTCGAAGCATAAAATGTCACTTCTCACAGAATAGTCTAAGGAAACACTACCTCATAGAGAATAGTTCGAGGAGTGAAATGCTTCCTCACAATGAATAGTTCGAGGCACAAAATGTGCTTTTGAAAAGAATAGTACAAGGCAAAAAATGGAGTTGTATTGATTAGCTCATAGGGACACCTCATTAAAACCTTCCTGTGCCTAACAGGGTAGGAAATAGTATGCCCTCATTGTTTTTCGTTAACCTGGAAAGATAAAAAATACATATAATACATGCTAACTTGTTCCTCATTCGAGGTACAATTTTAAATGTTCGATGTTCCATGGCAGCATTAGACATCGCCCTTCATTGTCTTTTAATCTGTATGTTCCCTGTTTTACCTTCTCCGTCACTTCATAGGGGCCCTCCCAATTTGGTCCCAATTTTCCAAGACTCTTCTCTTTAGTGTGTAGAAAGACTTTGCGTAATACTTTGTCCCCCATCTTAAAATCTATGTGCTTTACTTTAGAAGCATATCGACTCCTCATTACAGTTTGATAATGCAAAAACTTCAACTGTGCGCGTTGTCTCTTCTCTTCAACCAAATCTAATTCCAAGGCTCTACTTTGATCGTTCAAGTCTGCTGTATAAGTTGCCACACGATATGATGGGAAGACAAACTCCGAAGGGACAATGGCATCCATACCATATACTAATGCAAACGGAGATGCAGTAGTGGCAGTTCGAGGCGTTGTCCTATAAGCCCACAATACTTCTTGTAAATAATCAGGCCATATTCCTTCATTTCCTTCCAAATTCTTTTTTAATCCATCCAGAATTGTTCGATTGGTCACTTCCACCTGTCCGTTAGCTTGGGGGTGAAATGGGGCAGAAAAACATTGTCGTATGCCCCTGGAAAGGCAAAAGCTTTTAAACTCCTTGGTGTCGAATTGAGGTTCGTTATCCGTTGTGATCTGCAGTGGTACCCCAAAGCGACAGTAAATATTTGAAACGACGAATTTGATAACATCTTTGGCTTTCGTCCCTGCTAGGGGTTCCGCTTCCACCCACTTAGATAAATAATCCACCGCTAAGATTATAGTCTGTCTGCCTCCAGACTCCATTGGTAGGGGCCCAACTAAATCAATGCCCCACCTGTTAAATGGGACCGCCTCTGAAATACTCTCTAATAATACCCCATGCTTGTGGATTACGTTTGCATAGCGCTGACACGTATCACATCGTTTTACCAAGTCTTTCGCATCCGAAGAAATAGTCGGCCAATAATAACCAGCCAGAAACAGCCGTCGAATTAACGCCTTATACCCACAATGGGCTGAACCTTCCCCATCGTGCGATTCGGACATAACAAATTACGACTCATCCTTGTTCAGACACCTTAGTAATGGTCGGCTCAAATATTTCTTATACTGAACACCTCCCAACATGATATACCCATGAGACTTGAACCTGACCTTCCTAGCCTCGTACTTTCCAGCAGGTAAAGTATCTTTTTCCAAGAAGTCAATAATTTCTGACCTCCAATCATTTGTGATCACATTGCTTACCTCTTTAATATTCATTGAATGCTCCGCCTCAATCATGACCGAAGGATGATCCTGAATCAAGACCCATGGGTATCCCTCCGTCCGTGAGGCTGTGGCCAAAGAATCTGGGACGATATTTGCCTATCTTCGAACATGTTCATATTTAACCCCATCGAACTCAGAAACCAAATATTTTAACGCTTTCAGATATTGTATCAGCTTATCTTTTCTGGCCTCAGATTCCCCCAAAGCTTGGTTTATCACCAACTGTAAGTCACTGATCAGTTTAATCTTTTTGGCCCCACATATCCGAGCTAAACGCAAACCCGCCAATGCTGCCTCATACTCCGCTTTATTATTAGTTGCTTTGAAACTAAATCGAATAGCTTGAAACATAGCTATCCCTTATGGAGAAATTAATTGGACACCCGCACCACTTCCAGAGTTATTCGACCATCCATCCGTTCGAACCAACCATTTCGCGTCATCAAAATGGTCAATGATCTCCATGTCCTCTTTGTCTGAGTGGAATTCAACCAAAAAGTCAGCCAAAACCTGGGCTTTTATCGTCGTCTGAGGCTCAAATGCTATGTCAAAATCTCCCAATTCCACTGACCATTTAGCCATCCTCGCAGAGATATCGGGCCTTTGTAACAGACCTTTTAGGGGGAACGTTGTTCGAACAACTATAGGATGTGCCTAGAAGTAAGGTCTTATCTTTCGGGCAGCTGTTACCAACGCCAAAGCTACCTTCTCCAACTTGAGATATCATTTCTCTGCATCCAACAAACTTTTACTGACATAGTAGATAGGTTTCAAAATAGTGTCCTCTTCTCGGAGTAAAACAGCACTGACCGCACAATCTGAAACCACTACATATACAATTAATCTTTCCCCCACCAATGGCTTAGACAGTACATCAGGGGATGTCAAATATTCCTGAATTTGGCGAAAAGCCGTTGAACATTCATCAGTCCAATTAAATTGTTTCGCGTTTCGTAATACCTTAAAGAAAGGTGCACATTTATCCGAGGACCGAGAAATGAATCTATTCAGTGCTGTCAATCTCCCTGTTAAGATCTAGACTTTCTTGATATTCCGAGGTGGAGTCATGGTGATTAAAGCTTTTATCTGTTCTGAGTCAGCCTCGATGCCTTTTATACTTATCATATGGCCAAGGAACTTGCCCGATCGTACCCCAACAACACACTTTTCCGGGTTCAGTTTCAAATTGACCTTACTCAAATTATTAAAAGTCTCCTCCAGGTCAGCAAAATGATCTTCGTCCCGCAAACTCTTGACAAGCATATCATCAATATACGCTTCGACATTCCGACCAATTTTCCCCTCAAAGGTTTTGTTGACCAAACGCTGATAAGTTTCCCCTGCATTCTTTAGGCCAAATGGCATAACCTTGTAACAATATAATCCTCTTCCGGTAATAAATGACGTGCTCTCTTCATCTTGTGCATCCAACCGCATTTGATTATACCCTGAATACGCGTCCATGAAAGACAACAATCGATTTCCCGAGGTTGAATCCACTAACTGATCAATGCGGGGTACCAGAAAATGATCCTTAGGACAAGCTCTGTTTAGGTCCGTGAAGTCCACGCACATTCTTCACTTTCCATTCTTTTTCCTGACCAAGACTGGATTCGAGGCCCATACGGGATAATGCGACTCACGAATGTGGCCTATGCTTAATAGTCTTTCCACTTCCAAAAGAATAGCTGCAGCATTCTCCTGAGAAACTGGTCTCCTTTTCTGGACAATGGGTCGAACATCAAGTCGTACCGCAAGTTTATGACATATTATCTCTGATGGTACTCCCGTAACATCCTGTGCACACCAAGCAAACATATCGAGTTTGTTAGACAAAAACGCAATTAATCTTTCCCTGAACTCAAAAGAAATTTTTACTCCGATCTTCAGAAATTTTCCATCTCCAAATTTACGTTCCTCGGAATCCTCTTATGGGACCAGAAATCCGGGGGACTCCCTCGGATCATCACATGGAATGATTTCCGAGGAAGGCCCCTTTAATTGCTATGTCTTGTCCGATATTTCTCCCCGACCTCCCTTCAAGGATAAAGCGATCTGGTAACATTCGTGGGCCATCTTCTGGCTGCTCCTAATTGTCCCGATGTTGTTTCCTACCACATGTTTCAGACATTGATGCACCGTCGAAATCACACCATGCATACGGGACAGCCAAGAGCGACCCAAAATTGCATTATACGAAGTTAGTGCATCGACAACAATAAACAGTACTTCCACCTCCTTCTTGAACGGTCCACGGCCTAACTCGACCACACACTGAAATTCTCCAACAACCACTGCTGTGGCGCCGGTAAATCCTACTATGGTCCTGTCTTATCGACGTATAATCGGTGGGTCAGAAATTCTCCTGTAAGTGCTCATAAACAAGATGTTCGCTGAACTTCCTGTATCAACAAGTATCTTCTGAACTTGATCACCAGCAATACCCGCGACAATCACCACCGCATCTTCGTTCGGGCCCGCGACATTTCGCATATTATCATCATCAAAACATATGATGGGGGAGGGTAATCGGTGCATTTGTCCCGACACCCCGGCTTCAATCTGGTTAGTCAGATTTACCATATGCCTTTTCCGCAAGCTATTAGAATTCCCTACGATGGTATCCCCTCCAAAGATTGCCAGTGACTCAAAGAAAGCACAGAGATCGTTTACTTTCCCCCTCAGAATAACTTCCATCACCATATTTACGTTGTTCATTCCCTAATTGGGATCCAGATACTCTTGCTCAATATAAAAAACGTCAACTTCCTCGGAAATCACCATAGCTGTGTCAGCGATTTATGGAACAGTCTTTACCGCCGCATTTTTTTGAGAATGTTTTTTCACAAACTCTAGCAACATTCCATTCTCAATCAAAGCTTGCACTTCTTTTTTCAAAGCAATATAGTCCTTCGTCGTGATACTTACAATAGTTGCTAACGCTTCTGCTTTCCCTCGGAGTTTGAATAGGAAAAGGTTTTCTGAAAGGCACCGTTGATCTTGCCTTATCAAATATCGTGGCGAAATTTTCCGTTAACTCCGCGAAATAGTCTGGTCGAACCCATTTGTTCGAAATTGGTCTAGCCCCTTGATTGTAATTTTGTTGGTTGCCATAATACTATTGGTTTGTTTTCTGCCTCGGCGGATAATGACCCATACTTTTAGCTTGAACATTGGCACGAGGCCCTTGGTTATTAGACTCGGATCTCTAAAACTGGTTCTGATCTAATTGATCACCGGATCCTTTCTCAGATGCCTGAGTCTTTTCCACCAGAATTCTCTTCTCAACCTGATCCAATAATGCTCCAAAGGTCATGGCCTGACTCTCCGCCACCATGTCCTTCAATAGTCCGGGGAGTAGGCCCATCCTGAAAGCTGCAAGTGTCACTGAGTCTTTACAATACTCCATGTTTGTTTTCATTTTGACGAATCGGTTGGTATAATTCTTCAATCTTTCCCCAACTTTTTGTCTACAATAGATTATCGTAACTCCATTAGCTCTGAACTTTTTGCTCCCCACAAAATGCTGTCTACAGATATTCCAGAACATGTCGAAATTCTTTATCGAGCCATGCGGAAGTCTATTATACCACTTGGAAGCTACCCCCTTGAAGGTATGAGAAAACGATCTACACAACAATTTATCATCGTCATCAAAATTAATCATGAAGTTTTTGAATTGCTCGATGTGGTTATCAGGGTCTTGTGTCCCATCAAACTTTTCTAACTTCGAGATATCGAAATGCTTTGGGAGATTGCCCACCAGAATTTCCGGGGACAGAGGAGAAGCTCTCCAATTATGACCCGTCCGATAAGCATTAAATCTCAAGTTTTCATTGCTCGGAAAATACAATCCCTCCTCAGACGGTAGAGTATATTGATGCTGCCACTCCGAATTTCGCGGGCCAACATTTTGGTTTCTAGCGGGAAAATTCGTTTGGCCATAACCCCGCTCATTAGCTCGAGTATGATAACTCTTCTCCCTTAGATATTTCCTCTTCGAGCTCATTCCCCTCTGGTAAACTGCGTGTCCTCGCCCATGTCTTTTCTTTCTATGATTTTTCCTAGGAGATGACTCCGACGAGCTGTAATGAGAATAATCGCTCGAGTCAGATGACTCCAGACGTCGTTTTTCTTTCCTCCTCGAAGATCTTTGTTTTTCTTTCCTTCTCGAAGATCGTCGTTTTTCTTTCCTCCTCGAAGATCGTCGTTCATCTTCTCTATATCTATCATCCCTGGCTTTAGGACGAAAATCGGTTTCGCGCTCCTCTTTTTCACTGTCTGGCTCCCTTCTCACCTCAGAGCGAAGATTTTCCCGAACAGGTTCCTTTTCTGCCTTCAATATTTCGATCTCCAACAACAATTCGTTCCTTCGAGCCAACATATCTGATTCATCAAAAGTGTCTCTGACGCGTTGGCCCCCATGCGCCTCGTACTCCATGTCATTCCGATAAGGAACTATTTCCAAGAAGCGATTGTCGTTAGAACAATCTTCGTTTCACACAGACGACGCCACTGAAGAGTTTTAAGAAGGCTCTGGGGTGATTTTGTGATACGAGGATTTCTTAGTGTCAAAATAGACTTAAGTACTTCGTTTAGGAGTCTTTCTAGAGAGATAAAGTAAGAATTAGGTTAAGTAGAGAGAGAAAGTAATATTATATTCATCTCGGGATCTATGAAGCGTGTGTGGTCCTTTTATAGTACAATTACGGGTCCCAGGATGGGCCTAATACCATCACTTATCTAAGTAATATTAGATCATTTCTTGATCTAATACCATCACTTATCTCGTTTGATATTTAATCGGACGTCATATGCTTTTTATTTCATGTTAAGAAACCAGTATAACACTTATGATCATCAACATACTTTTTGTAATTATATATCCTTTCGACTCCATGAACACCATTTGCTTTCTTTCATTTAATTATATACAAAATTATTATTTTTCTAATTATTAAGAAATTTATAAGTAAATCCATGTTCGATAGCAAATTGAGATAAAACAAGAAGCATGAATGTAACACCACATTCAAATACATGCCCAACACCTTGAATGTCATTAATTCAAATTCTAGTAGCAAGTTATTTTTCTTATACTAAAAAAAATAAACACTTGAACTAAGTATTTCAATTAGTAAATTATCTTTAAATAGCGAATCAGTATTATGTAATGATACTCTATCCAAATCAACAACGTCAATACCTAAATCTATAGTTTCAACAGTTTCATCGATCCCAATAATAATATCTTGACTTTAACTATGACTACACAATACAACCAATTATTAAAATCATTTCACGATACAAAAAACTGTTCTTATATGGGCTAGCCTAAAATAAGACCCCGTTTTGCTTAAACAAAACCTCTATCCATCTTGTTTTCAAAAAATGAATTGTTTAAAATACTTTTATCTTACAAAAACATAAAAAATGAGGTCTTGTTTTAACAAAATCGAATCTTGATCCAACCATGATCTCTTTTTAACGAAACAGATCTCATTCTAGTTTAGCCCTTTTTAAATTCACCAAATAAACATCTGAAGGTAAAACGATCCCTCACCACCCCACATGTTTGTTATGAAATCAACTATCCCTTCATAATTTTTAAAAATATTAAATAGGTAAAAAAATGGGAAATTGTACTTAAAGTACCCACTCAACTATTCAATTGTCACTTACCACCCAAGGTTTGATCAATTGTTACTTAATACCCATCTCAACTACCTTATTGTCACTTACAACCTAATTTTATTTTAATACCCTAACTACCCTTAACCCACTATATAAACCTTATTTTCTGTTTTCTTTCTATTTTTTCTAGCTTTTTGAAGATTTGAATTTGTTAGCCGCTCTAACCACCTAACCCTACCAACCACCACGAGCTGGGTTGAAATCACATTTTCCGGTGATCGGAAGCTGCTAAAGGTTTGTTTCTTTATGTAAGTTGTTGTGTTAGACCTGTCTAACCTCTGTTTTATACGTACAGGAGTTGATCGTCGCTTGTTGGAATCTTATAGCTTACAAGTAATCGTGTTGCGAGCTTTTTAGGTAATTAACTACCGATTTCAAAGTAATTTATTAGTTTTCTCTGTTGGAATAGGTTATATTCTACTGTTTTTAGATGCCATTGCCTGATTTCGAGCTTTTCTCTGTTTTTTTTGTTATAGTGATCTGTTATTGTTTAGTTAATATTGTTCGTTATATAGTTCGTTATATAATTTGTTAGTGCTTTAGTTTTGTCTTGAATGTGTAGATTACGAGTTTTTAGGTCAGTTAGAGTATTGTATTTCGAAACAAATATCAGGGCCGGTGTTACATAGAAATATCAGGATAGGATGCGAATAGCTCTATGTATATATACACAATTCGTAAGATAGGATGCGAATTGGTGCAGTAAATAATCTGCACAGTTTTGTGACTAATAACAAATATCAGGACTTTATTACCTACAAATATCAGGACAAGATGCGAATAGATAGTTGTAGGTATACACAATTCGCACCTTAGGATGCGAATTGTTTGATGCAGTACTAAATGTTTTGCACCTAGTTTTTGTGACTAATAACAAATAACTTGTATTGTCCAGGTTAAGAGATGTCTAAATCACGAGTTTGTATTTTTAAATATGGTCACCAAACTGCAATTGTGCCTTTCACGGAGTTTGAAAGCTTCGAAAGTATCCAAGCTTATGTAGAGTATACATGGGAGGAGCTTGCCACAGGTGAGTACCTAATTACTTACTCCTGCGGGGATCACAATAATTGTTTCTTTAATAACCAGAATGATTTTATTGGGTTAGTGTTATATCTTGATTTGGAGCGTTTAAAACGGGTTAGTTTTCTCATAGAACAACATGTCTTCGATAAGGGTTCTGGTAATAAAAGTTCTGTTGATAAGAGCTCTGGTGGTAAGGATTCTGGTGGTAAGCGTAAAGAGCGTAGCTTGATTTTGGGAGAACCATCTCTTGATCAACTAGTTAGCGGGGAGAGTAGTAACGGTTTAGTTAATTCTGATCAGAGGAAAAAACAACTTGCTACTGCTGGTTGGGCTGATATTATTACATGAGTGGGTCAAGCTTTTGAAGAAGGTGCTGCCGGTCTGAGGGTATTCTTGTGCAAGTTTGCGTTAGAGCATGGTTTTTCTTTCAAATACCTGCACAACACAACAAATAAGATCATTGCTTATTGTGAAAATAAGCTAACAAGCGGGTGCAATTGGAGGGTTTATGCATCTATTGACTCAAACACCAGCCTTATGACGATCAAGAAGCATTTCCCGTACCATACTTGCAGTCCTGTTTTCTCCCAGAAGCATAAGCATAAGCGGCACATGCATTTGACATCAGATTTGATTGCAGAGGAAATTCAGGATTCTCTCCGGACCTGCCATTCGTTGACGGCCAAAACCATACAATCGACTGTCAAACAAGATTGCGGTCTTGACATCTCTTATCGTTTGTCATGGAATGCTTTAGAGAAGGCTAGGAGGGGAGTTTTTGGAGATAGTTCAAGTTCTTTTAGTTTACTAAGCGGATACTTCAAACGCTTGAAGAGCCGGGACATTACTTCAGACTGCCAGTTGGAGTTGTCAGCTGGAAACCGATTCAAGCGCTGTTTTGTAGCATTCGGTTCGTCCCTTACTGGTTTTCATTCATGCCGTCCAATGTTATTTGTCGATGGAACCCACTTATATGGCAAGTACAAGGGTACATTACTCACTGCTGTAGCAAAGGACGGAAACAACGGTTAGTTATATTTATCTAGTTAATGAACGATGTTTTTTTGTGAAAATGCTGATGCTGTTCACAGCAGATGATGCGAATTAAGCAGTGTTGTGATCCTCACATTTCGCATTTGAGGCTGCGAATTATGCATATTGCTGAGTAAACTGTACCTACATCGCAGCTTGAGTTAGGTATTATTTAAAGTTTCCACAAGCTACGAATTCACATGCCAAGCTGCGAACTGTTTGCATGAGCAATTAAGATGTCACACATATTTTGCGTGACAAGCTGCGAATTGTTCCAGGACAGCATGTGAATTGTTACTCATTCTTAAACGTTTGCATACTGTTGTAGTGTTTATTTGATCTGCCTTTTTCCAGGACTATTCCCTGTTGCTGTTGGTGTAGTTAGCATTGAAGATTGGGACAATTGGATGTGGTTTTTGGGGTGTTTGAAACCACATTTGCTGGATCGCCAGATCACATTTATTTTAGACCGTCATTCTGGTATTGTTAATGCTGTTTCTGTCTTGTATCCAAACTGCTATCATGCGTACTGGTTATTTCCATCTCATGCAGAATTTGAGAGCCAAACTGGAACATACTAACATGGAGTATAAAAAAAAGATGTTGAGTTTCTTCCACCGTCTTGCTTATGCTCCCAGTCAAGAGCTTTTTAAAGATATACTAACAACTTTTCTATGTGAAGGTGGTGAGAGAATGAGTGATTTTCTTGCAAATTTACCCCCTGAAAAGTATGCGCAGGCTTACGTAAAAGGGAAGCGATACGGCTCTATGGCTTCTACCGCAGCTGAATCGTTCAACAATCAGATTAAAAAATATTGTGGCTTACCAATTGTTGAGTTTATTGATTGGATTAGAGTCTTGCTTATGACTCAGGTTTCCCGGAGATACGAAGAAGGTCTCAGCTGGAGTACTAATTTGGTTCGCGAGTACGAGAAGAAGCTAAAGCAGAATGTTGACATGTGCCGAAGTTGGGTAGTACGTAAGTCCTCTTCCGCCATGTTCGAAGTCTTTTCGACTCCTGTGGCTGTTGTTAATCTGTTGGATTTCAAATGTTCATGCGGATCATGGCAACAAGAGTGTTTTCCATGTGCTCATGCTCTAGCGGCATTACAATACACCGACCAAGATCCATTGACTGTAATAGAACCCTTCTTTACGGTTAAGAATTACAGGGAAAGTTACTCTTTCAGCATACCAGCTATAACTGATTTCGGCGAAGGGTCCAGCGCTAACGATCCTTCTTTTGTTGAAGTTCTGCCTCCGAACGTTAAGAGACGCTCCGGAAGGCCTAAGAAAAAGCGAATCCCTTCTAGAGGAGAAATCTCAACCAAGAAGTTAAGGTGTGGCCGATGTTCGAAATCAGGCCATAACCGGAGGACTTGTGATGTTCCAGTTTAAGGACATTTATTTTTGTAGCATAGTTATTGTTCTGTACAGAAAACTAAACATTTGTACATTCCTGTGTTTTTGTATCTGCCACTATTGGAGTTGTAAACATTTCGCATCCTGTGCTGCGAATCATGTACAATATGTTGGTGTATTGTTACAAATATCTATCAGGATTACATGCGAATTATGTGCAATTATGTGAAATTTCAACAGGATGCGAATTATGATAAGCGAATTATGTTCTAGTTCAACAGGATGCGAATTATGTGAAATTATGTGCAATTATGTGAAATTTCAACAGGATTACATGCGAATTATGTGCAATTAGAAGTCATGATATTTGTCTTATAATAAGCTGCGAATTGTCATTTATAAAAATACCAGGATATTCAGTAAGGTTGAAAATAAGTAATATATCAGGTTAACATGCGAATGAAGTGCAAAATGTATTTGGATGCGAATCAGTTATATCATTGAAATTCCCTAAACAAGTTGGATTACAAAAAGGAGGATTACAATATTTCCAGAAACTAACAACTGTTTACATATATCAGTACAAGCTACTATTGCTAGTTAGCTGCATTCCAAAAAAACAAAAAACAAAAACCAACTCTAGCAGTTGGTAGAGGATTCATCACCAACTGTTTCCTCTTTCTCCTTTTTGTGCTGATCATCTTTGTCTTTCTCCTCTTTGTCTTCGACTTTCTCTTTCTCTTCCACTTTATCTTCAGCTTCAACATCAACGTCCATCATGCTTAAAATTTTTGTCCTTGATGGACCAGCTTCGTCTTCCCTCTTCCTTTTGTTGTTTCGAACCTCTGCCGTTTGAGGTTGCACCTTTTCTGGCTGAGGTGCAGCAGGAAGCATTGGAACCTGTTCTGGCTGAGGTTCAGCAGCAACCTGTGGAACAACCTCCACTGGTTGAGAGTCAGCAGAACAGTAGTCATCATACATGTCTAGTTCGAAGACAGAGACTGGGCTTGGGGGTGGTACTGCTGGCATGATCAACTCATCACTCCAGTTAACGGTTAAGGATGACCAGGAGTCACCAAGAGAACCGAGTGAACCAGAGTTTGAGTATGAGGTGGTTGTTGTGGTGGTGGAAAAAGACATGACTGTTTGAATTCGAAGAGAAGAAGAGGTGTTTTTAAAAAAATATAGAGTTTTGTGTAAAATTAGCCTTTGGTTACTAGAGGTTTTTATAAGGAAATGAGGTAATCATTACATATCCTCCATGTCCAATCAGCATTTAATGAATTATGTACTTGATTAGATTGTTTTTTGTGTGCTCAATGTAGAAAACGTTTACCAAGGCATAAGCCACAGCCTGTTCGTATCCTTCCACTTTGTATTTTTAATTTTTTATTCCTGCACCAGGCTGCGAACTGGGTTTAAGCTGGGATACCAGGATGCGAACTGTGTGTGAAGTGATTACCATCTATCAGGTTAGGCTGCGAAATATTTGATGATAAGTTAGGAAACGAACTGTTCATAATGATTTAGGTTGCGAACTGTTCATACATACCTGAGTAAACTACCAGGATCATAATCAACCATTATATATCAGGTTATGATGCGAACTATAAGATAAGGAGTATTCAGAGATGTGAGAATGTAATTTGTTTATATATGCACAACAAAACTAAAAATTACAACAGACATATGTATTTACAAGCAACAGATGTATTTACAAGCAATACACGAATCAGCCATATGTGATGGTGTCTATGTCATTTAAAAAGTAATAGAACATTTCTGCTCTGAAGGCAGTCACCATATCTGCATCGTATTTTTTCTGGACTTATCCATGCTCAATAATATCCCTTGCATATTTGCAGACGAAGACACCACAGTCCACGCTGCCTCGCTTTTGTTGTGGGAAGCCTCTTTCCACTTTCACCTTCCACCCTGTAGTATATTTGGGTAGGAATCCTCTATCCAACAAATATTTGATCTGTGTATAATAATTAGTGTTAGGAATATGCACAAAAACAAAAACTGTTGGTGACATACAATTCGCATCCTCAGGCTGCGAATTATATTACAATAAATCATACACAATTCGCATCTTAGGTTGCGAATTGTATGACAGTCTTGATAGGCTGCGAATTGAGTTGTGGACAGGCTGCGCATTGTATCCAACATGGATAGGCTGCGAATTGAGTTATGGACAGGCTGCGAAAAAACATCTTGTTTACTCACAATTCGCAGCATACCAGATCTCATTTCGCAGCATGCATACTTAAAATGTGTTCAGATTTAAGTGTATAGTTTGGAATATTTACCAGTAGTGCAGGTGTTCTTGTGGTGGTGTCTATGGCATGAAGCTTAGGTAGAAGCGAGTTGTAGTTTGAAATTGTTCTTCCGTCAACGTCGATGACGAGCAACGTCCAGTGGTTTTTATTGTCCTTCGACTCGGTGCACACTGGAACCATGATGATGTTGGCATTTTTGCGCCCCTTCCTAAAAGCCATGTCCACCAGATTTTCCACTTGCCACCCTGCTTTCATTTGATGCTGCATCCAAGCAAGAGTATATTAAAGTGATAACATTTCTGAGAACTTTGTTCAATTTACGTGAGCTAAACTTACCGCAGTCATGCCCGAAATCAGTATGGCGTCGTGATGCTCTCCTTTAGCTTTAGTGCATGGAACTTTGTAGTCTGCATCTTCAAGCATCTTTCGAATCCAAGCATCGATAAGCTAAAAAAGGAGTTGTAGATTTATGTTAAATATAGAATACATATTTGAAACATTGAAAATAAAGTTGGTTGACAATTGGATACCTTTACGTCCAGCTCCAGTTCTAAAGGTAGTGCCATGAGATCACTCGCTTGCACCCTGATTCCGTACGTAAACTTGGACTCCGGTAACTGCCATACCACTGGATCAGGGGTGTCGCTCTCGTAGGCTTTAACCAACTGTATTTTGTGGTATTGTGCCACATCGATACAGTCAGTTACTTTTGTTTTCTTTGGCCAGTCGCTGTATTCTACTACTGGCGGTTCCCGCATTGTAATTACGAACTCTTCTTCTTCCTCTTCCACTTGAGGCTGCGTTTGTGTCAGTAGCGCAAAACTTGGCTCATCTATCTCTTTACTGGGCTCGAGCTTAGTAAATAACAAAAATCAAGAGTAGAAGGGCGTCAGTGGTTTATAAGTGCAACTAGTCCAAACAGTTCGCAGCTTAGGTTGCGAAATGTAAGGTTCCAGTTAAATAAATTTATTATTATATATCAGGGTAGGGTGCAAACTGTTCGAGGTTCCACTGAACAGTTCGCATCCTACCCTGATATTCGTTTGTAATACCCCAATCTGCATTAGACACAAATCTTATGTTATGATGCGAAATCATTATAAGTAGGCCTTACCGCACGGTCAGCGACAACCACTGCCGTTGACTTGTTCGGCATAGGATCTGGATCGTGTCGGCAGAAATCATAAAAGTCATCCTCCGACATGTTCTCCAGAGACCGTTGTATTATAGAATCGTAATATACATTATCAATTTCATTTAAAAATGTCTGTGAAACTTGAGTACTAATACCATCAACAAAAGCATCGGGTAAACCTACTGTGTTATCGTGGGACTCTGGAGCTGGCAGTTAATTTATTACCGGGCCTACAGTTTGACGTTGGCTTAGCAATTCTGACTTTGCTGACAGCACCGTTGGTCTTTGAGGTTCAACCGAAGAAGTGGTGTTGTCTTCTAAGGATGGTCCTTCCTGGCTGAGTAGTTCTGTCTTCTCACCGGGATGGATAGGTTCTGACTCTTGAGGTGCTATCTCTTGAGTTAGCCTTTCTCTCTTCGCCAAGGTTATCTGTTGCTGCTGTTGTTGTTCTTGTTGTCCTTGTTGCTCTTGTTGTTGTTGTTCTTGTTGCCGGGGTTGTTGCTGGTGGTGTTCTTCTTGTTGTTGTTGCTGGGGGTGTTCTTGTTGTTGTTGCTGTTCGTGTTCTTCTTGGTCTTGTTGTTGCTGGTTGCGTTCTTCTTAGTCTTGGTGTTGGGTTTGTTATTGTTGTTGTTCTTCTTGTTGCTGTTGTTCCTGTTGTTGTTGTTGCTGTTGTTCCTATTGTTGTTGTTGCTGTTGTTCCTGTTGTTGTTGTTGTTCTTCTTCTTCTTCTTCTTGCTGTTGCTGGGGGTGTTCTTCTTCTCGTTGTTGTTGTTGTTGTTGTTGTTGTTGTTGCTGCTGGTCTTGCTGTTTCTGCTGGTGTTGTTGTTGGCTTTCGGTCTCCTATTTCATAAACAAAAGGGTGGAAGGGTTAAGCATAAGTTAATAATTGTGTAATCACATTTCGCATCCTAACCTGATATCTATGTTATACATTCCTAACAATTCGCATCTCAGCATGCGAATTGTGTAATAACCAAACCATCAGTTTATTACATAATTCGCAGCTCAAGCTGCGAAACGTTTGGACAGGACTACACAAGAGTCCTGATATTTGTTTGATAACATCATATCATCTACTTACATTATCTACCTCCTCTGTATGTGTCTCCATGGTGGGTGAATTGTGGGCATCATCATCCCTTTCTTCCCGCAGTACTCCATCAGCATGGTGCTGATCAACATTAGACACGGATGCTTGCTGATCAGTGGATTTTTGTCCCTCTGGAAGTGCTGCTGGTACCTGCTTTATTGGGCTTTCAGTACGGTAAATTGGCAGAGAGATAGCATTGTGGAGTTGTTGTGCTTCAAGTTCCGCTATCTTGCGTTTCAATTCTTTCAGCTGCAAAAATCATAGCAAACTTTTTATAAACATATTAAGTGCTGATTGTACTGATTATTTAAGGTTCAAGTCATACTTACTTCTCTGGCCTGTTTGTCTATTTTTCGCTCGTACTTGTTCTTGTCGGCGTATGTCTTCAAACGCTTTGATTGAGCAGCAATATCGGGATTAGGTTCTCTGCGTTTGAATAAATAATCACTGATTGTTTGACTCGTACTGGTTGTGTCGGTGTCGGAGGGCTCTTGCCTGGATTTTCCTTTCGGTTGTGGTGGAATCGTTTTCTTGGGGAGTCTTGGTGGTGGAATCGATGGCTCGGGTGGTGTTGGATGTTCGAGTGTGGGAGACATCACCTTATTCATTACATTCTGTGATGCTCGTCTCATTTGTTTTGGTTTTGATGCTGCGCTTTTCGTCCTCTTCCTAGGTCTTTCTTCCGGTGAAGTAGGTTCCGTTACTTCTGCATCTTCACCATCTTCTCTTTCTCCGAAAGCTTTAATTTCAGCCTCGGTAAGCTGTAATGGACCTTGTAAAACCTACCAACAGATGCACATGTAAGTAAATTAATTGTTTCCAAAGTATGAGGGTGTAGAGAAACAATTTGTTTTTTATAAACAGTTCGCATCATATGATGCGAACTGTGTGGTTTTAATCATGTTAGAGTTGCAAAACATTCGCATTCTGAGCTATGGACAGGCTGCGAATTGAGTTATGGACAGGCTGCGAATTGAGTTATGGACAGGCTGCGAATTGAGTTATGGACAGGCTGCGAGGTAAAATTCATATCAGGCTGCGAAATGATTGATACATTTTTCTAAGCAAAACGCATGATATGCTGCGAACTGTTTGCACCCCCAGTTCAATACATATATAAAGCTGTTACCTGGTCATTATCCAGCAAGGGTGTTCGAATAAGATATGTCATGGTTGATGCTTGGCACTCTAACCCCAACCATTTGAAAAACCTTGGTATCGATGTTGGCTTCGCTATCTCGTGGCCGATTGTTGTGTGCTCCATGATGAAGGGCTGCATGGGGACAGGATTTATCAACACGATGCTATATACATAACTAATTTTTATATTTAATAGATCAATCTTACAACTATAAGGGCGACGCAACCGACGACTTTATCAGCTCTTTCTATTGCTAAGCAACTCCTGATAGACTGTCGAAGCTTGTACAGTATTGATCCAGCCCAGTCATAATTGTTTATTTTGTTGAGGTTTTCAACGTAATAAACCGTGCTCCAGCCCAGGATATCTCCAGATACGGAGTAGAATAGTGTGGAGCACAAAAACAGTATCAACAGCCTCACAACATCTTCCAACTCATGCTCCCCTCCTTCGTTTATGGCCTTCGCTATACCCTCCTGTAAAACCAACGACAACATGCTATGTTAGAAATTTACAGAATCTTGCTTTATAAAGATGAAGTCCATTTTAGGCGTGCCTTGATAATGGCATTTGTTATTGTTTTGGTATTACTAGCTGCTACTTTCCTGCCAGTTTTACCCATGAAGTATTTCTTCATCATCCTTGATTCGTCCTCCTCGCCGGGTGCATACTTGTTGTGAAAAGCTCCAGTTTTTGTTAATTGGATTTTCTCGGTGTCATGCCTTAAGCCGAATATGATCTTGACATCGTTCTCAGTTAGTTTTACATACTTGTTGCCAATCTTAAATGCGTCTCTATCCACGGAGAATTGCTCGATTATATACTGAATGATTGAGTAGAATTTCTTCTTTGGCAGTTCTGCCTCATTACAGATTTGGAAAGCCGTTTTCAGCAGTGTGTAGAAGGGGGTGTTTCTTGCAGCTTCAATGTGCGCCCTTGTAATACGCATGTCTTTGAGTAGCTTCAGAAGGCTCACCAACCCTGATCTGTAGTAGCTAGGTTTTGTTGTCATAGTTTCTGCACAAACACAAATCAGTTGGAGTGTCACAAATAATTCGCATCACAAGCTGCGAAATGCATACATATAAATATTGGATTCACAGACAAGCTGCGAAATGAGATCTGTTATGATGCGAATTAAGTAGCTCAAGTTGCGAATTGTTTGTTAATAAGTATAAACATGCAATTGAGCTGCGAATTGCTTGCATTGTGGGTGATCAGGGTGCGAACTGTTGCACTTTTTACATGCACGTTGCAGGGATCTGGGAATTATGCAACGAACACCAAAATCAACAATGAACTACCTAATGCAGATCTAACATACATAATATTTCTTAGGAGAGTATCAGTATTGAATGCAACTAAAGTTCTACCCTGGCTTCGACTATAAACCCATAAACTGAGCAACTATCGTCAGTAGATACTTCATTCTAGTATAAAAAGCAACGCGTATCGTGAATTAAGAGAAAAAAGTGGTTCAAATTCGTCAAGAACGAAAAAAAGTACACTTTCCACGATAATGCATACCTGTTAAATTTCACCGGTCGGAGAAAGAGATTGAAGCTTTAAGAGACGACTTCACGACAACTTTGTCGAACGAGATTGAAGGTGTGTAGTCTGACTGAGTAAAAGAGGTTGACCGGTGCGATAGTGTCGAAGGTGCGAACGGTGAGAAGGAGTAGGGTTTCTGGGTTTGAGAGAGAGAGTATCACGAAGTCGAACTGTTTGTTTTCTGGTGGTTTCTAAAATTAGAATTTTGCATTTGTTTAGGGTGATAGGAAGGTCGAAAAAGTGGGTTGGATGTGAAAAATGGGTATATATAGTGGAAGGGTATTTTTGTCCAATTTATTAGTCTGGGTATTAAGTAACACTATGTTAAAAGCGGGTACCGCCGGATAATAAGATAGTTGAGTGGGTATCTTCAGGTACTTTTGTCTAAAAAAATAAGCATTATTTTGTTAAAAGATAACCAAATTAGAGGGTTATAGATAAATTAGCCAACAAATTATACCTTAACCCCAATTCAATTTAGGAGACAATTTCATGGTATAAACCCATACATATGTTGTGGCCGGTCTAAATAAAGATCGGACCATCACCAGTTTAACGGGTAAAAAACACCAGTCATCCTCCACGTTTGCCGATTGTAACAAGTTAGTCCCTGTCCTTTGAGGCCGTAATAAAGGGGTCCTTGTCGTTGTATTTGATAGAATAAAACCATCCTTTTCGAGTCCACTCCAACATTTCTCCCCATAATACCCTTTGACCAGCCACATCAGCGATCCACGTAGGACGCTGATGTGGCAACAGTAAAAAAAATAAAATCAGTTTTTACTTTAACCCACTTTTTTTACCTTTCTTCCAACCTTTAAACCCGACCCATTTAGAAATTATAACCCGGTTAGCCCTAAACCCATCTATAACCCAGCCCAATCTCTAACCCTAGATTAACATCAAGGTCTGTCTCCTTCTCATTCCCACCTAAACCCCTTCCATCAACCCTAAATTTCTCTCCAGAAGACTAGTATAATTTAAAACATAATAATAATCGAAGGGTTCTCAATCACACCATTAACTTAGTATTAACTACTCATCAGATTCAGACCCACTGCTCCTCCTCTTTTTGTTCTTGTTCCAAGAGAGATCCGCAGGATTCCCAAGCTGCCTGCCAGGTAAAAAAAAAATAAGGCCAGTTTAAGACCAGTATAATCAGAGGTAAAGTAGAATTAAATACTACAATTAAATACCAGTATAATCAGAGGTAAAGTTCTTACCTTTGACGAGCTAAAACAGTAACTGTAAGTGCCATGGCCAACATCAGACAAACCACACCCACAGTAATATAAGCTATTCCCAAAAAATAACTTTGACCACCCAACCAACTCACCGTAGACATAACCAATATTTTCTTCCCTTCAAATTGGTAGACGTTGTAATTATTTTGGATCCTCACTTGAACCACTTCGTCTTTTTTCAGATCGGTTTCTATTTTCCCATACAATTTTCTAAGGGTCGGGAAAGGAGAAATACGCATCCTTACGATCAAGTCTTCTTGTTCACATAACTGTCAGAATCAAAATAGAAAAAACTAAACTCTCATAGCCTGTTTTGCCATGAATTTCACTGATTTAGAAATTAGGGCTTCGTTAGGAGAATTGGGAAAAAGAGAAAGGGATTAAGGATTTGGAGTAAAATGAGAATTTTGATTTGATTTCGGGTTATTAGTTAGGGTTGGGTTGGGTTATTGGGTCAGGGTTGGTTCTTGGGTTAGAAACTGGGCTGGGTTATTGGGTTAGGGTTGGTTGTTGGGCTGGGTTTAAGTTTTAGTGTTGCCACATCAGCGTCCTACGTGGATTGCTGATGTGGCTGGTCAAATGGTATTATGGGGAGAAATGTTGGACTGGACTCGAAAAGGATGGTTTTATTCTATCCAATACAACAATAAGGACCCCTTTATTACGGTCTCAAAGGACAGGGACTAACTTGTTACAATCGGCAAACGTGGAGGATGACTGGTGTTTTTTACGCGAGTTTAACTCAATAATGTATCCGGTTTAAACTTACAAGTTGACTTAAAAAAAGACCGTCCATTTTCATCAACTAAGCTTCGACAAGAGTCTAAACCCTAATATTCATACGACAAGAAGAATTAGGGTTTATCCTCTTAACCTTTCACCAGGATTTTTCTCTCCCTATCAAACACAAAAAGCTCATCTTTTTTTCTTCAGAACAAGAAGACATGGCTTCATCTCTACTAGAATCAACCACTCCACTAAACCCTAATGCCCTTATTGGAACTAATTACCAACTCACACTAACCCAATCAATTCAAAATCTCTTAGCTGATTTCAACAGCGAAACTCCAAACTTCTCTCATTTTATAGATTTATTTCATCAATTAACTCAAGCAATGATCGACCCGCCACTGGAATCGATCTGGATGTTCTCCGCTTTATCGTTTCAAACCCATAAATCCACCAACGAAGATATCTCGACCCGAGTAACCCTCACGAAGGATTTGTTTCAGCTGATATCGGCTTCATCATGTTCGTGCAGTTCGTCAAAGAGCATCGCTTTACTGGCTCCGGTTGTTTTCGAGGTATACAAATTAGCATGCGAGTTGTTCGGTAAAGACTTGAGTTCAAAAACCGAAAAGAAAGCTTTGAAAGAAACCAAGTCCTTAATAGAAGTGTTAATTGGGTATATTGGGTTGTGTTGTAGTAAGAATTCGGATGATGAATTCACCAGTATTGATTCAAGTCTGGTTGTACCATTTTCAGATATTGTTAGTGTTTGGGTTGGTGAAAACAAAGGGTTAGAGTCTTTTTTACCTTTAGTTGGAAGCAGTATGTGCAGAAAGATGAACGAGGGAGACTTTGATGTTCATTACTTAGCTGGAGCTGTAATGGCTGAGGTGTTTTTGTTGAAATTGTGTTTGGATTTTCAAAGTGGAGCTTCTGGAGCTCAGTTAAGGAATGCAGCTGTTGGATCGATTACTGGACTTCGAAATATTCACTTCTTTGGTTAGTTCTTTTTATTGTATTTCGTTGAGATATGTAGAAATCAATTGTCTTTTCGTTCGCACTATTTCAAATGAAATTTGAAAAAGATGAACAGATTGTTAATGAGTTCTTCTGATGAAGGTCTTTGTGAATGTAAATTACGGATTTTTAGAGTAGCTTGTTGGTTTTTACCACATGCCAGATGATATAGCCTTTTAGCTTTAGTTGTTGCAGCATCGAGATTCTCTTTCAGTTCTGACTATTGTTTGTTTTCATGATGGCTAGACATCCTCGTTAACATGCTGCTGGAGCCAATGTTGCCTTTGACTTCGCTTCTGGTAGGTTTTAGCATACGTTACAGCACACTTAGTTTTAGGTGGTTATCTAATTTGTTTTGTCATTTGTTGTATATATGGTATTTGTGTTAGCCAAGAGTATGTTTTTCAATTCTTAATGGAATTCGAGTGTGGTTTTGATAATGTGATGAATTATATATATCAAACCGATACACATAGCTACTTGTAGGTAAAAAACAAGAAACATGATGGATAGTTGCAGTTTTTAGGTATAAATCAAACTAGCGTGGACAAGAGAATATAAGAACAGGTTGATAGGGAGAAAGATTGGTTGACGCATAACTGTGCTGTTTTCAAAATTAGGATGTCGATTTCTGTTTCGCGGAGGTACGCTCTTCAAAATAATTTTGCTCTTTTCCGAAAGGAAAAAAACCTTCTTGATGAACATTTATAGATGCCTATAGTCTTCATAGACTCCTTTTCAGTTTGATACGGTCTTTTGTTAACAAACTCGGAAAATAATATATTTTTTGCTCTTAATTCCTTTTACTATTAAGGTGTAATCAGCTGCTTTATTTACAGTAGAAAAATGATGCAGATTTCTAAAGATGAAGCTGTTTTGAGGAACGTTGTTTATGACGCTGTTTTATTGGTAGATTATTCTTTCCTCAAGCCAGAGCGTGTTAGCAGTCTTTCAACTAAGCAACTGAAAAATCTTGCTCTCACTAGACTGATTGTTACCCAAGAGGCCATAGAGCTTTTCAGGTACAGAAAAAAAAAATACTATCTTAATTAGTAAGGAAACTGTATGGGTATTGTCTAATTTGATTACTTCGGTTGCAGGAAGAACGGCGATCAAAAGCGAGCTGTCTCGTGTACTAGTGCTTTCTGTAGTTCTACCTTATGTTCTCAAATATTAAAATGGATCTGCATTAACACGGAGGATAAGTCAACTAGAATGGCTGGATCTTCACCTACAGCTCTTATAAGTAAGCGATCTTCTAGGGTTTATTCAATTTAGGGTCCTAATAAGCTTAAGGTTCTCATACGAAAGCATTGGGTGGTCGAATTTTGTCTGATTCGAACAAAAAGTTGGTTCGGATATGATCTTTGAAGTAATCCGATTGGAAGTCTGTCGAATCAAGATTTAGATATTCGGACCTTGAATTTTTTTTATTCCTGGCTGCACATCTTATTGGAAGTCTGTCGGAAAATTGGTTGCTTGAATTAACAAAATAAAGATTCTTAAAATTTACATTTTTTTATAAAACTATAAAAAAACTGGCTGGAACCAGCTCCATTATGGGTTGTACGAATTAAAACCAGGTTTGGATTCCAGATCTCAGACACAGGTAGACATTTGAAATCCGAGTCTGGTCCGAGTCAGACAAACTATTATTTATTCCCAGGATTATCCGACCTGGAACCAATACTTTGGCACCTCTAGTTTTATGCATTTGTTATCTTACATTAATTGTTAATTATTTAATACATCACTCTTAAAGCTATTACACAACTAATTATCTGCGTACTGTAATGTGATCGATCCTTCTCCAGAGTCCTTACTGAATCTTGAGAACCAAGGAATCATAATATTCGAAGATAACCTTCTGAATCGTCGTGCGAAGACAGCCGTTGAAAAATACAGATCAGATTTTGAACATCCGTCATCCAAAGTGGGAAAGATAGCTGATAGTGATCTATTCTACATCGATGACAAAGCAGAAATTGAAGACAAAGATATCGAAGACAAAGCAGGAACTGAAGACAAAGATGAAGATGATGAATCGATGAGTGCAGCATTTGTTACTGCAGCACAATCAATGAAGTCTGGCAAAGGTAAAGGTAAAGGGAAGAAGCGAAAAGAAAGAGTTGGTGCTGGTAAAAGAATAAAGTATGTTAAGTATGATCTTTCGGTGAGTCCTGAAACAGCAGAGGATCCATCAATTAAACCTGATGGGTTGAGTAGTGAGAGCGAAATCGAGGATCCGAAATTGGACTAAAACGGTGGAAGCATAGGATGGTGGAAGGATGCCTATTTTTATTTTGAAACCATTTGAGGCACCTAATGACATTTTCATTTGTTTACTTTTTTCAAGACACCTATGAGTACGACCCTTTCATTCGCTTTATTTTTACCTTTGTTCTCAATTGAATATTGGTGTTAGGGTTACAAAACTATCGAGCTGAAAATTTGGGGTTGGGTGACAAAATAGGTTCAATCTAGTCAGATGTGTTATTTCATTTTTAAAATTTGTTACTCTACCTAATAATTTTATATTTGGATATAATCATTTTTCTTTATTCAGGGTCAGTAACAATTTTTTTGAAGTTATACTATTTGAATGGATACCCTCCAGAATCAAAACTATATAGTAATAATTAGTCTGGACATTGGGCTTGGATTCGTGTAATTCTTGGATGGTTATTAAAAAAAAAGGTTGAAAACTATATAGTAATAATGAAATACTAATAACTCATTTTGAGAATAGATTATTGTTTTGTTTGTATTTTTTAATATCCATTAATACATCGGGCGGTTTTTTTTATTTGATTAATCTGTTTTTGGATTTTATAATCTATTTTTTTATTTGATAAATTATTTGACTTTTTTTTGTTTCTATCTATTTATCGATTGTTTATTCATTTACATATGATTTTCGTTTCTATTTTTTTTAGTATTTTTGATTTGTGTCGAGTTATTTTGTTGTTTTTATAATTATATGATTGTTTTAGTTATATTGATTTTTTGATTTCAAACATTTACGTAAATGTTCTGACAATATGAAAAAAGTAACTTTTGGATTTAACATATTTGAGTGTTAAATTATGTGTTAGGTTGTGAAAATACGAGGTGGTTGAGAAATTACATTATACTAACAATCAATGTTCTGGTCGTCCAATTAGGAAGTGTATTTATTTAAGGTCGTGGCTTTATGTGAAAGGTGAAAAATATAAACAAAAGATTTTATAGTTGAAACATAAAAACTAAAAAATATAACAACAATAACATACAAAAACGAAAAAACTAAAAGACGAATTTTGAAGTCATTTTTCCACATATAAGAAAAAAAGTCTTCTTCTTCCTCATTTTATTGTTTCTCATTTTCTTCATTTTTTCTTCTTCAAACTCTTTTTTCCACTTGACTAAGTTTCTTGCTTTTTTACCACGAGCATGAAAATGATCTTCATTTGGATCCTTCTAAACTCAGAAATATTCAAAACATTCTAGAGAAAAATCTTCGTTAGCAAAAGACGGAATTTCATCAGCAAAAGAAGATGGGGAATATTCTTTCGTGATTGTTGTTTTCTAGTTTTTTTTTTTCGTTCGGGTGAGCTATCAACTAGTGATAAATCATCATAACTGCTCAAACTGGAGTCAATCATGAAAGTAGACAATAATTATAAGAGTCATTTTGAAATAACAAAGTTTTTATGTTTGAAAACCTAATGAAAGCGTAAATTAAATTTATAGCCAAACAGTTTGGAACCATACACATAAATTAAAGTTTGCTTCTCTTTTTGTGAACTAACTATTGTAGCTATTTCCACATGAATGATTATTTATCTACTTTTGTCAAATCAAACAATTAATAACCCTTTTAAACATTACTAACAACTTTATATATTAGTATGATAAAATTTCTGGGAATATGGTAATTTATTTATATTAATAATTTGAAATTATATATTTTTTAGCTATGAAAGTAAACATTTGTTTAGTTGGGTGTGAAATTGCGTTATAATAGATTGCAAAAATAAAGAGTTGTTTACAAAAATACTAGTATAATTGATTGCGAAATTACGTTATAATGGATTGCATAATTAAGTTTTAACTGGGTGTGAGATAACAACTTTTGTTGCATAAATAAACATTTGCTATGATATTATACAACTGTAATTAGGATGTGAAATTATTGTTTAATTCGTTGCAGAATTGCGTTATGAATGGTTGCAGTTGTGAAATAATAATATATAAATAAATGATAAAAGAAATTTCAAACTCGAAACAAAAAAAAAAGTAGTTTAAAAACATACAACTTTTACAAAAAAAAACATAGTTTATAAATAAACTAAACGTTTTATGCTATTCTGTTTGGTGCATGATTTTTTTTTGTCACAAGATGTTCTTTTGAATGATTTTTATGATAGTTTGATTTTCTCTTATCATTATTTCAACATGATCTTTAAGACTAGCATTAATCTGTTAGTTGATTTTTATTTCCATTTCTTCAATTCGTTTAATGACATCATCGTCTAGATCCATATATTCTGGTTGCTGAATAAAACGAAATAGAAAATGATCAAATTGTGGTTGCGGAACTACGTGCAATTGTGTTGTGAAAATACATTTTTAGATGGGTGATTACATAATTGTGAATAACTTGGTTGTGTAATTGTATGCGAATTTAGTTTTTGATTACGAAAAAAATAAAATTATACTTTATAGTAAAAATTTCAAATTGTTTAATTGTTCATAATCATTGAAACGTATTTTAATTGTAGTAGTTGATTTTTTGAGCAAAAAATCTTTAACATCTTTTGAATATTGAACCGTGTAGTGGTCGTCCGTTTCTTTACAAAACTCAGGCTTGAGTTCAAGAATAGGGTCGAAGGAGGGCTGCCTAACAGTTTCAGTATAAGACTTCTTAGTTTTTGAAGATCCGTTTGCGTGAAGAAAAGCAGGGAACTCTTCTATTATGGGAAGCTTGTGAGAGGTTGAATCCATGTCAAGGATTCCAAGAGAAGAAGAGACGTCTTGAAGATTCATGGAGAGAAGAAGAGAATACCAAAAAAAAGGATATAAAATTTAAGGTTACAACAAATTAAATAAAAAAAAAAATATCTAAAATAATATATATATATATATATAAAATAAAGCATTTATCTAATCATGAAATCAGTAAATCTCTTTTTACGTGAAATCAAAAGAAAACAAAATTGCTTTTACGATGAAAAGTAAAAAAAAAAAAAAGTTATACTAAGAAACCATTTTAGAAAAATACAGTTTAAGGCTTAACTTAAAGATCATACATCATGAAATGAAGCTTTAGGTTAAAAGAAGCCGCAGTAAATTGATTGTAAGACAAGTAAAGTAAGTAATTAACCATTAGTTTTTGTGAAAATTTTATAAAAAGAAAAGATAAAGATAGCTCTATTACAAGTCATTTAAAATACTATTACCAACATAGAGAAACAAAATTGTTCTTTTCCTTTAAAATAAAATAGATTTTTGGTATTTTGGTGCTTTACAGGTCACTTCATTCTTCTTTCTTGCTAGGTTTGTCTCACTATTTTCTACCCCGGTGGTTTTAGTAGACTCATCAAACGCCAGCAGTGGTTCGACATCTCCGTTCCACAAGCAATGAGTGGCCAAGAAGCCCATAACGGCGGGTACGATGTAGAGGAGAGCAGGCTGTGCAGCTTGAAACCAGTTCATGACAACAATTGTAAGGATCAAACCAGCAGCGTACCCTAGAAATGAACTTTTGAAATACTGGGGTTGTTTTCCTCTTGAGACATCAAACCTCAATGCCAAAGCCACAAAAATACCAGGGATTACAATGTCTCCAAGCCCAAGCATAGAAAAGGGGCGTACCGCATCACCTGTTGGGAATAAAATCTTGATAGGAGCATCAAAAGATTTCGCAACACTGACCATCACAGGAGTGAAGAAGACCCAGAAGATATCATATACAAAAAGTCTACCCAAAAGAGTTGCACCAGTCTTGAATGACCCAAGAGAGAGCATCTCAATTCCCTGAATGCAGAAAGCGAGTCCCAGAATGTTATTAGCCAACCAATGCTTCTTCCAGGCGTACCATGCGCAAATAAAGAATCCAGGGATTGGAGCAACAGCTTGAGACCATGTCAACTCTATCCCCAAAGAACGGAAGTAAGGAAAACGCCAGATAATAACTTCGTCATTCCATTTATTTGGCACCAACCCTTTGATAGCAGGAAGAAGGGTTGCCCAAAGAGCAACAATTCCGAGCACAAAGAAGTAGCAGGTTGGCACGGCGTTAACTGAGTCTTTTGATAGAAACTTGAACAGTAAGAAAAGTGACAACAGCATGGCACTCCCAACAAATGGGAAGCGCATAGCATCTTCTTTGGAGATAATCTCAGTTGGTGGAGTAGGCTTGACAGACCGATAACAACCCACAAATACTACCAGGGATGCCGTCAATATCACATTTAGATTCGGGTTCACCTGAACAACAAGTGGTGCCAAACTTAAACCAGCAAGGGCAAGATTAGCAACCCTTTCTACGCTCTTCATTTCCGAAATATATCGGTGAAAACTGAAAAACCCTAAACACTGCAAACGGCGATCTGGTGGTGTGACCGTAGACGACCGAAGAAGAAGAAGAGAGAAACCAATGCACTGATATACCACCAGATCTGGTGGGATAGAGATATATATATAGAGAAATAACGGTCAAAAAAATAATTAGAAGATATTTGTAGCTAAATATCTTATCTTATTCTCTTTCTATATAGTATCATCTTCTCTGTCTTATCTTAATGGTTCACTAATACTATCTTCTCCTCCAAAATATTATATATATCGCAACACATATCATTTTTCTACCAAACAAATTACCACATGAATGGCTCATATAAATAAGCAGAAGAACCGTCAAAAAATAATTAGAAGAGGTTTGCGTTTTTTTACTAAACTATCTTATCTTATTCTCTTTTCTATAGTATCTTATCTTTTAATCTTCTTTGTCTTATCTTAATGGTTCACTAATACTATTTCTCCTCCAAAATATATATATATATATATATATTTCTACCAAACAAATTTTCATTTTTGATGAATATTTATCAAACATTTTTTATCTTCTTACAAAACAACAATTTCTGCTAAATTTTTTGAATCAATGAAATTTATGGTGTTAGTTTTACTTTTTATTTTTTCTGTTCGAATTTCTCTACCATTGTCTCACGATTCATTCGTGAGAAAACAATTCAAAGATTGAATGTCGGAACACGAAATTTTTTACGTTAACACCCTAGAAACAGAATTTTTTTTTTGAAATATTTAAAAAGAATTTAATAATTATCGAAGAGTTTAACAAAAATAAAAATACTACGTGGTATATGGGGATAAACCAGTTTACTGATTTAAGCCCGTAAGTAAAAGTGAGCCAGTGCTCGTGCGTAAGCATTTCCAGGTACCCTTTCTCTGTAATGTCTCTTGATTCATGCTTTTATGACTTAAACTAACTGGTGATTCATATGTATATTGAGAAGAGATGAACACCGTAACTATGTACATCCTCGTAGAAGACCTAAAATAGCTTATGTAAATCAGGTAATTAAAGTAACAAACATTGCCTCAATTGTAAGGCCAATAATAATTTTATAAATTGCTTACAATAATTCTTTTTTCATTAACTAATGCAGAGACGTCACACCTATGAGAAGCGAGCGATTCAAGATTTGCAATTAGTTAAAGATAATATACAGGGTGTTTGTTTTCATTTTAGCAAAAAGGCTTCTGGTATAGCTCCGAATTGTAATTCTAGCAACAACATTATAGGTGCAAAAGCAAGATTTTTAAGTAAAAGAAATGAAGTCAGTCAAATATCATTCCTTTCCTGTTTGAGTTTTGGTTTTGTAAGAGACTAATTTTGTAAAATCGTTACTTACATATTTCTTTTTTCTTCTAATACTTGATTTTGCTGTGCATTATGCTTAACATAAAGTAACTTTAAAAAATGAGAAGTGGATTGTTTATATATAGTTTGGTGGTTTGACAGAATCGAATATATGATCCTATTCAAATTATATAAAACGAACTTAAAGTATCATAAAATTGACAATTTCTGGAGAGGATTTATACAACAAAATTGGTCAAGATGCTTCAGAAACTTATTTTTAGGCGTGAAAATGCATTCTAAACTCTCCTAAAGAGGATGGCATTCGAAAACTGCTTCCTTAGAAGCAAATAAGGCATGACATCACGAACACCCATGGACCTTATTATTATATGAAGAAACTAATTAAAAGACCCAGAATCACAATGATTCTAACCTTAAGTTTTGATGTTGATTTGTTGCTCAAAATTTTAATTCACATATTTACAAAGCACATATAGAAAAAAAAACAAGCATTTTGCAATGAGATTGTGATAAAAAAATACATATTATAATTAACAATTTTACCAGAGTAAAGATGATGGATTATCTGCACGGTATAGTCTCTTGATACATATCTCATTTGTTTTAAGAACAAACGAATATCAAAACTTTGATTTTTTTAATAGCGATTTCCTTTAATTTTTACCCGTTTATTTTAGTTGTGTTTGGGCTTTACTGGCTTGTTATGTTTTAAGTCCATCACTTTTAGGTGGTTGGACATGTAAGTGGGAGATATCAATATGTACCCAAATCGGATTCGTTTACAGAGTTTTTGTTACAAAGAGACGAAACGTCTTCTTCTTAATACAAACTAGGATGATTGGATCATGATTAAGAACTCTTTTAGTTGTTCTTGAGTGTTGTAGCATGAATTCAATCAAACTGTCTCCTCCTTCAGCGTTTACACTAGAAAGATATGATTATCGAGCCATTATTTCTCAAACAGTATTTTAGAACATTGAGTGATTGTTCTCTATCAAACTTATGCTGAGCTTTACCAACATAACATGCTTTATCTTCAAGTTTAAAGACATTAACACCACCGAATAGTTTAGACAGTCTTTCTTGTTCTTTATCCTTGTCAAAAGCAACATCACTCTACTCCAAATTTGTCGTCATCTTCTCACATTTTTCTTCGATCACCTTTTATTCTCCGCCACCATGCATAATGATAGAATTATCAATAGAGACTGAAATCTTTTTAGCTGTTCCAAGCATTTCAACCTACACTTTGTCAAGTGACATACCACACTCTTCTAAGATAAGCTCTCCACTAGTAAGTCGAAAGATCATCTAAACTCTCTTTTCTGCTGTCTCCAAAATCAGGGGTTTTAATAGCCTAAATTTTAAGCCCGACACAATGTTTATTGAGAACAAGCATTGTTAGTGCATCACTCTTCACATCCTCCGCGACAATAAGTAAAAGTCTGTCTTTTTACAAAAATTTCCAAAACTTTCAAAATAAAGTTCATGTTTAAAATCTTCTTATCGTGAATGAGACTTAGTGGATTTTCAAGCTCCCATTTCCAGGTTTTTTGGTCTGTGATAAAATATGAAGATATACAACCTCTAGCCAGCTTCCTTCTTTCCAACAGTCCAACTCATTCTCCAAAGTATTTCCATCGCTTACTGTAATAACTCCTTTATTTCCTAGTTTCTCCATGGCTCTTGCTATTAATTCTCCTATTTCACGCTCACCATTGGCAGAGATAGTGGCAACCTGTGTAATTTCTTCTAGAGTGCTAATCATTAACACTTTACTTTTTAGGTCGGATACAACAACCATATTGATACCACTGCGTAAATCCATAATATTTACACCAACAACCAGTGATTTGCAACCTTCACTGAGTATACCTTGACTCAAGAGCGTAGCACAAGTAGTACCATCTTCAACAGTCTTGTTTCTGGCACCAATAACCTACTTCAGAAGTCCGGCACCAATATGTTTTGTTTTATCTATAAAACTGATGCTTCTGGCTACTGTCACGCTAACTTTTGTTACTTTATGTACTCCTCGATATTTCTCAATGCTCACATTCCGTCCCTTGGATCCCATTGTAACTTTCACAGGTTTTGCAACTTTAGACACACCTTGGAGCATAGTTACCCCAGCTTGGATCCTGAAAGTGATATTCTTAACCACATAATTTCTTCTACTTACAACTCTATTACATATCGGTTTCCTTGAACCAGATGAAACAATGGAATAAGCTAATTTTAAAAACACGCGATACATGCCTGAGATATATACACCCGTTGACAAAGAGACATAGACGAGCTTGGCTTTGTTGGGGTTTCCTCTTTCAATAATAGGCTCTCTCCACTTATCGTCAATGAAGAGCTGACGATTTGGTATCAAAATCCCCATTTCTAGACTACTCTTTTCTGACATAACCTCAGAGTAATTGCTCTTTCTCCATTGGATTTAAAGCAAAGTTGTTTCCTTTCATTTTGACACTGAACAAGTCTATTCTGTGGAAGTATAAACTTCATCCCATAAAATAACCCAATCCCACATTGGTAAGATCCAATATAAGTGAGTATATATAATTATGGCTCAACCTCAACTAGTAAGAAGCCTTTTGGGAGTGTACCTAAATACCAAACATGTGCGGGTCCGCGAGGCCTAAAGTGGATAATATCTTGCTAGGCATCTTTGATGAAGCACTATTTATTCTCAAACAACAGTGTGTAGCATTTATCGAGTTATTAACCAGCACTTAAGAGATTTTGATCAATTTTAGGTACAAATAAAAAATCTGAAATAAAATGTGTACCTCCATAGCTTGTTATAACTACTGTATCTTTTCCTTTGACTTCCAAGTGTTCACCGTTTCCGATCTTCACTATCTTGACTTCGGTGTCTTTTAATTCCTCAAAGAGCTCTTTATTATATGTCATATGATTTGTGCACCCACTGTCAATCAACCAGCTTTCAGCTTTCACTCGATTCTCTGCCTGGAAAACAAGAGACCACAAATAACTAATCTTCTTCTTCTTGATCAGCTACACGTGCATCTGTTTCTTGCATCTGCAGCTGACCCTTGACTTTGCAAATTACAGCTTCATGTCCGAGTTGATTATATTTCGAGCATTTAGCATCAAGTCTCCTCCAGCACCTGTATGGTGGATGACCTTTAACTTTACAATGACGGCAAGGCGGGTAGGATTTTCTCACATCTGCTTCTTTTCTTTTTTGAAAATTACTAGATGAATCTCCACTCGTTCATTGATTTTTTAAGTTTGTTTTTTATACATGTTTCTGTCTTGATGCTTTACATGTAATGCACCTTCAATCACTTCTTTTGCCTTATAGACCTTATTTGCTATTGTGCTTGTAAAGAATTTAAAAGTTTTCTAAGAGAGATATTGGACAGATCTTTGGTGTTCTTCAGAGTATTAATGATGGCTTCAAACTTATTTGAAACTGTCACCAATATCTTTTCAACAATCATGGAGTCTTTTAATTCAGACCCAAGCAATCTCACCTTGTTGGCAATGCTGAGAAGTTTGTCAGAGTACTCCTTCACGCACTCAGACTCCTTCATCTTCTGCAACTCAAAATCCCTAATTAAATTTAGGACTTTCATTCCACGAATCCTTTCATAGTTGAGGCTTCTAAGCCAACGGAATAAAAAATTGATCACTGTAATTGCTCTTTTCAAAATCTAAATCGGTTTTAGTATATGTGTCATGTAATGTGTAAAAATTTCTAGATATAGTTGTAGGGTTTGAGATTGTTTATTGTGATTTATGATTTGATTTGTAGCACTGGACCCGGTCGAGCCAGCCGCTACACGGAAGAATCAGCTTGTGGAGGATCCTCTATTGATGAAATTCACTTTGACAATTGATAACTTCACTCGGTTAAACGCTAAGAAGCATTTTTCTGATATATTTGCTGTTGGACATTATAAATGGTAATTTATATCCTGCACATAAATGAGCATACTTTATAATGCTGTAGAGTTCTACTTTAATGGTTTTTAGGATGGATATATTTTTTTATGTCCGTATAGGCGGGTTCTTATTTTCCCAAAGGGAAACAATGATGATGAATTTTCCATGTATTTGGATGTTGTGGAGTCTACGACACTGCCACATGGATGTAGTAGATTTTCAAAATTCAGCCTAGCTGTGGTGAATCAAATTTATAATGGATACTCAATAAGAAAAGGTATATATATTCTACTAGTAGTATTACTTCTTTGTAATTGATGGCAGATCTTTGGTAATAATAATTCCTAATCAACACGCCAGCAAGTATTTTGAAGATTTTCCTCGTGCGCACGGACTTTTAAAATATTAATTAAATGTTATGAGCTGTAGAAATCATATAGTGCCAACACAGAATAGTTGTTATTCATTCCACGAATCCCTAATTATTTCTTAGTACTTGATGGCTAATATATGGTAATAATCATTCCTAATCAACAGCATGCAAGCAAGTATTTTGAGGAAAAAGTATTTTGAGGTTTTCCTAGTGCTCACAGACTTTTAGAATATTAATTAAATGTTATGAGCCATAGAAAGGCTATAATGCCAGCACAGAATAGTTGTTATTAAACTTCCATAGTTATCAAATCATGCTATTTTTTAATCGTGGTTGGTTAGTAGTTTTACTATGTTAATCTCAGTCCTGTTAAAGTGAATGTTTGATTTAGAATGTGGCATACAACTATTAGCTTGGATTGTTTAAATTTTCAACATCTGAGGTATATCATTATTAGAAATCGATAATGTGGTACTGAGTAAAATTTTGGTATTGTTCTTCTTTCAACGATAATAAGATGAATGTATAATTATGAGAAAGTTTGGGAAATGTATTAAATGAACTCAATTAGGTGTCCTTATTGTGTAGTTGAATATCTTCATATTTTTTATATTATAAACCTATGAGTATTCTTGTTGGTGGAAAATATAAAATAACACTCACAAAAAACAAACAAACAACTTTTATAAATATTGAAATGGAAGAAATATTACAAGAACACTCTTACAACTCACACTAGAAGAGAAATATTTTTCTTTCACTCAAGAGAGAATTCTTATCTCTATTTTTTCTCTAACTTTACTTCTTGGTGTGTTTTGTGATGCTTTAGATGATAGGAGACCTCCACTATTTATAGAACCATAGTGGAGACAAGGATCCACCATCCAAGAGCTTATGGATAATTAGACACTCAACTTCACGACTACGCTCAAGGTAACGGTGTTTTTTACACTCAACATAAAAGAGTCTCTTGCACTCAACCTAAAGATGGTCTTACACACAACCTCCATTACAAAAAAAATTAATATTAAATATGTTTCTAGAACACAGTTTCTTGATGGGCCTTATTGAGAGGGCTAGACCTTTTAAATGAGTCAAGTTTATGATCCAACACTCCCCCTTAAACTTGATCTTGTGACCCATAGTAGTTTCCTTAATCGTTTGAAGTCTTCGCTTTTCAGTGGCTTGGTGAAAATATCGGCAGCTTGATCTTGTGTCTTCTTATATTCAACTTGCACATCCTTTCTTGAAATATACTCCCTTATGTAATGGTAGCGGACATCGATATGCTTGTTTCGATCATGTAATACTGGATTCTTGGCTAAGGCGATGACTGCCTTCATATACTTTAATTGAATCATTTTGTGTTAGGTTTATTTTCTTCAGTACATTCGTAAGCCAAATTGCATGACTAACACATGTAGTAGCAGCAACGTATTCTGCCTCACAAGTAGACAACGCGACAATCGGTTGTTTCTTTGACATCCATGTGAAGGAAGTGTTTCTCATAAAAAATACATATCCAGTAGTACTCATTCGATTGTTTATATCTCCATCCCAATCACTATCGTTATACCCAACAAGTTTGTAATTATTAGAAATTGAATAGATTAATCCAAATTCAATTGTACCTTTCGTCTGGTACATGGTCATGAGTAAGGCTGTCAATTTCGGATTTTCGGTCGTGTTCGTGTCGAGTTTGACCAACCCGAAATTTTAGAAATTGTGACACGAACCCGACCCGAACCCGAAATTCGTGTAAGGTCCAAAGACCCGAACCCGACCTGTTAAAAACCTGTTGGACCCGAACCCGACTTGTTTGACACGAAATTGTATCCAACATAAAACACACGCTTGACACGAACCCGACCTGTTTGACACGAATTTTGGCTAAAGGCAAAACTTAATAGATGGGGATGCTACAAGGGATCGAACCCTGTACCTCCTGCATGCAAAGCGAGCGCTCTACCATTTGAGCTGCATCCCATTTTGAAATTTTATTGGTCCACTATATTTATATAAAGTCAAGATACGCTTACTTCATATATTTACACCGGCTTTACTATCACCGGTGAAGTTATCTTACCGTAAAATATATGGTGATGATGGGTTTGCCATCTCACCTAAACATGAAAAAAATACATGAAATATATTAAACAAATTTCAGAAAATATCAAATAACCACTAAGTTGTCACTTCTTAACAAATAAACACTAGAATTATAAATCGATTCATCCTACAAAACAAGATTGAACGCATTCAATATCTATTAATAAATCTAGCAAACCCACACGAATCAGATAAAAATACTGTTAAATAATAAATCATTTCCATTTTTTATTCTTAATATTATAATCTATATACACAGAAGATGAAAGATTCAAAACTTTATTAATATACGTGAAAGAAGAATAAAATTTAAAACTTTATAGCAAACATGTGAACCATCATTTGTCTTCCCTCATATACTTATTTAAGTATACTATTTATTTTATATCTTTTAAATTTAAAATAAAATTATTTCATTAATAAAGTTTTATAAGTATTTTTGGTGTTCTAATTTATAGGTCAAATTTTTAAAATAATATTATTTTATTAATAAAATTTTATTAAGTGTTTTCAGTATTTTATTTTACAGGTGTACAGGTCTTTTGGGTTTTACATGTCTTTTCGGGTTTCACATGTCTTTTCGGGTTTACGGGTCTTTTCGGGTTTACGGGTCTTTTCGGGTTTTACAGGTCAGTTTCGGGTTTACAGGTCTTTTCGGGTTTTACAGGTCAGTTTCGGGTGACACGAACCCAATCCGAACCCGACACGTTTTTTTTTCGAGTCGGGTTCGTGTTGTGTCTTAATTTCATCGGGTCTGAAATATCAGGTCTCTAACCCTAAATTTCTGGGTCGTGTTCGTGTTGGGTTTACAGGTCGTGTCCAAAATTGACAGCTCTAGTCATGAGCTACACTTCCAAATACTCTTAGGTGGGAAATTCTGGCCTTTCTTCCACTCCACGCTTCTTGTGGTGTCTTTCCCCAAACACTTCTTGTTGGAGATCGGTTGGGAAAGTAGACCGCACATGCCACTACTTCCGCCCAAAAATATTTAGGCAGTTTCTTGATTTTGAGCATACTTCGCGCCATATCACAGATTGTTTTGTTCTTCCTTTCTGCCACACCGTTTTGTTGAGGAGATCTGGGAACTTTCAAGCGGAGACAAATTCCATGTGCTTCAGAAAAATCTTGGACTTCAGTGGATGTGAATACCACTCCTCGGTCGGATCTCATAGCTTTAATCTTATTTTTTCTTTCCTTTTCTACAATTGTTTTGAACTTCTTAAACATCACAACGATATGTTCAAATTCAGAATCCAACAAACATAGTATTTTTTTTCTATTACTCTCATATCTTCTAAATTCTCACCATTTCTTTTTAATTGATTAGAAGCGGTTGCTACTCTTGAGAAATATTCTGAAATAAATTTGAACGCTTTCATATGTAAGGATTCAAATTCACCTCTTAATATATGGAGACGCACAGTTTTCACCTTTTCTACTCCTTTGTAAGAGATTTATAATTCTCTCATGCTTGTTTGGAAGAAGATGCGCTTGAAATTTTTCAAAACCATCATCATCTAGTGCTTAATAGATGAGAAAGAGAGTTTTTTTATCTCTCTTTCCAGAATCCTTCAAAGTTTTTTTCTCCTTTTGAGTAAGGCTTGCTTCATCTTCGGGTTCGTCAAACCCTTTTTCTATGACATCCCACACATCATGTGCTCTAAGGAGAGCTTTCATCTTGATACTCTAATTGTCGTAGTTGTTGTTGAGTGTTGGAACTTGGAAGGATGATACAATGTTTGCCATATTTTTCAATATGCTGAATATTTAAAAATAAAATTTCGGATAGAGCTTGTGGATCTGATACCACTTTTTAGGGGGAAAATATCAAACAAACAACTTTTATAAATATTGATAAGGAAGAAATGTTACAAGAACACTCTTACCACTCACACTAGAAGAGAAATATTTTTCTTTCACTCAAGAGAGCATTCTTGTCTCTCTTTTCTCTCACTCTAAGTTTCACTCTAACTTTACTTCTTGGTGTATTTTTTAATGATCTAGATGGTGGGAGAGCTCCACTATTTATAGAACCATATTAGATACAAGGATCCACCATCCAAGGGCTCAGTTTTTAAGTTCTTTTCTTTTGTTGTTATTCCTGGTTGCAGTACATGTTTCTCTATATAGTTAGCTCGCCCTTGCTTCTTCTTATTGGATGCTGTAGATACACAACATCAATTCAATAAAGAAGAGAGTGATTAGGGTTTCGCATCATTTATGTGATTCAGTGATCTCTGTGACCCTATAAGAGGATACCTTGTGAATGATAAAGTTGTTATTGAAGCTGAAGTTGTTATCCGTAAAGTTTTAGAGTATTGGGCTTATGACTCCAAGAAAGAGACTGGCTATGTTGGACTTAAAAATCATAGAGAAACTTGTTATATGAACTCTCTCCTCCAGACATTATATCATATACCATATTTCAGAAAGGTTGGGATGCTTTTAGATGTCTTATTCTTGTGCTGGGCTTTCAGAATTCTATTAGTTTAGTTTTTGATGTCGTTCTAGAAACAAAAACATGTCTTATTTTTCACTCGGATATCAGAACTGGGCGTTATTGGTACTCAAATCGATGGTCTTGACGAGCCCAACAAGTATCCAAAGCTTGACGGTAACTTTCACAAAGTTCGGAAACTAAATTTAATTGTTTAGAAAGCCCAAAAGTCAATATTCTTATATTTTGTTTTATATTTTAATATTTTAAGACAATTATGTAATTTCTATATTTTAGGATTAGGGTTTTGAGTATTTGTTATGTAAAACATCATATACTTAAATTTTGAATGTGAGTTCTGTGTACCCTAGAGTTTGGGTTTTATCCAATTTGTTTTCAATTGATATTCTGCCTATATCATCTTGGCATCAGAGCATTAGATTCCTGCTACGTGGGAATTATGTCGCCACAAAGAAACCAGTGGAAGAATAACTCGTCAGTCACTTAGATGTACAATCAAGAAGATGTGGATCGTGTAAGCTTGATGGGGCATGCCAACACTAGACAATTCCAGATGATTGGAGAGCCGGTGAGTACGATGGGAGATCATATGAAGTAAATACAAGAAGCGATGCAAAGGACGAGCACCGGATTTCGAGCTCTATGGTCGAAAATGGTAAAATTTGGTTGGTGATTTTTATAAATCTGGTTCTAAAAAGAAAATTTTAGGTTTAAAATGGAAGCGAAAAATTAGGGTAAGAATAATGATGAGTTGTCTAGTAAGATAATGGGAAAAAATCATATTTTAAGAAACCTGGAGAAGTTTTAGATAATGCTGAACTTATTGGTGCAATGGCTAGCAGAAAGATTAGTGTTGAAATTCATGCTAAAGAGAATTTGGTTGTGGAGACTTTGAATATTAAAGAAGCTGGAATAACCTCTGATTCTTTGAAGAGTTTAGTTTTTTTCCAACGAAAACGAGAAAGAGAAAAAATAAAATAAAAATGCTAAAGTTAGAAAAAAAAGGCTACTAATTGTGGATCTTAGAGGACCAAACATAATGGAAAAGGCAAACATGTTTTTCACTCGGATATCAGAACTGGGCGATATTGGTACTCAAATCGAAGTTCTTGACGAGCCCAACAAGTATCAAAAGTGTGACAATAATTTTTACGAAGTTCGGATCCTAAATTTGATTGTTTAGAAGCCCAAAAGTCAATTTTCTTGTATTTTTTTTTAATATTTTAAGAAAATTATGTAATTTTTATATTTTAGGATTAGGGTTTTGAGTATTTGTTATTTAAAACATCCTATAACCTAAATTTTGAATTAATTTTTGTTGAATTAATATAATTTTTCTAAACTTGCGAGTTCTGTGTACCCTAAAGTTAGGGTATTTATCCAATTTGTCTTCAATTTATATTCTGCCTATATCAGTTTTGAATGGAATCATATGTTTCTGTGAATTTTCAGGTCGTCTATCACATGCAAACAACTGAGAATATTTACCTACAACAAGTATTCCCTTGGCTCTACAGAGTTTATTCAACAAGCTTCAATATTACGACACTAGTCTTGCAACGAATGAGCTGATGAAATCTTTTGGTTGGGACGCCTATGATTCTTTTTTGCAACATGATGCTCAAGAACTCAATAAAGTACTATGTGAAAAACGTGAATATAAAAGGAAGGTATTATAGGTCTAGCTCCATATTTTCTTCCTTTTTATCAAGTTATTAATGGGTATTTTTCTTCTTTTCAAGGGAACTGTTGCATATAAGACAATATGTATGAAACAGTGTTTGAAGATTTCCGGATAATTCTCTGAAGTCTTGTAAAACAATTTCTAATTGAAATATTTTTGGGGTTCTCTATAAATTCTCAACTAGATAAAATTAAAGATATTTTGTTTAATAGAGATAATGATAAAAATTGATGTGTTTTATCTTTCAATAGAACCCATACATTAAGAAATTCGATCAACAAGATAGGTTTGGTGGTTAGCGTACTTAGGGGTAGATAAGATCATATAATGGGATTTTAATTAAAAATGACTAAAATTTGAAATTTTAATAAAACGTTCAAATTTCAAATTTTGAAATTCTGATGACTTGCAACAATAGCCGATTTAACCAAGATAAAGTTTTTCTAAGCTGACAGGTGAGCTCGACCCCACCCAGGGGCTCTGCCCTTTAGACCCCGCAAGGGGCTCCGTCTCTTGACCCCGAAAAGAGCTCCGCCCCTTGACCCCGCAAGGGGATACCCCCCTTGAACCCTGTTAATCATCATATATTCTAACAAGTGTGCACTTTGCACTCTATGACTTGTCCGATAATATATCATGATTAAATTAGTCTACTATTGGAACCAATTACACTAAAATATCTAACAATCTTCCCCCATTTTAAGGTAATTCATGATCAACTAAACACAATCACAACAATTAATAAATTTATGCATAAATGAAATATCGTAACAATTGAATTTCACATTAGTATATTACACATTCCACAAATCTGAATATAAAGTTATCACTAGGGATTGAACTTTTACCATTCATAACGAATACTTGAAGATAATATACACATAAATTTACATTCTCACTTCTTCTTACTTG
Source organism: Limnanthes douglasii subsp. nivea (assembly GCA_036936605.1). Classification (NCBI taxonomy): domain Eukaryota; kingdom Viridiplantae; phylum Streptophyta; class Magnoliopsida; order Brassicales; family Limnanthaceae; genus Limnanthes; species Limnanthes douglasii. The sequence goes on along the minus strand of JAUPFV010000004.1, from coordinate 27,596,451 downwards.
ACACTATATTTTACTAGCCTTATGTCCTCATCTTTCTCAAGCATATCGAAGCTAATTCCTTACTTCTTGAAACGGCTAAACTTCATGCTCAAATAGGTTGTTGTTTTCCTCTTACACCCGCATATGCAATTTTTCAAAAGAACTATTAAGAAGATAACCTTCAACCTTCACAACTTGCAGGTCTGAACACATACCTTGGGATGATATACAAATGTGTTCCAATCTCTAGAATCAACAATCAACAATCTAATAGTGAAAATCCTAGCAACCGGAGCATAAGTATCAAAGAAGTCAATTCATTCTCTTTGTCTAAATCCATGGATAACCAATCTAGCTTTATACCTTTCAATAGTACTATCTACTTTCATTTTTCGTTTAAAGATCCATCTATTTCCCAATGATTTGCAACCAAGAAGTAAATCAGCCAACTCCCATGTATTGTAATGCATGATAGACTCTATCTCATCTTGGATAGCTTATTTCCAAAATGCAGCATCCCTTGATGCCATAGCATCACTAAAAGTCATCGGGTCATCTTCAATAACAAAACAATATTGATATTAGTAGTCAATCTTATCTCTCGACCCTTCAACTAAATAAAGTTGAAAATCAGATGCGAATGACTTAGCTTTTTTAGCTCTAATACTCCTCCTTGGTTCAGAAGGTTCAGGTACAGAAACAATACCACTTGATATATTTTCATTTTAAATTGAGTTCATATTCAAAGAGTTTTTAATATTATCTATAGGCCTAGGTATATAAGTAAATCGTTTTTCGTCAAATATTGCATCTCTTGACTCGATAATAGTGTTCACCGACACATAGTCATTAAATTCTAGCACATAGAACCTATATGCAACGGAATGCTCAGCATATCCAATGAAGATACAATCTATACCTCTTTCACCTAAAATTTTCCTTTTGGGTTCAGTGAGTCCTACAACTGCTCTACAACCCTAAACTCTCAAATAATTAAGTGTTGGAGGCTTCTTAAACCAAATCTCATATAGGGTCATCTTATTTCTTTTAGTAGGAATACGATTCAATAAATAACAGGTTGTTAACATAGCCTCACCCCAAAATCCTTCACTCAAACCCGAATAGGACAACATGGACTTAACCATCTATTTCAAAGTTCTATTCTTCTTTTCAGCTATATCATTTTGTTGTGGTGTATAAGGAGTTGTGGTTTGATGAATTATACTAGTAGAATAAAAATATATAGGACCATAATATTCACCTCCTATATCCGTACGTAGATGTTTAATCAAATCATTCTTATGTAGCTCTACTTCTTCCTTATACATTTTAAACTTATCAAGAGCTTCATTTTTAGCATGCAACAAATAAATGTAGCAATATCTAGATGTATCATTAATAAAAGTAATAACATAATTTTTATTTCCTAACGAAGGTGTAGCATGAAAATCACATTAATCACTATGTACTAGTTCCTATATTTTGGAAACTCGGTTAACATTATTGAAAAGTTTTCTAGCTATCTTAGTTAACATGCAAGTTTTACATTTTTCATTATTTGCATCAACATGAGGAATAAGGCTCATTTTCGACATGTCTTTTACTCTTCCATAATTAACATGTCCTAATCTAGCGTGCCATATTCTGTTTTATTCAAATTTCTACATATACTAGTAGAAACCATACAAACAGAATCATTTTGGAACAAAATATTAATATTTAACATAAACATACAATTACACACATATCCGGATCCCATAAATACACCATGTTTTGATAATGCATATTTGCCACTTTTATACACTTGTTTGAAACCACAATTGTTTAAAACAACACCAGACAAAATATTCTTTTGAATCATAGGAACATACAATACATTGTTTAATAATATGTATTTTCCAGTAGTAAATAGTAATTTAACATTTCCTAGTCCTTTAATTGGTTCGGTAGCAACATTTCCCATCTTAAGTGAAGATCCATCTTCAATTGGTTGAAAATTACTGAACCATCGAAGATCTTTACATACATGATTTGTTGCTCCCGAATAAACCCACCAAACAACATCATCATCATGCACATAAAATGCTTCAGATATTAAAGATATATAATTCTGAAATAAAATCTGACCTTGTTGCTTTTCAGGATCCTTAGATCCACTTGAACTAACATTGTTTCCATTTGGATCAGCATTGTTCCCACTTGGACCAACATTGTTTTTGCCTTTTCCAACTCGACAATCTGTCATAAAGTGACCAGGTTTGCCATATTTCCAGCATGCCATTTTAGGTTTTTTGCTGGAAAAATTGTTCTTTTTGTTGTTACCTTTAAACTTTCGTCTATTCCCCTTATCTGTATTTGCAGTCTTAAAGAATCCGCTACTTTCATCCTTATTTACAGATAAGTTTCCCACTTGGTTTTTACTTTTAGGATTACTTATTTAATCTTGATCTCTTAGAGACTCTTCAATCTTAAAGTGACTACCAAGTTCGACTAAAGTCATTTCTTCCTTATTGTGTTTCAGAGTGTGTTTAAAATCCTTCCACGAAGGAGGCAATTTGTCAATAACAAAAGACACTGAAATACATTCGTCCATTTTCATATTGTTTTGGGAAAATTGACCCAAAATTCGTAGTAGTTCATTATACTGTTCCATCACAGGTCTAGAGTCAACCATTTTGTAATTTATGAAATTACTAACCAAGAACTTCATACTAGAAGCATCTTCATCCATGTATTTCGATTCAATAGAATCCCATAACTCTTTTGCAGATTCAACATTTTGGTATACATCAAACATAGTATCAGACATACCGTTTAATATGTGTCCTCGGCAAATGTAGTCATCATTCGCCCACTTGTTGTGGCTCTTTTTTTGTTCCAGCGTTTCATTCTCAGTGATCTCTGGCTAGGGGGTCCTCATGACATACACAACCTTGAGGGTAGTCAACTAAAAATGCATCTTTTTCTGCCATCGTATGAAATCATGTCCTTCGAACTTGTCTAACTTAGCGAATTTACTTATCATCTCATTCGTTGATTCTCATCCGTTCGTCATTTCTACCTTCATACACAAGAACAAAGTATTTCAATTATTTGTATGAAACAGTGTTTGAAGATTTCCGAATAATTCTCTAAATTCTTGTAAATAAATTTCTAATTTAAATATTTTTGGGGTTTTCCAAAAATTCTCAATTGGATAAAATCAGAGATAATTTCGAATTTTGAAATTCTGTTGACTTGCAACAATACCCGATTTAACCAAAATAATTTTTTTTCCAGCTGACAGGTCAGCTCGACCCAGCCAGCGGCTCTGCCCCTTGAAGCCTGTTAATCATCATATAATCGAACAAGCGTGCACTCTGCACTCTACGACTTGTTCGATAATATATCATGATTAAATTGGTCGACTGGTCAATCCAATTACACTAAAATATCTTACACGATGCAACAGTTATTTAGGGATTACCATATGATTTACATTGAATGCATTAATATGGTTTACAGGTCTACCCGGAAGGAATTTTTCTATGGTATATATTTTCGAAAAAATCATTATTTTGATTACGTGATTAGCTTAGTGGAGTCTTCTTTAGCATGCTCAAAAAATAATTTACCCCACGACAGATCTTCAGCTCGATGTAAAAGAGTGCAGTGATTTTTATGATTATTTTGACAAATATGACGAAGTTGAACGGCTAGACGGAGACAACAAGTACCGAGCCCGAAGGACACAGTTTGCAGGTATGTCATTCTAAATTATAGCAGCCCGATTATATGGTGAATGTGCCGTTATTCCTGACATGAAAGGAGACATTATTTCTCCTGCCTTCAAGATTCACACACCAGAGACCAACTACTAGGAAGTGATTGAAGGGAACCTACCATAGTTGCTAAGAATCTATAAACACAATGGCTTAGGATCTGAAGTTGAAAATGATTGCTTTGTTCTTCAAAAGTTAAACTATATGAGCTGAATTTCTAGAGAGCTAGAAGAGCTTGATCTCATAGGAAAAAAGATCCCCTTACTGAACCTCTGTAGTACGAAGCTCGACAATCAACAGTAGAGCCGAAGAATAGGATAATCAATATCGTTTGACATACGAGTGGGACAATTGCTATATATATATAGGAATATATATATATATATATATATATATATATATTAAATTCCTAAATAGTAACCACAAGCCATTATATTTCAGAAAGAAAAGAATTATATTGAACATATGAAATTAAAGGTAACAGTTTGGCACGACACTAACCTTTATCAATATGGGAAGCCGTCAATGGCAACCCGAGAGACTAGGGTTACAATGTGAGAAAACAATCTCTATATAATAGAAAATTAAGGTGTTTCGGTTGAGAAATATCATCCATACGTTGGCAGATAAGGACAATACCGACCTGCGATGCCTTTCGATACACGAAGCGATGATTATGAAGCTGGTCTTTCAAACGATGAAGATTCTCTGGTCAGTCGACAACCTGTAATTGTACTCGTAGATGACAGTGGAATTCTTGATTATACTAGAGGTATTTTTCGTGGACCTTGTGGTAAGAAAATCGATCATGCTCTTACTATCGTCGGATATGGAACTAATTTCGATAATACTGATTATTGGATTGTTAGAAATTTTTGGAAAAATCGTTGGGGGCGAAATATAAAGATAGAAAGGAAGTTGAATAGCACATGTCTTTCTCAAATAAATCTGTTTTTATGTCAATTTAATCCTAAATGTTTTTATTATTATTAAAAATAATGAGAATAAAAAATCTCAGACTTCAATGCAGCACAGTAGGTTTGGCAACTAATATTTCATGTGGCTGGTCTATGAAGTTAGCTGTAGTTTCTTATGTCATATAACTCAACATTATGTTGTTGAATGTCTTTTCATGGTCGATATTACAAATGTGCAGTGTATATGCTAGCATTGTTTTTGTTTTGTTTTAGAGAAAAGCTAACACTTTGTTCGTATTAACCTCAGATTCTAGAAGGAGAGAAAAATATTGGTCCTCGAGATCTCTTGATCCATGTTTAACACTTCACTAAGGTTTCAATCTAGTTTTCCTACTTCAGTTAAAACTAATGTCAAACAGCTCTACTCTACGATACATTTTCCAAAAAATGGTGGATTTGCAAATCCGTGAATATTTTTTTCTAATTAAGCTTTTGTTTTTTTTGAATAATATACCTAATAACTTTTAATTGATTTTATCTTTTTTATAGGGTGAACCAGAGATGGAGAAGCCTGCCGGTTTTAATGCAACTCCGGCAACGATAGCACCGCCGCAGCAGCCCAAGCCAAGTCCTCCTTGTTGGAACCAAATTATATCAGAGCCAAAAGATCAGTTTTTCCGTTGTGTCGGCGGACAACGGTTTGCTGTCCGCCAGAAAAAAGAGAGCGAACGGAGAAGAAGGAGAAAAACAGCGATTTGTTGTCCGCTGGAATAGAAAAGAAAAAAAAAACAGTGAGAAGTGCTGTCCGTCGGAGGAAAAGAATGAAAGAGAAAAAATACGAAGAGCGTTGTCCGCTGGCTACATCCGTAGGAGAAAAAAAAGAATAGTGTTGTCTTTTTGAGAAAAAACGTTTTTTGCCAAAGAAAAAAAAGAAAAAAAATTGAAGAAGAAGACAGGAAAGAAAAAGAAAAAGAAAAAGAAAAATAAAAAGAAGATTAAGAAAAAATGGGTGAAGAAGAATATGGAAAAAATCCATTGAGTATCAGAAGTTACCGGGGAAAAGACCGTAGATGATTGGAGGTGACCTGAACCGACCAGAAAAGACCGTAGATGATTGGAGGTGACCGGTACCGACCAGAAAAGACCGTAGATGATCGGAGGTAACTGGAACAGGCCGGAAAAGACCGTAGAAGATCGGAGGCGACCGGAACAGGGAGAAAAAAATATTTGATCAGATGGACCATATCTTCACAAACTCATCAACTACACAAGTTTTCAAAAAGAATGATATTTTCAAAAAAATGTGAAAAATTCAAGAGTTATCCGAAAGCTTAATTTAAAGGAAGTATTGTTGGAATCAAATTAAATTAAACCAGAGAAATATTAATTAATCATATTCTTTTAAAGATTTGATTTTGTATTTTAGAAAACATATTATATTAGTCAAAAATATTATTCTGTCATTAAATAAAAATAATATACTAATATAATTATAGAACATACAATGTATCAATGAACATCAACAATATCACAAAAGCTTTGATAAAAACTTATTATTCTTCTCTCTACTTTCATATTCCCTACACTCCTCGGGCACCAAAGTAAAATATCTTTTGAATCGATATTCGTTTCCCATTTTTTTGCTCCTATGACCAAAATTTTATATAGATTATAAAACTAATTAATCTTAGCATTTAAGAGACCCGCACCGGAAAGTATCATCTGCTGATCAGACGGGCATTTGTGGCTGCAATAGGAGTAGAATTATCCAAGGATCAGCATTTACTCTTTCAATTCTTTAGCTTGGAGTGTTCAATGGCCCATCTTTTCTTTTCTTTTTTTTTTTAATAAGGGAGACCGAGCTCAATAAATATATAAAAAAAAAACATTAACAAATGGTACAAATAAAATAAAATGTAAAACAATACATAAAATTCCAACGAAGGAAAAATTACAACTGATTGACTCCGACCTAAATACATATAACAATAAAAATAAAAAATTAACAAATGGTACAAATGACATGTGACTCAATTAAATTTAATTAAAATTATATATATATATATATATATATATATATATATTTCGCAAGTAATGATCTTTATTACTAAATTAAGCGGATTACAAAGCTTTGGGTTAAAATTGAAAAAACAAGAATAAAAGGGACTATAGGGCAAAAACAGAAGGCGTCTAAAATTTTAACAAAATTTTAAACTTTTGCTTCGTCTTCCCCAGAACATTTTCTTTGTCTTCTCTAACACACTTCAACAGTCAGTAACAAAACCCAGGCCCAGACTTTCCAGCAGAGCAATAGTACGCAACTCATCATGAGGATTAACGAATTGAAGACTTTTCTTATTGTTGAGCACGTTTTTGGCGATCCAATCAGCACATTGTCTAATCAACATCTTTGAGTGGATTAAGAATCTGCAGATATCCAACGAAGCTTGCAGGTACCACGCTTCTTTTCTATTAGCGATTAGGGTTATAAGAATCAAGGTATCTGATTCCACATCAACTTCAATCCAATTATTTTGTTTGCATTTAATCAATCCCTCAATTAGGGCATTGATTTCGGCGAAAATGGGGTTCAATTTGCCCAGGAGAGTGCCAGAACCCAGTAATATATCGCCGTCAGAATTTCGAATAAAAATGCCAGTGCTTGCTTCTCCATATTTGTTGCACAAGCCATCAACATTTAGCTTCATTCTTCCCGGATTTGGAGCAATCCATTTGAGGTATCTTGGAACTTCTCTTCTATTTTTTACTGAGTTGCAACCTAAGGATACACCAGCACGATAAGCATTAGTCCATAGTTTGTATGATAACATATTTTCCATATCCATGCTCCTGATAATATAGGTGATTCTGTCAATAGCTTTCTTGACAGAATCGGAGAACCAGAAAACTTAGACCAGTTTATGTTTCTCCAAATGACCCAGCATATGATTTGAGGAATGATGTGAGTTATATGTCTTTTTCTTTTAGAGAACCAGAACCAGGAGTGAAAAACATGAGAAATGACCATATACCTCCGAATATTTATCTTGAAAATGCAGCTAAAGTAGTTCCAAAGTTGCTAAGCAAGGCAACAACTTACAAGGAGATGGTTTTTCTCTTCGCAGTTGTTGCAGAATTGGCACTTTGAGGCCATAATGGTATGTCTTTTCATGATAATGCTATCAATATATATATATATATATATATATATATATATAACCTTTTAAGAGTTTCCAGCATAAGAAAGAATATTTTTAGGGATTGAAAGGCTCCAGATTTTGTTGGAAAAATGCCTGACTTGGTATAGGTGATTCTAATACTTTCCCAAGTAGACTTAGATTCAAACTCTTGGTTGTTAGAAAGTTTCCAAATGATTTTGCCACGTTTATTAGTTTGAATTTTATATTTTGAAATGTGACTGATTCTATCATTAGGCAATATATTGTGTAAAGCATTGAAATCCCAACTGTTGTTTTTCCAAAAAGTATTTACACTAGCATTTAGATACCAATTATTAGAGTTAGGATCACTTATCATTGGTGGCTTGTCATGCGAGTCGTCTAACCAAAAGTCCATGCATCTTTGACCTAGCCTCCATTTAATGTTTTTTCAGCAGAACTTTTGATAGCATAGAGTCTTTTCCATACAGTTGAGTCAGTGATTTTGCATTTAGCTCTAATGGCATGAGATTCAGTGCAGTAGGTCTTGTGCATCAAAGTAGCCCAAAGACTATTGTTTTCCTGAAAATAAACCACAATTTGTGAGAAAATGTTACTTGAATATCATTTAGACATTTAATGTTTAAGCCACCCTCTGCAAATGGTTTGCAAAGATGTTTCCAGTCAGACTAGTAGATGGCTTTAACATTATAATTTGATCTCCACAGGAATTTGTTAAAGTAGGACTCTATTTTCTTGATGATATTATTAGGGACAAGGGTGTTTTACATCCAGTAGTAAATGATTGGCATTAAGACATATGTGATTAAGGTTAACCTGCCCCCAAAGGACAAGTTATTTAGGTCTCAATCCACAATTTTATCTTGAATCTTGTCAAGAAGGGTAGAGAAATACTTCCCTCTATTGTTTCTAGCTATAGTTATCCCCATGTAGTTGAATACCAGAGTGTCTGTATTGAAGCCAGCATTGATCTTGATGTTGTTTGTAATTGATTGATTAACTCTTCTGGAAATAATCAGCTTTGTTTTTTCCTTGTTAACAGCTTGGCCAGAGATAAGTTGATACTTGTCCAATAGGTTGCTCAGCAGAACAATGGAACTAGGCTTGCAGTTTGTGAAGATCAAGACATCATCAGCAAAAGCTAGGCAGGGCACCAAGAAGTTTGATCTAGAAGCATAGTGTAAACTTTTATTATTGTAAAATAGATTGTAAATCCCTCTAAGCAAAACCTATTCAGCTAGGATAAACAGACTAGGAGACAAAGGGTCTCCTTGCCTAAGACCTTTCTTCTGTTTAAAGTAACCATTGACTGTACCATTGATAAGAACAGAAATATGAACATTTGTAATCATATTCTTTATTAAATCTATACAATTTTTAGAAAACCCAAAACATGATAGAACTTTTAGAATGAATGCATGAGATAACTTATCAAATGCTTTCGACATACCAAGTTGAATGATAACATTTCCATTTTTAGGCTTTCGATCAATATCATGAATCATCTCCTTAGTGATTAAGATGTTTTCATGAATAAGCCTGCCTTTAACAAAGGCTCCCTGCATCTTGGATATAATGTTAGTCATGATATTAGATAATCTAGAGTTTATTAAATTTGAAAAAAATCTATTAAACATGGTACAAAGACTTATCGGTCTGTAGTTGTTCCAACCAGTTGGGTTAGGGATTTTAGGAATTAAACTAAGACCAGTAGCAAAGACACCACATGGTATGTTGTTGCCTGAGAGATAAAAGTTAAAATTATTAAAAAGATCAATGTTACTAATTGACCAACAAGTTTTAAAGAAGAAGATATTAAAACCATCAAGGCATGCAGCACTATCAGTTTTCATTTTAGCAATAATACTCCAAACTTCATCTATGTTGGTTTGCTTGATAATGGAATCATTGTCTTCCTCTTTAACCAGATTTGGTATGTTGTTAAAGATTGTATCCTGCATTAAGAAGACTTCCTCATTTCTGTTAGTGTAAGAGCTAGAAGATAAGATAGATTTAAGGAAGTATTCAGCAGAGTTAGCAAGGTCAACATGATTATCAATCCAGACCCCATTATCTTTGATCCCTTTGATGATGTTACGCCTTCTTTTCTTGGTCACATACGCATGATACAGCTTAGTATTACCATCATCATCTCTAAGCCAACCATTTTAACATTTTTGATGCGAGAAGCTCTCCTCATTTCTTAGGGCTTTCATATACATGTTATTAGCTTTAGAGAGATCAGCCTTGGAAACGTTGCTAGTGGTTTCAAAGTGAATTTTACATTCTCTTTACCACCTCAGCAGTTGCATCAACCTTTCTGAAAATGTTGCCAAAGATATTAGTATTCCATTTCTTTAAGCAGCTTTTAAGTCTCTTGAGCTTATACCAAAAGACCTGATCTTGGTTACCCTTACAAGCCATGTTCCAATTCTGCTTTACAGTGCTTAAGAAACTATCATCATTAGTCCAGACATTAATGAATTTGAAACTTTTCTTGCAATTGATATAATTTGAATTAAAGCTAGACTGAATTAAAAAGGAGGCGTGGTCAGAACAAGTTCTGACCATGTGAGACACCTGAGTTTCTTTGAAAGTGTTGATCCACAACTCATTTGTCAAAGTTCTATCCAGTCTTTTCCAATGAGTGCCTCTATTCCGTGTGTATCTCGAGCCAATGTACCCTACATCTTCAAGCTTACACTGCCTAATAGCATCATTGAAGTCATTCGTACTAGCATGGTCATAAGTAGAACATCCAACTTGGTCCTCAGAGACGTGATGGCATTAAAGTCCCCAGTAATGATCCAAGGAAACTCATCAGTAGCAACAATTCTCATCTGATCCCAAAGATCTAATCTAAGCAAACGCTAACTCTTAGCATAGACAACAGAAAGATTAAAGATAGTATCACATCCAGGATAAGAAACAGCCATATGAAGAAGTTGATCATGGTCTTTAAGAATACTAATTCCAACATCCTCATCACAGAAGATCCACACTTTATTGGAGCAGTTTGAAAAGGATTTTTTGAAGCCAAGAACAAGAGACATACCATCAATCTTACTAACATCAGCCATGGGTTCTTGAATAGACAAATTTTTTGATTTGTTTTCTTTGATAATCGAATAGAGCCTTCTCAAAGTAGGCTTATTGTTCAAACCTCTAGCATTCCAATTAGTTATCTTTATTATTATCTGATAGAGATTTATGATTCAATTTTTCTCCTTTATTGGACAGAGAATTGATGGTAAACTTCTTGGATTTTCTTCTTTTCATTTCAGTCTTTAACTTTCCACTTATGATGGTTTCAAAGTCACTATTGTAAGAAGGGTTTCTTGGAGAATTTTCACAGCTGCCAATGTTTTTATAATCTGTAACCATGTTGTTTTCTTCGACCTGAAGGTTGCTTTGAGCAAAGTCTTGATCAAGCCTATGCAAGGCTTCTATAACTACCATGTTGTATTCAACAGAATCATTGTTGTGACCACTATCAGCACTTCTATCTTCTTTAGTCCCAAGATCATTTTCCTTTGCTGTTATAACCGATTTCAGCTCTCTTCTATATACTTTGCTAAAGGTTTGAATGTTAGTAGAACTATTAAGAGACGTTCTTGGCTCCTGATAAGTTTCTTCTTTGTCATTTTCTTCTTTGTCATTTTCTTCTTTGTCATTAATTTCATTTATTGATGATATTCTTAACTCTTTCTTGTTGTTATCCTTTGCATTATCCTTGACATTTTCTTCACGTTTTTCAACCTTTTCAACTTCTTTATCTTGTTGATTTGTCTTTTCAACCTTTTTGCATTCTTCCTCTTTATGACCCACATGAAAACATATTTTAGAGTCCATTTAGCAAGCCACTCAGTTGTGTGATATAGAGTGAAACGTAGCAGAAGCCAAAGAGGAATAAAACCCTAATTTTTTTTTATTAATCAAAATAGTCTGCCTTATAAATAGGGTTTGAGGCACCTTAAATAAGAATCGCCCAAATCCCTAATACAAAAAATGGAAACAAAAATAAACACAATAAAATAATATCACTTTAAATCTGAATGTAATCAGATTTAATTTGATATCTTAAATAGATCCTTAAAATATAAAAAGATAAAATAAAACTAAAAATAAAACATTTAAATATTATAAAATATTTAAATATTATTTTGCAGAGGCTTTTCGTCTACATCATTCTCCCCAAGTCGGAAAGAATTCGTCCTCGAATTCACACTCCTTCTCCGTTTTAAACTTTGTAGCAAAATGCATGCAAGACCAACTCCAGTAAACCAGGTTATCACCTCAGGGTAAGAGAAGAAAACTTTCGAAAACACTCTTTATCAGCAGGTATTACCAGGTGATACTTCATTTTCGAAACGACGTGATTACTCCCACTCCCGTGGTAAAGAACTGTACACCAAACAAGCATCCCTTGTACACTGTAATCCTGAGATTCAGCACAATCTTTACAGTATTCCTCAAGACCTTATGTAGTTCTTGCCAGGATATCAACAGCTTTTGTAAGAGAAGATGCATCATTCACATCGTCTCCTGTAATTCCGAAAATATACTTCCTTCCTTGCATATGCTGTACAAGCTCAGTGATGGGAAAAACAGAAAAATGAGCACCCATATGACTCCCAGCATCAGTCGGTATTTCATGATGAATCTCGGTTTGGAAAAACATGGTAAATGCTATGTCAACCATCTTACTCACACCATACGACGGTTTCCAGAGATTAGCGGTGTCAAGACCAGACCCGTTATTTTCACGCCCAACTGTGCCAGAACCAACCAGCGTATGAACTTCGTCGATAAATAGAATGACGTTACCTGCTTCTTGGATCTCACTAATTAATGAGGTGACCCTTGTTTCCCGTTCTCCTCTTTCCTTGGCACCAGCCATGAGTAGTCCTACATCCAAGGACATAATGCATTTTGTCAGGAGGAATGCAGGTGCTTTGCCCTGCGCAATTCTAATGGCCAATCCTTCAGCAATGACTGTTTTCCCAACTCCGGCTTCACCGAGAAGAATAGGGTTGCGCTTGGTTTTGCGACAAAGTATCTGTGTTATTCTTTCAACTTCAATTTCTCGGCCAATAACAGGGTCAATGAGTCCTTCACTGGCACGAGCAGTAAGATCAACGCAGAATTGTGCCAATGAACTTTCCTCTTTCTCTTTTTTAGAAGATGCAGCACTGGGTACTTTCCCCGCTTTGGGTTTTTACTTTGTCTCTTTAGACACCGGAGTAGTTTCTCTACCATCCGAAGCAAACTCACGTTTCAGTCTAAACATTGCTGCATCTGCCAAGTTGTTCACATTCGCTCTCATTCTCTTTAAGACCTTTTCTGCATTACCATCATCAACAGTGAATAGGCCCATAGCAATATGCTCAGAAGCAATATAATAACAACCCAAATTCCTCGAATACTCAACCGCAGCTTCGAAAACCCTTTTCGTCCTTGAAGAAAAGGGCACATCCACTGATTTCGAACTCGATGAAACCGACTCATCACTAGAATCGTTCCATATCGTTTTAACAGCTTGACGAGCCATATCAATAGTGATCTTACAACCAAGGGACCCACGTTGGTCAACATCCTCAGCAATTAAACCCAGCAAAAGATGTTGAGTAGAAATCATATCTTTCCCTAACGATTTAGCTTCTTTCTGCGAATAGACTATCGCTTTGATTGCTCGTTCGGTAAATCGTTTGAAAGTAGCAGAGATTCGGGTGAGTTTCCTCCTCTTCTTCGATTGAGTTAACGAAACTGGAGTTTTATAAAGACGAGGGTTTGGTTTTTGAGACACCGATAAGTGCCAACTAGCATCCAATTCCAAAGACTTCGTATGTAAATCTATGTCCCGGGACAAGTTCATCAGTGGCCAGCGTGTACAGTTAATAGCTGATTCAATAGGGTATCGTCTAGGGAATTTCATGAATGAGTAAATTGACTCCAGTACTAGATCGACCTTATCCTCCTTGATTGTGTTAAAAGTTTTTTTCAGTAAGGAATTAGAGAGAACAAGTGAGAACCCCAATTTCATCTCAAACACAGCTACTTGAACAGGTTGAACTATATCAGCATATTCAGCATATTTATGTGCCAAACGATCAATAAAACTCATACCTGTCTCGGGTGTAACAGATTCAGCTTTCTCCGTTAAGACTGTCGCAGACATTTCATCGAATAGGTTACAGTCGTGACGTATAGCTTGAGTCGCGTCAACCTTATCTGCCTTCATGGTCTTTACTGCTGCTCCATCTAATTTTCTTGCTGATGCAACAATTTTCCAAAACCTCGGTTGGAGTTTGGGTTTTCGAGAAGCGTTGAACAGCTCCATTGCTGGTTTTGAGAAACTACGAAGAAACAGATTGGACTTCTCTTCCTCTGCATCGTTACGACTGCTCGACCCAACCACGGGCTTTCTCCGGAATGGTACTAAATTTTGGGTCGGGTTGGTGAAAATCGGCTTGGGTATTGGAAGAAGTCCGTGATCGAAAGACTCGTGCGGGAGGATTAGAAAATTCGAAAGCGGAATGAGGTCTGGGTCAAGTTTCTGCCATGAATACGATGCAGGTAGTTCGATTGTGTTGGTCATGGTGGTTATCCGTGGCAAGATAAAGCCTGAGTGAGTGTCTTCAGGAGGTCTGGATGGCGGCAAGAACAGTGTTGAATAATCTCCAAAATCATCCGCTGTCGTTGAAAATTTTGATTCCAAATTGTTGTCTTTTTCATTGGACCAAAAATTTTGTTTCAAAGGTTTTAATTTTTTAATCTTAATTTTTGATTTTCTTCTAGGATTAGAGAAAGAATTATTGTTTACCTTGTCGAAAGAAGATGCGATTTTTGTTGGTGTTATCCAAATATCATCGTATACATTATAAATCGGATCGTCTTCTTCCTCATCACCGTATACATCATAAATCGGATCTCCTAATTCCGACCAAGTTTCATCATAAATTTCACCTTCGTTGTCAGCCTCATACTCATCAAAGAGTGGATGTTTGAGTATCGGCGACTCCTCCATGTCACCATCAAAGTCAGGAATGTTGACCTTCTGGGTCCGGCGAGCCAACTGGTGCGGCGACTCGGTCACATCTGTGCGAGCCAGCAGCTGATAGAATTCGTCGTTATATTTATCCACATATATGGGTTCCTGACGAAGATTCTGACGTCGCTGGTAGAGTTCCCGCTCGAAGTTGTAGGGAAGGAAAGCCTTGCGGAGTTTTCTTTTGAATTTCTCCCAACTCTGGACTTTATCCTTGCCTTTACGCGCGCGGTTCTGCTTCACCTGCTGCCACCAAGCCTGTGCCCTACCGCGTAGGTGAATGGTGACTAATGCGACCCTTCTCTCCTCGGGAACTTCCTTGAAGTCCAGGACTTCTTCAATCTGGGATAACCAATCGATAAGTGCATCTTCCTTAAGGCTGCCATCAAAGTCCGGGATGTCTATCTTGAATCCAAGCTCCCAGCGGCGGGTGTGAGAAGTATTCTGGTCGATCCCCTCCCCAAAAGGGTTAACCATATCCTCAACCTCTGTGCCTTGTTGCTTGGCGGTAAGAACAGCCACCTGACGGGTAAGATCGGCTACCTGACGGCGTAGATCAGCATCTTCACGATCATCTACATCACTTGTATCTCTAGTCACTCTAGCGCCACCGCGACCGCTGGTTCTTCCTCGTACCATCGCGCAGGACTGCCTGTGTCTGATACCACTATGATATAGAGTGAAACGTAGCAGAAGCCAAAGAGGGATAAAACCCTAATATTTTTTTATTAATCAAAATAGTCTGCCTTAAAAATAGGGTTTGAGGCACCTTAAATAAGAATCGCCCAAAACCCTAATACAAAAAAAATGGAAACAAAAATAAACACAATAAAATAATATCACTTTAAATCTGAATGTAATCAGATTTAATTTGATATCTTAAATAGATCCTTAAAATATAAAAATATAAAATAAAACTAAAAATAAAACATTTAAATATTATTTTGCAGAGGCTTTTCGTCTACATCACTGTGTTGTTTTAGAATCTAGAAATGTTCTTAAGAGTCATGTTAGAAGACATCATACTAATCCAGCAAGACATATATGGTTCAGTTGTCCATTGAAATTACCAGTAGTAAATAACTCCATAAGAATCTTAGAATCAGATTCTATGTTAATGCAATATATGCTTAAACTTTTACATTAAAGCAGACCATCAAGTAAAGATCTAGCATCAACAACCATGGGGTTAGACTTACCATATAACCTACCATAACCTTTAACTATGTTACCATAAATATTCCTAATTAATCCACTGCCACTAGCCTCCCCATTAGGCAAACATGAGTCATCAGTGTTTAACTTAAATTTATCATTTATAGGAGGAGACCAGTTTAGGATACTAGCTTTTTTAGTAGTGGGTAGATGACTGTAACAATCAATGATATGAGCAACATGCTCAACCTTAGACCAGTGAGAAATATTAAGAAGAGAAACATAGTTCATATTGATGATCATGACATTGATGTAATGAATGACATCATTAGAATTAGGATAATACCATTGAATTTGACTTTGTTTCCGAATTTCTAAATAACCCAAGTAGTTATAACATGAATAATAGTTTTTAGGTGCACATCATTTTAACATACCAAAACCATGACCTCAAAATGTGAGAGAAAATCATATGATAGACAATATTAATGTTAAATAAGTTAGCATAGTATAACCAAATATTCCAAGAAAATTTACATTCCACAAACATGTACTTAATAGATTCATTTGACTCACAAAATTGACATGTAGAAACAAGGGTTATATGTTCTTTTTTATACAATTATTAGTATAAATCCGGCCTTTAAGGACTCTCCAACAAAGAAATGAACATTTCTTTGGACAAATTTTATTCCAATTTTTTTATAAGGATTGGAAAATTTGTGCTTTTGTCTTAAAAATTTCCAAGTCTCCTTAGTGATATAGGAACCATCCTCAGACATCAACCAAATAATTCTATCCTCCACATGGTTATCAATTTTTAGGATTTGAATATTTCTAATTATGGTAGGAGTAAATTTGTTACTAAGCTTAATTACGTTCCAATTGTCATTATTAAAATTCCAATAAAAGTTAACAGGGTCTTTATTAAACCAATCATTGTTTATGTTTTCAGCAAGCTTAATGAATGAGGAGTCCTTGCTCCAGTTATCAAGCCATAAGTTTACACTACCTTTGCCAAGCTTCCAGTAAATGTGCTGCTCAACAATGGGTCTTATGGATTTCAGCTTCTTTTAGGTAAGAGAATGGCACTTAGCCACACTAACTTGTAAGGGATGCTGTTGTATTTACAGTATATACTAGACAAATATTTAGCCCAAAGAGAGTTTTGGGATCTGAATTTAAACCAAATCTTGCAAGAAAATAAATCTTGCCATTCCTTAATAGATCTTATATTGAGGTCACCCTCACCAAAAGGCTTAGAAAGGTTAGACCATTTGGACCAATTGATATTAGCTTCAGTAGATGATCTTCATAAAAAGTTATTAAATATAATTTCAATCCTTTGAATAACAGTCTTCGGCAGAATGCTATTTTGAATCCAATATAATAGAAGAGACATAAGACAGAATTAATTAGAGTGAGTTTACCACCATAGACCAAGTGTTTACCATCCCACTCATTAATTTTCTCTCTAATTCTAGTAATCAGAAACTCATAGTTAATAACATTATTATTAGCATTGAGAAAGACACACATGTAAGAAATAGGGAAAAAACTCATAGTGAAACCACTTTGAATTTCAATAATGGCTTTTCTACTAGAGTTGAGACTAGATTTGGATATAATTTTAGTCTTTTTTGGTTGATAGACTGACCATATATGTTTTGGTAATACTGCGGGAACGAGGCCAAGTTATCAACGGATAAGGAGAGACCATTAGTAAAAAGGAGAAGGTCATCGGTAAGAGAAAGGCAGGGGACAATATTATCGCAAAAAAGCTTATAAAGATCTCTTAAGAGATACTCCTCAGCTATGATGAATAAGCTATGGGGAAGAGGGTCCCCTTGCCTTATTCCTCTCTTAGTTTTGATATACCCTATAAATTCACCATTAATAAGATTTGACATGTGAATAACTTTAATAATTTTAGCAGTTAAGTTGATCAAATTTAAGGAGAAACCAAACTTAGATAATGTAGTGAGAATAATGCAATGAGATATTTTGTCAAATGCTTTAGACATGTCAAATTTAATGATAATATTGTCCCCATAATTCTTATGCTTTAGGTCATGAATCATTTCTTTAGCAAGCAATATGTTGTCATAAATATCCCTGCCTAAAAAAACCCCATTGAACTTTGGATGTTATTTTAGGGAGAAGGATAGATAATATGTTATTTAAAAGCGTGGAAGTGATTATGTTAAATAAGGTACAAAGGCTAATAGATCTGAACTCTTTCCAAAAGGTATGATTATTGGATTGAGGGACAAGGCTAATAAGGGTAGCAAGAACCACATTAGGAATATTATGGCCAAGAAAATAGGATTGAACATCAGCTGTGAGGTCACTTTTGATTATATTCCAACAATTCTTGAAAAATGCTATTAAAACCATCAATTCCAGCAGCGCTGGAATTGCTAAGGCTTAAGATAACTCAATGGATTTCATCCATATCAGGAATGGACATAAGATTTCTATTGTCCTAATCACAAATTAGATTAGGGATTAAGTCTATAAAAGAGTTTATATAAGAGTTAGGAGGTAAATTAGTGAGATAGTTTTTAAAATAAAACTCAATAGACTCACTAATAGATTCATATCCTCAATCCAAACCCCATTTTCAAATATACTAGAAATTCTGTTCTTTTTCTTTCTCTTACTAACATATCTATGATAGGTTTTAGTATTGCTATCATAATGGTTAATCCAAGTAGAATGAGATTTTTGAAGCCAATAGGACTCCTTTTTAGCAAGCAGATGAATATGGTTGACCTTAGCATTTTCAAACTTTCTCGTATCCTCAACAGAGTTAGAAGTTTGAAATTTAAGCTCTAAGGAGTTTACCATATCTTCAGCCTCAGAAATTGAGTAAAAAATAATGCCAAAACTGTTTTTGTTCCAATATTTAAGGATAGATTTTAATCTCCTATGCGTATACAAAAAATAGTGTTATTGTCACCATCAATAACTTGGTTCCAGTTCAGCTCTATTATAGATAAGAAGTCATTATTAAGAGTCCATATATTTCAGAAATGGAATGCGGTTTTAGTGTTGAGATGCTCATTAGAGATGTAAATATTAAGAGAGACATGATCAGAGCAAGTTCTCGCAAGATAAAGAACCTTAATATCATATAAAAATCAGCCCATTCCTGACAATAAAACACCCTATCAAGCCTTTTCTACTTGGTTTTATTGGACCAAGTATGCTTATTAGCAGCATAGCCAGCACCATCAAAATTACAATCCTTTATAGCCTCATTAATATCATCTTGGTTTTGCAAACAAAGAGTAGAACAATTAAAATGATCATGCGTAGATGATATAATGTGAAAATCACCTATAACCAACAACTATTTAGGAGGAGAAACTAACATTCTAAGGCTATTTCACACGTCGAATCTTAGGTTCCTTTGGCATTTGGCAAAGACAATAGTTAGGTTACGGGTTCTGGACATATTTAAATAAGAAAACTTATCATGGATGAGCTCGGGAGAGTCCAAAAGAATTTTAAGATTGAAATCATTTTTCCACAAGACTCATATCGTGTAGTATTAGAAGTGAAATTAGGAAAACCCAGCTTATCAACAATCTTAGGTAAATTAACCTTATCAATTAAGGGCTCTTAAAGAGCAATTATATTAGATTTCCTTTTAAATTTAAGAGACTTGAGCCCTTTAAGGGAGGCTTTATTACCAATCTCATGAATGTTCCAATTGATGATGTTTATCATTTGGAACAACTAGGAGTAGAATGATTTGGCCCAAAACAAATTAAGGCTTTAATAATAACAGGGTTTATATTCTTCTTTCTTTTGGTCTCTTTTAAATTCTTGTATATAAGCTCTTTTAAAATCATTATCAATTTCTTTAAGCTTAAAGGTAGGGGAATTAGTAAGGCTGCCTATATTGTCTTTGTTAGGAGTGTGAGGCTTATAGTCTAAATTTGTATAATCAGACCTGGAATTGGTGATGAAGCCAATTTCCAAAGATTCAATGGCGTCTATAACCTCATCACCCTTTAGATGGTATTCTATAGTCTTGTCCCTCAGGTCAGAATTATCTATAGGAGTGGCTTTATCCTTATTAGTTTGATTGTCTCTCAAGTTCTGATTGTCGATATGATGAGTGTTCTAATTAAGCTTCGGACGAATCAAACCAGTAGAATTAGCCTCTTCCATATGGAGATTAGATACTATTATAGTTTTGACATTGTGCTTTATAGGTAAAGGATTGTTTTGTTCAACCTCATGAATTGTAGAGGGTTTAGCATTGTAGTGAAATTTTGTGCGAACAAAATTTTGGTGACCAAGACGGTTACAAATTGTGCAATAAGATGGAATGTTTTTATAGCTTATATCAAGCCAACATTCATCGTTAATGCCAAATCTTATCCACACTTTATAAATCAATGGTTTGTTACATCCATTTCGACCCAAGTATAATAGGAGTTATGCCTGACTCTGTGTTATTCAGGAATCCAAGATTTTAGGGGTTGTCTAATTGCAATGGCTATATATAAGATGATGTTGTCATTGTATAAATATTCTGCGAGATTATATATTTTAATCCATATTGTAGTCACAAGACTTTCAAATTTTGGATTGAAATCTAGTGTCCATTTGAACAATCTCATAGAGTGTTGTCCAATGGTCTATATGTTTTTTGTCCAAAGTTTATAGAGATCAATAAGGACATATCTAATGTCCTAACTAGAAATATCAACAATGCTTTTGAATTTAAAAGATTCCAAAAACTTGTTCAAAATGGAAAGTTTAGGAATACCTTGTGAGAATTTACCTATTAAGGTAAACTTGGATGATTCTAACAGTTTGTCTTTAACCTCCTTGCTAAATTGAAATTAAATGTGGTCTTATTTT
This sequence comes from Limnanthes douglasii subsp. nivea, assembly GCA_036936605.1. Taxonomy (NCBI): domain Eukaryota; kingdom Viridiplantae; phylum Streptophyta; class Magnoliopsida; order Brassicales; family Limnanthaceae; genus Limnanthes; species Limnanthes douglasii. The sequence goes on along the minus strand of JAUPFV010000004.1, from coordinate 27,575,531 downwards.
TCTTGTATGTCTTCAGAGATAAATGTATTCTTCTTGTTTTAATTGCTCAGCATATCGGCACACGACTTGTTAGTTGTCCACATCATGCTACTTGGATCATCATTGGGATATTGAGTAATGTTTTTCCTTTTGCCGGTATCAAGTTCAGAAGATTCTTCTTCAATTAATGCCAAAGAACCATGATATCAGGATTTGTGTCCAAACACATTTTGGCTCGATTTGATTAAAGATGTTGGAAAAGCAAAAGCGCTCCGATAATGATTGTGATGAGGTGGCTGCCTTTTTTCATGCTACTCGTCAATAAGATAGAACTTAGAAAATCTTTAACCTTTAAAGAATTTTTCTTCAAATTAACAAATTTCTTCAAATAAATTTTGGATAATAATCTTCATGTTAATAAATTAATATCTTACGATGATTTTTTTGTAATTTAGGGATTAAAATACAATTATAATACTTTTAGGATTAAACACGTTTTCAAAAAGTTTAGGAAGAAAATACAGTGTCGAGAATGTTGCGGATTACAGTGCAATATTTTACTATCTGTGGATTAAAAATGTAAATTTGGAAATTAAGGAGTACAATATAAGTTTTGAAACTATTATAGACTACAATTAAAATTTTAAAATTTTAGGAGCTAAATTTTATTTTTGGAAATTTAAGGACTATAATGTAAAACCTTGAAATTTGAAAGACTATATATATGATTCCAGATCTACCTTAGATAAACTTTTAGGAAATTATTGACTAAAATATAATCAAAGATTACCTAAACTAAACTAAACTAAACTGATATTGTGTTCGTTATATTTGGGTGGGGCTTTCCGTCGAACACATACTGTGCATAGTACAACGATGACTCGTAAAAGATCTAACAGAAAGAAGAAAGATCTAGCTCGTTTGTGCAATGTAATCCATAGGGGAACAGAATCAGCTAGACAGTGTGATGGAGACGCTCTACCTGAAAAAATATGGTTCAAGCAACAATTTGCAATTGGTGTTAACGAGGTGACTCGTGTGCTTGAAAGGATGAAATCAGACAATGATGGGGGAATTTCTGAGAACCCTAATGTCGCTCACGCCAACCCTAAAGCACCTTTAGTTCCCCTTCAGGTCATACTATATGCCGCCGATGTTGAACCAAGGCTATTAACGCACATGACTGAAATGGCTTTGTCAAGAAAGGTACAGATGATTAAGGTCAGGGATAGTCAAAAGGGGTCGGCCAGATTAGGCGAACTTGTCAAACTTCGAGTTGCAATGGCTATTGGTGTGAAGGCCAGAGGAAATGCTATCAATAAACTTGTCAAGGAATTTCTTCAAACTAATATTACCTCCGAACTAACCTTAATAATCTTATTTATTAAGAGTTTTCATATAAATATAGGTCTTGTGATGAGTGAAAGAAAAACAGAACCATAAGCTCGGGCAAGAAAATTCTATCTTCCCATTTAAACTTATTACCTATACCAAATAGGCATACAATAAATAATCTATAGGCTAATCCATTCTATACAACAATATGTATTTCTAAGCTAAAGGAATTGAGGATGAAATAAAAAGCTTCAACTCCTATCAACTTCCATTGCAAATAATGAAGCAATAAAAGGATAAGAGATCTGGTGAGTGGTTGTCTAACTAGAGGACGAAGCTATTGTTGGTCTCCACCCCCGTAGGCAACCAGTTGAACATTTTGTACGTTTGTCTGTTCAGTGTGTTGCCCATGTTTTCGATTCCTTCTCTGATCTTCTCTTTCCAACAACAATTGTAAAGTTTTGTTTTTGTAGAGAAAACATACCATGTTGGAACTCGGAAGGAAATTAAACTCCGTAATCTTCTCTTGGCGATTGTTGGTTCATTCCTATTCAATATATAATAATTTTTACTTCGCGGACTTGTCTTGCCACATCTACACAAACAAATCACATTGATTAGATTATCATTTCAACGGAAATCAAATCCTTTTTTAATTAACAATACGTACAAAGAAGCAACAAAATGCTCACCTCCTAACAAGCTCGCTCGACTTTGGAACACTCGGATTTCATTGACCTTCAGCATCTTGTTCGAATCTCAGTAATACCAATTTCCTGGTGACACTCATGAAATTTTAATAAGAAATACAATGAACTTGGGAACTATTAAGATTGACTACAAAAAAATACGGGTAGAAATAATTTTCATCTTGATCGAAATCCAGTTTCAGCTTTCTATATGCGCGTTAACTAAACAAATATCTATTGGTGCCGCTTAGATTTATTCATCACAGAGAAATACAACTTACCCAGTGGTGAAGAGACGTCCAACATCAGATATGCACGCTCCTAGAAAATTTTCAGGGTATCTATTTATCTTTCGAGCTCCACAAATGTCGTGAACTTTCTTTACCAGTACTCCTGACAAGAACATGTGCCGCTTTTGAAACGATGGAAGCGGTTAATGTCGCGAATGATTATCTCCCGACTTGTAATATTAGATAAAAGCCTCATAACGTCATGGCAATCTTCACAAATTTGACTATTTCTAAAAATTCTTATTACTTTAGTTAGGCTTGTGCACATTAGGGTATAAGTAAAAGCTAATCTTTCACTATGACCATATAGCTGTTCGACTTTTTCTTGATCCGTAACATCGTGAAGCACGCATTCTGTTTTAGGCTTATAACCAACTGCGATAAGTTTATGCAACAGTTCTTCGAGCTTCAAATATACTTCGGTTATTTTTGGATGAGAGTAATCTCGAGACTTGAATAGGTGGATCTGACCATTAATCTCTACCCAGCTACACCCTGGCTCTTTCTTAATACCTCTACTTGACATTAGTGTCCTAACTTTCTTAAAATCTTTCCATCTCCCTTTAGCAGCAAAAATGTTCGACAGCAAGATATAACTTGATGCTGTATTTGGCTCAAGCTCGAGCAGCTTTTGTGCAACCTTTGGACCCAATTCAGCATTGTTATGTTTCTTACACGCTGCAAGAAGAGTTTCCAAGATCATAACATTAGAGCTCAAGCGCGTTTCTTCGATAAAGCATGTGGCGTCATTAAATTTACCAGCCCGCCCTAAAATGTCAATCATGCATGCATAATGTTCTAATGTTGGACTTATCTTGTAATCTTTTTGCAGTGATGTAAAGTGTTTTCTACCCTCCTCGACCAAACCCATGTAACTACATGCAGAAAGAACAGCAACAAAAGTGATCTTATCAGGTACAAAGCCTTCACTCAACATCATTTCAAATGCCCGAAGTGCATCCTCTCCCTGCCCATGTTTAGAGTACAAACTTATAAGAGTGTTCCACAAGACTACATCATGAGATGCAAGACTCTTAAAAATGGCCTCTGCATCTTCAAGACACCCACATTTCCCGTACATGTCAATGAGTGCACTACAAAAAAACATGTCATCTAAATGCCCGGATTTTAACGCCATACAATGGAGAAGTCGACCGTTCTCTATTGTTGTCATACAGGTGCAGCCGCTTAAACAACTTGTTAAAGTGAATTCATTAGGTTTTATACCTTCCCACTGCATTTGAATGAAACACTTTAGACCCTTTTCGACCTGATCAGTACGCACATAATTGTTTATCATGACCGACCAAGACATAATGTCTCTTTTGATCAATCTATCAAAACATATTTTTGCTTCTTCTAAGCACCCAGTTTTGGCATACATGTCAACAAGAGCTGTTTGAACTGAATCGTTACTATTATGGGAATTCTTAAATATATGGGTATGTAATTGCTTACCGAACCCTATATTTGATTGACTAGAGCAAGATTTTAAGATACTGATAAACGTACACATGGTGGGTTCAAAGCCTTCTTTCAGCATCTGGTAAAAAAATTGTGGTCCTAAATCACAAATTTCATTGTCATGGAATCCCGATAACAAAGCGTTCCACGAAACGGAATCCCGATCAGTCAGTCCATCAAACAACTGTGTACCACCTTGCATGGAACCATTTCGCATATACATAGTTACCATGGCATTTACTAATACATTGTCAGACTCATACCCATTTTTGCAAATAAAAGCATGGATACTTTCACCATACTGAAGGTCACTTACAGCACTAACAAGACTTCCAATTGTAAATTGATTCGGTTCAGCAGTTGTCTGTCTCATCAGGTTAAATAGCTTTGCTACTTCTTCCCTTTGCCCCTGTTGAGCAACGCAAGTAATAATCGAACTCCAAGTCACTACATCGGGATTTTTAATCGTTCTGAATACTTTCAGAGCATCATTTGCAGACCCACATTTAGAATATATATTAACAAGGCTACAACTCAGAATCTCATTGAACTCAAAACCGATTCTAACTACTAGAGCATGGACGACCATGCCTTCTCTTGTATACTCCGAATTGGCACAAGCCTTTAATAAAGTTGACAAAGTAAATTTGTTGAGCTTAGTTTCAGGATCTTTCATCTCACAAAAGAGTTTCCAAGCTTCTTTCCCATCACCCTGATCGGCATAACCATTCAGTAGCTTACTCCATGTCACAGCATTCTGCTCAGGCATGCCAACAAACACTTTACGAGCAGACTCGATAGATCCACATTTTGCATAAACATCTACTAGAGTAGACCCAACATACAAATCTAACAAAAATCCAAGTTTGATAGCTTGAGTATGAACCTGCTTACCAAACACCAAATCTAAACACAAAGAACAAGCTTTCAAGACAGTAGCCAAAGTAAACTCATTTGGCCGTAAACCTTCTCTACACATATCACGAAACAAACAAGCGCAATCCGTAACATCGCCTCCATCCACAAACCCAGAAATCAACGCCGTCCATGACACAACATCTCGGGCAGGCATTACATCGAGCACTTTACACGCATATTCAAGATCTCCACATTTCGAGTAAAAACTAATCAAAGAAACCCACAAATACGAATCCAATTGTATCCCACTCCTGACCAAATTCCCATGAATCGCTTTCCCGTCATCTAGAGAGCCTTTTGATACACAATCATGCAACAACCTAGAATACTCTCTCAATCTCACCTTATTATCAGTATAGTTCAAAGTTCTACCTCTAATATCGGAATAAATCTCTCCTCCAGCGTTATCGAAATGATTCAAAGGCTCGTCGACGGTGGTTACGGCGGCGGAAGACGTGGACTTGAAACGAGGTGAGAAGAAAAGTGGCAGTAATCCTGGGTATGGTTTTTCATGAAAATAGAGAGATAGAGTTCTGGGTGTAGTTTTTGATAGAAGAGAAAAGAAAATGGTTACGAAACCTGTAGAAGAGAAAGGTTTAAGCATTATTCGACGAAACTTGAAACCATGGAAGGTGAAAAGTTATAGCTTGTTGCTTTTAAAACCTTCGTTTTTAGGCGCCATCGCCGGCATCAGTGATCTTCCATTTTGACTCCGATATGACGTCGTTTCGTTACATCCACCCGGATCTCTTTAATTTGAACTATCTCCCATAAGAGTTTAAAAAGATAAAATTTTGTCACACATATAAAAAGTACCGATACAGAATTTAGGTTAAGTATCAATATATACCTAGAATTTAAACTATTATATAACTATATTATTTATTTATATTTAAATATAATTGGTAATTATTACTTAGTATTTTATTTTTTTATAATATTTTTAGTAAGAGGTAAGTTCGACTTTTTATATGATTAATATTTTTAAAAGTGAATATAGATAATTACTTGAGAAGTTGAAGAATTTTGTATTACTTTTTCATATTCGGAAAATTGAATTTTTTATATTGAAATATACGAGACGAAGTCAAATGGTTGTTATCATCAAATGATATTTTGAATCTAAAAGATGAGTGGAATAAACTTAGGTATAAAAGAAATAAGTCTCAAAGATGAGTGGAATAAACTTAGGTATAAAAGAAATAAGTCTCAAAGATGAGTGGAATAAACTTAGGTATAAAAGAAATAAGTCTCAAAGATGAGTGGAATAAACTTAGGTATAAAAGAAATAAGTCTCAAAGATGAGTGGAATAAACTTAGGTATAAAAGAAATAAGTCTAACCTTTTCAAGGAGACGTGGAACAATATAACTCTTAAAATAACGTTTTTTCTTTTATTTAGACTCTTAAAAAAATGGATCAGTGTGGACACCGTTCTACAAAAGTACATTTGTCTTTAGCTTCAAAATGTTAATTTTGTGATAATATAAAATTCATTAATCATTTTTGTGGATAATGTGACATTTTCTGGAAGTATAGAAATATTTCGTAAGGTTGTTTGGTATTCTTTAAGCAGATATGTGACCATAACCCACCTAATAAGTTGCTGGTTATGTTCTATTGACATATATGCACATATTCGTACCATCATTCCTCCAAGTATTTGTTAGGTCATTTGAAAAGTTTGAAATCAAGCTAAGCATAATGATTAGAGTTATATTTTTTTATGAGTCCGGATTTTTGAGTCATTATAGAGTCATTATGTCATGATTAAATCTGAAGGGCAATTCGAACTAAACTACCACAATGAAATTATGAACAGGACAAATGTATTATTTCTTGACTAAGCTAGTTGTTAATCAGTTTAAAACTATATTACTAATGAGTCTTTAAACTCAACCCGGTTTCATGACCCGATCCAATAAGCCCATGAGTTAGTAATTAAGTATAAATACCCCAACCACTTTCATTAATGAGCGTAATGAGAATTTATTACTAGTAGACAGCTTAATTATCTCTATACTCTTCACACTAGACACAAAACGTCACAAAATACCCAAAACACCCTTTAAACACTTTACCGGATTACCCTCGGCCAGAAGCAAACCACACCATTTTTAACTATACTATAGACTATGATTGGTGAGTTCAAATATTAAGTATATTGCTTTAGGAAATTGTAGTAAGCGAATTCTAGAGAGAGAAAAAGATAGAGAGCTTTTAGAGAGAGTAAGTCTAAGTACAAATGAGTTCATCAGAAAAAATGTTCAACCCCTTTATTAGGTAAGCCTTTCCCTTTATATAGAGGAGCCAAGACTTAGCCTTAAAATGAAATCTGTTACAAAAGAGGACAAATTACTCTTTAGTCCTTAACAATAATACATGTTCTCTAAAACTTACATTATTTATAGTTTAAGGACTATACTTACATTATTTACAGTTTAGTCCTTAAATTTACATTATTTACAATTTAATACTTAAAATTCTACTTCCATATCACTAACCCCCATAGTTCTCATGTTAGTAAATGAATGAGAACTAAAATGTCTTCGAATTTTTTCATATGTCGTATCAGTTGTTGTGATACAAGCTCAAAGTCCAAAAATCAATAAGAAAATGTAAATTCGAAGCCAAAAACTTTGGTAAATTCGAAGTATCCAAAAACATATGTAAATTCAAAGATAAACCATTCTCCTCGAATGATTATGGAAGTAGAACTTCAAAATGTAATCATCGACTTTTATCAAAAGTGTAAACAAATGTAATTGTTTCATATTACCGTTCAAATTCATCATGACTATATAACTTCTAGACCCATAGCTAGATGCCTAGTCTGACAGATGTCAAACTCCTAATCTTCTCACCGCTTTGTATTATGTCCCGTCACCATCGGGGTCCTTTCTACTTCACACATCTTCCCATCTTTCTATAAATTCAATAGTGACCTCACTTTTCATTCTCACAACACAATCACTTGAGAGAGAATTCAAATACTTGGCTACTTTTATCCCGTTCTTCATCTTTTCCAATATCTTCATAAAAAAAACCAAGCTTTCCGATCAATATTCATCTTCTCCGGTCAATCTTTATATGGTTTATATGAAAAAACTTAAAAAACAAAAATCCAAGACTAAGATACCCAAAAAAACCAAAATCTCCAGAACCTGATAAAAACTTAGTCTTCGGATCATACGACTACTTTTGGATTACCCAAAGAGCGGAGGAATATAAAGCTGCAGGATTAATCAATAATGCTCATGTTGGAACAACCACCAAAACAACTTACTACGGTAATTTCGATCCAACCAAAATTCCTGCTTTCTCTCCTTCTCAGATAACCGAAGAAAATCCTTCTTCAAAAGTTCTAGCTCCTAAAACACCTCGAGTCTCTTCTTCTCAAATTTAAGTTTCTCCTTTGATTAGTGGGGAATCTTTTTCAAAACAAATATCAAATACTTCTTCTTCGAATCATCCTTCAACAATCAGAAAAAGAACTTTTATAGTCATGGGAAACAATTCATAAATCATTCCAACTTCTCCCCCTTCGATACTGAAGCTTCTCCTCATAGAGAAATAACCGAGGAAGTTCCTCAAGCAAATAATCCTTCACAAGAAACTGTGGATTCATTGCCTCAACAAAATCCTTCCCAATCTGGAGAAGAAACATCAAGAGCCAATGAAGCTGATTCCGAGGCTATCAGAACTGATCATGAAGCTGAATCCGATGACGGGAAATCAGAAAATACCCGTAAGCCTCAGAAACAAAAAGAAACTGGCTTTGTTTCTGAAGAAGAAAGAGCTGCAATTGGCAGAAATTTAAGGGATCTCAAGGCTAAATACATCATTCAACTAAAAAAGGTTTGATATATATATTATAAAGATAGCCAGGCTTCGGATTCAAAAAAAAACAATGGGGAATGGGAGATAACATAACAGTTCGACTGCCTAAAGAAGGAGAAACTTCTTAGACTACAAAGACGACGAGTTAGTAGTCTACCCCGAAATCATCAATTGGGGTCTTCAGTTTCCACTGGATCCTATGATCGCGGAATACTTCGAACTTCTCTACTTATGCCCTACTCAAGTGACACTGAATCAATAATTCACTCTTATGCCAGTGATGATGACATCTCGACTATTCAAGATTCCAATCAGCATCAATGATTTCATCTCCTTAACTCAATTATCGAAAGGTCCGAAGCTGCCATTTTATTACCTCACTCTGGTGGATGACCTAAAAATCATCGACGATCTCTTGAAAGCTGATAAATTCTGGAAGCAAAAGTTCATCTTCATCTCAGGAGCATGGGAGAACGACAAGGAGATTTCCGATGCCAACCCATCAAAGCTAAATCTTATCAGGAGAAGCAACCGTATGTACTTCAAAAATTATACATTTTGAAATAAATTTCACCTATTGTCTTTTTCTTTTTTTAATAATCTTCTTGCATAATTATTCCAGATATTTCGAGGCGATATTCAGTTCGTCGACCAACTACTACAGATATTTTTTCAAGAAACTTGCCGGTTAGGTTGAGAAAGAGTAGAATAATGCTTTCCATACCGCCTTCCAACCAATCAACTTCCTTAATAGCCACATGTTTCCAATCACCGAAGGAGCCTTGCCACCTCGAAATTTGATGTCAGAGCCCAATCCCATAATAGCATGCAAAAGGTTGGTTCATTCTCACTGTAAAGTCTTCCTCCCTATTCGTAACAAGTCAGAAAATCATCTAAAAAAAATGCATCAAGGAAAAAAAAAAGTAAAAAAATAGCTGGCACTGTGCTATCCCTTCACCTCTATCAAAACTCAAGCCTCGAAGACGAAAAACAGAAGAAAAGACTCTTTCAGCCATGGAAGAAGGGAAAGATCTAGAACCTACTTCGCAGAAAAAGAAAACTTCTTCCAATTCTCGTGAAAAGAAAAAAAAATAAGCAAACATCACTGCGTATACGTTGGTCGATAAGAAAAAGATCGTTACAAAAACCCTTCGGACGAAGAACAAACAACCAATGGCAATACCTTGATAAATAATTCACTAAATAAATAAAAATAACTAAATTATTTATTATAAAATAAAAATTTTGACTCAAATTTAAACTTACAAACAATAAAAATGTAGTAAATGAAACTGTTTATAACTTTGACCTTAATAATAATATACCGAAATAAATAATGAAGATATAGATTGATGATGGTACATTACATTTCTCCATACACCTTTGTACAACTTTTGTCAATACCTTCCTCATTTATTTATTTAATGTCGAAGAAAACTAAAAAAAAAATGTTTATTTGTCAAATGCCTCGATCAATTGCTCATCAACAATTGTAGATGAGCCAACCACTAAATTGCATAATTTACTATGATGTAAAACATTTATATAGATTTGATATCTACTTGGCCAAACCTGGGGAGCTGTTTGGGAGATTTAAAATTTCCCTAGATTAAAACCAGGTCGGATCAGGTCAGTGATGCCGGTTTCCAGTTATATGAATCATAAAAAGATTCATATTGGGATTCTGTATATGTGTCCGAAATCCAGGTCCTGATCTGATCGACTTTTAACCTGTATCCTTCCCCAATCACATCTGTAACTGGATTTTGACCACCCCGAAATTCGTCAGGACATACAAAAGGCCATTGATTTGATCAGCAAAGAGCATAAGGTCCTTGTTTTAAGGATGCCTCGTCTTTTTACCATTCAGTCGACTTAAGCAACATTTACTAGTGTTACTTATCATCAGCATTCCATCTGGCCAGCTTCTCTAACTGTAAACTAATGTCTCGAATATACAAATTTGAATCGTCTTGAGCAAAAAATACATTAGCTCGATCGTCAACCTCTACCCAACTACACCCAGGTTGTTTTCTCAAACCTCGATCTGACATCAATGCTCGAATCTTTGCAACATCATCCCATTTCCCTATCGAAGCATATATACTAGATAAGGATACATAATTATAATCTAATTCAGGTTCGAGTTGACACAATTTCTTCGCTGTTTTTTCAATGAAATTCACATTACTGTTCGTTTTACAAAACGAAAGAAGAGTTTCCCAAATCAAAGTTTCTTGACCGAGATTTGTATCCCGAATGAATTCCTCGACTGCATCGAAATCTCCTTCTTGACAAAGGATGGTTACCATACAAGCACAATGTTCGATGGTGGGAGTAATTTTGTAGACTTCGGCTAACGAGTTGAATATGGTTTTTCCTTCTCTGATAAAACCCATATGGCTACAAGCAGATAGAACACCAAAAAGGGTGATTTCGTCCGGGACAATATTTTCATGCAACATTATTTGAAAAGCTTTAATGGCCTTGTCTCCTTGGCCGTATCTAGAGTAACCACAAATGATTGTGTTCCAAGAGACTCTATTCCGCGAAACCATGTTCGTAAAAACATCCTCGGCCTCTTCTATGGACCTACATTTTGCGTACATGTGAACGAGCGATGTAGCAATATATGAGTGCTTCACAAGTCCCGATTTTATTGACAGGCCATGGAGCTGGATTCCACTTTTCAGTGCTTTTAAACTGCAGCAACAACTTAAAACGCTCGAGATAGTAAATTCATTAGGCTCGACTCCTTCATTTCGCATTTGGTTAAAGCAGTTAACAGCTTTTTCACAATGATCAGCACGAGAAAAAACAGCAATAATCGCCATCCAAGTTGAAAAGTCTTTTTCAAGTAAGTCATTAGAAATTACCTCTGCGTCTTTAAGACAGCTAGTTTTGACATACATGTCGATAAGAGATGTCCCTAAAGAATTATAACCATGAAACCCCTTCTTTATTATGAAAGAATGTATCTTCCTTCCTACACTATTCGTTGCTTTTTCACCGACCCTAAGAATAATTTCCAAAATCAACGGATTCTGAGTAAGATTACTCTCGTGAATAAAAGTTTTAACTTTATCAAATTCACCTTCTTGACAAAGCATGTCTACCATGAAAGCACAATGTTCGAGTGTAGGAGTTATCTTGTAGATCTGGAACATCGAGTTAAAGACCTGTTTTCCTTCTTTGATTAACCCCGTCTGGCTACAGCCAGAAAGAACACCCATAAATGTAATATCGTCAGGAACAACCACCCCTTCATCTGCCATTAGCTGAAACGCTTCATAAGCCTTCTTGCCTTGCCCAGATCTCGAGTAACCACAAATAATCGAGTTCCATAAAACTATATTACACAAAGCCATGCGTTTAAAAACAAACTCGGCTTCTTCTATGCACTCGCATTTTATGTACATCTCGATAAGTGAACTAGCAACATACAAATTACATATAAATCCCGACTTGAATGACAAGGCGTGAATTTGGCGCCCGATATCGAGCCTTTTTAGGACGGCGCAAGCGCCTATGGAGCTAGAGAGGGAAAACTCGTTAGGCTTTAAACCATTATTTCGCATCTTACAAAAGCATTCAATAGCTTTTTCGCCATGATCATTTTTAGCATAAGCTGTGATGATTACCGTCCAAGCGGAAAGATCTTTTTCGAGTAATTCATCAGAAACAACCTCTACATCTTTCAACAAATTGCTTGTGGCATACATTTCAATAAGAGATGTAGCCACCGAATTATCGCGATGAAACCCGTTCTTTATTAGGTAAGCATGTAACTCCGTACCAATAATTAGGTTCTTGAGTGCAGAACACGATTTTAAAACGCTCGTCAATGTGTACATATCTGGCTTGAAACCTTCTCGAATCATCTGAATAAAAGTAACAGGAATGTAGTGATAAATTTCATTTTCACTGAATCCAGTCAAAAGGGCATTCCATGAAGCAAGATCAGGAGAATCAATAGCCTTAAATATTTGCCAACCTTTATGAGGAAATCCAATTTTCATGTACATGGTAATTAATGAATTACTAAGAAAAGTATCTGATTCAAATCCAGATTTATATATACAAGCGTGAATACCTTCACAGTAAAGCTGATCGCCTAAAGTGGAGGCAGCACTAACAATACAAGCTAAAGTGTGCTGATTCGGTCTAGTTCCGTTAGACATCATTCGACTAAACATCTTTGTTGCTTCTCGGCTATGACCATGGACGTGAAGACAGTTGATAATCGAGCTCCAAACTATGGTGCTCGGATTTCTGACATATTTAAACACCTCAACGGCATCTTTCACCATCGCACACTTCGTGTACATGGAAACAAGACAACAAACTAGAATGTCATGGACCTCTATACCAATCTTAATGGCAACAGAATGTATGATTTTACCTCCTATTATATTCTTTGAATCGGAACAACTCTTTAGGACAGTTGATAAAGTAAACTTACTGTTCCTCAATTCGGGTTCTCTCATTTTGCAAAATAACTTGAAAACCTCTTCAACATCACCCACATCGGCATATCCATTTAGTAATGAATTCCATGAGACGACATTTTTTTCAGGCATGTAATTGAACACTTTATTGGCAAGTTGCATGTCACCGCACTTAGCGTAAAGGTTAGTAAGCGCAGACCCAACAAAAACATCGAATAAAACTCCGAGCTTGATCACCTCTGCATGCAATTGAGTCCCAAAATTTAATTCGAAGCTTAAAGAGCAAGCTTTTAAGACAGTAACCAGAAGATACCCATTCGGTCTAATACCGTCGTTTCGCATCTTACTATATAAACTTATACCATAACCACTCTTTCCTTCGGCTACAACGCCTGATATAAGCGCAGTACATAACATGACATCTCTGTCAGGCATTTTATCATACACTTTCCTTGCGCTTCCAGAACTCCCGCATTTAGCGAAACCACTTTCTGGGTCAGTTCCATTTTCAATCCCATGATCATGAATTATCCCTCCAAAATTGAGAGACCCCTTTAAAGCATCACCACGTAGACCACCGGAACACAGATTTGGCTGCTCTTTTGGCTTGTTTTTTACTGTCTGAGTTCTGTACGAGCAACAAGTGACAAACCATGGTCTATCGACAGATTAAATAAAAGTTTACAATCCGATGAGAGATACATTTGAAGATTGAAGGAGACGGTCACTGACCTTAAACGTGAAGTGACCTCGCGCCGACTCTTAACAATCCGACTTTTTGAGAAACGAAAATGGGAGAAAATGCCTCGAAGTTTTCTTAAGGGACAAAGCATTGCTTCTGGTTACGTCGAGTGCAGAGTAAAAGCCTAGCGACATTGGATCAATCACATTCAGAATCGAAGTTTTTTTTTAATGTATTTCGAAGCGACTAAAAACAATCTGTGGACGTTGTTCTTTTCGGTGATCGTTCTCAAAGTATTTTATACGGGCAACATTTTATGAACAAAATTTCAATTATACCCTTTATTTAATCCAATTTTTTTGCAAATTCATAAATTTATATCCGTGAATTAGTGAAAGAAAAAACCACACATATGATTTTTTTCGTATTTACAATTTATGTATTTTGCTTTGTTGGGTTGATATGATTTCTTCGTATTTACAGTTTTAAGTATTAATTTTTTTTTAAAAATATGTGAATTAAAATTGTGTATCTCAAAACAATGTTTCAAGTGAGTTATAAATGAAATAAAATTATTTAAGCCAAGACATCAAAACATAAATTTATATTTAAAATAAAAATAATATTATAAAAGCATGTTTTGAATTTTTATCGAAAATTTTAAAAGAAGGAAATAAAATAAATTATGGAGGAAATAATTGGACTCTTGTATATTTTATTTGTTAGGAGAGCGGCTATAATTTTGGTTTTATCACGAGAATTTGATTTGTTACTTCGTTTTAAATGGCTGAATAGTTGTCCCATTTGTTTTATTTATTTATTTAGTCCCTCAATTTTAAAATTATCAGTTTAGATTTTTGGACTTTGACAAAATTTAATCTTTAATGAGTGACCCTTTCTCTGGTTGAGCCACTTATCCACATAGGAAGTTTGGTAATTGTATAGTAAATGATCATTTGTATTTAAGTCAATTGTAACTTATGATATCAAAGCATTAAATTAAATGTCATTTTTACCTGTATCACTTAACTATGTTGTACCTAGTTGGCAAATCTTGATCAAAATATTTAAAGCGAATTTGATTGGTCATTAAGCCGATAATAACCCTAATTTATAATTTTAATCTAACTTCAAAATCCTTATTCTCAATCTGAGCTAGACCTGTTATCGGGTCGGGTCGGTCCGGGTTTGGACGGGACCGAGACCGACTCGTTAAGCTACCGGGCGGGTCGAGCCGGACCACTAAGCGAAGGGAGCCAAATATGATGGACCGGGACCGGCTCGTTAAAAGTCGAGTCGGTCTGGTCCGACTCTTAACGAGCGGGTTTGTTAGTTTATTATAAATTTTTTAAGGTTTTAGTAAAAAATATACATAGATTAGGAAAAAAATTATATATCTCCTTTACCGGGCTGGTTACCGGGCGGACCGGTCCAGACCGGTAAGAGAATCGGTCCAAAATTTTGGCTCTCAACCCGCTCCCTAAGGTATCCGGACCGGTTTCGGGCGGGCCTTACCGGTCCGGTCCCGGGCGGGTTAACAGGTTGGGAGGCCCTCTAACAGCTCTAATCTGAGCTTATTTTTGCTTTTTATTGTAACCATACTTCTCATTTTAAATTCATTACCCCCTTGTTCGCGGATTAAACTACCAGCCCTAAATTCCCTTCAATATCTACTTATATTTCGTTGAACCCTATAACCATTTCCTCTCACTTGATTTCATTCAAATGTAAGGGTAAAAACGCAAAAATAATGAATCGTTCAATAAAGTCGAAAAAATCCAAGGTTAAAAAGGAGTATGATTTCTCTTAAATGTATAAATGTAAGGTTTTGTGTTTTCATCGTTCAAATATTTCGACTATTTTGTTCTAATATCAGTTAGTTCTTTCGAATGTGTTCATTTTTTCCAAATGCATGATTAGCAAATGAGATACGTTTGAAAACATGTTGAAATTTGTTCAAATTTTGTCATAATTGGCCTCATTCGTTCATATGGGTATAACACTTATGATTTTTTTTCTAGCGTGTTCAATTCGTGTATAATATGTGTTCAAATTATATAAAAAATGGTCAAATTTGTTTAAATGGGTTTAGAGTTGATGATAAATTGCTATTTTTAGAGAGTATTCAATTCGTAAGTTATTATTAGCTGATAGTATATATTATTTGTTTAGGGTTACTACTCGTAATGAACGAATGATATTTTGAATAATATTTAATAAAAGATTAGTTTTTTGCAGTATAAATTCTCACTTGTTTACCTTTATTGTGAGACTTCAGGGTTAAATTAAGGAGAAATATGGTTCTTTATGCTATCGTAGTGGTAAGGAAAGTCGGGGGATAACGTAAATCTAGATAAATTTCGTTTATATATCTAACTGAACAAATATAACTATCATGTGGGCCATCAGAGAAATTTAGTGTTTGAATATTGCATATAAACTACATGGTCGTCAAGATACCAACAACCTAACTTACATCATCACTGATGGAGACGCACTGTAGATGTTCATTTTAGTTGATACGCGAAGATATTTGAAGATATATATCGAGGTTTTCAGTCCTCTTGAAGTTATATTATCTCATCCGCGAAACCAACCAAGAGATATACCAGTAGTAGAACTATCCTCAAAGTCGGAAATCCAAAATGATGGCGATGGTGAGGATGATGGGTTGAGTATTATTGTTGGTATTGGGATATATAGAGAATATATTGTCATGGTGGTTTTAGAACAAATGATGTGGATGTTGTTAGAATAAAAGAGGTTTCATGTGTTAGAACATATGGTGTTGGTGCTTCTAGAACAAATGTTGTGGATACTGGTAGAACATATGGTGTCGGTAATGTTGTCGATGGGGTTTGGTGGATCTAGTGTTGGTAATTTTGTGGAAAATAGTTGATGATGTTAGAGATGGTCATGATGTTGATGATGGTGTTAAGAATTCTGTGGATGAAGCTGGTGGTGTTAAAGAATGTGATAATGTAGGTGAATGTGTTGAGAATTTTTTGGATGAAATTGTTGGTGTTAGAAATGGTGATGGTGTTAATGAAGTTATTGAGCTTGGTATTGGGAATTTTGTGGAAGTAGGTGCTGGTGTTAAAAAAAAGTAATGGTGTTGGAGAATATGATAGTGTTGGAGGTTATGCTCATGAAATATCAGATTTGAGTTTCTTTATAAATGAGTTGAGGTTCGATATTAATTGGGATGATGTTCAATCAGGTAGACCAAAAGGTTACAAGAGAAGAGCAAGAAAATAATTATGTTGACGATAATGCTAGAGAAGTAGAGGTTGTATTTCAAAAGGAAGAAATAACACAACCAACATGTGTTGAGGAGGTGACATGTGCTGAAGATAAGGCAGGTGCTGATCATGAGGCAATGATGCCACCATTTCCAACCCAATAAAAGGGAGAATACATGGAAACATACTACAAAGCTAATGATTTTCTCCTCAAACCTCAAAACTCTAATGTGGAGGTTGAAGATCCTGACTTGTGGTACGAGTTTGTTATAACAACAGAGTGCAATTAGGAAATAAAGAATTATGGGATCAAACAACGAAGATATATGATTATAAAAAAGAATGATAAATATATGATTATCTTTTTATGTTCATAAGTTAGTTGCTTATGGGATGTTACTGTAGCTCTACGAGAAGCGGTGATAGATGGATGGTTAAGACCATCCATTTAAAAATTGACACATGACACTTAAATTCTAAGTTTTGTATCACTTTTGGTCCTCAAATCCTAAGTTTTGTATCACTTTTGGTCCTCCAAAATATACGGAGGGACTAATCGTGCAAATTTCTAAAATGAAGGGGATGGATTTTATGCAGAAGTGAACGAAATGGACTATGTTGATACAAGTGGTAAATATGGAGGACTAACAGTGCTTTTCAGTCGTTAAGTTACTATATATCTCATAGTTTTATATAATTTTTTAAATGAAGGTACGTACATAAACTCACTCTTTTCTATAAAAAAATCTAATTGATTTTGACTTTTCAATTGTTTTTTATTTATCGTTCTTTTCTGTATTTTTTCAAATATTCTTTTATGTATCAAAAATATATATATATATATATATATATTTCTCGTCTGTCATTGTCTCTCTCAAAAAACCTTTAATGGTGTTTTGGTGGTAGATCTTGTACGGAGTTATAGTTTTGGGGGGACTTATGTGGCCATGAAGCTATGATTTCTTATTGTCTTATTTGATCACTCTAAATCTGTGTCTCTTATGGTTGCTCCAAATTAGTGGGAGTCTCAATACTCTTCGACTAAATAAGTTGGAATTTTATCCTCTCATTGTTCATCAATAAAGTTTGAGTTAGTTTGTCCATCTCCGTTTGTCTGAGATATATCTTTGTTTAACGATAGTGGTAATCTCTTTGGACTTTTATCCTCTCATTGTTTATCAATGAAGTTTGAGTTAGTGTGTCATCTTTGTTTCTCTGAGATATATCTTTGTTTAATGAAGGTGGAAATCTCTTTGAACTTTTCAACGCTTTAAAACTTATATTACTTTTTGAATGATTTATTAGTTTCATCATTCTTTCAGATATTGTATTTAGGGCTCGTAAATTTAGATTAAGGTTAGTCAAAAGTAATTTATATCCTTTATGTTTGACTCTAATTTGATATATGATCTTTGTTTGATTTTGGATCTATTTTTCATGTTTATTTTGTTTTTTATTATTTTCTTCTGTACCATCAATAGTCTTGTCTAGTTCTTTGTCAGCATATGTCATCTAAAAATATTTTGTTTTACCATATTTATCTAATTAAACATTATATATCTTGCCAAGTAATTCCATGTACTCGTTCTACTATTCTTACGTGTTTTGATTTTGTTGTTCTCAATTTTTTAATGAAATATTTATCAGTATTTTTTTAGAATTTGTACTTTTATGGATCTTTGCCACACTTTACTTAATTTTGGTGAATATTTGGTTTTAGTTTTTGGATTTCTTATCCTCAAAAGGTATTTCATGTTTTTTTACTTCCAAAACTTTGTTTTTTCTGTTCTACTTGATGTCTTCCGGAACAACGAGTTTGTTGTTACTCTTGATGAAAAATATAACATTTATATAACTTTTTGAGTTGTATCTCTCACACATTTATTAAGAGCTTCTCTTTTTAGAAGATCTGCTATCTCTTATAATGGAACAATCATCTATCTGCCCTACCCCTTTTTCTATAGAATATCCTACTCTTCACACTTATTTTAATATCTAAATCGATGAACTAAACTCACCACAGTGATCCGAAGCTCTACATTCGTAAAAATCCATGATATTTTTCATCCAAATCTTGGGTTCTTTTATAAAGATCTTGGATATTCGGTTTAAACTTGTTAGTTATTAATGCAGTTCATAGGTTTGATAATGCATTTCAATTAAGTTATAATATCAGTAACAATTAGATTGTAGATCCACTGTAGTTCCAACATTTTTTCAACTGTTGTATTTGTTCGATACTTTTTATGTTCATAAGGTCTTTAGAGAATTGTTCATAAAAATTTGTAATTTTACTTCAAATTTATTTATTGCTTTCGTATACCAAAAAAGTGTCTTAATTTTGTTGACCAAAATTTGAATTTTCTTTGAAAATTGAAAAACTAAAAAATATTTACAAATTTATCCTTAATAAAAATAAAAATAAATGAATTATAAATAATTATTTTTGTTATATTTGAATTTAAAAATATTAAACACTTTTTGATAATCAATATCACATCTTTGGTAATAAAAAAAATAATTCGTTAAAATTAAAATAAATAAATATGGAAGCTTCGATTAAAATCAAGTGTCGGATGAGATAAACTTTATAATAGAACTCTAATTTAACCAATCGTTTATTAAGAAAAATATTTTTCATTCAAAGTTGATGATTTCGGGTTTTCCAACATGAGAGTGTTCTTCATTTTTGGACCACTGCACTGTCAGTACATGCACCTCGGACCGCCAGTATAAACCACTAGTACAATCAGTTTATTGCTACTATACTGAAAGTTTATAACAAAGAGAACCTAGATGTGCACTGCCAATAAGAACCCATTATACCACAATTATGCACTTATATTGGTAGTATCAAACGGTTAATATTGCTAGTATTTTTCCACAAAATATGCATACCCTCGCCTTTTTACCTTGTTTTATAAGTTTAGTAAATTGTACTTCAAAGTAATCAATTCTGGCGGTACCATGATATCACACTGCTAGTGTATTTTGACAGAATGTACCAACAGCACGACTAGTGTAGCAACGCGGTGGTTGTCCAACACGGTCATATCATGAGTATAACGACTAACAAACAATAACCTTAACCTAATACATCGTTCTATAATTTATATATCTTATGTTGTAAGTTAACACATACTGGTGGTACAGGTACGTTGTGGTGCTTATCTAATGTTAACTAGCAGTATGTACCATATGTACTACCAGTCCAATGTTGCACTTGTAGTTTATTAGGTTTCTACTGCCAACGCTGATAGGTTCATATGTTTTTGGAAGGGTACTAATGCCTAAACTGAATGGGTAGTTTGGACATATTTTGCACCAAACCTATGATAAACAATGCAACTAAGTAAATCATTACTCAGCTGTGTGCTAAACCGTTTAGGTGTTGGGTTTTGAAGATTGACATGAATCCAAAGTCCCACCTGAACGGCCCATAGGTCATAAAACAAGTATAAATACCCCAACCATCCTCATTTAAGAGGGTGAGAAAAACTTAATAGCTAGAACACACCTCTTTCATCTCTCTACCTTTCAATCCAACAATAAATACCTGAAAAAGATAAAACTCTTTCCAATAGTACCCTTTGATAAGAAATAATCCACACCAAATTGGTGACCACAGTAGAAGGAGACGGTGCCTGAATTTCAGATTCAAAACCAGTGAATAAATCAGTTCGGATATTATTAAAATAGATGGATCCTAATGTTCAAGACGTTCCACCTTTAGAGGTTGAAGGTGTGAGAGAGAATAACGAGCACGCTACTGTTTCTCATGTCAATCAAAATGATGATAAAAAAAACAATCCATGCAGGATTAACGTGATCAGCTAAAGGCTGAGATTAAGACTTTAAGGGCTAAGAAACAAGCTGAAAAATGAGTAAAAGAGAAGTTCGGTGCATTCGCACTTCACCCTACTGATGATCCTGGTGAAAATGAGCAGTTCATAAAGACTCATATCAGCTCTAAGAAAACACATCGGTTTAAACGAGTTGTGAGCACGACATCAGAGTCTTCTAATAGTTCATACAATGATTCAGACCTTGAAGAATCATTCTCATCCAGCAATGATGAATGCCGTCCAAAGAAGAAATTAAGGCTGACCAAGAAACATTCAAGAAAAAAGGATAGACATGGCAGAATTAAAAAGTATCAAGGAAAAATAAACGGTTCAACTGATCACTGCATTGACCGTTTGCTGATCGATCTATTTGCTTTTCAATCCAAACCGGGTATTTTTGCTACTCCCAATAAAGATACAATATTTATCCGTAGCCCAAATTGGAGACAATCACCCTTGTCTTCAAAAATACTCTCCGAACATCTTCCTAAGCGATTTGACAGTTCCAAAATGGATAAGTATGATGGAAGCAAAGATCTTTATGATGAATTTTGATGATGATGACAAGATGATATGTCGTGCCTTCTCACAAACCTTTAAAGGAAGTTTCATTAAGTGGTACAACAGTCTCCCGCAGGGGTCTATAAAGAATTTTGACATGTTTTGGGTAGCATTCTAGAGGCAATTTGTATGAAGCAAGGAGCTTAAAGGGAATGGTGATACAATTATTTATTGTTCCCAAGAGCCAAACGAATCTTTGAAGGAATACATTAGTAGGTTTGTGAACATAAATAATGGGCTAACTGATTGTTTTGAACAATTAGCAATTGCCTCTTTAAGACAAGGCTTGAATCCGGGTAATTTGGGCGACTCAGTAACCCAGAAAAAGCAATGTCTTTTGGGGGCTGTTGAATCAAGTTGGAAATCAGATTTCTGTTGAAGAAACTAAGAAATCTAAAGCTGCCTCATCAGAACAGATCCACCATTAAGTGCCAATTCCACAAGCAACAACTCAATCCAGTTACAAATCAAATGAAACCGGACATGGATCGCATCGGCCCAAGCAGAATCAGTCCAATCAAAACCAACAAGTTAAAAGTAAAAAGGGTCAATGGGTTCAACTTGAATGGTTTGCTGAGTTGGGAGAAAATGTAGCAATAATTTATGACAATGCTAGAAACGATGTGCACTTTAGAATGCCAACCCCACTGCAGTTCCCTAGAGAGACCAGAAGTACCTATTTTTGAAAATATCATAATGACGTGGGTCATGACACACGTGACTGTATAACATTAAAGCAAAAGGTGCAAAATCTCATTGAGAGGGAAAAACTATCCGTTTTTGTTAAAAAAATAAGGGGGCAACAGACCGGATAATACACAATCCAATGTCAATACTCCTCAAACGACTTCTGCAACAGTCCCAGGGACATCCAAACAAGAAGATGCCATGATGATTGTTGAAAGATTTGATGTGGACTCTGAATACCTTGATCCTGACCTAGATCAGAATCAGATGGGGTGATATTGGATAAATATGTTATAGTTTCCTATCTGGTGAAGTTTTTGAATAATTAACCATATTTGGGGGAGACACCGTGACAACACCCTCAAGTTGTTCAAGAAAAAGGCATGTCAACAGCTTGACTACTCAGTTTGAAGTAAAAATATCCACAGATATGTACCAAATACCAACTCCTTTCATAGTATTTGATGAGGACAACTTAAGAGATATTATGGTGATAGGGGATCAATTGGGAGTAATGACATACGTCGAATCTTGATTGACACTGGTAGTTTAACAAACGTTTTATTTCTGAATACTTATATGCAGATGAAAAATCCCTCTGTTATTCAACGATCAAACATAACTATTGTGGGGTTTATGTGGAGTTCGGAAAATGTCATTGGTGAGTTTGAAGATGAAGTACTATTGGGTAAAAGACCTTTTTAAAGAAAACGGTAAATGTATTATTCGTTGTGGTTGACTACCCAACATCCTACAATGCTATATTTGGAAGATCTCGGCTTTCTAGGATGCACGTTGTGGCCTCTACTATCCATCAATGTTTAAAATATATTGTGGGTTCACATGTGGGTGTTATCCGAAGCAGTCAGAAAGTGGCTAGAGCATGTTATGTAATCGTTTTTTCCTCAACGTCATTGGAGGTAGTCAAGGCTAACAAGAAATAACAACTACTGGAGCCTCCCACCGAAAAGAATGAAATAGAT
Organism: Limnanthes douglasii subsp. nivea; assembly: GCA_036936605.1. Lineage (NCBI taxonomy): Eukaryota > Viridiplantae > Streptophyta > Magnoliopsida > Brassicales > Limnanthaceae > Limnanthes > Limnanthes douglasii. The sequence goes on along the minus strand of JAUPFV010000004.1, from coordinate 27,552,569 downwards.
GATCTAAGGGAGGTTTCTAGTGTTATAATACCCGTAGAAGAAGTTGAAATCCACTGCCTAACAGAAGGCAAAAAGTTTTAAGATTGGCACTAAATTGCCATTAAGTTTGAAACAAAAGTTATTGTCTTTCTTGTCTAACAGTCTACATGTGTTTGCATGGTGCAATGATGATGTAACTGGGGTACCCGTCGAAGTAATCTGCCACAAATTGTTACTCCGGTCTAATGTTGGACCAGCAGTACAAAGAAGAATGACCATTTCCAAAGAAAAAGTTGATATGATTGTACAAGTGATCGGTTAGCCAAGATGGGCCATATTAAAGAATCTCAATACCTGTTGCGGACAGCTAACCCCGTTTTAGTCAAGAAAAAGAATGGAAAATTGTGTATGTGTATTGAGTTCACTAATCTTAACAGAGCATGTCCTGAAGATCATTTTCCAGTACCTCGGTAGGTAGACTCCACATCAGGGAACAAGTTGTTATCCTTCATTGCTATAAGCTGATGCCATTTGGGTTGAAGAACATTGGAGCTACTTATCAATGATTGGTAAATAAAACATTTTCGAGCCAGATTTCCAGAAACATAGAAGTATATATAGATGATATGATGGTAAAGAGCCTCGAGGAAGAAGAACACATATCCGATCTTCAAAAAACAATTCTAACTTAGAAGCCATCAATCTGAAATTAAACCCGGAGAAATGTATCTTCGAGGTCCGATCTTGCAAATTTCTATGATATATTATAAGTGAAAAAGGGATACAGTTTGATCCAGATCAGTTAAATGCTCTATTGGCTATGGCTCCTCCTCGAAGTATTAAAGAAGTCCATAAACTAACTGGGCGGTTGGCTGCATTGAATAGGTTTATTTCAAGATCATCAGACAACTGTGCTTAATTTATTTCAAGTTTTGAGGAATGTTAAAGACTTTAATTGGTCTCTTTAGTGTGATCAAACCTTTCTTGAAATAAAAAAACATTTGTCTTCACCCAAAACGTTGTTAAAACCTATCCAAGGGGAGAATCTTTATATGTACTTAACTGTATCGGAGTATGCTGTGATTGATGTATTAGTAAGGGAAATGGATAATTACCCCAGTCCAGTGTATTAAATAAGTAAGATTTTGCTGGAAGCAAAAAAATGGTATTTGAAGTTAGAAAAATTATCCTTGACATTGGTGATATAGCCAGAAAAACGAGGCCATACTTTAAAGCACATTCGATTACAGTTCGAACAGTTTTTCCTTCAAATATTGTTCTACAAAAAGCTGACATACCATGAAGAATGACTAAATGGTCAGTTGAGCTTGAAGACTATAATATTGATTTGGCGTCTCGGATTGCAATCAAGGCTCAAGATATAGTTGATTTCTTGGTAGAATTTCATACTAAAAGGCCTTACGAACGAGAGCGTAAAAACAAGACTAAGAAAGAGTGGCTAATTCGAATAGACCATGGGTCTAGTACGATGGGATGTGGGGCTGGAATTTATTTAACTTCTCTTTATAGTGATACTATGTATCAATCTGTATGTTTTGGCTTTTGGGAATCCAATAATGAATCAGAGTATGAGGCGACCATTACTGAATTAAAACTAGCTCAAATATGTGGAGCAAAGAGGATCCGGTTAGTAAGTGACTCCCAGTTACTTATTTGTTAGGCTCAAGGGTAATCTGAAACTAAAAAAGACCACTTAATATAGTATCTGCAAGTACCGAGAAGTTGCCACAAGTTTTTAAAGCTTTTGGTATGAACATGTCCTTAGATCAGAGAACACTACAGCATATTCTTTAGCTACCATAGCCTATTCTGAAGTATACACATGGATTCTTATGTAAGAATGTCAATCCATAAGCTCATTTCAAGAGAAAAATGATGAATTTGAAGAAAGTATGAATATATCTGGCATACAATCCAAATATTGGAGGTATGAAATACATCAATTTATTTCTAATTGAGTTTTACCTTCAGATAAAGTCATGGCTAAAAAGACCAGGTACAAGGCTCGTGGTTACCTAGTGTTGAGAGAAATTCTTTATAAAAAATCTTCTAGCAGACATTTTTTACGTTTCTTAGGTTTTGAAGATCCCAAAGTGTTCTATCCGAATTGCACGATGGAGAGGGATCAACACATTGTGGTTATAAGGCCTTAACCAGAAGAGTTTTGTTAGCAGAATATTATTGGCCTACTATAATGGTAGATGCCAAAGATATGGTCAAAAGATGTGATCCTTGCTAGACTTATGGGAATGAAATCTATATGCCAGCATTTCCTATGTAGTCAATATCCCAACCCATACCTTTTGATAAATGAGGTTTGACTTAGTTGGACCTCTTCTCATGGCATCCAGAGGTCGTCATATGATAATCGTGGCAATAGATTATTTCTCTATTAAACATGTTCATCATTCAAATGAAATATCTTTGAAGTGATCAGATCTATTAAAAAAATCATTCTTCAAATGAAATATCTTTGAAGTTATTTAATGAATAGCTTATTAAACACGTCAGAATAATTAATACTGATTAAAAACTAGACATGAGAAGAGAAAGAATACATACGAAGGGAAACTTAACATTATACATTGATCGGAATATGCCTGATCCACATCACACAAACTGCCTTGACCATCCAAAGACTTTGGTTCACAAAACAAAATTTGAAAGAAAATAATAAAATGCCTTGGCTATCCAAAGACTTTAGTCTTAAACATAAAAAGTAGACACAATAACTTTAGGGCTCGTTCCCTTCGATTTTTTTTACCATAATCTTTCTTGGGACTCTTGGCATTGGTGCTTGAGCTTTCATCGGTTCCCTCATCAGAGTCACACTCACTTGGTGAAGAAAAACCATGTTTATCACCATCTGGTATGGTATGAAAATGTATCTCTTCATATGGTACGAACTTCCGCAAAGGTCCAAGAATCTTCTTTGGAAAGGTCTCGTGAAATAGCAAAACCATATTCGATTTGATACCTTCATACCTATTTTCCAAAGAATCCACAACACCACCAGCATACTTCTCTGCTGCACCTATCTCTTGAGCTTGATTATTCTTTAGAGAAATATTTTCTTCTTCTTTCTCTTTAAGAAGTTTCTCTAACTTCACTTTCTCCCCTGTTAAAGTGCTGATAGTTCTTGCATTGTTGCTTTGTTGTTCCTTCAAATACTTGATCTCATTAAAGGTGGTAGTTTCCAATTCGAAATACTTAGTTTGGATGTCCCCTTGGGCAGTCTTGGATTGGCGCAATTTGGTGCTCAGTTTCTCTTTCTCTTTATTTAAAGCCTCCATTTTTTTGTTGTGCAGATGAAAGAGAAATTTTCAAGTTTTGGTTGTCTATGATAAAATAAGTTATATCCTTAGCATGATCCCTAATTTATCTTTCCAGATCGACTATTGTCCTAATGAAGCCCAAAACTACATGGCCCAAAGTATCCTGCTCACTTGATACCTCGAAAGATTCACCATTATAAGTTACAGCATTGGCTATTGTGGTATGAGGAAAGGTCTGATCGAAGTCATCCTTATCAAGGTCACTAAAGTACACATTATGAAGGTTATCCAGGTTAATCTCTCCTCTAATAGCTTGATGATCGACTTTGGGAAACACTAGAGAAAGAGGATTAGCTGGTACCTCTTCTTGTTGAGGAATATCACTTGGAAGAGTAGGAGGAACAACCGAAGGACGGAAGATTATCTCTGACCCTAAGTTACTCTTCTTCTTTTTCCCAGCCCTTCGGTCAACACCTTCCTTAGGCCTCTTGTGACCTTTCTTCTTAGTTTGGGGTAACTGATCTGATCTCTCAGATTCCCCAACTGTTGCAGCAACTGCTTCTAACAAAACGGTATTGATTTTTTTTTTCAGGATTCCCCAAACTAGCTGCTTCGGGAACTTGATGAGATGGGTCAACTTCAGCTTTCTTGTTCTTCTTATTCTTCATCTTGTTCAAATGGCTATGAGCTTTATTTCGGGCTGGTAAGTAGAGTTCTCCATCCTTCGCCTTAGTTATTTTAAGGATGACATCCGATATAAGGGGAGTGGTCAGTTATTCCCAAGAAAAGTCTCTGCTTCTAGTGGTACTCCACAAGTGAGCCCGCAACATGATTCTAGAAGTGAAATAATTGTGAAAAACAATCCCCCAATGCCCATTGATTTAACTTTGCAAACGTAGCCCTTCATGCCTTTAGATGCTCTGAGAATATTTTTGAAAATGCTGCAAAAAGACACAATAATCAGTTCGGTATATCAACATAAAGTCTAAATACTAATAAAAATCTGAACAAGAGTTACATGAACTCTTCCGACATCTAGTCAATTAGCTTGGATTTTCTTTTTAGTTTATTTTTTTCCCATTCTACCAAACTCTACTTATGAAAAGAAACTGAGTCATTTATGGTTTCCAAGCCTCTAACAGATCATTCACTATCTTATAGTCGTTTCCCATGTTTTAATGATAAAAATGGATTTGGTGATTTCTACAAAAACCAACCACAGCAACAAACTACTCTATAAACATTGGAATTTTTGACAATCTAAAAGTAATAATGTTGGCTAGCAGAGTATACCAGGCATTGAAACTTAACTGTCTTGGGCAAAGCTTGATTAGATGAAAGAATCTGACTATTTCTGGGTCTAAAGGGAAACGAAGACCCCAGTTCAGCACCTCAGTGTATACCACTATTTCATTAGCTTTACAATCCATAGGAGTTTCTGGAGTAATCTGAATCCTCACCTTAATAGACTCTAGAAAGCCCCATTTTGTTCTTATCCTATCTAATTCGTCAGTATTTTTATACACGTATGAAAGTTTTTAAAGGGACATTAATTATTTCACACTAACCTTACAAAAGTTGGGCCCAACTTTCCCTTCCAGACACTCCAAAAGTGACTCAGTATTTGGTTGTCCCACTTTTCCTCTACTTGTTCGATCTGATATGGTACTCCCATCGTGTCTGGATGTCTCCAATAGGGCATATTCCCCACCATATTCCATATTTTCTTCCATTATAGTCGACCAATGTTCGGTCGATTTAGAACATGTGACTTATTTCTCAATTTGGGTGGCCTCATTAAGGGAAGGCAATGGATTCGGGTCCATAAGAGGTTGGGCAAGAGGTGTTCTATGAACTAACATTTTTTGAAGAGGGAGGGGTACTCTTGGCCTTGGAGACTCGAGTGACTCTTCGGGGTGTGGCATTTTCAGTGTCTAATCCCATGGCGAGAAATAATGAGGGTTTCTTAACACTAGAAACTGCTTTGTCCTTAGAAAAAGGATCTAGGGATACTTGAACTGAAGATTCAGATTCTAGGCTAGATAAAGTCGAGATAAAAGAAGGTTTACAGATTAACGATGTTCTGGAAGATGATGAGCTCTTTTCCGGTTCTTGTACCGTTTGGTTAATTACTCCACCAGGAGAAGCAGAGAGTCTGACTGCGATTCTTGCCCCCTTTCTTACTTATCCCAAATCAGATAGATTTAACCACCCTACTTTGATCAGAGTAGTTCTGGATGTGAACATATAATTTCCCAGATATAAAACAAAGTCACAAACTCAAGCTTTCTCTCTTAAGAAATTTTTTGTTGCTTCTGAAAAAAGAAACAGTGAAACTGACTTATATAGATGTAAAAATCCACTTGAGTGCTTCACCTAGGGGAGATAGATCGTTCAAGTGATGATTAGGGGCTATTAAGTACACCTTAATTACTTTTTGAAAAATAAGTTCAAGTACCAAGGGGGAAATGACGGAGAGGTCGAATCAGAATATGACATATGTCGTTTTTTAAAATTCTAACCTTTGGTTCTTCCATCTACAAAAAAACACACTTCGAATCCAGTCATGGTCTTTTCCTTGGTAGCTAAATCTTCGAAAAATAATTTGAATATAATCCAGGTCTTTTCATTAATAATTTAGCTCTTCCAAAATATTTTTGAAAGACCAAAAGAGGCCACTGATAGGTTTATATATTTTTGAAAGGGTACTACTGCCTAAACCGAAGGGGTAGTTCGGACATGTTTTTCACCAAACCTATGATAAACAATGCAACTAAGTAAATCATGACTCAACTGTGTGCTAACCCGTTTAGGTATTGGGATTTGAAGATTTACCCGAATCCAAAGTCTCACTCGAACGATCCATGGGTCATAAAACAAGTATAAAGACCCTAACCACCCTCATTAAAGAGGGTGAGAAAAACTTAATAGCTAGAACTCACCCTTTTATCTCTCTACCCTTCACTCCAACAATAAATACCTGAAAAAGATAAAAATCTTTCCAAGAATACCCTTTGATCATAAACAATCATCACCAAGCGCAACAGCTGAAAACCAATAGTTAGGTAGAATTAAACATTCAAAACTCCGACAAAAAACCAACGAGTAAACATAATGTAAAAACCATCCATACTGACTAACATATCGACTAAGATATTCAGCAAATAACAATGAGTAATCATATATAGAAAATATATAATGCAAAACTATAAAAAAAAAATATGCAAACATATGATACAAAACCATAAAAATATATGACAAATATCTAATGCAAACCAGATAGCATACGATAAACATTATCATCCAAAAATAAAGATGGACATATGCCAATACAAAACTATGCATAAGAATAGTTAATTTTATAATAATAAGACCAATCCAAGAAGATGTGATCTTTAATAATCGATCAACAAAAAACTAGCTTATATTCAATGAAATCATCTAGATGTATAATTTGGTTGATCTTATGAATCTCATCTAGCGCGTCACCATCACCAATAGCCTTCAGAGTGGTGACATACCATAAATACCAACTAATATATCCAACATGCCTATGGTTCACCGATTTGCGGTTCTTGGATATGGTGGGTGTGAGATTGGAGAGTAGATACATACACCATTCGAGCCAAACGTTTAGCATGCAACCATATCAATGATGATCTTCTCTTTTTAGGTTCAACATGGATTGTTGGGATCATATCGGTTACCTGAAAACATCCAAACTATCACAGTACTTTATCTGGTATGTAACATTCGTTTGTGTCCATATATCGAATATAATAATCAAGTATATAGACCTTTTGGATCGGAAAATGAGTTTAGATATCCAGATTTGGCTGAAATAGAACATGGCATAATGATTCAATTGAATGTCAAACATTAATTGTAAAAGGAATAAAATAAAATAAAATAAACTCACGTCATTTTACAAGAAAGCGTTGAGAGTGTCGCGAAAGAAGCAATTTGGTTGCGCATTCGCACTAATCATCATCTTCGATAATATTTGGTTTCAATAATTTATCATTCAACACACAGTGACATCATATGAAATGATCAAATATTCAATAGTCAAGCATACCTATAAAAATGCAATAATGTTAATACTAATTATCTGTAAAACAAAATAATTATATAATGATAAAATATAGACATACATATCTATGAAACCATATAGGGTCTTGATTGATGATTTTGATTCTTCTTCCAACCAACAATATAACCAAGCTAGTGCACATATCCCCCTAGGAAAACTTATTCGGACCTTTCATGTCAAGACTTACACTTGATATCAATGACGACGATGCCTTCAAAAGTATAAAAAATACGCACGTGAAGCTTGTACGACTACATCTCTCTCCCTAGTTGGATTTATATCTAGATATGCAATTATCCTAAACTGATTCCTGGAACACCTCCTACCAAAAACCAACTCTCTTATCCTCTATAGTGTGCAACTTCAACGCGCATAATGAAGCTACTAAGTTATCTTATTTATATAAAGTTGGTCATGAGGTAAATTGAAGTAGGAGTTGAAGTAAGTTTTCATCGTTTTCGTATAATTCTTTTAAGTTGGCGCCCGAAGGCCTGCACGACTTTGGTTTTTGGTCTACTTCCAAAAGGCCTCATACTAGTTGAGGTATATTCTTACTTATATATCATTGATTCTTCCTATGTTTAACCGATGTAGGATGTGGGACTTTGGTTGGGCTACTTTTATAGGCACCTTAGTAGAAATTCATATTCTTATTTTAGATGTGGGATAAGGCTAAGAAAAATATACTTATTTTGAAAAACCACCACGTTTTTTATAGAAAGTTTGGTAGAATTTCTTTTCTATATTTTAGATGTGGGTAAGAGTCATAATACTAAAAAGATATACTTGTAAAAAAATCCACCATGTGTTTGATAAACAGCTTGGTGGTAACTTTTTTTCCAACTTTAAATGTGGGATAAGATACATTTTTTAAAGAAGCAACCCTCCATATTTATGACCAACTTTGTTAGTAATTTGTTTTGTTTGTTACAATGTGGGATATCTAAAAACATCCTTAATTTTTTTTATATATACTTATTTATAACATTTCGGATATCAGATATTTTAAATACAGATATGACTATATTCATATCTCCTATTTTCGGATAAAAATATTATCCGTTTTCTTTCGAATACGGATTTTATCCATTTTATTTGGATTTGATGTCGAATATTACGGTCGGATATCGGATTTTTCAGATTTTTTTGACAGCCCTAACTATTATAGTATGAGCCTGAAAATAAGGTCTAATCTTCATGGCTGAAACTAACAAAGCTAAAGCAAGTTTATCCAATTGTAATTAATGAGTTTGCCATTTATCATGGAATTTCTTACATAATAAATAACCTTGGATTTATTTCTTTAATTAACATTATGGTAACAAAAAATTCCAAAACTACAAAGTATTAAAATAGAGACTCACATGGTTTAAGTTTCGCTAATACCTTTGGAAAAGTTAATTTTCTTGATATTGTTGAAATATTCACCACGTGTTGGAGTCTAGTTTGACGCCACTCCTTTAAGTATTTGGAAGAAAAACTAACACTTGTCCAAAAATACTGAAATAAATATGTTCAGTACAACCAACCTTCTTGCCGATATATGAACTTATTTTGTCTTTCACGGACGATCCATAATAACTATGTTTAAGAGTTGGATGCGATATACTTCTATGAATTTCTCATTAATTATGTATCTCATAAAATTCCCAGACCTTATACCAAAGATGCACTTTTCTAGATTGAGTTATAAGTTGATTATTTTTAAGATTTGTAATTGTTTCGGCCATGTTAGCCAAATGGTATTCATCTCGAGTGTCAATGACCAACATGATGAGTCCCAATTCGAAGTGCTCCCCGGAAGGGCAGCCCAAAGTAAATCTCTCCGTGAACCGGACAGACACCAAGCTTAATTCGGACAGGACTTTTGAACCGGACAGATGACTTCGAACACTGCAAGTCCAAAGCAGTTCGAACTATGACTAAAGTACTAAAAAACCTAAACACTATATGACTAAGCTACCTGCCCATCTGCTTAAAACTCATGGGTCTTTAAACATGACCCGGGTCCATTAAACTTGACCCGAAAGCCCATAAGGGCCCAAACTACATACTATAAATACCCAACCACCAGCATTAACTATGGGTAACAAAAATTTACTGCTGCCAGGCTGCTCAATTCTCTCTCCACCTTGAAATATCTTGAAACACCTTCACACCACCCTGAAACACCCTCACGCCGCCTTAAAACTCCACTTGAAATTACCAGCCTATCCTCAGGCTACTTTTATCCTCACCAAATTGGCGACCACAGTGGGAGGCGACGGTGCCTGAATCCAGTATTCAAAACCAAGTAAAGAAATTCTGTCCGAATGAATCCGGATAATCCAGAGCTTCCACCAGCTTTGCTCGAAGTGGTGGAAGAGAATGATGAGTATACTGTCCAAGAGCGCGACAGGTTAAAACTTGAGATAGAAGCTCTGAGGGCTGAAAAAGCCAAGATGGGCGTGAAAGAGAAATCCAAAGCATCAGATGCTCACCACACCGATAATCCAAGAGAGCATGGGGTTTCCAAAACTCATGAGAGCACTAGGAAGACGCATGCCAGCTCTAAAAAATCTCACCGGTCCAAGCATGTGGAGAGTTCTGACTCGAGTTCAGAGTCTTCGGACAGCTCTTCGGACAGTGAGGGGAATGAGAAGTCATTGTCCTCTAGCAGTGATGAGGGGCGAACCAAGAAGAAACAAAAGCAAGTTAAAAAGTATTCCAGAAAGAGAGATCACCATGGAAGAATGAAAAGACATATTGGAAAAGGGTCAAGCTACTAAGTGACTCCCAATTGCTTGTCCACCATGCTCTAGGCCTGTCAGAGGCCAGAAAGGAGCAATTGATCAAATACTTGCTCCTCCTTAAAAATGAAGCGTCAAAGTTTAAAGCTGTTGTCTATGAGCACATCCCCCGAGCAGAGAATGAATTAGCAGACTCATTGGCAACGATAGCATATACGGAGTCCTACCCATGGATCCATGTGCTTGAAAGCCCTTCTATTCAACTTGATGAAGGTGAAAAAGAGGAAGTCTTTGAAATACAAGTAAACCGGCCTCAAGACTGGAGGTCTCCTCTAATGCAATATCTGTCCGATGGCATTGTGCCCTTGGATAAATCACAAGCCAGAACATTGAAACACAGGGCTCGTGGTTTCATTATGATTCGAGAAGTCTTGTACAAAAAGTCCTATAGCAAACCTCTCCTACGCTGTTTAGGGGATCATGAGTCACAAATGGTTCTCTCTGAATTGCATGATGGTGAGGGATCAGCCCATTGTGGATTTAGAGCTTTGACAAGAAGAGTGCTTCTCTCCGGATATTATTGGCCATCAATTATGAAATATGCTAAGGAGCTGGTAAGGAGGTGTGACCCATGTCAGAGGTATAGCAATGAAATTCATGTACCAGCCATTCCTTTGGAATCAATTTCTGAGCCCATCCCTTTTGCTCGATGGGGATTGGACTTAGTTGGGCCTCTCCCTGTGGCGTCCGGAGGGCGTAAAACCATAATTGTAGCCATTGACTACTTTTCGAAGTGGATAGAAGCAGCCCCCTTGGCAGGGACGACATCAAAAGCTGTTATAAAATTCATTCTATCCAATATATGTTGCAGATTTGGTGTCCCCCAGAAGATAACAACAGACAATGGGCCACAGTTTGATAATAGAGAGATGGAGAGCTTCTGTGCCTCAAGGGGTATTCAGCATTGCTTTACTTCACCTTTCCACCCACAGGCCAATGGGCAAGTTGAGGTGGCTAATAGAACAATACTGTCCGGATTAAAGAAAAACTTAGAAGGGGCTGCTGGGAAGTGGCCTAGTTATCTACAAGAAGTCCTGTGGGCCTACCGGACAACACCTGGGGCTGCAACACAAGAATCCCCCTTTGCCTTGGTTTATGGGATGGATGCAGTGGCTCCCATTGAGAAGACACTCCCCTCCTTTCGTGTTCATAACTTCTCCGGACAGGCTAATGAGATGACAATTAGAAATCAACTTGATTTAATTGAAGAAAGGCGGGTAAAAGCTCATCTTAGAATGGCACATTATCAAGGCTTGATGAGAAGCAGGTTTGCTTCTAAAGTTAAAAGAAGGGATTTTCAACCAGGAGATAAAGTATTGAGAAAAGTTTTCTTGCATACCAAGGAAAAGCTCTTCGGAAAGCTGGCCCCAACTTGGGAGGGTCCGTATACTGTGATTGAAAGAATCAAGCCTGGGACATACTGGTTGGAAGACAAAGATGGCAGGGTTTTAACTCACCCTTGGAATATTGAACACCTTCGAATGTACTTGGAATAAAGCTTATGTAAATATTTACTTGTTTAAACATCCATGTAAATATTTGGGGGCATACCGCTTCCTCTCTTCGGCGCCACGGAGAGCTTTCAATAAAACTTGATGCTTTCTTCAATAATTTTCTAAGTTTTTGCAAATTCTGTTGTTTGTCATACTACCCGGACTGAAAGGACTAAAGGCTACTTAAATTCTAGCCAGAGAAACTAAACACTCTCACAATACAATAACTTAAAGCTACTTAAATTCTAGCTGTCTAAAGTGAGACAAATAATAACAGAAGAAGATGGTTGAGTAAAATAAAAGCATTCATTCAACAACTTAAAGTTGCCTTGGCCTTCCAAGGACTTTTTGAACATGTTTGGGCACAGTACAAAAATTTGTCCGAATAATACGGACACCATCACAACAAAGGTGCCTTGGCCTTCCAAGGACTTTAGTTCAAAACAAAAGATAAACAGAACAAATTATAAATTAAGGTTGAGCCTTTGAAGATGGCTCACCCTCATCTGCTTTCTTGCCTTTGATGTCGCTCCTCTCCTCGACAATCTTCTTACCTTTGGGATCAATCTCCTCCTCACCTGGGCTCTCCCCGGTTTCCTCTTCGTCACCAGACGAGGACACATCGGTGTACCCTTCATCAACCATGGTCCAGTATGGGAGATCATCGTCATCCACATAGCGCCATAAGTCCCCTAGTCTCCTCTTCGGGAACTTCTCGTGAAACAGGAGGACCATATCGGACTTTACCTTTTCGATCATTAATTCTTCACTCCGTATCATCTCCCTGGCATAAGCGTTGATTTTGGCCTTGATCATGGCCTCTTGATCCTTCACCAAAGCATCTTTCTCTTCAACAGCCCGGTTTACTGCATTCTCTAAAGCAAGTTTATCAGTGGTCAGATTGGTGACAAGCTTCTCCTTTGCTGCAGTTTCTTCCCTTGAGGCTGTCAAATCCCTCTCTAGTCCGGACAGCTTAGCCCGGAGATCTTTTACGGTCTCTTCTAAAGAAGCAACTTTTGTGTTGCTTTCATTGTGATTCTTCTTTAGCTGTTCGTTCGACTCCTTAAGCAAATCAACCTTAGTGGCAGCAGTCCTGAGGTCATCGGACAGCTTCTCCTTCTCAGACTTGAGGTCTTTGATGGTGGTTGCCTGACTCCGGACTTGCCTTTCCAAGGTAAGTACTGGCTGCACGTTGCTAAGGAGAGAGTGGGCTATGATGTCCCTCTCACTGGAAACCATAAAAGTCTTACCATTGAAGTTCACTGTGTTGGAACTACTTGGGGGAACATATGGCCCTGCGAATTCATCTCTGGACAGGCCAAGGAAATAATCACCTAATTCACCAAGGCCGGTGACGTCCACTTCATCCATGTTAATCTCTCCCCTTTCGACCTCATCAGTATGGAATTCCATTGGAATCCCTTCATTAAGATTCCCTGGGATCTCTTCGGCTAGCGTCGGATCGGTTGGGAAAGTGGGCTCCGGATCCCGGAGAGCGAGCTCTTCTCCTTGGGAAGTCTTTTTCTTTTTGACTTCCCTGTCAGCACTGTCACTTGCTTGCTTACGAGCTCGTTTCGAAGCCCTTGACGGTTTTGGGGGATTCACTCCTTGTTTCTCGCTCTCCTGTTCTACCACTTGTAGAAGGTTTGCATCAACTTGAGCCTGGGCTGGCACCTCTGAATCCATTGGGGCCTCTTTCTCAGTATCCTCTACCGCTTTCCTGCCTTTCTTCTTCTTGCCCTTCATTTTACTTGGGGCTTTGGCCCGGGCAGGAAGGAAGAGGTTCCCATCCAGTTCATGAGACCTTCTCAGCACGACATCTTCATCAGGTGAGGTGGAGAACTCCTCCCAGGTTAAGTCTCTTCGACCTGTGGTGTTCCACAGGTGAGACCTCGCTAGGTTCCCAGGAGTGAAGGCTTTATGAAACCGGTTCTCCCAGTTCTCTGCGGCCCAAGCGTTGAGCTTGCCACAGGTGACCTGTCCGGCCTTCAGATAGTCCCCGAACTCCTTTGGCAGCTCTGACAAAACAAAAGAAAAACTGATTAGTATAAACTTAAAGAAAAGAGAGGTTCGAACAGAAACTTAGAATAAAAACTTACGATCGCTTCTCCATCTACTTCGAAGAAGGCTAGGATTCTCCCCGGTTTTGATTTTCTTGCCATTTTCCCATGAGCCACTGACAAATAAGAACTGGCTCATCCACTTGCTCTCCGATTCCAGGAGATCGTCAACATCTTTAAGATCGTTTCCCATGTTGAAATGGTAGAAGGGGAACTGATGGTGTTTGCACAAGTTAGCCACAGCTGCAAACTCTTCCATAGGAAGAGGAATTCCGGATAGCCTAGACGCCATAATACATGACATCAGGGTGTACCAACCGTTGGGGCTTAGCTGTGTTGGACATAGCTTGACCAAGTGAAAGTAGCGCACTATCTCCGGATCCAGTGGGAACCTAAGTCCCCAGTTGAATAGCTCCGTAAAGAAGACTATCTCATTTCTTTTGCAGTCCATCGGGGTCTCTGGATCGATGGGAATTCGAATCTTTACGTTCTCAGGGATCCCCCACTTAGTACGCAGTCGTCCCAGATCTCTAGTATGAATGAACGCATACTTGGTCTTTAGCAGAGATGAAAGATACTTGAACTCCACCTTGTGAAAGCATGGCCCTACTCTCCCTTCGAGGCTCTCCGGCAGGTCCGGACGCCTCAGATACAAGTCTTCTTTGCCCTTCTTGGCAACAACGATAGCAGTTTCAGCCTGTCCGGAGGACTCAGACTCAAATCTAACCTCCTCTATGGAGTCCTCCATCCTCTCCTCCATTATTGTTGGGGGAGCTTCTGTAGAAACAGCCCGGGGAGGGATGAAGCTTGGCACAGCTAATCCACCGGACTGTTGGCTCTCCGAATTTTTTCGACTTACCACCTCAGTTTGAGTTTCTGAGGTTGAAGTTTCTTTGGGAGGTAGTGGACTGCTAGCCCCCGGACCGGCCGGCCTTTCCCGGAGAGTCCTAATAGTTGCTCCGGACCCTGATTCACTATTTTTTGCCCCCGACTTTGAGGGTGTGCTTTTAGCAGGAAGTCCTTTAACCAACCTACTCGGCCTTTTCATGATTAATTTGTCTGGGGAGTGGTCAGAATCAGACCCCATAGCAATGAAAGATGATTTCTTCCTAACACTGGTAACAGTGACCCCCGGTTCGACAATAGGAATCGACTCTTGAACTGAAGAGCCAGATACTATGGGAGAGAGTGTTGATTGAAAGAGTTTCCTAGGTTTCGTACCTTTAGAAGAAGACGAACCTCTATCAGATTCTTCGATTGAAGGGGCTGGTTTCTCGACAGGCGACGCTGGAAGCCCTGCTGCAAGTCTTTTTTCTTTTTTAACTCTTTGAGCTTTCTCCAATTCTGAGAGATTAAGCCAACCGCCCTTGATCAGTGCTGTTCTTGCTGTGAACATAAACAACTAAGGAAATTTCGAAGTTTTAGAGAGATAAAGCTTTGGGTGAAATGGCAGAGTAAAAGAGATAATGAAACTGTGAAAGGTGAAAAGAATTTATAGTAAATGTGAAAAACAGGTTTGATTCCTAGGAGAATCCGAAAAGTTGGGCAATGATTAAAAGACGGCGCTGATGTCATTTATGGCATTTAAAAGAGGTAACTTGTTCGAGAAAGTGGTGCAACTTTCAAGATGAAAAAACGGCTAAAGTAACCAACCAGAGAGTGACACGTGTCCCACTAACTCTGACAAGAACCGTTTGGAATTCGTAACGTTTGGTCTGTCCGGTTCTCTCCTCAACTCTCTCCGAATTGATAAACCACTTCCTGAATCGGACTGTTTTTCAGTTCTTTGACAAGGATTCTTGTTCAAATACCTAAAAAAGGGGCTCCTGATGAGTCCCAATTCGAAGTTCTCCCCGGAAGGGCAGCCCAAAGTAAATCTCTCTGTGAACCGGACATACACCAAGCTTAATTCGGACAGGACTTTTGAACCGGACAGATGAATTCGAACACTGCAAGTCCAAAGCAGTTTGAACTATGACTAAAGTACTAAAAAACCTAAACACTATCTGACTAAGCTACCTGCCCATCTGCTTAAAACTCATGGGTCTTTAAACATGACCCGGGTCCATTAAACTTGACCCGAAAGCCCATAAGGGCCCAAACTACATACTATAAATACCCAACCACCAGCATTAACTATGGGTAACAAAAATTTACTGCTGCCAGGCTGCTCAATTCTCTCTCCACCTTGAAATATCTTGAAACACCTTCACACCACCCTGAAACACCCTCACGCCGCCTTAAAACTCCACTTGAAATTACCAGCCTATCCTCAGGCTACTTTTATCCTCACCACAACATATCCTTAATTTATACATTTATGTTTTATCCAAGATTTGTTTCAAATGTTTAATGGATAAGTTTCTAATATATATCTCTTGATTTGTTTAGCCACAAAGTATAACTTTTATCAATGAAGTTTCTTTTTAGTAACAAAATATATTGTACTCTTGATCATCTTAATATATTGAAATTGGGGTGTATCCTTAGTAAGAATTCATGAAGGATAACATTTGTTTCTTGAAGTTGCATCCACCAGTTGATCGATTCTATGAATATAGAATTAATTTTATGAAGACATTTTATTTAAATAAGTAAAATCAACACACATCATCCATTTGCCAATCTTCTTTTTCACTAACATTGGTTTAGTTGTCCATACTAGGTAGTATGCTTCCATGATGTGTCATACTACGCTGAGTTTATCAACTTCCTCAATTATTGTTTATGTTTTTTGTTGGGAGAATGATCTTCTTTTCAATTTGGATGAAACTTATTATGTATGGATAACTTATAATACATAATCTCTATTGGGACACAGTTACATCCTGGGTAGTCTGAAAAAAATATGTTTAAATTTATTTGTAAAAATTATAGTAAACTATACACGATATTGATAGGTATATCTCAGTCAAGGTGAACGACTTTTCTTTCATTCATCTTAATTATTTTTATCTCTTTTTCTAACTTGATTATATGTGATACCTCTCTAGGATCATCCATATCATCAAAAACGACTAAAGCTCTAATTGGTTGTTATCTTTCAATGGCCAAAGAAGTTGCATAACAATATATTAAACTTATCTAGTTTTTTTGTGATTACACCAACCTTTCTATTCACTATGTACTAATGATATGTATAGATTGTAAAAACTAATGCATTCATGTTATCCAACCAAGGCCTTCCTAAAATCAAGTTGTATGACAAAGATGCATCCACTTTTATAAACAAACAATAAACATTCTTCTGTAACTATTACATTATAAGAGCCACATCCAAGTTTAACTCTCATAAACCATTTACATATATTTTAGTATACCGAGTCAGAATCCTCTAAGATGGTATAGATATTATGGTACCTCTCATTGTTCCATATATGCTTTCAAATATAATATTTGCTAGAATCATCATATTTATCATCACTTCATTTACCTCCATATTTGTTATCTCCATTATGATTATTAATTCATCTTGATGTGTGGTGTTGTAACTCATCTTAAATTATCATAAGTGAAACTCAGTATTGAGTAAGGGTTTATGTACAAAAGGGCTGATGTTTGGCTCTGGTACTGAACCCTAGAATCGTCTATATATTTTTTACTAGTCTTTCAAAAGGTTTATGAGAGTGAGTCCCTTATTGCAATGGTGTAAATTGTGTGCTTGTTGGAATTTGAATCCAAATATTATTAATCTTTATATCTATGATGATATTATTCTCAATAGATTTTTGTATGTTAGCTGCTGCCGCAATTTGTCTTTCTTGTATTGTTAAAGGTTGATGCTCAATCACAATATGTCTCGGCTCATTCATGGAATTTCTCCTTATAAACTCTAGAAGTTTTCCTTTATATATTAGGTTATGTACTTCACCCTTTACAGCCTAATAATCTCGTGTATAATGTCATACATCATTATGAAATTTGCAAAAACTATTCTTTTGTCTTAAAATTTGAAAAAAAAAACATTTCATTTTATCGTAAAAACTTTCCTAACTTTTTAGTCATTCCATAAATCACTTCTAAGTTTTGAGTTAACTCTGTGTTGGGCCATCTGTTGAAGTGCTCTATCTTTTGGTTATTATTGTCTCAGTCGTCTTGACACTTCAATGCTGTTATGATTTAAAGTTCAAGATTCACGATGGGATTTGGAGTTAACTTATGCAACTAAATGCGGTTCATTGTATTTTCCGAAGAATGATAATAAGGGTATGCATTTGGAATTATAATGTGTCCGTGCATTCTAGTTCTTATAGTTTCTTCTCTTTTATTAGGTACTTTTTATTGGAAGTTGAGTGTCATTTTATTTATAGTATGTTATGCCAAAAGATACGACATAGTATCTTGTCTGTAAGCTACAACCATCACCATATCATAACAATCTTATAATATTATTTGGTTCCATAAAGTCTTCATGTGTAGCCCATCAAACTCTCCTCTAAATTCTATCTACAATGGATTATATAGTCAACATCTCTCAGGATAATTTTGGATCCATAAATAGATTCTTGAAGGAAATCATCAACATCTTAAAAGTTTTAATGCAACATGAAAGATGACGGTTGAACCTAGTTGAAACATTATCCCTAAAGGTCACGGAGAATGTCATGCACATGACTTTTTCGTCTCATATGAAATGTAACATTTCGTTTTTTTTACTATTCTAAATGATGTTTAAGATAATTTTTTCATTATACTTGTCTATTTTACGATTATTAAACTTTGACGGTAAGTTTCCAAACAAGACATTTGGTCCCAATGAAGATTCAGGTGAATGAGGCTTGAATCGTTATATAATGTTCTCACGTGGTTCTGATTCTCTTGCTCAATATAATGATATGCTGGTTGTTACTACTAACCATGACATCGTGTGGATGAATACATATACGTGTTATTTTATTGATTAATTAGCTGATATTCATGATGAAATTGGGTTAACGAATGTCGTATAACACAATAAAGGTTCGATTATGTTGTTGGATGGACCGCTGAAGGGTTCTACTAATTTATATATGTGGAGAAATGGTTAGGTTGTTAGCTGGTGAAATATGATGGGAGTTTTATGAAATTGTTAGATAAACCGATAGTGTTGGAGGGAAGTTTTGTTGTGTATGTTATGGTGCTGGAGGAATTTGATGGAAGTTTAGCTGGGCCACTTGTGGCTTTTGAGGTGCTTGGAGAAATTTTTGTTGATGTGTTGGGTGATGCTCAATATCACGTCTCCCCCTTCTCCCATTACCATGGTGTCGTGAAGCTGGTTTCTTACTTCTCTTGCTGTAAGAGTGATGACGGTGAGGACATCGCTTCTCACCCATGCTATAGAAACTTTAGTCTGAATGTTTTTAAGATCTTCGATTTAAGTGAAAAAAATGATTGTTAGTGATATTTCACTAACGTTGCTTTATTATTATTATGAAGCTTGTGGCATTATTCTCCTCACCAACATTGTCATTTCCGGGATGTTTGATTTTAGATCGTGCACGTGGACATAAATGCTCATTATTGCACGTAATGCTTTTAGTTGGACAACATGTTCCTCCATTAGTTCAATTAGTTGCTACTGGATATCCGCAGTGGACATGTGCGGAAAAGCGTCGAGAGCGAGAGATGGTCCTTCAAGCATTTTCGGATGGTCTGAATGAACATATTTTGCAAGTGTGACATTACGATTTATTTTTGATTTTTTAATTTTTTTGTTAGATTTTTGTTTGTAGCTTTTTGATTTTTTTTTGGAATACTGATTAGTTTCCACAAATGTGCTAATCTGGTGAGTATATGTGCTTTTTGATAAAAATAATTTTTTAAAAATAAATATATCACTAAAACAGTTTTATGGTGCTCACCAATTTTTTTTTTATAAAATATAGATCGAAAAATAAATAAAACTCAAAAAATCGTTATTAAAAAAATATTAGAAAAGTTATAATAGAGAAAATATTTTTAGATTTAAAATTAAAACGGGCTAAAAGAAAAAACAAATTTTGTCCTCTGAAAATAAGTGAGTTTATATATAATTTTTTATGCATATATAAACAGATACTTAGGCCAACTTTTTTATGTTAATTTTTCCTTTTTATTTTTATTTTTATTTTACATCATAAATTTCATAAGCTATAGTTTTGAGGTTCTGAATTCAAATCCAAAACATAAGTTACTACGATAAGGTTTATCCTGTATATTTTCATTATTTGTTTAAACTTCAATGTTCTAGATTTTTAATATTTATTTTCATTGTTATTATTTTTCTTTTTTATTAATATATGTACAATTTCAAAGACATAATAAAACATAAGTATATAAATAGTAATATTTTTTAAAAATGGTAACACGTTGTTGAGCGAGGGAACGAAATTAGTATATTTTCCCCTAAAAATCCCGAATAATAATCAACACGTGTCCATCAATCACGCAGTAATTTGCATTGTAACATTAGACCGACGTCGTATATTTGGAATTTTCAATATTGGACTAGCTTAGCTAGTAGTCTAGTCTGTTTCAAGAAAGAGAAAGAGAAGGTGTTCCATGGTGGGTGTCGGTGGCTATTTTAGAGAGAGAGAATTTTAGAGAGAGAAATACTCGCTTCGTATATAAGCCACAAAGGCAAACCCAGTTTTCCCTTAGAGAAACAACACACAGAGAAACAAGATTAGAATTGGTGGTTTCGAGGGTGGTGGTGCTGCTGGTGGCTTCTTTGCTCGACGGACGATACAGAGATAGAAGCCATGCCCATGGATGATTCAAATGACTTCGTTTCCGTCGATATGGAGAAGATCTATCTCGGTGGAAAGGTTTGTGGTTTGTTTTTCGTTTTAATCGATTCTTCTTATTCACAATGCTCATTTCGATTCTCCAACTTCTTGCATTACAAATTCTAAGAGAAGAAGAAAGAATGTGTCATCGTAAGAGAATTCAGAATTCATGCTTTTGTTCATCGAATTGATTTCGTTTCTTGATTTCAACGCTTAATTTGAAATTGCAAAAATGAGTCAGATCTGTGCAATTAGATTATATGTATAATGAAATTCGTCCATCCAGGTTTATGAATTCTCGATTTCGAATTCGATCTTTGTTTCTTTCCAATATGTTGAGCTGATTCGTTGCTTTGCTTTGCTTGAACTCATAATTGAAAGTGATTGCTTTCTATTGAAGAAATGTTTAAGTATATTCGTATTTCCATTGTTGTCTCATCTCAATCTCTCCTGATGAATTATAATATAATTCTATTAGCTGTTATGTGTAACTTTCACTATCTTTATTGGACCATAAATCTTTTTAAAGTCAATGTTTTCCATTGAATATAATAGATTCTATATCTCTTTTTAAAGAATACAATGATTGGTATTAGGAAGCACTTGACTTGATTGTATCATCTGTCTTTTTGCAAAATGAATATAAATAATGCAGTGCAGGTAAGTTACTTTAGTTTGTTCTTAAAGGGTACCTGCACATGGTACTCATTTTTTTAACTCCAAAAAAAAAAAGTTCTAATGTTTACTTTCTCTCTGTGTTTTAGAAATAATAGCTGTCTTATGATTGGGAATCAAATTTTAGTAATAATAGGATTGATACAGTTGTCGAATTCGCGATCATTGTTAGCTAGTTGTCGTCTTTCTTCATTGATGTCTGCTTTCTTCGTTTCTCAGGAGCATCATGTCAGAACGGGCTATGGTTCTGTGTCTGTAATAGTCTATGGAGACCAAGAGAAACCAGCATTGATTACTTATCCTGATGTAGGCCTCAACCGTAAGTGCCGACAAAGTCACATATCATCAAAGCTCTTTTGTTGTATATCATTAAGAGAAACCAGCATTGATTACGTTTGTTGATGGAGACTAACTTTCTTATGCCGATTTTCTTGTATAAAATCTAACTTGGGCTTGGTTTTTTACTTGACCAGATTATTCTTGTTTCCAAGGGTTATTCTTCTGTCCTGAAGCAGTATCATTGCTGCTCCACAACTTCTGCATTTACCATATCAGTCCACCTGGGCATGAGGTTTGTAAAGTGGTTACCTTAAGTGGATTTGCTTTATATGTATATATATATTCTTGTTTTCGGGGTTGTTTCATTTTGTTGGTGTCATAATTCATCAACCCCTATTGTTGGGTGCTATTACTTAAGTTGTTCTCTGGCACTGTCACAAGAGTTCTTGCAGTTAGGAGCTGCTCCGATTAGTCCAAGTGATCCTGCACCTTCTGTTGAAGACTTAGCAGATCAAATCCTCGAGGTTCTCAACTACTTTGGGTAATTTTGACTCGTTTTCCTTTCGTATTTCTAGTTTTTAGCTCTCCTTCAGAATTAAAAGTATTTTAAATTCTTTACTTTCTTCGACTTCTGTACTGAGTATGAATTATTTATTGTTCAGACTTGGTCCAGTTATGTGCATGGGCGTGACAGCAGGGGCTTATGTTCTTACACTATTTGCTGTAAGTACCAGTTTCGTTTTCTTTCCATTCCTTATGCTTAGTTATGTATGTCATTTCTTATTTATTTTTTTATTGTATACACTTCAGATGAAGTATAGAGAACACGTTCTTGGTTTGATTCTCGTGTCCCCTGTATGCAAAGCTCCTTCTTGGAGTGAATGGTTGTATAACAAGGTGATGTCAAATGTGTTATATTACTATGGTTCATGCGGTGTGATTAAAGAATTGCTGCTTCAGCGGTATTTCAGTAAGGTACTTTCGCACTCCTTATCAAACGATCTTTTCTTCAAACTTATGCAGTAGTTTTACTAAAGTAATTGCTCTTTATTGCAACAGGAAGTTCGTGGTAATTCTGAAGTCGCTGAGTCAGATATTGTTCAAGCGTGCAGAAGAGTAAGTACTTTATGCTACAACCAGGGGGATTTAGATGCATGATATAGGGGCGTTTGCCTCTGCTCATTTGTTTTGTTTTGAGCAAATTAATTTCTGACTATTCTTCATAATTTTCTATCTTTTGCATACATTTGATTAATTTTGCTACTTGTTATTTTTACATTTTGTGTATTCAGCTACTGGATGAGAGGCAGAGCGGAAATGTTATGCGGTTTCTCAATGCAATGAACAAGAGACCTGACATTAGTCATGGTTTGAAGAGATTACGATGTCGCACTCTTATCTTTGTGGGCGATCAATCTCCGTTTCATTCTGAATCTCTTTACATGACCGCAAAGTTGGACAGAAGATATAGTGCTCTGGTTGAGGTATGTGGTGTTGCCAAAATCATGATACTTTGTTTAAACCAACTCATCAATGTTTTTACCTTCTCTTTTTAGTAATTATCCACAACACTTTATAGTTTAGGTGTAGTTGCAAATTAGCCTCAAAGTTGGGGTTAATGTAAAAAACATCAACTTAACTTGTTAGGAGTCTTTTGAAGAAAAAAAAAAGATTAGAAACTAACTGAGCAGAAACCCATGGCCGCATCCCTATTTGAAACTATCCAGTGCGAAACTATCCAACACGTACATATTAATAAGTTCATTACTTTATTATATGTTTTGCAGGTTCAGGCTTGTGGATCAATGGTAACAGAAGAACAGCCACACGCAATCTTAATACCGTTGGAGTATTTCTTCATGGGGTTTGGTCTATACAGACCATGCCAGTTCAGTGGCAGCCCGAGAAGTCCACTGAGTCCGTCTTGCATCTCCCCGGAGCTGCTCTCACCTGAAAGCATGGGATTGAAGCTAAAACCAATAAAGACACGAGCGTCTATGGGAGTTTGACGTAAAAAAAAAAAGATTAAAAAAAATATTTACTCAGAATTATTTTTTTGATAGGAGCAAGGTGGAGCAGGGTGATTGTAGATGTTGAGGGATATTATAGGAAGAAGATAAGATGTTTGATACATCTTTTTTGTGATTTATTCTTTTGTAGTCAGTCAGTTTAATTAAGTCATAAGAGAGAATAAGTCTACTGCGTCTGTAAATTGTTGATATTAACAGGTTTATTATACTTGATCACGATCCATCAAATATTAGACTCACTTTTTCCATTTATTTAGCAGATCCGTTTGAACTGGCATCATTTTTGTTAAATTCAGTCGTATAAAATTTTATTGTCAATTCTGTCTTAAAAGAGTTTTTGATTTGGTTGAATTGCAAAAGACATCAAATAAGCACCGGACAGGATCGATTACATTTTGATGGTAGGTAAGGGGTCGGTGTTATACTATGGTAGAGTAGATGACTTCATAAAAATCATGAACCCTATTTACAAACGCTTTAGTCGCAACTAGATGAGCTCGTGATAAATTTACGAGCTTTCTTAGTTTGAGTCAGTCATTCTGTAGTTTATCTTCTGGCGTAGGTTTGCAGGCTATTGCGTTATGTGGTTTATTTTTTGGCGTAGGTTTGCAAACTATTGCGTCAAACTTGAGAGTTTACCCTGTGCACACTGGTTGAGTAGCGGTTGTTGGTTCCTTCCGAAATAAATAAAAATTGCACTATTATTTTAAATCTAAAATGTCAAATCAATAGTAGTAATAAACAAAAAGTATGGAATTAGCTCCTAAGGGGGTAGCCGAGTTGGTTGCGTATGGTGTGCTTGTGACCAAAGGTCATGAGTTCGAGTCCTTCTACATACGCTTTCTCGGCTGAGCCTGTCACCTTGTGTGGTTTACCTTCTGGCGTTGGTTTGCACTTGCAGGCTATCGCGTCAGACTGAGGGTTTACCCTGTGCGCACTCATTGCACTCTGAGTAGCGGCTGCGGGTTCCCTTCGAAAAAAAAGTATGGAATTAATAGTTGGAACAAAAAATAAAACCGGTCTCCATAAGTACTATAAATGCGATTAAATGCTAAAATATTAGTTTCGTTTATATTTTTTCAAAGAAAAATTTAACTTTTTTTAAGTAAAATAAAATTAATTAATGGTAAGCAATAAATCCTAAATTTTATAATATTTGTGTATATGCAGCAAGAGTTGCATCTTGAATACAAAATGCAAACCAATGCCAGAAGGTAAACCACACAAGGTGACAGACTCAGCCAAGAAAGCGTATGTAGAGGGACTCGAACTCATGACCTTTGGTCACAAGCATGTCTTACTCAACCAACTCGACTACCTCTTGGGGGCAAAATAAATAAAGTTTTACTGTCGCCCAAGTGATGTCTTGGTATATCAGCTTCATGTATAAATGTAGATTCCAACGATTTCTATGAATCCTTATCTTTGTATTATTTATTTTTGTGTAAGTAATAAATCAAAAGAAAGGTTTTGGTCAAAGAAAGTCATACAATGGATTCGATAAAATAATATAAAAAAGATTAATAACAGTTTGTTTGATATTTTTAGATAACCAGTATTGATACTTTCATGAAAAAATTTAGCACTAAGGAGTGTTGGTGTTTGATTAGAAGAAAATTCGCAATATGCTTTCATATTGAGAGCCCATTTGGCTACCCAATTTGCACCATGATTTTGATCCCTAAATAGATGTCATGTAGTCACTTTGGATGAGATTAATTTTATACATAAGGTTATTATTGGACAAAGGAACCATGGTGCTTTACCATAGCTAAGAATTTCAAATAAGATTAGAGAATCAATCTCATTATCTAAGGATTAAGATTCTTTGATTTGCAGAATAAAAGGCCATCAAGGAGGGTCTTTGTTTCTGCAATAAGAGGTGTATTATTACCAAAGAGTTTACAAATTGCAAACAATAATTCACCTTTGTCACTTCTAATAATAAAACCACCACTTGATTCACCATTACTCAGGCATGAACTATCACACTTAAATTTAAACCTGTTTTGATGGTGGATGCCATTTAACATTAGATATAATCTTGAAAAAAATAAGATGATTGAAACATCTAATTGAGTTGGTTGTTTTCAAGTCACATGTCCAATTTTTATCTTTTATTATCTTGGAACAATCAAGATTGGTTAAAATATATATGACTTTATCAGGCTAAAAACTATGACTTGTCACCAATATTTAACATTTGTTATAAAGCTGCCACTACAGTTTTTTCGTACCCAAAACCAGTCAATTATGTTTAAGAATGTTAATATATGACCACTGGCGCGTGCCAATTAACCGTACTAAGACATGTGGAACCCAAAGTTAATTTTTTTGTTACAAATACGATTACTAGACATTTCATACCCAAAATACCCATAAAATCGATTTGTTTCTTTGGGTGTAAAATGTCTAATGATTGTATTTGTAATCGTGTCACCATATGGTTAATTTGTTAAAATAAATATCAAAATAAAAGAATATAATAATTTAAAAATAAAAAGAAATTAAATATATTTTATTTAACTATTTTTGAAATATTTTTTCACCCTAGTTGAAGAATATAAGTCCACATTTATATATCAATAGTCCGGTGTTGTGAGATCATTTTATTTCCTGTAGAGTATTTGGGTGATTTTTGAGGTGATTCTTGCACCTTATCCATATCTTCTTTATTATGACATATAATATAGTTATTATTGAAGGTTTTAAAAATGTGGTGTCTTTTTCATCCAATATCGTTGATGCTGATGTTATTTTTTAAAAGATTAAGTTCAATTTTGTTGAACAAATTCAATAATCTCTATGGTCAATTACCATTTTTCCTGGTGGTAGATCAAAGTTAAGATTCATTAATGACACCATTAGATCTCTTAAGCCTAGTTCATAGAGTAAGATTCATCCATTTAGTCAAATCTATCATTTAAAATTGATTAATTTTATGAATATCATTTAAGATATTTATACCGAGTTAAATGTATCATTTAAATTATTAATTATATAAATATCATTTAAGATACTTATACTTGGTCAATTGTATCATTTATTTCTTAGTACGTGGAACTCTACATATATCCATGATACTTATGTTTTTTCACAAAATAGTTGTATTATATTTATTGAATGATGTTTTTATCTTTGTATGTCTAATATCTAATATAACCTAAATTTTACTACATAAAATTTAAAATCGAGTTGACTTATCGGGTAAAACTATTTAGGTTTGAATGTGTGCTTTCCATCCTATAAAATATAAAATTTATATGGTCAAATCATTAAGATATGTTTTTAAATTTATTTAACATTATATATATTATAACAAATTTAGCTTATTGATTTGTTGTTATGTTACCCATTTTCTAAAACTTATTATTTTAGATCTCAATTTTTTTACCATCATAAGGTTTTAATCAAGAATTTTGAGTGTACTCTATTATTATTAAATAACTTATAGACATATCCATCATCTTTGTTAAGTTTGAAAAACTTGAAACAATCTTTACGACATAGATAATTATCAATGATCACATTATTTTTACTTATATGTAACTTGAATAATATATGCGTTCTATCTGAAAATATGTCGTAAGTTTCCTTTATCAACACCAATTTTTTATATAACAGCAACACAATTGTTAACATATACCCATAATATTTTATGAGAAAGCTCATATGATTCACTGTTCATGTGTAGTTTTCTAAAAACAATTGGCACCGATACAGATAAAAATGATGCAAAATGTGACGTTGGTTAACCTAATCCTAACAATTTAAAACATTGGAACTTATACCTTGTTGTCTTGTAGGTATTGTTTATGGTACTTGTTTGTGGAAGTGTTTGCAGAAGCTCGATGCTATTTGGATGTGTGTTAAGTTTGTGATCATTTTCGATTTCTTAAATTCTTGCTGCATTGCATCTAATGTAATTGTTTTTCTTTATCATTTCAAAAAAATGTATATGTAGTTGAACACATCTCTCTAATGTGTAGTTGTTTTCTTAATATTGTATATATTCACGTTTCTGCATTTTTTCAGGTTCGTACTCTTCAAGTCGTGTAGAGTATTGTGAGGAAAATAATCTTTTATATTTATTCTATTTATTTAGTTTTCTTTCTTGTGGATATTGTTCAAAAAATGTAGTGGCATGGGATTATGTATCTCACATAAAATATTCAGAGCTCATAGTCCACATTCTAGAAAATGTACTCTAAATTGGTAATCATGGATCTTCTTTTTATATTGAATTTTAGGTTTCCATACTTGTATAACTTGTGCATTTTGTAATATGTAATCAATCAAAGAGTTCTCCAGATTTACCATCAACTTAAAGGCTAGTAATGATTACATAATCTAGTCTCATACTATAGTGTTGTACTACTTGTAGAAAAAGATAAAATAAAGAAAGACGACTAGAGAAACAAAAAGACGACTAGGATTTATTATTTAGAAAGGGTACCAATTACATAAAGTATAGAACTCTTATTTATAGACAAACTATATGAGCTAATGGGCCTAAGCCTTATATCTCTAACACCCTCTCTCAAACTCGCAATGATTATTATTGCATTGTGAGTTTGTTACACAAAACAAAAACTAAAATTGTAGCAAAAAACAAAACACCAAACTTCAAAACCATAATCGAACACCAAATTCAATACAAAACGCCAAAACCAAAATCGAAACGTCAAAACTCAAACTCTAATCTTAAATCTCCAAACTCCAATATTCAAACTCAATCTCTAATCTTCAAACTCCAATTTTTAAACTCCAGTCTCTAATCCTCGGTACCCAAACTCCAATATCCAATCTCTAAACTTCAATCTCCAATCTCCAATCTCTATTCTCCATTCTTCAAAATCCAAACGAAATCTAAACACCAAACAAATCCAAACAAAGCCAAGCGAATCCATTCAAAGCCAAACAAATCCAAACAAGTCAAACGAATCCAAGCTAAATCTATACCAAATTCAAATCCAAATGAATAACGAAATCTGAACACCAAACAAAATCCTAATGAAATCTCAACCCCAAATATCCAAACAAAATCCAAACAAAATCTAAATTCCAAATTCAAATAAAAAACTAAATTCAATACTAAATCCAAATACCAAATCCAAATCTAATTTCCAATCAAAATCAAAATTGATTTTACGACTTTACCAACAAAAATCTGCACTGTTCCAGTAGTGATTTCTCCCGAACCGTAGCACTGAATCATAATCCAACCGGTCAAATTTAAGGATTAGTTGTCTCGAACCCGCTCTCCAAAATTTAGAAATAATCGACATCGTTTACCTCTCGATCATGTCTATTGATTGCGGCTGCACATACCAGATCAGAAAACCGAAAATTTTCACTCTTTCTTTCTTTCGGCGGACAACTAAAACAACTGCCCACCAGTACAACAGAAGATACGAAAACTTAAACTCTAGATCTGGACCTACGCTCTAATACCATGTAGAAAAAGATAAAACAAAGAAATACGACTAGAGAAACAAAAAGACGACTAGAGTTTATTATTTAGAAAGGGTACCAATTACATAGAGTATAAAACTCTTATTTATAGACAAACTATATGGACTAATGGGCATAAGCATTATATCTCTAACACTACTTTGATAAATGCAATCTTTGCAATGAGCGTAGATATTCAATATACATATATAATCCTCAAGTGTATTGGATTAAATGATATTTGTTTGTTGTCTTTTATGCACCTTAAGCAACTAAAATTCGATCAAATTGCATTAAGTCAATCTTATAACTTAATATACTACAAATTATATGCTACATTAATCAACCATTATTTTAGAATTCATGGATACATTCAAAATCACGCACATAAATAGTTTTAATAGAAAAAAATTATCCCTAATCTTGCATAAACATGTCAAGCCTTGTATAAAAATTTCAAACCTAGGTCAATTCTAAAATTAAGAATATGGATTTATGATACACATTATATTTGCTATGTGAGAATCGATCATTTCTTGTATAAATTTTAAAAGATTGGTGCTTTTGAGAAATATTTCCAAGTAGACCCTCTTCAAGCAATTTTATGATGTATTTCATGCAACGCATGTAGTATTGTTATGTATTTTGTGCAATCACATACGAAAATTAAAACTCTCATAAGTTATTTTTTTAGAAAAGTTACATTATCTTTAGTCTTCATAAATTATTTCATTTGTAGCTTATAATTAGCAATTTATTTTTTATTTTTATATTATGATTTATTTTTATATTAATTAAATTGATTGTTTCGAATGATAAATTAAAATAATCGTAAAAAATATATTTGAAAAAAATAAAGTTAATTATTTGTGGATGGATGTTTAATTTAGAAAATGATATAATTTGTATTTTATAAATTATTTATAGTGTAAGAAATAAATTATATAGCTTCACCTTTTTATTTATTTATATAAATATATTATTATCTAATTCCTTATACAATTTTAGTATTTGAGTTCATTATCACTTGGATTTTAATCAAATTAGCTATTTATAAACCCCTACTTATTTTTTAAAATTATAAATAAAAAATTACCTAAAATATCAATAAAATTGTATATAATTGTTTATATTAAACAAATTGCTTTAAATAAACAATTCACAATAAAAATACACATAAATGAACAAGGTTAAAAATAATAATTTTTTTTAGTGTATTTAGAATTTAAAATTTAAAATTTTATAGTGGTCGTTATCATCTAAATCCAACTAATATTTATAGTGTTAATTATAGCTACACAGATCATATTTGTTTTATATAAAAAACACTATTTCATTGTAAAAAAATATCAAACTTGTGTTTTTTTATAATTTAAAATTTTATATTTTTCAAACCGTAATTCAAAAAATATCTAAAATTACTATTATTTGTTTTTTTAAACGAACAAAACTAGATCAATAAATGATTTTTTTTGAGCCAGTCCTATTTTTGTTTGTGGTTTTAACATTAGTTCGACATTTCACACATCATTTTAAATTGGTTTCACATTTCATATTTTTTGGTTTCGCATATCACACTTAGACAAAAAATAACATTGATTTTATATTTTGCATTTTATATTTTTTAATTTTGTGTTTTGCAAAAGATTAACAATTAACTGCATTATGCATTTTCTGGTTTCATATTTCATATTTTTTGTTCTCCATTTTGCATTTACCCTACAAAAAAATAAAATTAAACTATGGTTTTGCATTTTAAATTTTATTTTACCTTGGTTTTATTATTTCATATTTTCTGGTTTTGCATGTTCTACGTAGAAAATAAATTTAAATTTAACTCTAATTTCACATTTCATTTTACCAATAACGGTACAATAGATTATTAGAAATTAAAATTTATAGAAAATGTAAATATTGAGGTGCAAAGTTACCAATTGTGGTATAATAGATTATGAGAAACTGTGAAACAAAATGAGTATAATTTTTATTAAGATGTTATGAATAAACCTAAGTAGCTTGGTACTGGCGACACATAGCAAATTAGCTATACATGATCAGGCGCTAGGACACAAGTAAGAGCTTTCCCGTGATGGCCGATCAAGTGATTAGTTTTGGTCGCACTACGACACGAATATAAGCTTAGACATCATGGTTACACACTCAATTGTACCTAGCCGTTTACTAGGGTACGACAAGGCCAAACAAACGATTGTACTTGATCACACCCTAGGGCATGGCCATAAGCTTGGCCGTGATGGTCAAGCACCCGATTGTAATTAGTTGCGCGCTAGAGGGCGACTAGAAGCTTGACGATGATGGCCAATCACTCGATTGTACCTACTCGTGCATTATAACGCGACCAAAAGCTTCACTATCGTGACTAAGAACTCGATTTGAAAAGGACCAGGAGCTTGGTCTTAATGGCCAAGCAACTACCAATGTTGGATCGTGCATTTGCGCACGACTTGTTGTCACCTGATTGTATCTGGTTGCACGCTAGAGTATGGCATTGAGCTTAACCATGATTGAAAAACTACTACCAACAATGGTTGGTTCGTGCAGTAGCGGATGACCCGTAGCTTGTCCATCATGGTCAAGTACAAGTTTATGTATGGCCGCGCAAAAAACTTGACCATAATGGTCAAGTTGCTTCTAACACCGGGACACGCACTAACACGAGACCCAAAGCTAGTATATCTTAACCAATCACTTGTTTACACCACAACAAAGTATACTTTCATGATAGATCCAAAACAGCCTAGGGCTTTGAACAAATCTTCCCTTCTTACACACTATTAACAATATAAAAACTATGTCTAACATCGTATAGATAAAACACCTGACACCATACGACAACCCAACAAAAATGTCATACCCGATTCTGATAAATAAACAAAAAGGCCATAAACGGCTGAACCAATTGAGATATGTCTACTTATGACACAAATAAATCGAGGCTACTATATAAAGAGCAAAATAATTTTTGAAGTAGGGTGAAATTCAGAAGGAATAGTAAAAACAAAGAAGCATAGCAATTGTAATCATTTGTACGAAATAAACACAAGTGTTGTTTACAAAGTTTATAAAGTTCGTATAATGTTTGTCTCTTCAATATTTTTTATATTTTATATTAAAATTTCAATTTGTTAGGTGAGTTTTTACTTCACCATTTTGGTTATATTTTTGGGAGCACACTCAACCAATATCTTAAGTCACTAGTTCAGACATTCTCTATCATCTCTTCCGTAATGAATTCGAGATCATGAAAATATGTTAACCACTATGCAAAGAATATTAGCATTCCAACTGAACTCTTCTAGATAGTTAAGCTTGGAAGATGAGAATGAGCTTCCTACCGAGATGGGGAGCCTTCAATATGAAGGTCCATTTGCAAAATTTTATGCCACTATGGTGACGATGTTATTTTCATCCCCTCTATTAATGATGATAAATACTACGACCCGGTCATCTTGACCAACAAAAAGATCGATGATTTAGCCTAATAAGTAAGTGAATTGGTGCATGTAGTAATTAGAATATTTGCTGCTCAAGAGGCAAACGTTCGTCTAGCCCCACCAGTCTCCCAAGCGAGGAGAACACATTTAAACCAGACCCATGACGACCTGGACAAGGAAGTGCAACGTGGCCATCCCGCAACAAATAACTATCATGCATTTGGCTCAGAACCCTTTTACCAATCCGAGGTTGACTTGAGTATGAGCAACCTAGGGTGGTATGCTCAACATAGACGTGTAGATAAATACCCTAGGTCATCCAGACAAGGTCGAAGTGCGGCTGCTAGAGGCAACCGGTACAAAACTGACAACAACTCGATGGGATTCTGCACGAAATTTGAAAATAAGAGAGACTTCCCGAATGATCACGCCCCTGTTTGGGGGTGATCATTCAATAAACCTCAATACATTGGATGTCAAACCGACATTCATTATTATAAAGGGGGTGCAAAACTCCTTACTATCACCGAGAATATTTATCGAGCAAATGTCGGGTAGACTGAAATTATGAAGTTGTAATACTTCACGGGGACCAATGATCCCAAACAATGATCACCTTTACATTTATCGTCCAAGAATTCATGCTCTTGTAACTGAGTCATGCCCTCATCGAGCTTAGCCACAAATAAAAGGGGACCTTGAGTCCTATTTCCCCTATCGAAGGTTGGCAATGGTCACGCAGGTTGCGAAAAGATCCCTCAAAGTACGGATTTACAAGCCTCTTTAGTGTGAGATTTGATTTTACCTACCTTTCGCTTAACATATTCCTTCTTATCCTCAGAACTGGACTCAAGCGCTTTGGAATGGTTGAACCCCTTTATTATCTTTGTAAGACACTCATCCAGAAATTGGCTTAAGAAATCGTAAGAGGTTACAGAATCGGGGGCCTAGAGTGACGATATCACCTTCCACACCAACCTTATCATCTGCAAGCTTGGAAGACATTATAGAGGAAACATCGGGTAGTGCCAGATTCCATGGTAATATAGCACGAAAAATATCAACCATGATATTTTGGAAGACATAACGGCGGAAGCATCAAACATGATAGCCAAGCAACTATCAACGTTGGGTCCTGGTATAGTGTACGACCCGTAGCTTGACCATTATGGACAAACTTCTGATTGTACTTGGTCGCATGCTAAAGCACTACTAGGAGCTTGGACATGATAACTAGGCTGATACCAACACCGGGTCATGCGCTACCACATGATCCGTAGCTTGGCCACCATGGACAAGCATTGTTTTATGCTTGATGCAGCATACGACCATGAGCTTGGACATTAACACTCGGACGTGCGCTAGCGTATAGCCCAAAACTAGGCTATCTTGTCCAAGAAATTTTTTACACCGCGACCAGTTATACTTTCACGATGTGTCTAAATTAGCCTAGCGCACAAAGAAAGCCCCGAGACCCTGAATGCTTTCCTATTCTTCCACACTACTGACAATACATAAATCGTGTTTGAACCGTACAACTAAAATACCTAAAATCGTATGACGATGCGGCTATAAAGACGTATCAAATTCTGATAAAACAACAAAAAGGATGAACTAATGGCGATGCATCTATCTAGGACACCACCAAATCGAGATTACTATATGAAGAGTAAAGAAATAAATATGAAGTAAGGTAAAAGTTGGATTGAATAGTAAAAACTAAAAATCAATCTAATTATAATCCTTCTTAAAAATAAATAAATACAAGTGTTCTCCACAAAATTTATCAAGTTTTTATCTTGTTTATCTCTTTGATCTTCTTTACATTATATATTTAATGTTCAATCCATTAAGTTGGTTTTTAACTCACCTTTTTGTGAACAAATAAACTATCAAAAGTTCCATTAGAGCAAAACTATATGCTTTCCTACACGGTTTAGTTTAAACCAAAAATTATAACGCAAAACAAAACTTTGTCTGAAATGAATTCTAATATAAAATGGTTTTATTGTCATACATTTTACAACATACCAAAATTTAATCCTAAAAAAATGATGCTTGATCTAGAATTCACATTTTACAGATACAAGCATATTACTAAATTTTTGTCCATTTCAGCAACGTACAATGCATTAGTAAGAGTAATTTTAATTATGTTTGTAAATACCAACTTTACATTTTCGTGTCCCTAAACTTTGGACTTATTTGTATTTCTCATTTGCACCTGTTTTGTGCTATTTCTTGCTTCAAATGTTTTGAACAATAATTTATCATGATAGACATGAGCGGATGCATAAGTATCATACCACCATCCAGAAATATTATCTTCAATGGAATTTACTTCACTCAATATTATAACAATGTTTTCTTCAATATATTTTATGATATAGGACGACATAAAAGCGTGTCACGCTAGACACCACCAAGCGAAAAAGAAAAAGAACGAGAAGATGTTAAGGAAATGTCAAAAATAGTTCTATGTTATAGAAGCAAAGCAAGTAAGCAACACTGGTAGCCTTGTCTTTATTCGTATGGGTGGAAAGTTCCCAATACCTAAAAAGTAGTATATTTTAGGTAAAGTAAATGAGAGAGAGAGAGACTTTTTCTCTCATTTTGAATTCACAGCTATAGTGATCAAGTAGGGCCATTGATCGCTTTTACGACAATCATACGCTTTTCCACACACAAAACAATTTCCAAATTACACTCTTAGAGGTATTCTTGTTCTTGTCTCCAAATGATTTTTGTCCATATATCTATTTCTTTGACTTTGGCTCTATTGCATTACACTCCTAAAAACTCAAATCTTGGATTCTTCTTCTGCATCTCTAGCACGCTGTTCTTATTCAATCCTCAAGTGTTTTTGGATTTTTTTCCAAATTATATTATTCAGATTTATTAAGTATTATCTTGTGCTATTTTTTCCAAGATGACGACAACTTTTCTATGATTTCTCCCATTTGAAAAATTTATGCAACTACTACTATTAGAGACACGAGTTTGTATACTATGATTTATAACTCATGAATTTATGAGAGAAGTAATTTTCCATTTAAACACTTAAAAACAAAATATTGAGAAATTAAAAATTTCTTTGTACATTCTTCTTCATTTTTATACTTTTCTTCGATAGCATTACAAATTTAATATCGGAGGTTCACTTGTGTAGAGGTCGAAAATCTGATCCAACAAATCATTTAAAATATTTTAAGGACATATTCTTCAAGAATTTTCTCAAAGTTTATCACTTTCACGTGAACCGTGATATTTTTATACTTTGTCACTTTCTTTATGAATTTTCTCAAAGCTTGTATCCAGGACATAATGAACTTTAAGTGTTGTAAACAAGCATTTAATATTGTCTTGCCATCAAGTACAATTCAAACCATCAAACGGGTCCAGACGAACAATATCTTCATTTATCACCTTGATTGTAGCCATGGTTGTTTTTGTTTCTATGATACCATTTTTTTTATAAAATAGAGATTAGGAAACAACTCTTACGATAAGTTGATCAATATAATTTGTTTGGAGATTCGCCAGAAATATTGGAAGCCTGAGACACGTGTATGAATACTCTTTCCAAAAAGAATTATTATGATCTTCTTTATTGCTTAGATCTTGTTTTTAAATTTCTTTCAGGATACAACAAGCCTTTAGATTTAGACTACAAGCAACAAGAAAATATAAATCAATTGACAAGGTTTGAAATATCAAAGATATAACTTGTACGTATTTGAGATTGTGAAAGATTTCATTAAGGTTGTGTTTTTTTTTATTAATAACCTACCTATTTATAAAAATGATTAAAATTTTCTTAAAGAGTTATAATCTTTCATAAATCTCAAGGTAAGATCATGCATATTCAAGAAAAATACTTTTTAGAGAAATGTACTCGTCCAAAATGCGTTCGTTCACATCATGGGGGCTTTGCCGCGACAAGATGTGCTATGGCCACAACAAGGCATTGCTCTGCATTAGAATACCCGATGCATAGCATGATGATCGTGATCATGGGCATCATCGATGAGACAATAACCTTCTATCTTTCCCTTGTCGCGATTAGCCTTGTGTTGATCGAGGCAAAGGCCTATGGTGTGAGGTGTAACACGTTGAAAATATCTACATGTGTATTGAAATGTATCTTAAAATGTAAGTGTTATTCCCTCGAGTGCAAAGGCAGAAGGGAGCTTGACTGCAATTCTGAGTTTATTCTTCAAAATTTTAATATAAAATATCATCAATGTAATTTATATATTAAGACTTCAATCGTCACAAGTTGAAAATATCTATATGTGGAGACGTACTTATGTTAAATTAGTGCAATAAAGTAGTGGAGAAATCCGAAAAAACAAATATGAAAAGTAAAACCGTAAATAAAGTAAAACATAAACCATGCATTATAATTCTATCCATAGATGTCGTTGAACAATAAGTATAAAATGTTTGTTGTTGAGACATATTCGTTAAATTTACACGCGTTAGTGAAATGTAGTGACAACACTCAAGGATGTGGGGATGATGCACTTATGGTTTGTAGAAATATTTTCGTAAATAATTCAAACTTTGAATTGATCTATGTTTATAGATTAGTTAATTATTGTGTTGAATCGATAACCAAATAAGGAAAAAATCGATGGTGAATCCGACTTTGGATGTGGATCCACCATAACAATAAAGGAAACTTTTTATGAAAGATAAATGTGGATAAACTATTCTTCGAAGTGTACTGTACACATCTTGAGGAGTTTAGTAAATCTTTTTTACTAGTTTTTATACTTCAAATATATGACCTCATCGAGAATTTAATAAAGGGTAATGTCACTAAAGGTATCTAAGACCAAATTTTAATGTCATCTAGTACATCAAGTTTCACTATTGCCTACACAATACCAATCTTTTGTACTTAACTCCAATTCAATATCAAAATGTCTAATAGTACCTTAAATACCTATGCTTTAATACCAGTCACGTAACAATAACCAAACCTTTTTTTTTAAAAGGACTGTATCTATCAACTTGGAGCTCGAAATAAAATACAAAAGTATCATCGACTTTGTTTTATAAATAACAAAATCAATTGATGATTTTTTTAAATTGTTTTCGCTAAACAAACATACGAGATCAAACATAAACAAATATGTAGGATCAGACACAAACAAACATTCGTAATAATGTTTGGTCTCTCAGTTTCATCATTATTTATTATGTCTGATCTCACATATTTATTATGTATGGTCTTGCATGTTTTTACGTCTTATCTCACAAACTTTTATGCCTGGTCTCAAATATTTATTGGTAATTTCTAAAAATATAAATTAAAAAATATCATTGATCAATCTAATTCCGTTCGTTTAAAAAGATTAAACCGATAACACTTTTATTTTATTTTTCCACCTAAACTACCATTTAAAATATAAAAGTCCCTTTAAATTGAATATAAAAAATAATTGGTTAAAAAAATGATTTGACGATTACTTGTAGCTTTTTACTTTAATTAAAATATTTATTGGTATATATCATCTTTGATTATTATATGATAATGAGGTAGTATTTGTAAAATTATTATCAATTTTTAATCCTAGGAACAAAAGAATCACGAGCTATAATTCCAATCTATCCCATTAAAAAGACCAAACTGTCCCATATAAATATCAAATTCCCAAAAATACAAGTACAGAGGCAAGGACATTTCAGACTTTTGCTTCCCTTTGTTTTCTCCAACTTGCTCGGAGATTATTTTCAGGTGCGTGGGACAGTGGACTCAGGAGTAGTTTATATACTGGCGCCGCCACCAAGATATGCTTTCTTCTTGAACGCCGGAATAAAAAATCCGTCGCCGGTCTGAGAGCTATATATTTCGAAATGACGGAGATTGTGGTGATCTTCGACTTTGACCGGACTTTAATCGACGGAGACAGTGACAACTGGGTGATCACCGAGATGGGAGTAAAAGATCTCTATAAACAGCTTCGATCTACTTTGCCATGGAATCGTCTCATGGTATGTATGTTGAATTCACATTCTTATTCACTCTATTCTTCGATTTCAGCTTTCGATCTGTCAGTTCTCAGCTGTTAATAATCGATTACGTCGATGATCTTATTTTGATGGGATGAAAAAAAAGGATAGGATGATGGAGGAGCTGCATTCTCAAGGGAAATCGATTGAGGACATCGGAAACTGTTTGAAAAAAGTCCCGTTGGATTCACGAGTGATTGCGGCAATAAAATCGGCTCATGCTATTGGGTAAGGAAGTGGATAGAACCCATTTTTACATCGTATGATCTAGAGCTGATTGTTGATGAGTCGTTTTTTTCTAGATGTGATTTGAAGATCGTGAGTGATGCGAATGAGTTCTTCATCGAGAAGATATTGGATTGTCATGGTTTATTGAGGTATTTTTCAGAGATTTATACAAATCCTACCTTTGTAGACGAAGAAGGAAGGCTTCGGATCTTTCCTTACCATAATTTCACCATGTCTCCTCATGGTTGCAGTCTTTGCCCTCCTAATTTGTGCAAGGTAATGAACTATATACGTGTTAGTGTTGCCTGTTTATAACTTTTATAACTTGAATCTTTGTATATGCTTATGTTATAAGCTACTGAAAAGAATGAAAGCCTCGAATCTTTCTATATGCTTACGTATAAGCTACTAGTTAAATATATCGCGGTGTTACATGCATGATCTAAATTTCAAAATGTCGAACTGAATGTTCTTTAGCTGTCAATTTCGTGACACAGGTTGGGTTGGCGTCCGTTAGCTAACAACATTGGGTTAAAGAAACACATGATCCTTTTATTTCCTGTGGTGTTCGGATTGTAGATATCTCGACTTTAGCTATAAAATATTATGTTGGCTTTACTGGTTGTGTCATATATTGACAAATATGGATGTTGATTTCGTGTTACGTGTCTTTTTCACGCTGTGCCAAAATTATATTCATGACCCAAACTCAGCCTGTTTTTTGTGTGTTCAGTTCGCAAGTATCTCTACCCTAACCCTCAAATTTTGTGACAGACCCGTAGTCAGTGGTCCAATCTATAAATTGCAAAATCAGCGCAGTTCTCGTGTTAGTAATGTTGCAAGTATCTCTACGCCCTGATGTTCCTGTAAACTGTTAATGTAATTGGTTCCAGTTGTATACTACATCATTCTAATCATGTTATATCGAATATAATGAGCATGATATTCTTACTTCCATCGATTTGTGTGCTCACTTTTTTCGGATTGAACGTTTGTTTGACAGGGTTTAGTGCTTGATCATATCTTAACTAGTAATCTGGAGAAAAAGAAATCAAGAATTATTTACCTTGGAGACGGAGGAGGTGATTTCTGCCCAACTTTAAAGCTTCAAAAAGGAGATTTTGTAATGCCAAGAAAGGACTTTCCTTTATGGCATCGCATCATAGACAACATTGCGGTTATTAAAGCTGGAGTTCATGAGTGGAGCAACGGAAAAGAGCTTGGGGAAACTTTACTCCGCCTAATCGATACAATCTCGATGGTAGAAAGCACAAAGACTAGTGATTCCTAACTGTTGAAACTCTTTACTGAGCTGCAAGATTAAGGAAACGCCTTTCTTGGCACTACAATCCGGTGTAAACTTACTTTTTCTATTATTTTTTAGTTTATATGAACTTTGATTTGTTTCATTTGTAATCCATTTATATATTCCTAGTTTTATAATGATTGAACCTGAGCACTTCTTCTGAAATTTAAATCCGTACCCAATCGGCTAAAATTTCTGTCCAAACAGCATATTTAGGACATGAAATTCCTAAATGTTTATGTGACCCTACCAGATATTTTCTTTGGATAAAACAAAATCGATCCGTCAGTCTGAAAGAAAAAACAATCAAGCTAAAAAAATAGTGAAAATTTTGTAGAAAAATAGTGATCCAATGTAACTTTTTTATTTATTTAGTTTGGATTCGAAGTTTGTTCATTAAATATATTGAAATCATAGCAAGTGAATCGCTAGAAACATATCTCATCACAAATAGTATTATCAAATAGCAAGCGAATCGGTAGAAACAGGTAAGAAAGAATTTTATCTTTATCACAAATAGTATTATCAAATAAAAGTTAGTAGAAAATATAGTGCAAATATTTAAACCAACCACGAACTTTATTTCGTTGTTTCCAAATTCAAAATTTATTTAAGGAATATTATCGTGTAATAAAATAGTATTGTCAAATAAAAAATTAATAGAAATATGGTATAAATATTCAAACCAACCACGATCTTATCTTGTTGTCTTGGGATCGAATTTGTTCATTAAATAAACTGAAATTGCATTAAGTGGATAGTGGAATCACGTAAAAAAGAATCTTATCTTGCCATGAAATTATCTTGTCATGAAATGGTCTTGTCAATTCAAAAATTTGTAACAAATTTGGTGTGAATATTCAAACTAGATAATATGCAAACAACATTTTTATTCAACCAAATAATTAAAATGAACACACTACACTCACATCAATATTGAAACCAACTCACACCCAATAATAACTAAAAACAACGAACACAAGAAATAGTTAAACATCTTACTCCGGATTGAAAATTGTTTTTGTTGTTGTATTTATCATATGGGTTTGGCTAACCGGTGCCCATGGGCACCGGTTAGCGAGCATTAAATAACCCACCTTTTGGTTAATTTAAGGTATTTTTATTAGAGGAATTAATGACTAAGACTTATATTTTTTCTATAGACACAAATACCATTCATAGTAAATATAACTAATAAAGTATATTATCGACAGAAGTAATATTAAAATTTTAAAGTTATTTAAACGGTAAAGGTAAAAAAAATTTAAAAACTACCATTTTTAAAAAGACTATATATATAAACGATTTAAAATTATTATACTGAATTTAAAAAAAATTGTTTTATATATCTCTTTTAAAATATAAACTTTTTAAATTATACTGTACATTTTTATATTAGAATTTAATTTGTATCGACTTATAATTTATAAAAAAGACTTTTTTTATTAAAATAACAATAAATCTTATTATATATTTTTTGAAAGATATTTTAAAACATATTTAGAAATCTTATATATTATTTTTTAAAAAATATAGAATAAAATTAAAGTTAATATTATAAAAATAGTTTAAAATATACGTGAAAATTTAATCAAATTTGTCATATAAATTTTTTAAAAGATAAATAGAAATAAAATCAAATTTGTTATATAACATTTTTATAATCAAATCAATTTTTTTTATTTAAAATAATAATTCTAAAATCACTTATATTTTTAATTTGGAAACGTAATTTTTAAAATAAGTGTTATTTTTGAATTTGATAGATGATTTTGCAGTATCCTTGCGTCAATTATATTTTACGTTTTATTAATCTAAAGGAGGGTAGTTACGTCTATACACAAAATATAAATCCGGGCTATTATTCCCTGTATTGAAACTAACAAAAGGTGGATTATTTAATGCTTGCTAAAAGGTGTATTGAACCATGGCACCGGTTAGCCAAACCCTTATCATATTTACAAAATCGACCGGTTATCTTGGAGCGAAAACAACCAGTCATTTTCAAAGGTTCAAAACTAGCGATAAACCATGTAAGTTACCGAATAAAGAAGAAAACTTACCTTTCTTGTCTTTTGAGGCTTTTGATGATCCTCGTTTTGCGAGGTTCTCGTTTTGAGATAAAGAAAATAGAGAGATGTTGAGAGGTAGAAATCATTGATTGATTTCTAGGTTGATTTCTAGTTGAAATCAGGGTCCGATATCGAATTCTAGGTTCAAACATGATTTTTGGAATTAGAGAGAGGGGTGAGAAGTTGCTGGAGAGAGGAAAGAAGAAAAAGTTATGGAAGATAAAAATGTACGGATTATTTGAAAACATTTTTTTTTATAGTTGAGAGATATTTTTGTCTAATATTATGGTTGATGGATTTATTGGTAACGTAGAATTTGTTGAGTGCTAGTTGATAATAGGATTATTGATATTAAATGGCAATTCACCCTATTTTTAGTGACTTTTGAATCCTATACTAAAAGACTTAATTTTAAAAGAAGATTAATAAATGTTATAGATTATTGTGATTATAATTTTATAATTTTACTTCTAGTTAAATTTTAAAGGTTTTATTTATTATTATTTTAAATTAAAATTTATTTTATAATCAAATACAATTTAATACTCATTTCAAGTTTGATAAAACCATAAGAATATTGTCATGTATTTTATCGGGAATTGTACTCAAAGGTATCTAACACTATTTTTTATTAACATCTAGCACTTCAACAATTTATAGTATGCTGATATTTTTGAACAGAGTAAGGCGTTTGCTGACTAGAGAATGGATAATTGTAAGCATACATTTAGATATTCAAATTTTATGTCTCGCATCATCTAGTATTGCATGTCTCGCATCTTGCTGTTATAACATGTCTTGTTTTTTAAGATTAAACTCACATTATAAAACTATTTTATTTTCAAATTGCATATCAAAATAAATTATACTAGTCTCACTAAAAAATAGGAAATTTAAGTTCCGAAAAATCCCATAAAAGAGAAAAATAAAAAGATAACATATTTACGTGAAAAGTTAGAGGAACAAGACCTAGGAAAAACACTAGGCCTACCTTTTTTTGATCCAGAACACCATGACACACTATTAATTCCACATGTCAAACAAAAAATTACACCTGAAAATGCAATTGAAAAGTAACCAATTAGCAAAGAGTCACTTTTTCGTAAGCACAAAAGAGAACCATTGCTATTTTTCGTACATAATACACCATCCAAAAAATAACGTAATTCAGAGTATAAAGTAAGGTTTGAGGAAATATCAAGTAAAGAAGAACGAGATATCAAAACGATACCTGTAACCAGAAAAATATGGGATTTTTTGAACGGATTGATGAGATTATTGTTGTTGCGGCCTTGGATGTTGCTCGTGTTATTGTCCTAGATGGTACTCGTGATGTGCATGATCCTAATATTGGTTTTCATGATGCTCCATCTATTAAACAAGATAATTTTTTGGGTATTGTTGAACAACAAGTTGCTGGAGTTTATGTAAATGAGATAAAAACAACAACAGTGGTAGAATTTGTTTGAGCCAATAAAGTTATTGTTGTAGGTCTCGTATATTTGTACAAGTCTCGTATATTTATACATATATCACATATTTGTACAAGTCTCGCATCTTTCTCACATATTTGTACATGTCTTACGTTTTTTATAGGTTTCACATATTTTTACATATCTTGCATATGCCTCACAAATTTCTCACATATTTTTACAAGTTTTGCATATTTGTACAACTTTTATATATTTGTACAAGTCTCACATATTTGTACAACTATATATTTGTACATGTGTCACATCTCATATACACAAGTGTCACATCTCATATACATATGTCTCGCATATATTATTGTTGTTATCCTTTGTACAACACACAGTCTGGTGATAAAATTCCTTAACCATAATACTTGGTTAGATGTCTAAATCATGCAACAGTTTCCACCACTATAGTGGATGATGCAATTAGTGTTTGTTTTACATCATTTTAATGATATTACACCTCTAAATGATATGAATATGATACTCGAAGTTCTCATTAGTGTGTTAGTGTATCCATCATAATCTGAGTTGGACTACAAATTATTTGACTTCCTATATGTCAACATGTAACTCATTTGTTCCTTGCAGATATTATATTACTTTCTTACTTCTTTCTGTATAACTATTTAAATACCTTCCCAGTAAATTGAAAG
Organism: Limnanthes douglasii subsp. nivea; assembly: GCA_036936605.1. Taxonomy (NCBI): domain Eukaryota; kingdom Viridiplantae; phylum Streptophyta; class Magnoliopsida; order Brassicales; family Limnanthaceae; genus Limnanthes; species Limnanthes douglasii. The sequence continues at coordinate 27,508,462 of JAUPFV010000004.1, read as the reverse complement.
AAAATAAAATGTATGGGTGTTCAAGGGGTTGTTTTCATTTCTTCAGTTTCAAGTTTTATTTTTAGACATTGATCAAGGCTCAGTTTGTCACTTTTTGTTATATATGTGTTCAAGGGTTTTCTATATTTCATTATGTAACTTTGGAGCATACTTTCTATGTTTGTTTTTTGTGATAATCCTAGAATTGCACGAGAACATTCCTGGTGATTCTTAATTCTTAACATATAAACTGCATCACCAAGGTATTTCATATTCAAATTTTATATTATATGGTAAGTCTCGCATGGGCTGCTTTAATGAATTTTTTTATATTATGTAATAATTATTTATTCTTTGAAGAAAGTAGTATGCTAGCAATATACAACACCAAAAAATGAACTTTCTCTCAGTGAACTTATAGTATACACAATTTTCAAACGAGTTGCTCTCAAGGAACTTGTGATACCACTGATGAGAAGCTTGTTCGAGCATATAAATATATATTTTTAAGCTTACGTACCATAGATTTGGAATCCCTATTACAAAAATGCTTAAGTTACACCATATAGATCGTTTCCTCAATGTCACCACTAAGAAAAATATTTTTAAAATCCATTTGATGAAGTTCAAGATCAATATGTGCAATGAATGTCCCAAAAATGTCATTCCAACATACCGTAGTGAAGGTATCTTTAAATTCAATCATTTCACGTTAGGTATAGCCTTTCATTACAACTCGCACTTTATATATTTCCACGTTACCTAGAGAATTTTGTTTAGTTTCGTATATCTAGTTACAACCAATTGATTTTTTCTCTTCAGATAATAAATTTAGCTCCCATATTGTGTTCTTTTGTATTGATTTATTCTTTTCTTTCAAAATGTTATTCCGTAATTGAGAAATTGAACTCTTAATGGCTCTTTTGTAAGACGGTGGATCATTTATAGTTACACCATATAATTATTTGTGTTCTTGAATATGTACTATATAATTCGAAGGTATAACATTCTTTATATTTCTTGTAGAATTTCTTAAGGGAATTATTACTTTTTGTTGCACTTTTTGAGGAGGTAAATTTTGATCTTCATGAACAGTAGCATTTTGTTATACTTTTAGAGGATTATCTTGAGTGTCTTCGTATTCTAACTAGACCATATTCATATCTTGTTTAAAACCCTCAAGTTGAACGTTTGTTTAATTTTGAGTATCTTATTTCTCTAATGGTACCAAAATAATTGATATTAGATTCCAATATTATTCTTATTGAATATCTCTGTTAGAACTTCCATAAATCTCTATAAATTCTTCCTCAAAATGAATGTTTGTTTCAAACTTATTCCCCCAAAACTCAGCATCCTCAAAGAACTTTGTTATTCTCATCTAAAAATATTACTAGTGGAAGGATCATAAAACTTAAAACCCCTTGAATATTTGGAATAATCAATGAAAAAATAGTTAACCATTTTTGGATCTGATTCGTTCCTTAAGGTTTGTAAGAATTTTCTTCAAATAGACACTCTCATATATGCAGATGTTTTAAAAAAGGTTTTCACCCAATTTAGAGCTCGTACCGGGTCTAACTAGTTTCTTTAGTGGGAAATCTATTCAGAATATAAGCTGCACATTTGATGGCTTCACCTTATAGTGATACTGTTAGAGTTGAGTTATATATGATACTTCTTATAATATTTTTATTATTATACGAGTAGTTGCACCATTTATGTTGGGTGATCCCAACATTTTATACCTGAGGGAATATGTCATACTCCTCTAGGTATCTAACAAATGGTTATTGACGTTGTTCACCTTATCCGTCATATCTATCGTATTATTCACCACCATGGTTAGATCTAACTCACTTAATGTTATTACATAGTTATTTTTCAATTGTGGTATTAAAAACTAAGAACTTGTTTAGGGATTGCAATTTATTATAAATAAGGTAGAGGTACCCATAACAAGAGAAGTCATCTACGAATGATATGAAGTGTCGCTACTGGTTCCATGATTATTTTAGAAACAATCCACAAATATTGGTATAAATCAATTCTAAGACTTATTTTAATATATGTGCCTATAACTTTTCAATTTAATTTATTCCCCTTTGATATAATCGATACATGTAGAAAAAATTAGATACTGAAGTGGGCTTAATAAACCTTAAACATCAAGCTTATCCATCCTTACTTTGAAGATATGACCTAAACGATTGTGCCAAATATTTTCGCAAAATTTCACTAATATTAATCTTGACTTATGTATTTATTTCTTTCATTGTGACTCTCAAATGTATCTAATAAATATAAGTTATCATGTTTTTGTAAATATCTAGTACAAACTACTATATTATTAAATAAAAGAGTCACTTGATTACTTTCAAGTATACATGGATAAACTAAAGTGTCTAAAATTAGAAAATAAATCAAATTCCTTCTTAAAAAACACAAAAAATATCCTCAAAACAATAATATATGTCCACTGGATATTGATAAGGGAAGAATTATGTAATTAGAAGACATTGGGAAATTAAGGGTGTAATTTAGCATATAGAAAACCTCTTAGGAACAATTGACGATTGTGTAATATAAAACAATTATTTTGTAATAAATAGTAAACTTAAGGAAATGACCACAATTAGTAATTTGTCTAAACATGTGAGACACAACGAATGTACTATAAAAGCACACTACCTCTTTTGGGGAATGGTGAATGATGAACGATTAAAGCATTATGTGATTGTTACTTTATCTTTCTAAATTGCAGAGCTTATCTCTCTAAAACATCTATAACTCTTGATACTAAAGATTTGGTCCTCCAAACATTATTTTACACAGAAGTTCTCTGTAAAAGATTTATGGAACGATCATTGGCACCTCTGTGGGAAACAGTATGGTACCCGAAATCGTTCTTCAAAACCTTTAATTTGATTTTGATTTTGATTAAATTAGTGATGGAAATTCTAGGGGAATTAGATGTGCATAATGATTCAAGGGGAACCTCATCGGAGATAAGGTGGAAGTTGAGTAACAACACGACGATCAATATGTTGTAGAGATATTAGAAGAGTCTATCTTAGTGGCTCAAAGAAAAGAACTTTTAGAAGAAATTGAAAAGTTAAATTCTGAGAGAGACGCTGCGATGGCCTTAAAAAAGTCTGATGAGAGGTTTGAAGGGAAAATGTGACTAAGAAAGAAGAATTGGATGAAAACCGTAAAATTGATAATAGGAAATATAATATTGAAGGTGTTGTCGTTATTCTCCGATGAGGAAAGCGAAGCCTGTGTATCGCTATGAATCATCTGAATCCAGTGATTATTCACTCAATGATTCGAGTAGATCTTCCCCGGAAAGGGCTTATCATCGGGATAATTACTAAAAATAAATATTCGAGGAAAATGGAAGAGAGTATTGAGTGACTCATTAAACTAAGGATTCAAAGGATAAGATACAAAGGTCTGAGGACCATGCTAAAAAAGAACATGTTATACACGTTCAAAATCTATCGGGGAGCCAAACTTTTGAGTATCGAGTGAGCAACCAGTATACAATTTTATCAGAGGCAGTTCTTTACGCAATGGAAAATCAAGGTCCCATGGTCAATGTTTATAGGGCTGGTGATAATTGGAGATCTTCTCCTTTGTCGTAAGAAATACTTTCTGGCAATTTACCTAAGCATTTCGATATTTTAAAACTGGAAAAGTTTGATGGAACTCAGGATCTTAATAGGCATATTGAACAATATAAAAACTTTATGATTAATTTCAATGATAATGATATAATAATTTGCAGGGCTTTCTCCCAAACATTCAAGGGTGTTGCTTCAAATTGGTATAATCGACTTCCGCAAAGTTATATCATTTTTTTTAAATATTCTGGAATATTTTTGACAATATTTTGTGGGAAGTAATAAATTTGAGCTAATGGTGACATTACAATATACTGTAGGCAAAAGGTTGGGGGAAGTTTAAAAAATTATACCAACCGCTTTATCAAAGTGAAAACTGATATGGAAATTTGTGAGGACCCTGTGGCTTTGAAAACTTTTCGTATGGGATTTCTCCCAGGAATATTAAAGGATATTGTGATAGAAAGGAAAGCAATAATGTTTGGGGCTTCTCTACATCAAGTTGAAAAATAATATTAGTGGAGGAGACTCAGCAGTTGGAAATAGGTTCGTTTGATCAGTTGGAACACAACCAGTTCCAGAGATCTCTTAATGCAACTCAGCCTCCTAGAACAAATGTGGAACCTAAAGTATCAAGCCAGTTTCCTCGAGGCTTAGAGTAAACCAGCAAGAATATAGTGCAGATCAAAGTACTAGGCTGTTGTCAAATAAATAGATTCGTCCAACTCATTTTGCGGAGTTAATCAATTATGTATCAACGATATTTGATAAAACTCGGAGTCAAGTACAATTTCGCAAGCCTTTTCCAATACAAAATCTGAGGGAGAATATAAATAGTAGATATTGCAAATATCATGAAGATATTAGACATGATACGAAAGAATGCGTAACATAAAAAAAAGAAATACAAGCGCTGATTGAAAATGGGAAGCTGAATACTTTTGTAAGGAAGCATTCTCAAATAAATCCGATGGTTAAATAAGCTACTGAAGCTTCAAAGGAATAAAATGTGTTGGTTATTTATGAGAACATTGATTTTTTTATATTTCAACCAAGCATTCAAAGAGCTTATTCCGAGGAGAAAGGTTAGTGATTTATGTGTATTTTTTTAATCTTTGGTAATTTTGGGGGGTGATACTGTTGTAGAAAATTTGAACAACTCTTGGAAAAATCATATAGTCAGTCTTATTACTTAGCTCGAAGCAGGTGCTTCAGCGCATCGATATCCTTCTCTAATAATTTGCTCTGAAGATGATGATATGAGAGATGTGGCAGGGCCACATAAAGATTTAGTAGTAATTGCAGCTAGGATAGCTGATGATGAAGAACAAAGGGTTTTGATTGATACAGGAAGCTCTTCCAACATTTTATTCATGAGTACTTATTAAAATATTGCTAACTCTTTTATAATCCAACTATCGAATTGGACCATTGTGGGTTTTACATGGGTGACATCAGAATTCGTCGGAGAATTTGAAAGTAGAGTGGAATTGGGCCGAGGGCCGTTTAAAAAAGAAGTGACCATATTATTCATTGTGGTAGATGCGTCAACATCTTACAGTGCTATTTTTGGAAGGTCTTGGTTATCCAAGATGCATGCGGTAATCTCTCATGTCCATCAACGCTTAAAATATGTTGTGGGAAATAATATTGGAACAGTCAGAAGTAGTCAAAAAATGGCAAGGGAGCGTTATCGTATTGCTCTATCATCAAAGCAAGTTCGAGAGAATGAACCAGAAAAAACATATCAATTAGAGGGGACTTCTTTTGAACCTAACCCTTTTGATGATCCAAGGCAGATCCCCGGTCTTTTGGATCCTGATGAAAGCTTCGAAGATCATACATATCCAAATGGTACAGTTTTGAAAATCGGTACGAAATTATCTCCGAGTTTAAGAGAGAAATTAATTCAAGAACAATATTTGTTGTGGACGAAAAATCCCGCGTTGGTCAAGAACAAAAATGGCAAGTGGTGAATATGTGTAGATTTTACCGACTTAAATATAGCATATCCAAAAGATCTTTTCCGAGTCCCTCAGATAGATCACTTAGTAGATTCCACGTCAGGGAAGCAATTACTTTCTTTTATGGATGCCTATGCATGATATAATCAGATTAAAATAGATCCAAAAGATGAAGAGAGCACCTTGCTATTACTGGATTGGGAGAACTATTGAGGTATATATTGATAATATGTTGGTAAAAAGTCTCAAAGATGAGGGTCATTTTGGTGATCTTGAGGAAACCTTTGCTAACTTAACAAAAGGGTCAACCTAAAGTTAAATCCAGAAAAGTGTACGTTTGGGGTTCTACCAAGAAATGTTCTTGGGTACATAGTCAGCAAACGAGGGATTGAAGCTTACCCAACACAATTAAAAGCTTTAATTACTATGGCACCTCATTGAAATATTAAAGAACTTCAAATATTAACGGGCGGCTGACAACAGTAAATAGATTCATATATCACTCATCGGATAAATGTGCCCTTTTTTCCAAGTATTAAGACAAACAAATTATTTTAATTGGACAAAATAATGTTATGAGGCATTTCATCGAGTTAAAGAATACCTTTCATCGTCAAAAATCTTGACAAAACCAGTTTCGGGGGAAAAATATATAATTATATATCGGTATCATAATATGTTGTAAGTGCTGTTTTAATTCGAGAAGAAGAAAACCTCCCAATACCAGTGTATTACATTAGTAACAGTTTCTTGATGATGAGAATCAGTATTTAAAGTTAGATAAGTTGGCTCTTGCACTAGTAATTGCTACTTGGAAAATGAGACCGTATTTTCAAGATCATTCTATCATTGCACGAACATCTTTTCCGTTAAAAAAATATGCTTCAAAGGCTTGATATATTAGGAAGAATGACCACGTGGTCGGTTGAATTGAGGGATTTCGATATTGAATTTGAGCCTATGACTGGAATTAAAACACAAGCCTTAGCAAATTTCTTCGTAGAATTTCCTTCTGAATGGTCGGATATAGAATTAGATGAGAAATATTTTGGTCAGAGTGGATAATCTAAACAAATGGTCAATCCGAGGCTCGAAATGATCATTTAGTGAAATATTTTAAGGCATTAAAGGCTTTAACTTTAGCCTTCGAAAATGTCCAATTTGAACATGTCCCAAGAACAAAAAACATTATGGCAGATTCTCTAGCTATTGTTTCGTCTTCAGAGGAATACCCATGGATTATTACACAGGAAAAAACCCTTCAATTACAAAAAATTCGGAGCAAATGATTAGAATAATAGACTAAGCTTTTCAAATCTCATTTGGTAAAGAAAATTATTGGAGGTTTGACATTATCCTGTTTTTTAAAAATAATATTCTTCTTGTTCATAAATCATCTTCTACAAAAATATGTTACAAGTCTTATGGTTACATGGTTCTCGGAAGAGTTTCGTACAATAAATATTTTAGTAGACATTTGCTTCGATGTTTAGAAAAAGACGAGTCGCAAATATTGTCGGAATTACACGATAGAGAAGGATCTGCACACTGCGGGTATAAAGCTTTAATACAAAGAGTACTTTTGGCAAGATATTATTGGCCTACATTAAATTGTGATGCTAAGGAGTTGGTCAAAATGTGTGATACTTATCAAATATTTACTAACATAATTTATAAACCAGGGGTAAGCATATCTGAAGCATCATCATTTGACTGATGGGGCATTGAACTTGTTTGGCCTTTACTGATGGCTTTTGGAGGACGATAAACAATAATTATGGCAGTGGGTAGACGCAGATTCATTAGCTGGAATAAAAGCTAATTTATTAATCAACTTCACCACTTTGAATATTTATTGTCGTTTTGGAGTTCCAATGCGAATTACTACTGATAATGGACCACAACTTGATAGCAAAGATATAAAAGATTTTTACATTTCTTGAGGAATACAACAATATTGTTCGGATCCTTTTTCTTCCACATGCAAATGGTCAAGTTAAAGTTACTAATCGTATAATCCTTGATATGTTAAAGAATAATTTGGAGGGGAAAACTAGAAAATGGTCGGATTATTTGCAAGAGGTTTTTTGGGCATACTAGAATACTCCTCGAGTGGCAACTTCAGAGTCGTCTTTTGTATTGGTGTATATAATGGATGCGGTAATACCATCTGAGGTCATTTTTCCATCAAATCGTGTGGCTACATATTCATGGGACTCTAACGATACAAACATAGAAATTGAATTGGGTTTGATTGAGGAGAAAAAAAGACAAGCACAATTAAACTCGTTACATTACCAAACATTGATGATAAGTCGATACGCCTCCAAAGTTAAAAGAAGAGAATTCAAAGTTGGAGATCAAGTTTTAAGAAATGTATTCCTCCAAACAAAATAAAAATCCCTAGAAAAATTAGGATCTAATTGGGAGGGCCCATATGAGGTAACAAAAAGGGTAAAGCCAAGAACTTATCGAATCAATGATAAAGAAGGAAGAAATCTCTGACACCCATAAGATATTGGACATCTCAAGTTGTATTTTAGAATGAATGTAAAACGTATGTTTTATATGTAAAATATCGATGGAATACTCTTTCCTACTCTGGTGGCACATGAATGTTTTAAAGAGTGCCCTATTAGCCGATCCATATATATAAAGTTCTTTTTCCAAAAAGTTGGTCTGTAGCCATTTATTTTGGACCTAAAGGATCTTCTAAAAAAATTTGGTTTTTAACTATTTATTTTGGACCTAAAGGGTTTTCCAACAAAAGTTGGACTTTAAATATTTATTTTGGACCTAAAGGTGATAAGGGAAAAGAAAGGATGGGGGAGTTAATTGCAAAGAAGAAAGTTAATTTATGGAAGATTGTGAAATATGAATTAGAATAGGTCTAGTTTGGAATACACAATAGAAGTAAGGATTTATTATGCAATTATTAAGTTATTAGACTTGTGGGGCCTACTGTTGTACTATAAAAGCACCACCTTATTCTGGGAAAAAGGGTGATTAATATTCAAATATATTTTCTCTCTAAAAGTGTCGAGCTTGTCTCTCTAAAATAAGTAACTAAGTAATCATTGATACAATAAACACCCTCTTAACTTTGTTTGACTCTGAAAACCCCTCCAAAGACTTCCTACCTCTTCATTGGCGCCGTCTGTGGGAAACAATTGGTACCTGGGATTATTTTCTGAAACCAGATTTGATTTGAGCAAGGTGATGGAAGAACATGGGGATTTAGATACGAACAATTGCGAGGAAAATCTCGTAGGCAACAGCTATCAGAGTAATATGGATTTTGGAAGGCATAATGATCAGTGTGCCAGGGAAATCTTTGATGAATCGATTTTAGTGGCTCAAAGAAATGAATTATTGGAGGAAATTGAGAAACTAAGGCGAAAAAGAAGCGGCCCATGGAAATCTTTGTTTTAAAATCCGTAGGGAAAATGACAACGAAAAATATGAGTGTGAAACTTATCATCGACCTAGGGGAAAAAATGATAGGTATAGGGGGCATGGTCGTTATTCTCCAAGGAGAAGGAGAAAACGTCACCAAGAATCCTCTGAGTCAAGTGATTATTCCCGTTACAGCTCATTAGAATAGTCCCCTGAAAGGATTCATCAAAATAAAAAGCATGACAGAAAGCATGTGGCGCATCATCGAAATAGAAGTTCGAAAAGAAAAATCCGAAGGAAAAATGTCATCATGTCGATGAGAAAGCTTTTAACCAGAGGGATTTTCCATCTGGGAACCAAATTTTCGAGCAGCAGAATTTTGAATGGAAACAACAGTATACTTTGCCTTCTGAAAAAGGACTCTATGCTGTGAACCATGAAAGTTTGAGGGCTAATATGTACAGGACAAGTCACAATTAGAGATCTTCTCCTTTGTCCTCGAAAATTCTTTCATGAAACCTCCCAAAGCATTTTGATATCTCAAAGCTGGAAAAGTTCGATGGAACACAGGATCCTGACAACCATATCGAGCAATTTAAAAATTTCATGATCAACTTTATGATGATGATAAGTTGTTGTGTTGGGCGTTTTCCCAGACCTTCAAGGGAGTGGCTTCCAAGTGGTACAATAGGCTTCCGCAGGGTTACATAAGTTTTTTTATATGTTCTGGAGAATTTTCAGACAATATTTTGTGGGAAGCAAGAAGTTTAGAGCTAATAGAGATATGATAATATACTGCAGGCAAAGGATCGAGGAGAGTTTGAAAAACTATACCAATCGTTTTGTGAAAACAAAAACGGATATGGAAAATTGCAAGGATTGAGTAGCATTGGTAGCGTTTAGAATGGGACTTCTCCCCGGACTTTTAAAGGATACACTGACTGAGAGTCAGGCGATGACTTTTGGAGCTCTTCTTGACCAAGTCGAAAAGAGGGTTCTGGTAGAAGAAACTCATGCGTCGAAAAGGGTCAAGTGACCAGTTGGACCAGAATCAATTTCAAAAATATGAATCTAGCAACCAGGCACCACGTGTGAATGTACAACCTAAAGTGGTTAGTCAATATCCTTCGAGGCAAAAAACGAATAAGCAGACTTACAACACGCAACAAGGAACAAGACCTATATCAAATAAATGGATTTAGCCGGATTATTTCGCAGATTTAACAGAAAATATGGCGACAATATTTGACAAGACCAAGGCAACAATACAATTTTGAAAACCCTTTTCTATTCAGACTACTAGGGAAAGTAGAAGTGTTAACCGGTTCTGTAAATATCATGATGATATTGGACACAATATCAATGAGTTCGTTACCCTAAAAAAGAGGTGCATGCATTGATTGAGAATGGTATGTTACTGGATTTTTTAAAAAAAACACTCCGACAAAAGTTTGCCGGCAAAGGTTGTTCTAAAGAATGTTGACTCAACGATGGTGATTTCCGAAAATGTCGATGTTTTCGATATTGCCACAAAATAATTGGACCCAAAGGAGGGGAGGAATGATATAAATGTTGTATAAGAAGTTGTTCCGAGAGGAAAATTTAGTGATCTATGTGGTTTTTAAATCGTTGGCTATTTTTAGAGGTGACACTATTGCAGGGAATTCCAACATCTCACAAAAAGGACACATGGTTATTTTGATTACCCAGTTGGAAATAGGAGCTTCAGCACAGATGCATCATTTGCCCTTCCCAATTATTTTCTTTGATGACGATAACATGAGAAATGTGGCAGGTCAGCACGAAGACACAATAGTAATTGCCGTAGGGTAGCTGGTGATCATGTGCAGAAGATCTTGATTAGCACTAGTAGTTCAGCCAATATTCTGTTCATGAATACTTACAGAAGAATTGCTGATCCTCCCGTAATTCGACAGTCGGATAGAACTATTGTAGGTTTCACGGAGGCAATGACAGAAGTCGTCGGAGAATTTGAGAGTGTAGTGGAGCTTGGCCGGGGACCATTCAAAAAATAAGTTGAGATTTTGTTTATAGTGGTCGACGCTCCAATGTCTTACAACGCAATTTTAGTAGTTGGGAATAATATTGGAACGATAAGGAGTAGCCAGAAGATGGCCAGAGAATGCTACCGGATTTCTTTGTCTTCAAAGCAAGTTCGGGGGAGCAAGATGGAGAAAGCATAATAGCTAAAGGGGACTCTCCCTAGAATAATGCCTTGTGATGACCCGAGAGAGTCCCCCAGACTTTTGGTGCCAGATGATGATTATGAAGATTACGAATATCCTGATGGGAAAGTTTTAAATATCAGAATAATTTTTCCTTTAGAGTTAAAGGAAAAATTGATTATGTTTTTATCTACAAATCTAAACATGTTTGCTTGGTATGCAGAAGATGTAACAGGGTTTCCCCCGGAGATAGTTTTTCATAAGCTATCAGTCCGGAATAATGTTAGGCCTATTATACAAAATAGAAGACCATTATCTTAGGAGAAATCTGAGATCATACTTGTAGAAGTTGAGCGGTTGTTAAGCATAGGCCGTATTCGAGAGTCGCAATATCCTTTGTGGGCTTCAAATCCAATATTGGTGAAGAAGAAAAATGGCAAGTGGCTGATGTGCGTGGATTTCACGGATTTGAATAGATTTATTTCTCGTTCCTCGGATAAGTGTGAACATTTCTTTCAAGTACTCAGGAATGCAAACAAGTTTAGTTGGACTGAAGAATTTTCTGAAACGTTTCGTCAGATTCAGGAATATCTCTCGCGCCGGAAATTCTTTTAAAACCATTGCTGGGGGAGAAATTGGTTATCTATATATCAATTTCAGATTGTGCAGTCAGCGATGTGTTATTTCGAGAGGAAGATAACGTTTTAAAGCCTGTATATTACATCAGAAGAAGTTTATTAGACGCAGAATAACGATATCTGAAGTTGGAAAAATTGGCTCTAGCCTTAGTAACAGCTGCTCGAAAAATGAGGTCGTACTTTCAAGCGCATTCCATAGTAGTTCGAACAACATTCCCTCTTAAAAGCTTGCTGCAGGGGCCGAATATCTCGGGGAGAATGACGAACTGGTCGGTCTAGTTAGGAGATTTCGATATAGAATTTGAGCCTCGAACAACTATTAAAGCTCAAGCTTTGGCAGATTTCTTAGTTTAATTTTACTCGGAACGATCAAATATGGAGATTGGTGACCAACAGGGTAAGTCTGAGTGGTTAGTTCGAACAGATGGAGGGTCGAACATATTTAGAAGTGGTGGTGGAGTACAGTTAATTTCTCCGGATGGTTTCAAGCTATTCGTTTTGGTTTTAAAGCGAAAATAACGAGGCAGAATATGAAGTGGCTTTAGTAGGTTTAAGGCTGGCTCAGATATGTGGGGCAAAGAGGGTTAGGTTGTTGAGTAATTCAACAACTCATTATTAATCATGCATTGGGAGATTCAGAGGGACAAAAATATCATTTAGTCGAATACTTGAAGGCATTAAAGGATGTAGCCCTTGTATTCGACGAAATTAGATATGAACATGTTCGACGGGAAGAAAACTTGGTGCCTAATTCTTTAGCAGCTGCATCGTGTCTAGAGGATTATATGTGGGTGATAACTCAGGAGTGTCCTTCGATTACAAAAGATACAGAGAAATCGTTAATAATAGATTAAGAAAACAATACAATGGTAGATGATTGGAGGATATAAATTGTTGAATTCTTGGAAAACGATGTGTTTCCTGCGGATAAGTCGGTGTCAAGGAAAATATGTTTCAAATCTCACGGTTATATCGTCTTAGAAGGAGTCTTATACAAAAAATCGTTGAGTAGACCTTTGCTCAGGTGTTTGGCAAAGGGTGAGTCACAAATTGTTTTGTCAGAATTGCATGACGGAGAAGGGTCAGCGCATTGTGGGTATAAAGCGTTGATTCGAAGGGTATTTTTAGCTGCATATTATCGGCCAACTATATCTAAGGATGCAAAAGAGTTGGTGAAAAAATTTGATACATGTCAGAGGTATGCTAATATAATTCATAAACTAGGGGTCCTTCTTGAAAGTATTTCCGAACATTGTCGTTCGATCGTTGGGGTATTGATTTGTTAGGCCATTTACCAATGGCAACTAAGGGAAGGCATACAATTATAGTGGCGGTTGATTATTTTTCAAAATAGGTGGAAGCAGAGCCATTAACGGGAATAAAGGCGAAGGATATCATCAAGTTTGTTGTTTCGAACATTTGTTGTCATTTTGGAGTACCAATGAGGGTTACAACAGATAATGGCCTCAATTTGATAATAAATAATTCAATTTTTTTGCGCTACTAAGGGCATAAAGCAATGTTTTTCTGCTCCATTTCATCCACAAGCTAATGGGCATGTGGAGGTTACTAATAGGACAATCCTTGATGGTTTTAAAGAAAAATTTGGAGGGAAAAGCTGAGAAGTGGCCAGACTATTTACAGGAAGTGCTTTAGGCCTACAGAAAAAATCCACGAACAGCGACTTCGGAATCTCCGTTTGCTTTGGTCTATGGAATGGACGCGGTGGTTCCTTCAGAAGTTATTTTCCCATCGTATCGTGTGGCAGCATACACAGAGGAGCAAAATGATCAAGGTAGAGCAATAGAGCTTGATTTGGTGGAAGAAAAAAGAAGGCGTGCGCAGTTGAAATCCTTACATTACCAAACTCTAATGAGAAGTAGATATGCTTCACGAGTAAAGCAAAGGGAATTTAAAATGAAGGATAAAGTGCTACAAAATATTTTTCTTCACACCAAGGAAAAGAGCCTCAGAAAATTAGGTCCTAATTGGGAAGGCCCCTATGAAGTAACACAGAAAGTAAAACAGAGGACATATCTATTGAAGGATAAAGAAGGAAGAAGCCTCAAACATCCTTGGAATATAGAACTTCTAAAGCTATATCTCGAGTAAGGATGAATTTTTTTTGTTATTTTTTATTTTTTGATTTGTATTTGTAAAACAGCGACGACACACTCTTTCCTATCCTGATAGGCACATGAAGGCTTTAACGAGGTGCCATTTTAGCTGATGAATGCATATGAAGTTTTTTCCTTGAAATGTTGTGTATGAGTTTAAGATACCATGCTCAGCGAAAAAAATTGATATACAAATATTATCATGTCTAACTAAAGTTAGCATACAACTATTATCATATCCAACTAAAGTTGGTACACAACTATTACCATGTCCAGCAAATGTTGGCATACAAATATTGGTATACCGCACAAGAGTTGCATACAAATATTATTATACCCAACGAAAGTTGGCGTAACAAATATATTCATACCCAACGAGAATTTCAGATTGAAGGATAATATTGGGTTACAAAAGATAAAGTAGAAAGTTGAACAATGTTCTTTAAATATATATAACATTCTTCAAAAAACATTAGGGGGTCTACAAAAAATGCCTCAGATTATGAGAGGACTTACATGAAAAGCCCTAAAAAATAACGAGGCCTTGTACAAATAGTGGGAAAAGTAAGAGTAGTTACTTAGAACTCTTGGAGGAATCGTTGTCCTCAGAATCCGAGGCTTCACTGTCATTGACAACAATACCAGGCAGGCGATTTTCTGGAGGGACAAGTTTCCAAAAACTACCCAAATTATAATCAGGGTAGCATTCATGGATTTCTGTGATTAGCCCTGATTGGATGGTAGCGTCTCTCGGATTTAGCTTGTCCACACATTTTACGGCATACACTTCCATTGCCGCAGTCTTTTCTTGCTCAAGATTCTTTAGGATATGTTTTTTCTCCTCTACTATCCTCTCAAAATCTTCGAGGCAGTCTTTAAAGCATTTGGTTGAAAGCTCATTTACGTGTTTAAGAGCTGCAATAAGTCTTTCTTGTGTGTCAGTTTTCTTGCTATAAAGGTCCCTTTCTTCTTGACAACATATCTCTAGAAACAGGACATAACTCTCTGAGGCAACCAATGTTTTGAAGATAACGTCAGATTGTTTTTCCAAAACAGAATGTTGATGTTTGATCTCTTCGAATTTGGAAGAAGCAAGTGAAGCTTTAAATTTATAGTGATTTTTCTATCTTCGAGGTGCTTCATTTTCTTTCCCATTGTGACCGAGGCGTGAAGTAGCCTACGAACACTGTGGGAAAAGTCATCTCCTTGAGGAACTTCACAAGAGCTGCTCGGAGAACCCATTTCAACAAAGTTAAAAATTGAGGATTCCCCTGTTAGAATATTTGTATCAACTTGAGGTGGTTGACTTCGGGGAATAGGAAGAGGGGTTACCTCTGGGGAATGATTGTTATTTGGAGGTAGAGTTGGTGAAACATTTGATGGGAATTTTGTGCTTTCCCAGAGTTGTTTCTATCTTTCTCTCCAGTGTCTTCAGATATCTCTTGGATAGGCTCTAGAATGACTTGTTTTTTCTTCCGCTCTTTTTTCTTGCCCGGATGAATAGGAGATTTTTTAGGAGAGGAAGTTGAAGTTCTGTCTGGGACGAATTTTTTCGAGGAAGGGGTTGCTTTTGGAAGAGCATTTACTCATTCAGAGTCAGAATTTTGATCTTTTACTGATACCTCTTCCTCAGAGTTTTTATCTAAATGACTCTTTGCCCGAGAACGCTTTGGAAGGTAGATGATAATGTCTTTAGCTTCAAGACGTTCGAGGACTTCCTGTTGCGAGGGAGGAGTCATTAGTTATTTCAAAGATAACCTCTCTAAGGGGTTCAATCTTCATAATCAACTTTTGGCTACGTTGGTGTTCATGAAGTAGAGCCGGAATTTGTTATAACAAGTTTTTTTGGCC
The DNA here is from genome assembly GCA_036936605.1 of Limnanthes douglasii subsp. nivea. NCBI lineage: Eukaryota > Viridiplantae > Streptophyta > Magnoliopsida > Brassicales > Limnanthaceae > Limnanthes > Limnanthes douglasii. The sequence continues at coordinate 27,492,705 of JAUPFV010000004.1, read as the reverse complement.
CATTCATTTAGTTTGGTGAAGAAGGTTTTTGCACTCAGGATAAAGTCAGCATAAGGTTTAGAGATGCCAGTCATGGCTACAAAGAAGTCCGAAGAGTTAATATTTGAGATAATTAAAGTTATATGAAAAGAATTAAAATTTTAGATAGCTAAAAATTGTACATTTGTTAGTCTATAGGAGGGAAAGCTTGTGTGGATTTGAAGGGGATAATTCAGAACCTTTTTCCCAATGTCCTGAGAAGAAAAGAAATTGTTGCTTCCATTTTTTATCAGCTTCAAGTAGGTCTTTCACTACCTTTTGTCCTCGGCCAAATGTTAGTGAGTAGAAGGGAAAAATGGGATTTTGGCCAAACCAAACAGACCAATAAGCTCTTCCAAAGAAAATTCATGGCCGAAAATTCTTGAGGCCATGATACACGCCATAAGTGTGTACCACATGTTGGGACCTGCTTGGGTGGGACAGAGGTCAATTTTATCAAAGTATTCAATAAAAAATGGGTCTAAGGGATACCTTAAACCCTAGTTCATGACCTCTATATATACGACCAACTTGTCGTCTTTTACGGCCAGAGGAGTTTCACCTTCGGTCAGAAATCTAATGGAGATGTATGAAGGGATACCCCATCGAGTCCTCAACATAGCTTCTTCAAAGGGCAGCAAATATTTGTACTTTATATTATGAAGAATTACCAAGTGTTTATTTTCTATGCCTCGAATATTGTTGCCAACAATAACGTCGAGTTCCAGAGGGAGTGTGATGTCACCTTTTGATTTATGAGAAATTATTGAAGAAATCTCCTCGGAAGCCTCCGGGGGTTGGTAGTCACTTGGCTCGATGAAGTTGGAAAGAGTTTTTATAGAAAGGAAGTGCGCTTCTGAAAGAGTTTGAGGCCCAGGGACATTTCACTTGTTTGCCTAGGGGTATTATGGGTGAAGTAAGTGTAATTTTTTTTGGAAAAGTGTGAAATATTGTCTAAAAGATATTTGTCAGGAAAGAAGGTGTAACAGAACATGGATCGATTGATGACGTGACAAAACTTTTGGAGAAGTGTGAAAGATTATCTAAAAGATATTTGGAATTTCTAGAGTTTTTCTTTCCGAGATGTCACCACTAAAAGAAAAGGCGAGAAAACTTTCAAAATGGGTTAAAAGTTTTTTGTGAAATATGAAGAGACATGTTTGAAAGTTCGAGACAGCTTACTAAAAAATGGTTTTCGAAAGACCTTTTGTCCGAATTTTCTCTAGTCTTTGTAAAGTTTGTCAACAAAGACTGGGGGGCTACATATATACATGTAGAGTTGTATTAAGAAATTTGGGGAGATTAAAGGAGTTGCAATTTTCGAACATCAATTTTCGAAGTGTGAAATTCAAAGAACAATTTTCAAAAACATATGTTATAAGAGTAGTGTTCGAGTAGTAATTTTCAAAGAGAAGAGTTGCAGTTGTATTGAGAAATTCAAACATATTTAAAGGACAAAACAATTCGAAGAATACCTAACGATCCTTGTCAAAGACATTTTCACAAGGACTGGGGGCTACTGATAAGGGAAAATAAAAGATGAGGGAGTTAATTGCAAAGCAGAAAGTTAATTTATGGAAGATTATGAAATATGAATTAGAATATGTCTAGTTTGGAATAAGCAATAGAAGTAAGGACTAATTAGGCAATTACCAAATTGTTAGACTTGTGGGTCCTACGGTTGTACTTTAAAAACACCACCCTAGGAAAAATGGTGATTAATATTCAAATATATTTTCTCTCTCTAAAAGCGTAGAGTTTCTCTCTCTAAAACAAGAAACTAAGTAATCATTGATACAAAATACGTCCTCTCAACTTTGTTTGACTCGAAAACCCCTCCAAAGACTTCTTACCTCTTCAAAAGGATCTTCCAACAAAAGTTGGTCTTGAACTATTTATTTGGGACCTGAAGGATCTTCCAACAAGAAGTTGGTCTTCAACTATTAAAAACATTATGAGAATAAATAAAATTGAAAATCCGATGCATTTCATAACGTACCTTGGGCTTGACATTGATTGTTCAAAATTGCATTAAACAATATGAGGACTTTAATAAAATTGCCTCGAACATTGTGAGGGCTTCATAAAACAAGAACTATAAAAGCTTATTCTCACAAAGATCTGATGTAATTATCTTCAGTGGACTCAGATTCATCCAAAGATATTTTAGGCGGGAGATATTCGACGGGAACGAGTTGGCAGAAACTACCTAGATTTAAATCAAGATAGTATTCGTGAATTTCCATAATCATCCTGGGTCTAACTGCCGCATCCCTTGCATTTAATGTAAAGACACATTTAGCAGCATAAGCCCCAATCTTTGATGTTTTAAGGCATTTTGCGAAATATGCTGATGTTTTATGATTCCGGTCTTTATAAGCTCCGATGAGCTTATCTTTAGTGGAATTTTCCTTGGCATAAAGATCAATTTTGTTATTGACAACACTTATTTGAATGCATGGCATAGTCCTCGGCAATAAGAAGTTTCTCATAAATAGCGTCGGCTTGCTCTTGAAGCGTTGAATATTCTTGTTCAAGCTCCTCAAATTTCGAATTTGCTTGTGAATCCTCTTCCTTATAGTGATTTTTCCGATCCTTTAGATATTGCATCTTATCCCAATAATAATTGACGATCGAAGCAACTTACGAATACGAATGGAGAAATCATCCCCAACATATATATATCGAATAAACTAGATGAAGAACCAGCTTCAAAAGAAACATCAGTTGAAGAATTGGTGTTCTAAGCATCATTATCTTCATGACATTGAAAAATGAAGTCATTTTGTGGAGGTTGGCAAGAATCAGATTTGAGGATTATCTTTTCTGGTGAAGACTTGGTGCGGTCAGCAGCTTTGTTCTCTAGGGAAGCAACCGCCTCGGAAACCTTTTCGTTTTTGTAAGGATGCCTTTCAATTTTTGTTGAAATTTCATTTTAGGAGGATCTTGTGAAGGGTTTTTTTAGATTTTCCAGGCTTTACATGTTTTGCCTTCTCTACTTTAGTACTAACATCACGATCTTCAGTGCTAGAGAGTTCTGGGATTTCTTCTTCCGCAGATTCACCAACCTCATTTTCCCGATGACTCCTACCTCTAGCCCTAGAGGGAAGATAAACCATTATATCTCGAGCCTCTAACTTGTCCAATATTTCTTGTTGAAAGGGATGAACTATAAGCTCTTCCAGGGATAGTCGTTCCGAAGGTTTGGCTCTCTAGAGACGACTCTTGGCAAGATTAGTCGGAGTAAAACAGAGATGAAATATGTTAGACCAATAAGTATTGGCCCATCTACTCAATTCAGTGAAGATTGTAGCCTCAAAGTCAACGTATGGCTTGGACATATCAGTCATTAGTTGTTTAAAAAAACAAAACATAAGAGAAACTTTACATATAAAAACGAAAGGAAAATAAAACATAAAAATATACCTCTATTTGTTCATTTGAAGGACAGCTTGTGTGGATTTTCGGTCGTCACCTCAACCCTGTCTCTAAAACATCGGTGATAAAGAAGATTCGTTGCTTCTATTTTTTGTCTTCTTCAAGGAAATCTTCGACAATCGTTTGGTTACGACCGAAGGTTAAGGAGTAGAAGCGGATTTATGAATTTTTGGCGAAACTAGAAATACCAACTAGCTGTTACAAAGAAAACCATATCTCCAAAATCCTAGAATCCATTATACAAGCAATGAGGGTGAACCACATATTGGGTCCAGCTTGGGTTGGACAAAGATCAACCATTACGAAGTATTTGACAAAGAGTGGATCCAAGAGGAATCGATATCCCCAATTCATTATCTCTGTATACGCAATCAACTCATGATCCTTGCCTGATAAAGGCGTCTCCCTAACAGTCTCAAAACGAATAGAGATCGTAGAAGAAATTCCCTATCAGACTCTTAGCTTAGCCTCCTTAGATGTATCATAATACTTATACGGAACCTTATTCAAAGCCAAAATATGTTTGTTTTCGATTGTTCAAAGATTGTTCCCAACCAAAGTAGTGACCGATGGCTTCTCTTTCTCGGAAGTAGGTATCAAAGCTCCTTCGTTGGTAATATCATCAGTTTGAGTGATGACTATTGGATTTTCTCCCCAAAAGCTAAGGCCAAAGTTTTTTCGACATCAATAGCATCATCGGATTTAGCGACAGTATCCGTTTGAGCGATGGATGTTGGCTCTTCTTCCCCAAAAGTTAAGGCCAAAGCTTCCTCGAAATTAATAGCATCGTCGGATTTAGCAACATGATGTTCAACAAATGAGGCATTCGATTTTGCCTCTTGAATATGTTTGAGGGACCTTTTCTTTATAGAAGTTACATTATATTTTGTTAATTTTCGAGGGGGTGCTTCAGGTGTTGGTCGTGGAGTCTTGTGACACGTTGAGGATGGAGTGGCAGGAATTTCTGTGGAGACTTGGGGTTAAGCTTTTTCAGATTTTTGGGATCGCTTCCGTTTCAAAGAATTACCTTTGGAATGCTTACTTTATTTTCCCATTACTGTATGTATAGTCACCCTTATCAGCTACCGATAAAGTGTGACTGGGGGCAGAGAGGAGATACCCGAGGAGATGATTGCAGGAGAACTATTAGTTGTATGACAATTACCGTAGTACATAATAGTAGGCGGTTGAGGTTCGGGTTCGACGTATAATCCGACTGCTCTTTTCTCCTCGGCTTTTTGGCTAATAGTCAACCAATCTAAGATTAGGAATTTTTTTTAGCATAAAATAATTCTCTCTAAAAGGTATTTTTGAAAGCTTTATCTCTCAATAAATTCTGGTCTGAGATCAATGAGAAGTAACAAACATTTATAGAGTAAGGATGAGCCTTAGCAAGCTTCAAAGCCCAAGGGTTTGATGAGCTGTTTTCCTAGATGAAAGTGACTAAAAAATAAACAATGGGTGCCTAGGGAATGAGTGCGCCGTCCCTAGACCATTTTCTATCAGAATAAAGGAAACACAACGGGCATGCCAATCGACACCTGAAAAAGGAGAAAACGTTTCATTGGTTGTGTCAGAGAATTGTAATGTCATTGATAAATACAATTTTGGGCGAAACGGTTGGTATGGGCACCTAAAAGCAGATAAAATCCGATGACATTTTTTTCCATTTAAGATTCTCAAGACCTTCAACGAAGATTAAAGATTAATAAAATCCGAAAAAAAATCTTTGCCTATGAAGACTGACTAAAATTCGAGGAAGAAATCCTTGAATAAAATGAAGAATTCTTTGCTTACAAAGATTGAAAAAATCCGAGGAAGAATTCCTTGATTAAAGAGAAGAATCTCTTGCTTATGAAGATTGAAAAAATATGAGAAATAATTCTTTGATTAAAGAGAATAATTATTTGTCTAGGAAGATTGACAAAATCCGGTGAATGATTTTATACTTATGAAGATTGACAGTAATTAAAGCATTAATCACTCCGACGAGAAGAATATCAACAAAATGACTGTCCTTGTTCGTATATTTTCACAAGGACTCGGGGGCTACTAATAAGGGAATAATTATGTAATTAGAAGACATTGACAAATTAATGGTGTAATTTAGCATAAATAAAAACTCTTAAGAACCATTGAAAGTTATGTAATATAAAAGGACTATTTTATAATAAATGGTAAACTTAAAGAAGGGACGACAATTAGTAATTTTTCTAGACATGTTGAACCCAACGAGTGTACTATAAAAGCACACCACCTTTTTTAAGGAAGGGTGAATGATGAATGATTAGAGAATTATTAATTGTTACTTTCTCTCTCTAAAGGTTAGAACTTCTCTATCTAAAACATCAATAACTCTTAATACTAAAGATTGGGTCCTCCAAACATTGTTTTATGGTGTGGATAAAAGTAGCCTGAGGGTAGGCTAGTAATTTTGAGTGGAGTTTTAAGGCGGTGTAAGGGTGTTTCACGGTGGTGTGGTGGTGTTTAAGGGTGTTTTAAGATATTTCAGGGTGTTTCAAAGTGTTTCAAGGGTGGAGAGAGAATTAAGCAGCCTGGCAGCAGTTAATTTTTCTTACCCCTAGTTAATGCTGGTGGTTGGGTATTTATAGTGTGAAATTTGGCCCCTTATGGGCTTTCGGGTCAAGTTTAATGGACCCGGGTCATGTTTAAAGACCCATGAGTTTTAAGCAGATGTACAGGTAGCTTAGTCAGATAGTGATTAGGTTTTTTTTAGTACTTTAGTCATAGTTCGAACTGCCTTATGTTTGCAGTGTTCAAAGTCATCTGTCCGGTTCAACCAGTGCTGTTCGAACTGAAGTCATGGAGTCTGTCCGAATTTACGGGGTGATTTTACCTTGGACTACCCTTCCGGGGAGCTCTTCGAATTCGGACTCATCAGGAGCCCCTTTTTTAGGTATTTGAACAAGTGTCCTTGTTTAAAGAACTGAAAAACAGTCCGATTGAAGAAGTGGTTTTCCAATTCGAAGAGAATTGAGATAGGCCCGGACAGCCCAACCGTTATGAATTCCAAACGGTTCTTTGTCAGAGGTAGTGGGACATGTGTCACACCCTGGCTGGTCACTTCAGCCGTTTTTTCATCTGGAAAATCGCACCACTTTATTGAACAAGTAACTTCTTTAAATGCTTTTGATGACGTCAGCGCCGTTTTTTAATCATTGCCCAACTTTTCAGATTCTCCTAGGAATCAAACTCTTTTTTACATTTACTATAAATTCCATTTGTCTTTCACAGTCTCATTTTCACTTTTACTTTGCCATTTCACTCAAAACTTCATCTCTCTAAAACTTCAAACTTCTCTTAGTTGTTTTATGTTCACAGCAAGAACAGCTCTAATCAAGGGTGGCTGGCTCAATCTTTCAGAACTAGAGAAAGCTCAAAGGGTTGAAAAAGAGAAGAGACTTGCAGCAGGGCTTCCAGCGTCGCCTGCTGAAAATCCAGCCCCTTCAATCGAAGAATCTGATAGAGGTTCGTCGTCTTCGAAAGGTACGAAACCTAGAAAACTCTTTCAATCAACACTCTCCCCAATAGTTTCTGGCTCATCAGTCCAAGAGTCAATCCCCACTGTCGAACCGGGGGTCGCTGTTACAAGTGTTAGGAAGAAAACCACTTTTATTGCTATGGGGTCCGACTCCGATCATTCTCCAGACAAGCTGATCATGAAAAGACCAAGTAGACTGGTTAAGGGACTCTCCTAAAAAAATACCAGTGAGTCAGGGTCCGGGACAACTGTTAGGACCCTCCGGGAGAGGCCGGTTGGTCCGGAGGCTAGCAGTCCACTACCTCCTAAGGAAACTTCGACCTCAGAAGCTCAAACTGAGGTGAGAACTCAGAAACATACAACGAGCCGCCAGTCCGGAGGATCAGCTATGCCAAGCTTCATCCCTCCCCGGGCTGTTTCTGCAGAAGCTCCCCCAACAGTAATGGAGGAGAGGATGGAAGACTCCACTGAGGAGGTCAGGTTTGAGTCCGAGTCTTCCGGACAAGCTGAAACTGCTATAGTTGTTGCCAAGAAAGGCAAAGAGGACTTGTACCTGAGCCGTCCGGATCTGCCGGAGAGCCTTGAAGGGAAAGTTGGGCCCTGCTTTCACAAGGTAGAATTTAAGTATCTTTTGTCTTTGTTAAAAACCAAGTACATGTTTATTCATACTAGAGACTTGGGACGGCTTCGCACTAAGTGGGGGATCCCTGAAAACATAAAGATCCGAATTCCCATCGATCCGGAGACCCCGATGGATTGCAAGAGAAACGAGATTGTCTTTTTTACGGAACTGTTCAACTGGGGACTTAGGTTCCCATTGGATCCAGAGATAGTGCGCTATTTCCATTTAGTCAAGCTATGCCCATCACAGCTGAGCCCCAACGGATGGTACACCTTGATGTCATGCATTATGGCGTCCAGGCTGTCCGGAATCCCTCTTCCCATGGAAGAGTTTGCTGCTGTGGCTAGTCTATGCAAACATCACCAGTTCCCCTTTTATCACTTTAATATGGGGAACAATCTGAAAGCCGTCGATGATCTCCTGGAATCGGAGAATAAATGGAGGAGCCAGTTCTTGTTTATAAGTGGCTCATGGGAGAATGGGAAGAAGATTAAGATTGGGGAGAATCCCAGCCTTCTTCGAAGTAGATGGAGAAGCGATCGTAAGTTCTTTCCTTAAGTTTCTGTTCGAATCTTCCCTTCTTTAAGCTTTCACTAACTAGTTATTCTTTTGTTTTATTAGAACTGCCAAAAGAGTTTGGAGACTATCTGAAAGCCGGACAGGTCACCTGTGGCAAGATAAATGCATGGGCCGCAGAGAACTGGGAGAACCGGTTTCACAAGGCTTTCACTTCGGGGAACTTGGCTAGATCTCACCTGTGGAATACCACAGGTCGAAGGGATTTAACATGGGAGGAGTTCTCCACCCCTCCTGATGATGACATAGTGCTGAGAAGGTCTCATGAGCTAGATGGGACCCTTTTCCTCCCTCTCCGGGCCAAAGCCCCAAGTAAAATGAAGGGCCAGAAGAAGAAAGGGAGGAAAACAGCAGCGGATACGGAGAAAAAGGCTCCAACTGACACAGAGGTGCCAGTCCCAGCTCAAGTTGATGCAAACCTTCTTCAGGTGGTAGAAGTGGAAAGTAAGAAACACGGAGAGACTCCCTCAAAACCTTCAAGGGCCTCCAAACGAACTCGCAAGCAAACGAGTGATAGTGCTGATAAGGAGGCCAAAAAGAAGAAGATTTCTCAAGAAGAAGAGCTTGCTCCCCGGGATCCGGAGCCCACTTTCCCTATTGATCCAACGTTGGCTGAAGAGATCCCGGAGAATCTTAACGAAGGGATTCCAAGGGAACTCCATACTGATGAGATCAATATGGACGAAGTGGATGTCACCGGCCTGGGTCCTCTGGGTGATTACTTTCTTGGTCTGTCAAGAGATGAGTTTGCTGGGCCATATGTTCCCCCAAGCAGCTCCAACACAGTAAACTTCAACGGTAAGACTTTCTTGGTCTCCAGCGAAAGAGACGTTATAGCTCATTCCCTCCTGAGCAACGTACAACCAGTACTTACCCTAGAGAGGCAAGTCCGGAGTCAGGCAGAAACCATCAGAGAACTTAAGTCTGAGAAGGAGAAACTGTCCGATGACCTCAGGACTGCCACTACTAAGGTTGACTTGCTCAAGGAGTCGAACGAACAGCTGAAGAAGAGTCAAAATGAAAGCAACACAAAAGTTGCCTCTTTAGAGAAAACCCTAGAAGATCTCCGGGCTAAGCTGTCCGGGTTGGAGAAGGACTTGAAAACCTCAAAAGATGAGACTGCAGCAAAAGAGAAGCTCGTCACCAATCTGACTACTGACAAACTTGCTTTAGAGAATACAGTGACTCAGGCTGCTGACGAGAAAGCTGCTCTGGTGAAGGATCAAGAGGCCATGATCAAGGCCAAAATTAATGCTTATGCCAGGGAGATGATCCGGAGTGAGGAATTATTAATTGAAAAGGTGAAGTCCGACATGGTCCTCCTATTTCACGAGAAGTTCCCGAAGAGGAGACTTGGGGACTTATGGCGTTACGTGGATGACGATGATCTCCCATATTGGACCATGGTTGATGAAGGGTACACTGATATATCCTCATCTGGTGACGAGGAGGAAACCGGAGAGAGTCCAGGTGAAGAAGAGGCTGACCCCAAAGGCAAGAAGGTCATTGAAGAAAAAAGCGATATTAAGACCAAGGGAACAGATGAGGGTGAGCCATCTTCAAAGGCCCCACCTTAGTTGGTAATTTATTCTGTTTACTTTTTGTTCGAACCAAAGTCCTTGGAAGGCCAAGGCACCTTTTTTTGTGATGCTGTCCGTTTTGACCGGACAGATTTTTGTATTGTGTTTAAACTTGTTTAAAAAGTCCTTGGAAGGCCAAGGCAACTTTAAGTTTATTGAATGAACTTTTTATCTCACACAACCCTTCTCTTATTTCATAGTCTGTTTAAATATCTTGGAGTTTAAGTAATTTCGAGTTATCGTGTTGTGAGAGTGTTTAGTTTCTCTGGCTAGAATTTAAGTATCCCTTAGACTTTTCAGTCCGGATAGTATGACAATCAACAGAATTTTGCAAAAACTTAGAAAATTTATTCAAAAAAGCTCCACGTTTCATTTAAAGCTCTCCGTGGAGCCGGAGAGAGGTAGTGGTATGCCCCCAAATATTTACATGGATGTTTAAACAAGTAAATATTTACATAAGTTTTATTCCAAATACATTCGAAGGTGTTCAATATTCCAAGGGTGAGTTAAAACCCTACCATCCTTGTCTTCCAACCAGTATGTGCCAGGTTTGATTCTTTCAACCACAGTGTAGGGGCCCTCCCAAGTTGGGGCCAACTTTCCGAAGAGCTTTTCCTTGGTATGCAAGAAAAATTTCCTCAATACCTTATCTCCTGGTTGAAAATCCCTTCGTTTAACTTTAGAAGCAAACCTGCTTCTCATCAAGCCTTGATAGTGTGCCATTCTAAGATGAGCTTTTACTCGCCTTTCTTCAATTAAATCAAGTTGATTTCTAACTGTCATTTCGTTAGCCCGTCCGGAGAAGTTATGAACACGAAAAGAGGGGAGTGTCTTTTCTATGGGAGCTACTGCATCCATCCCATAGACCAAGGCAAAAGGTGATTCTTGTGTGGCAGCCCCAGGCGTTGTCCGGTAGGCCCACAAGACTTCTTGTAAATAACTAGGCCACTTCCCAGCAGCCCCTTCCAAATTTTTCTTTAAACCGGACAGTATTGTTCTGTTAGCCACTTCAACTTGCCCATTAGCTTGTGGGTGGAATGGTGAAGAAAAGCAGTGCTGAATACCCCTTGAGGCACAGAAGCTCTCCATCTCTCTGTTGTCAAACTGTGGCCCATTGTCTGTTGTTATTCTCTGGGGAACACCAAATCTGCAACATATGTTGGATAGAATGAATTTTATAACAGCCTTTGATGTTGTTCCTGCCAAGGGGGCTGCTTCTATCCACTTCGAAAAGTAGTCAATGGCTACGATTATGGTTTTACGCCCTCCGGACGCTATAGGGAGAGGCCCAACTAAGTCTAATCCCCATCGAGCAAAAGGGATAGGCTCAGAAATTGATTCCATAGGAATGGCTGGTACATGAATTTCATTGCTGTACCTCTGGCATGGGTCACACCTTCTTACCAGTTCCTTGGCATCTTTCATTATTGAAGGCCAATAATATCCGAAGAGAAGCACTCTTCTTGTTAATGCTCTAAATCCACAATGGGCTGATCCCTCACCATCATGCAATTCGGAGAGAACCATTTGTGACTCATGATCTCCTAAACAGCGTAGGAGAGGTTTGCTATAGGATTTCTTGTACAAGACCTCTCCAATCATGATGAAACCACGAGCCTTGTGTTTTAGAGTTCTGGCTTGTGATTTATTCGAAGGTACGATGCCTTCGGACAGATATTGTATAAGAGGAGACCTCCAATCCTGAGGCTCATTCACTTGTATTTCAAAGACTTCTTCTGTTTCCCCTTCATCAAGTTGGATAGAAGGACTTTCAAGCACATGGATCCATGGATAGGACTCCGTGTATGCTATTGTTGCCAATGAGTCTGCTAGCTCATTCTCTGCCCGGGGAATATGTTCATAGATAACAGCTTTAAACTTTATTGCTTCATTTTTCAGGAGAAGTAAATATTTAATCAATTGTTCTTTTCTAGCTTCTGATAGGCCCAAGGCATGGTGGACAAGCAATTGGGAGTCGCTTAGTAGCTTGACCCTTTTTGCTCCACAGATATAAGCCAATTTCAACCCAGCTATAGCTGCTTCGTATTCGGACTCGTTATTAGATGCTCTGAAAGCAAAACAAATAGCTTGGAACATGTTGTCCCCATAGGGGGAAGTAAGACATATTCCTGCCCCAGATCCTATGGCACTGGATCCTCCATCTGTTCGGACAATCCACACTTTTTTGTCTTTTAAATCAGCAGATTGTTCTAAGCCCCTATCAGAATGGAATTCGACCAGAAAATCAGCCACAGCTTGAGCTTTTACTGCTGTTCGAGGAGCAAAGTCTATGTCGAAGTCCCCCAACTCTACTGACCACTTTGTCATTCTGCTTGAAATGTCTGCTTTTTGAAGGACATTCTTTAAAGGGAAAGATGTCCGGACAACGATAGGATGAGCCTGAAAATAAGGCCTCATCTTTCTTGCAGCTATCACCAAGGCCAATGCTAGTTTCTCAAGTTTCAAGTAACGGCGTTCAGCATCAATCGGGCTTTTGCTGATGTAGTATACCGGGTGAGGGTACCCATCAACCTCCCTTACTAGCACAACACTGATGGCACAGCTTGAAACAGCCAGATACACAAAAAGAGTCTCCCCATCGACTGGTTTGAACAAGGTCTTGGGGGAGGACAGATGCTTTTTGATTTCATTAAATGCCTCATCACACTGTGGTGTCCACTCAAACCCCTTTGCACCCTTCAAAGTTTGAAAGAAAGGAGCACACCTGTCCGAAGACCTTGAGATGAATCTGTTCAAAGCTGCTAACCTCCCCGTTAACCGCTGTACTTCTTTAACATTTCGTGGAGGCTCCATTTGGAGCAAGGCATTGAGTTGGTCCGGGTCAGGCTGTATTCCATGCTCACTTATAATATACCCCAAGAACTTCCCGGACTGCACTCCGAACACACATTTTTCAGGATTTAACTTTAAATTTACCTTGGCCAGGTTGGCAAAAGTCTCCTGGAGGTCGGACAAGTGTAGCTGCTCATCCACACTTTTCACCATCATATCGTCAATGTAAACCTCCATATTTCTTCCAATTTGATCAGCAAATGCCTTATTGACTAACCTTTGATAAGTAGCCCCAGCATTTTTCAAACCAAAAGGCATCACCTTGTAGCAGTGTAGACCTCTATCCGTAACAAAAGTGGTATGCTCTTGATCCCTTGGATCCACCTGGATCTGATTGTACCCGGAGAAAGCATCCATGAAGGAGAGTAGCTTATTCCCAGAAGTAGAATCTACCAGCTGATCTATCCGGGGAACTGGATACAAGTCTTTTGGGCAAGCTCGATTGAGATCTGTGAAGTCAATGCACATTCGCCATTTACCGTTTTTCTTTTTTACCAAGACTGGATTGGCAGTCCACAAAGGATACTGAGATTCTTTAATGTGCCCCATCTTTGTGAGTCTATCAACCTCTTGTACAATGACATCAGCCTTTTCTTTTGAAAAATCTCTCCTCTTTTGCACCACAGGTGCCACATCCCTCCGGACAGATAGGTGATGGGAAATCACCTCTGATAGAACTCCAGTAACATCAGCATTGCACCAAGCAAAGACATGCTGATGGTCTTTTAAGAATTTTAACATCTCTTCTTTCAACACTTGCGGCATTTTGGACCCTATCTTGACAAATTTCCCTTCTTCAGCGAAGTGTGTCTCAACCTCTTCAACTGGGATCAACACTCCGGGGGTCTCTCTGGGGTCATCAATTTCACCCTCACCCCCAGAAAGGCCCTCAAACTGCTATTGGTCAGTTATACGGACTGCCCCCAGCGTTCGTGGAGTCAAGGCAGTGGCATAACATTCTCTTGCAACTTTTTGACTGCTCCGGACAACCCCAACCTGCCCCTGAACAGCGTATTTTAGACACTGATGGACTGTTGAGGCCACTGCATGCATCCTAGAGAGCCAAGATCTCCCTAGAATAGCATTGTAACAAGTGGGACAGTCCACCACAATGAAAAGTATTCTGACCGTTTTCTTGAAAGGGCCTCTGCCCAACAATACTTCTTCTTCGAACTCACCGATTACATCAGCTGAGCTGCCCGTGAAGCCTACAATCGATCGGTCTGACTTTTGAATCACAGCTGGATTTTTCATTTTCTTGTAAGTATCCAGGAAAAGGATATTGGCAGAGCTCCCAGTATCCACCAGGATTCGCCTTATCTCATTGCCCCCTATCGATGCTCCTATGACAACAGCATCTTCATGAGGGCCAGCAATGTCTCTCAAATCATCCCCATCAAAGACAATGAATGGGAATAAACTTGACGATTGATAAGAGGTCATGCCCCCTTCTAGTTGGGTTGCCAAATTATGAACATGCCTTTTTCTTGATGAAGTGGTAGGAGCCGTTACAGTGTCCCCTCCGAAAATTGTCAAGGACTCAAAGAATTTAATGAGCCCGGAGACCGACCTGGAACGCTCCTCTATTGCACCCACTCTGTTTCTTGTTGGATCAGGGTCTAAGTATTCAGATTCCACATCAAACCTTTCAACGATTACCATAGCCCCTTCTGGGGCAGCATTAACCGGACCAGCCCGGTGAGTGTTATCAGGCCTGTTGCCTCCTCTTCTTTTAACGTATGCACCCAATTTCCCTCTTTCAATCAGGTTCTGAACCTCTTGTTTCAATGCTATGCAATCATCAGTAGTATGGCCAATATCATTGTGATATTGACAAAAAGAACTGTTTCGATGTTCTCTGGGAGACTGCAAGGTTGCCGGTCTCCGGTAGTGTACTTCATCTTTAGTTTTTTCGAAAATGGTCGCCACACTTTCTTTGAGCTCTGCAAACCACTCCGGTTGGACCCACGGCCCCCTTTTGTTTCTAGACTGCTGACTTTGTGCAGGAGCAGCTGGTTGAGACTGAGCTTTTCCTCTTCCATGCCCCTGTCCGGTTTCTCTAGCTTTGTTTCCGGACTGGTTTTGATTGGGAGTTGGTGTTACCGGGGTGGATCTCACCTGCCTGTGCACCCTGGTCTTTTTTGTTTCATCAACATTTATTTGCTTGCCGACTTGATTCAGCAATCCACCCCAGGTCATGGCTTTCTTCCTTGTTACTGAATCGGCCAGGTTGCCCGGGTTCAAACCTTGTCTCAGGGATGCTATTGCCACTTGTTCAAAGCAATCAGCCAGCCCGTTCTTTGTGTTCACAAAACAACTTATGTATTCTTTCAACGATTCATTTGGCTCCTGGGCACAATGGATTATGGTATCTCCATTGCCCTTGAGCTCCTTACTCCCCACAAATTGCCTTCGAAAGGCCACCCAAAAGGTATCAAAGTCTCTGATACAACCCTGAGGAAGGCTGTTGTACCACTTCAGAGCACTCCCGTAAAGGACTGGGAGAATGCCCTGTAGAGTAGTTTATCATCATCATCAAAGTTCATCATGAAGTTCTTGAATTGCTCTAGATGATTGTCGGGGTCAGTACTGCCATCGTACTTCTCCATCTTGGTGCTATCGAACCTCTTGGGGAGGTTTCCGGATAGAATTTTAGAAGACAGTGGAGACTGCCTCCAATTCCTTCCACGACTGAACACGGTATCCTCATTAGGTGTTGCAAAGATACCTGGCTCATCATGGAAGGCAAATGGATCCACCAGCATCCGGTCTATATGTCTCCGGCTGTGAGATGATCCTTTCCCAATGTGCCTCTTCATTCTTCCATGGTGGTCTCTTTTTCTGGAATACTTTTTAACTTGCTTCTGTTTTTTCCTGGTTCGCCCCTCATCACTACTGGAGGACAAGGATTTTTCATTTCCCTCACTGTCCGAAGAGCTGTCCGAAGATTCTGAACTTGAGTCAGAACTCTCCACAGGCTTGGACCGGTGAGACTTTTTTGAACTGGCATGTGTCTTTTTAGTGCTCACATAAGTCTTTGAAGCCTCATGCTCTCGAGGGTTATCAGAACGATGAGCAACTGATGCTTTGGATTTCTCCTTCATGCCCATCTTGGCCTTTTCAGCCCTCAGAGCTTCTATTTCAACCCTCAACCTGTCACGCTCCTGGACAGTATATTCATCGTTCTCTTCCACCACTTCGAGCAAAGCTGGTGGAAGCTCTGGATTATCCGGATTCATTCGGACAGAATTCCTTTACTTGGTTTTGAATGTCTGATTCAGGCACCGTCGCCTCCCACTGTGGTCGCCAATTTGGTGTGGATAAAAGTAGCCTGAGGGTAGGCTAGTAATTTTGAGTGGAGTTTTAAGGCGGTGTAAGGGTGTTTCACGGTGGTGTGGTGGTGTTTAAGGGTGTTTTAAGATATTTCAGGGTGTTTCAAAGTGTTTCAAGGGTGGAGAGAGAATTAAGCAGCCTGGCAGCAGTTAATTTTTCTTACCCCTAGTTAATGCTGGTGGTTGGGTATTTATAGTGTGAAATTTGGGCCCTTATGGGCTTTCGGGTCAAGTTTAATGGACCCGGGTCATGTTTAAAGACCCATGAGTTTTAAGCAGATGTACAGGTAGCTTAGTCAGATAGTGATTAGGTTTTTTTTAGTACTTTAGTCATAGTTCGAACTGCCTTATGTTTGCAGTGTTCAAAGTCATCTGTCCGGTTCAACCAGTGCTGTTCGAACTGAAGTCATGGAGTCTGTCCGAATTTACGGGGTGATTTTACCTTGGACTACCCTTCCGGGGAGCTCTTCGAATTCGGACTCATCATTTTACATACAAGTTCTCTCTAAAATATTTCTGCAACGATCACATAGTTTTAAATAAAAATCATAAATAGAAAGAACTTTGCAAAAACTTTCCTCTGTGGTGTAGATTGATCTGTCATCTTCATTGAGGATGTGGCTCTCTAACTTTCCCAAAAAAGAAATATATACATGTGTGACTCCAACTGTATCGACCTGCAAAACAAGATTAATATTTGAGCCAACCAAATTAGTGGGATTACTTTTGGCTTTCATGTAATCCAAACCATACCCAACTCTCCTCGGATCTGTTGTGTTCTTAAAAAGATTCCGATTAAATCAAATCCAACTCTCCTCCGATTGAAATAATATCAATGGATTCATCCGAAATTTAAATGAAAGATAGTATTACATTTTGATTAATTTGATTACGAAATATATATATATATATATATATATATATATATATATATATATATATATATATATATATATAAAACCAATCATTTAAGAATGAATACACATCCCGTTAAGAAAGCAATATATATATATTCTAAAATTAAATACTATAAACCCCCTAAGATCTAACCACATGCCATTTCAATAATATAAATCTAATAAAAAGATGATATATTTTTGCATTATTCAAAACATAAAACCGTTAAATTTAAACGCTGGTTTCCTAGTACTTTCTAATTTATAATTTTATTTTATTAATAAATAAATTTGTAGTTTAAATACCAAAATAAATAACTTATATATGAGGGGTAATTTTTTTCGGTCCTGAAAAGTTCGAGATATTTCAAATCCGTTCTTTAACATCTCATTATTTTTTATACATTTTTTAGATAACAGGTGGAAAGTCATATAATTTAATTTGAAAATTAGAAGATTTTATCGCAATTAAATTCAATTTTATAGGTGAAATCTACAAAATTTTAACAGAAATTATAATATTAAAAAAACAAATAAAAGATACGTGCATCATAACTTAAAATGCATGTAAACAACTCATCTGATACAAATAGAAAACGTAATATAATATAACGTTATATTCGAGATAAATTGATACAATATAATGTTATAGATTTTAATTAAAAATATAAACACTAAAGGTGTGAATTTACGATAAATAATGGTAACTCTAGAAATATTTAAATTCAAGATTTTAAAAATAAAAAATTATATAAAAGTGTGAAATTATAACTAAATAACAGCCACCTAAAAATATCTAGATATCCAAATTCAGAATTGAAATTTGAATTTTATTCGATTGAGAATCGTGAATACGAAGATATATTTTTTACTTATATAATATTTTTCATTCCTATGTTTAACGATATGGGATGAAGGAGTTTCGGCAATGTGGGTGAAATTTTCGGAGGTTGAAATGACGAACAAGCAGTTATGCTCAAGGTGTAGTTCAAAGTGCATGTGGAACTAAGAAACACGCGGTGCGACCAATGATAAGATCTATTTCAAAATTCCTATGGAATGGAGCTCTGGAATATGTAGGGTGGTTGAGTGGCCAAATAGATCCGCTATAAAGCTATATGGTTCAAGTAGTATACCACCAGATTAGCGTGAGTGGATATAAGTCAATTGAGAGGATTCCAAAATGATACTTTGTTCGACAGGAGGATTTGTTAAGGTTAGTATATAAGCTAAAGAATATATCTCAACTAGTATGAGGTATTTTGAAAGTGGACTAGAAGCAAAGTCGTGGGGGCCTTCGGGGCCAAAGCGGACAAATATCATACTAATGTTGAGATTTTATTGTTCATACTTATATAAGAAAGTTGAATACGAGGTACCCATATTCCTAACAGATGACCTTAAATAACCCCTTTGAACTAGGTCCCCTATTGCGTTTCATATAGTTAAGTATGGCTACTTGTTCGTCATGTTCGACATCCGAGAAATTCACCCATTTCACGTTTTGTGTGGTCTTGGAGCTCTAATAGAATTTGATACGAATATGGGTACCGCATATTCTGCTTATGTATATAACTAAGAACAAACTGATCTTCACACTAGTATGATATTCTCCGTTTTTTGTCCGAAGGCCCACACGTTTTTACTTTTGGACAACTTTCAAAAGGTCTCATACTCATACGTATATACTATTCTTTGTTCCCATGTATAACCGATGTGAGATGTAAGACTTTGGTCGCCACCTTAACATCACCCATGACACTTCTCACATTTCATTGGCTGGTTTTTTTTATGTTCCTCTGGTGTTTACATGCATCTCATAGTTCGCTTCTCGATTGTTATTCATGAATGCAGCAACCCTGAATCGCATCCTCGAAGTTTTGTTGTCAAGTTTTACACAAGCGAGGGTAATTTTGATCTTGTTGGAAACAATATCCATGTCTTCTTCATCGGTGATAAAATGAATTTTCCTAATATGGTCCATTCTCTAAAAACCAACCTAAAGTCTCAAATTTAGGAAAACTGGACAATCCTTGATTTATTTTCACACATCCTAAAAGGCTTGCACATGTTTTCCTTCATGTTTGATGATTTGGGTGTCCCAAAAGATTCCATGCATATGGAAGGATTTACTGTTAACACTTACACTATGATCAACAAGGCCAAAAAAACACATTATATTGAATTTCATTGGAAACCAACATCTAGGGTTAAATTTATGTTGGAGGAAGAATCATTCTGTCTCGATGGATCTAACCACAACCATGCCACTAAGGATTTGTACGATTTGATTGCGGATGTCGACTATCATGAGTGAAAACTTTTCATATCAGACAATCGATCCGACTGATAAAGAAAAGTTTGACTTTGACCCACTTGATGTGACCAAGATCTGGCCTGAAGATAGTTTCATTCACATGCTTATCAAGATCCACAAACAAGTTTTTGTTTCCACATATGATAACTAACACCGCTATCGAGATACCATAAATTGTCTCCACAATTTTATTCTCCTTTTTGTGTTAGAATTAAGATAGGATCAGTACATTTTTCTTCAACAAAATTGGCTTTCTCCTCAACTTGAATTTCTGAAGTGCGGCATTCAGAAGCATAGTGACCATATTTTTGACAATTCTAACACTTAATATTTGATTTGTCATACCTTGAGGTGTATCTTCCTCTTCCACGACATCTTGAATTTCTTATCTTGTATGGTCTTTCATCAATTTGATTGTTCTTCCTTTGTTGGCCGCATTCTATTCCTTGTCCATATACATATCTACGTCCACGTCTACGTCCACGTCCACGTCCTCGTCCACGACCTCTTCGGCTTCTTGCATATCTTTCATCATTATTTTTTAAATATAACTTTGCTCGTAAGGCTGGTTCAATACACTCATTACTCTTTAATATTTTGTCTTTATGGGCTTGTAATGATCTCATAAGCTCATTAATCATCATATCATATATATTTTTAGCCTCTTCGATTTCCACAAATTTGTAATCAAATTTAGAGTCAAGTGAACGAAGGATTTTTTCTATGACATGAACGTTACTTACTTCTTCACCATTGCTTTTCATTTGATTGACAATGGTTAGAACCATGGAAAATAATCTAAAATAGACTCGGAACCCTTCATTCTCAGCCCCTCAAACTCGCCACGAATTCTTTGTAGCCGAACTCTCTTCACTTTAGCATCTCCACAAAAATAAGTTTTGAGACTATCCCATAATTTATTTGACGTTGTTGCGGAAGCCACCTTTTGTAACATAGTGTCATCTATGATGTGGATTAATTTCAACTGAAGGTAATGTTGTCTAAAGTTTGGAGGTATTTCAAGGGTATTTAATGTTTGGCAGTTACAAGCTTTAAGAGACCTTCCCCATTCATTGCCATGGGATCGGATGCTGATGCCTCTCCAGAGAAGCTAGTAGACCGGCGAAAAGGTCGTTTGGTGAAAGGGCAGGCTCCAAAAACTACACCTTCCAAGTCAGGGGCTGAAAATAAAAATATAAGGTTAGAAGCACCCATTAAGATTCCCAAGGACAAGTTGTCCGGTCCGGAGGCAACCAGTTCAAGTCTCCGGAAAGAAACCTCCGGATCTGAGCCCCAGCCGGAGTCTAGACCACAAGAAGACAGTAATGCCCAACCTTTCGGAGGGCCTGCTGAGTTAACCACCAGTTCCTCTCACCCAAAAACAACTGATAATCCTTCCATAATAATGGAAGAAGTTCTGGAGGACTCTATTGAAGAAGCCCCTTTTGAGTCCGACGTCTCCAGGCAAACAAGTGAGACTGCTGCTACCAAGAAGGACAAGGGCAAGGAGAAGCTATGTTTAAAACATCCGGATCTGCCAGAGAGCCTTGTGGGAAAAGTGGGACCTGGCTTCCATAAGGTAAGTGTCAAATACATGCTAGCCTTGTAGAAACTTAATTACGCTTTCATCCATACAGCCGAACTGGGTCGGATGCGAACAAAATGGAGGATCCCAGAGAATGCCAAAGTGAGGATACCGGTGGATCCGGAGATACCGATGGATTGCAAGCTCAGTGAGATAGTTTTCTTCACTGAGCTGTTCAACTGGGGGCTAAGGTTTCCCCTAAACCCTGAGATCGTCAAATACTTTCACCTCATCAAACTCTGCCCAAGCCAATTGAGCCCCAACGCTTGGTATACCTTCATGGCATGTATTATGGCCTCCACGCTCTCCGTAATCCCTCTTCCAATGGAGCAGTTCGCAGTTGTGGCTAGCCTTCATAGAAACCACGTTATCCATTTCTATCATTTCAACATGGGTGATGATTACAAGGAAGTGGACGACCTGCTTGAGTCAGAAAGGAACTGGAAGACTCAATTCTTGTTTATTAGTGGTGCTTGGGAGAATGGGAGGAAGATTAAAACCGGTGTCAACCCAAGCCCACTTACCACCAGATGGCGAAGTGATGGTAAGAATCTCATCTCCATCTTTACTTATAACAAATTTGTTTGTCTAACTTGTCTTCTTTTGTTTTTTGGTAGTGCTTCCTAAGGACTTCAATGATTACTTAAAGGCTAGACATACCACTTGCTCCAAGCTAAATGCTTGGGCTGCTGAGAAGTGGGGAAACCGCTTCCACAACGCTTTTACCGGAGGCAATCTAACAAAATCCTACCTTTGGAATGCAACTGACCGGAGGGACTTATCTTGGGAGGAATTAACCACTCCACCCCTCCGGATGTAATCCTTAGGAGGACAGATGCAAAGGATGAGAAGTTGTCTTTGCCAGGTAGAGCTAAAGCCCCAAGCAAGATGAAGGGCAAGAAGGGCAAATGCAAGCAAGGTATGGTTGAAGCCAATCCTACCGAAGTAGAAGAAGCTGCTCCAACAAACCCAGAGGGACCAGACCAGGGACAGATTGATGTTGCTCTTCTACAAGTAGTGGAGCATGAAAGTACTAGAGAAGTGGTTGGATCTCCAAAACCCTCAAAGGCTCCTAAGAGAGACAGGAAACAGAGAGTAGAAAGCAAGGATAGGGAGGCCAAGAAGAAGAAAACCTCCAAAGGTGATGAAGTTTCTCTCCGGCCTCCGGAGCCTCTTCCTTCTGTTGACCCTACTGACCCCACTCAAGCAGAAGAGATCCCCGGTGAATTTCAAACCGGAGAGGGTGCAGGAGGGGATATCAGCATTGATGGCGCCGACATCAGTGGGCTTGAAGGGATTGGTCTTTACTTCGAAAACCTCCCCAAAGACGACTTTGATGGGCCTTACCTCCCCCCAAGTTCTTCGAACATCGTCACATTCAATAGTAAGTCTTTTTCTGTCTCAAGTGAAAGAGATGTCATCGCTCACTCCATATTGAGTAAAGTCCAGCCAGTGCCTATTTTGGAGAAGCAAGTACGAAATCAGTCAGTAACATCATCAATACCCTTAATTCTGACAAAGAGAAATTGTTTAACGACCTCCTCACTGCCAATCAAAATACTGATGCATTGAAGAGGGAAAATGAGGAGTTGAAGAAAAGCCAGGAGGATTGGGCCACAAAGCTGGCCACTTTGGAAGAAACTATCAAAGAACTCCGATCAAAGCAATCCGACTTGGAAAAAAATCTTTATTTTTCAAAAGAGGAGGTGAGGGCTAAGGACAAGGTCATTCAGACTTTAACTAATGACAAGATCTCGCTCGAGGATTCTGTGTCCAAAGCTGCACAAGAAAAAGCTGATTTGCTAAAGGAGCAAGAGAAAACAATCCAAGCTAGGATTGATGCTTATACCAACAGAGTGATAGACACTCAGGAGGAAAAGTATGTTGAAGTGAAGTCGGACATGGTCTTGCTCTTTCATGAGAAATTATCGAAGAGGACGCTGGGAGATTTATGGAGTTTTGTAGTGTATGAAGACCTCCCCTTCCACACGATGGTTGATGGTGACAAACATAACTACTCTAGTGGCTGGGATGACACAACCGATGAAAAAGAGAAAACTGGGGAGAGTCCGGATGAGGAAGATGATGACCCCAAAAAGAAGAAACCAAGTGAGGCTGGATCATCTAAGAAAGCTCAGTCTTAAAGTATCAACTATATTTTTTCTATTTTTTGTGATTGAACCAAAGTCCTTGGATGGCCAAGGCATTTTTTGTAATCGTGTCCGGCTCCTGTCCGGATAAACTTTTTTGTTTGAAAACTCAAAGTCCTTGGGTGGACAAGGTACTTCGTATATCTTAATGGGCAATTTTACTTTGCACAAACTTGCATTGTTTCATAGTTTTTCAGCTTCGGTGGCTAATGTTTAAACAACCCTTAGTTAGTTTGCCTGCATTTTAAAGTGAGAGTGTTAAATTCTCCGATGACAAATGTTTAAGTAGTCATCACTCTATCAATTCAATTCGATCTAACATAGAAAATTTCAAGGAAAACACTAACTGAAACACTCCGAATCTTTTAAAAAGGTCGAATTTTATTGAAAAGCATGGACACCTCATTAAAACCTCCCCGCGCCACCAGGGTAGGAAAGAGTATGCCCCCAAATATTTACATGAACTTTTAAACAAGTAAATATTTACATAGCTTTCATTCCAAGTACAACCGGAGGTGTTCAATGTTCCAGGGGTGATTCAAAACCCTTCCATCCTTATCTTGAAGCCGGTATATCCCAGGCTTAAGCTTTTCACTAACCATATAGGGTCCTTCCCAAGTTGGAGCTAGCTTTCCGAAATGCTTCTCCTTAGTGTGTAGGAAGACTTTCCTCAATACTTTATCTCCTAGCTGAAAATCCCTTCTTTTAAGTTTGGAAGCAAACTTGCTTCTCATCAGGCCTTGATAGTGTGTGGCTCTGAGGTGAGCCTTAACTCTTCTTTCCTCCATCAAGTCAAGTTGGCCTCTTACTGCCACTTTGTTAGCGTGTTCGGAGAAATTATGAACTCAAAAGGAAGGAAGATTAGCCTCTATGGGAGCTATGGAATCCATCCCATACACTAGAGCAAAGGGAGATTCTTGTGTTGCAGCCCTATGAGTTGTTCGGTAGGCCCATAATACTTCTTGTAGATAACTTGGCCATTTTCCAGCAGCTCCCTTTAAATTCTTTTTAAGACCGGACAAGATGGTCCTGTTAGCCACTTCAACCTGACCATTTTCTTGTGGGTGGAAAGGAGAAGAGAAGCAATGTTGTATGCCTTTAGATGTGTAACAATTCTTCATTTCCTTGTTGTCGAACTATGGCCCATTGTTTGTGGTTATCTTTTGTGGAATTCCAAATCTGCAACAAATATTGGATAAGATGAATTTTATAACAACTTTCGATGTTGTACATGCCAATGGAGCTGCTTCTATCCACTTGGAGAAGTAATCAATAGCAACGATTATAGTTCTGTACCCTCCGGATGCCATGGGTAGAGGCCCTACTAAATCCAGCCCCCAATGAGCAAAAAGTATTGGTTCAGAAATTGATTATAAAGGGATAGCTGGGATATGAATATCATTATTGTATCTTTGGCATGGGTCACACTTTTTTACCAACTCCTTAGCATCTTGCATTATGGAGGGCCAGTAGTACCCAACTAACAAAACTCTTCTTGTTAGAGCCCTGAACCCACAGTAGACTGATCCCTCACCATCATGTAGTTCGGAGAGCACTATTTGGGACTCCTCGACTCCCAGACATCGTAGGAGGGGTTTAATATAGGATTTGTTTATAAAGAACATCCCTTAGGATGGCAAAACCACGAGCCTTGTATTTTATTTTTCTTGCCACTGCTTTCTCCGGAGGCAAGATGCCATCTGAGAGATATTGAAGGATTGAAAATCTTAAATCTTGGGGTTTTTTTACTTGTATATTCAAAATTTCTTCTTCCTTATCCGGAATTATTTGAATAGATAGGCACTCTTGCACATGTATCCAAGGGTAGGACTCAGAGTAGGCTACGGTTGCCAATGAGTCTGCTAGCGTATTTACCGTTCCGGGTATGTGACCATACGTGATGCTTTGAAATTAAGTGCCACTTCTTTAAGAATGAACAAGTACTTAATCAGTTTCTCTTTCTTGGCTTTGGATTGACCTTGTGCATGATGGAAAAGAAGTTGAGAATCACTCATTAACCTGGCCGTTTTAGCTCCACATATGAGATCTAATTTTAAACCAGCTATAGCAGCTTCATATTCAGACTCATTATTGGAAGCCCTGAAGGAAAAACATATAGCTTGGTACATTCTGTCACCGTACAGAGAGGTTAAACATATCCCAGCACCACATCCCAGGGTACTTGATCCACCATCAGTCCGGACGACCCAGACTTTTTTTATCTTTTACACCGGTTGCTTGCTTAGTATCCCTATCTGAATGCAATTCAACTAAGAAATCAGCCACAGTTTGGGCTTTGACTGCTGTTCGAGGAGAAAAATCAATATCATAGTCTCCCAGCTCTACTGACCACTTGGTCATTCTACTTGAAATGTCATCTTTTTGGAGAACATTTTCAAAGGAAAAGAAGTCCGGACGATGATAGAATGAGCCTGAAAATAGGGCCTCATTTTCCTTGCAGCAATCACCAGGGCCAATGCCAATTTTTCAAGCTTCAGATATCATTTTTCTGCATCTATCAAGCTTTTGATGATATAGTACACCGGACGAGGATAATTGTCCACCTCTCTTACCAATACTGCACTTATTGCACAATCAGAAACGGCTAAATACATATAAAGGATTTCTCCATCAACAGGTTTAAACAGAGTCTTGCGGGAAGACAAATGCTTCTTAATTTCATCGAAGGCCTCATCACACTTTGGGGACCAGTTGAAGTCCTTTGCACCTTTCAAAGTTTGAAAAAACGGGGCACACCTATCCGAAGACCTTGAAATGAAACGGTTTAGTGCAGCCAGCCTCCCAGTCAATCGTTGTACCTCTTTAATATTCCGAGGAGGCTCCATTTGCAGTAAAGCATTAAGCTGATCTAGATCAGGTTGTATCCCTTTCTCACTTATCACATACCCAAAAACATTTCCGGACTGCACTCCAAAAATGCACTTTTCTGGGTTTAACTTTAAATTTACTTTCACCAAGTTGGCAAACGTTTCTTGGAGATCTGCCAAGTGTAGCTCTTCGTCCACACTTTTCACCATCGTCTCATCGATGTAAACTTCCATGCTTCTTCCAATTTGATCAACAAAGGCCTTGTTTACCAACCTCTGATAAGTAGCCCCAACATTTTTTAACCTAAACGACATTACTTTGTAACAATGGAGGCCCCTATCAGTAACAAATGTAGTGTGTTCTTGATCATTTGGATCTACTTGAATCTGATTATACCCGGAGAAAGCATCCATAAAGGACAACAGCTTGTTTCCAGAAGTGGAGTCCACCAACTGATCAATCCGGGGACCATATATAAATCTTTTGGGCAAGCCCTATTGAGATCTGTGAAATCGATGCACATACGCCACTTGCCATTTTTCTTTTTTAGCAACATTGGATTGGCTGTTCATAAAGGGTATTGAGATTCCTTTATGTGCCCTATTTTAGTAAGCCGGTCAACCTCTTGAACTATAACATCAGCCTTCTCCTTAGAAAAGGCTCTCCTCCTTTGTACAACAGGTGTTATGTCTCTTCGGATGGACAACTGGTGTGATATAATGTTTGCTGGTACTCCGGTTACATCAGCATTGCACCAAGCAAAGATGTATTGATGGTCTTTCAAGAAATCTAACATTTTACCCTTTAATTCCGAAGTCATCGTGGATCCTATCTTGACATTTCTTCCTTCAGCCATAGAGTGAGTTTCAACTTCTTCAACCGGTATTAAAACACCAGGGGTCTCTCTGGGTCATCAATTTCACCCTCTCCCCCAGAGGGCCCCTCAAACTGCTATTCCTAATTTATCCGGACTGCCCCCAATGTTCGAGGGGCCAGTTCTGTCGCATAACAATCCCTTGCTACCATTTGGCTGCTTCGAACAACTCCCACTTGTCCCTGCACATCATACTTTAAACACTGGTGGACTGTTGAAGCCACATCATGCATTCTGGAAAGCCAAGATCTCCCCAGAATAGCATTAGAACAAGTGGGACAATCCACCACAATAAAGCGTATTCTAACCATCTTTTTAAAAGGGCCTTTGCCCAACAAAAACTCCTCCTCGAACTCTCCAATCACATCTGCTGAGCTTCCAGTGAAACCCACAATTGATCTGTTCGAACGCTGAATTACTGTTGGATTCTTCATTTTTTTGTAGGAAGTCAAAAATAGAATATTGGCTGAACTTCCGGTATCCACCAAAATCCGTCTTATATTATTGCCTCCAATTGATGCTCCTATAGCAACAGCATCTTCATGTGAACCAGCAATATCCCTCAAGTCATCCTCGTCCAAAAACAATAAAAGAAAAAGGAATTTGCGATTGATAGGAAGGCACGCCTCCTTCAAGCTGGGTAGCTAAAGTAGGAACGTGCCTCTTTCTTGAAGAAGCAGTCGGTGCAGTCATGGTGTCCCCTCCGAATATTGTAAGTGACTCAAAAAAGTTAATAAGTCCGGACACCGTTTTGCAATGCTCCATGATAACACCCACTTTATTTTGGGTTGGATCAGGGTCCAAGTATTCTGACTCTATATCGATCCTTTCGATTATCACCATAGCCCTATCTGGAGCCGATGTGCCTGCATTGTTTGGACCAGCCTGATGAGCGCTATCAGGCCTATTTCCACCTCTTCTTTTAACATACGCCCCCAACTTTCCTCTTTCAATCAAATTATGCACTTCTTGTTTCAACACAATACAATCCCAGTGGTATGACCAGTATCAGGATGATACTAGCAGAAACAATTATTACGGCTCTCCCTAGGAGACTGTAATGCAGTCGGCTTCTGTAGTGTACTTCGTCTTTTGTTTTGTCATAAATGGTGGCTACATTTTCTTTCAAATCAGCAAACCACTCCGGTTGAACCCAAGGCCCTCGTTTATTTCTAGATTTCTGACTCTGGGCTGGCGCTGGCTAAGACGGAGCTTTGGCTCTGTTATGACCCTGCCCGGCTTCCTTAGCCTTGTTCCCGGACTGGGTTTGGTTTGAATTTGGTGCAGCCGGAGCAGACCTCACCTGCCTGTACACCCTAGTTTTCTTTATTTCATCTACATTAATATGCTTTTCGACCTGATTCAGCAGACCTCCCCAAGTCATGGCCTTTTTTCTGGTTACTAAATTAGCCAAATTTCCAGGGTTTAAGCCATGTCTCAGAGAAGCTATTGCTAATTGTTCAAAGCAATCATCCAATCCATTTTTGGTATTTACAAAACGACTTATGTATTCCTTTAAAGATTCGTCTGGTTCTTGGGCCCAATGGATAATCGTGTCTCCATTGCCCTTCACTTCCTTACTTCCAACAAACTGCCTCTGAAAGGCCACCCAAAAAGTGTCAAAATTTCTGATGCAACCCTGCGGAAAACTATTGTACCACTTCAGAGCACTCCCCGTAAAAGATTGGGAGAATGCTCTACAAAGTAGCTTGTCGTCATCATCAACATTCATCATAATTTTTTTGAATTGTTCCAAGTGGTTATCCGGGTCTTTACTACCATCATATTTTTCCATTTTTGTACTGTCAAACCTCTTAGGAAGCTTCCCAGACAGTATTTTGGAGGACAATGGAGATTGTCTCCAATTCCAGCCACGACTGAAAACCGTATCTTCGTTAGGAGTTGCAAAGATACCTGGTTCATCCTGGAAGGAAAAATGATCCATTAAAAATCGATCTACATGTCTGCGCCATGACTATGAGATAATCCTTTTCCCAGATGCCTCTTCAACCTTCCATGCCTATCCATTTTTCTTGAGTAATTCTTGACCAACTTTTGTTTCTTTTTAGAACGGCATTCATCACTGCTCGATGACAAGAATTCTTCGACTCCATCTTCATTTGAGGAGCTACTGGAAGATTCTGAGTCTGAATCAGAGATCTCCACCGGTGAGACTTTTTTGAGCTAGCATGAATCGTTTTTGCACTCACATGGGTTTTTGATGGCTCATGCTCCCTTGGATTGTAAGTGTGATGAGCTACTGACGCCTTAGACTTCTCTTTTAGGCCCATCTCTGCCCTTTTGGCAACCCTCAGAGCTTCTATTTCAACTTTTAACCTATGTCGTTCCTCAATCGTATATTCATCATTCTCACCCACCACTTCGGTCAAAGCTGGTGGTACTTCTTGTACGTCCGGATTCATCCGAACTGGTTTTTCCTGATGGTTTTGAATGCTTGATTCAGGCACTTTCTTCTCCCACTTTGGTCGCCAATTTGATGTGGATTAATTTCAACTAAGGGTAATTTTGTCTAAAGTTTTGAGGTATTTCAAAGGTATTTAATGTTTGGTAGATCGTAGTGAGAGATTTGAGCTGCCTTGTTGTATTTAATTTTCATTACCCTTATTAAATGAAAGTGGTTAGGTATTTATACCCTTAACCTAGGGTCATATGGGCTTTCGGGTCATAATCATGAATTCGGGTCGAGTTCAAAGACCCATTAGTTCTTAAGCAGGTAGGTAATTAGCTTAGTCATGGAGTGATTAAGTTTTTAATACGTTAGTTCAATATTAGTTCAGTTCGGATGGTTCAGTGGGTGGATCTTGTCCAAATTTCCCCTGTCCGATCCTCATAATGAGTGGTGATAAAATCTGGACTCATCAGTAGCCCCTTTTTTAAGTTGCCTTGGGTCCAGACTGAGTGGTTTTCTGAGTTAGGGGAAAATGTGGCCAGAATCTATGATAAAACTAAGAATGAAGTGCACTTTCGAAAATCGACAGCCTTGCAGTCCCCCAGAGAGAACCGGAACACTTGTTTTTGCCAATATCATAATGATATAGGCCATGATACTCAGGATTGCATAGCATTAAAAAATGAGGTCCAGAAATTTATTGAGATGGACAAGTTGGGGGCCTATGTGAAAAAGAAAAGTGGAAACAGACCAGATAATGCTCCCTAGACGGGCCCTTTGAATAATCCTGGGACTTCTGCACAAGAGGGTGCAATGGTGATAGTTGAAAGATTTGATGTAGACTCTGAGTATCTGGATCTGGATCCAGATCGAAATCAAGTGGATGTAAAAAACTAAGACAGTCTCCGGACTGATCAGCTTCTTCGAATCGTTAACCACTTTTGGAGGAGATACTGTGATTGCACCTACCACTTCATCAAAGAGGGGGTATGTTCACAATTTGGCCACCTAATTGGAAGGTGGGATGTCCTCCCACCAATGACAACCCCCATTCCCATTCATAGTTTTTGATGAGGATGACCTGGGGGACATTGCAGGACCTCATGAGGGTGCGGTGGTCATAGGGGCTTCAATAGGGAGAAATGATATTTGCCGAATTCTGATTGATACGAGAAGTTCGGCAAACATCCTATTCCTAAGATCCTACAAGAAAATAAGGAATATAGTGGTTATTCAACAAACAAACGGAAACATCGTAGGCTTCACAATGAGTTCTGCAGATGTAATTGGGGAGTTCAAAGAGGAAGAGTTGTTGGGAAAGGGGGCTTTTAAAAAGATGGTAAGAGTACTATTTGTTGTGGTGGATTGCCCCACATCGTATAACGCAATTTTTGGAAGGTCTTGGATTTCCAGAATGCATGATGTGGATTTAACCGTCCATCGGTGCTTGAAGTATGTTGTTCAGGGACAAGTAAGTGTTGTCCGGAGTAATCAAAAGATAGCCATGGAGTGTTATACAATAGCTCATGCTCCTAAAAATCTAGGGGCACTTAGGATTAACAAGGATTAGCAGCTACTAGAGCCTTCAACTGAGGAAAGTGAAATTGATGATCTTAGGAAGGCCCCCAGTGTTATAATACCTATTGAAGAGGTTGAAACTCACTCCCTCGCAGAGGGAAAGAATGTTAAGATTGGTTCCAAGTTGGCACCAGAGTTGAAGCATCAGTTGTTGTCCTTTTTGATGAATAATATACATGTGTTTGCAAGGTGCAACAGTGACGTTAGTGGGGTACCAGTAGATGTTATTTCACACAAATTGTCCATCCGGAATGATGTTGCACCAGTTGTACAAAAGAGGAGAGTTTTTTCCAAGGAAAAAGCAGATGTGATTTTTTAAGAAGTTAACCGATTAACCAAGATGGGTCATATTAAAGAATCTCAGTACTCTTTATGGACTGCCAACCGCGTGTTAGTCAAGAAAAATAATAGCAAATGGCGTATGTGTATTGATTTCACTGACCTCATTAGAGCATGCCCTAAGGATCTCTATCCCGTTCCTCAGATAGATCAGTTGGTGGGTTCCACATCTAGAAACAAGCTATTATCCTTCATGGATGCCTTCTCAGGGTACAACCAGATACAATTAGATCTGAAGGATCAAGATCACATTATTTTTGTCTCGGACAGAGGTCTAGATTATTACAAGGTGATACCCTTCGGGTTGAAAAATGTTGGGTCCACTTATCAGAGGCTAGTAACTAAAACTTTTGCTAATTAAAATGTTGGGTCCACTTATCATCGACGATCTTCCTCTGTTTTGGATCCAACTTCGGTGGTGTCGATGATGCGGTGACGGAGCAGTGGCGGTGGCCTACTGAGTCGTATGAGAGAGAAAATAGTCGCATAGAGAAATACGATATGCTGGCGAAGAAAGCTTTGGGTTTGAATTCAAGAAAGATGATGATTTTGACACCGATTAGCGACGGGTAGGGGTGTTATCGGTCCGGTTTGGTCCGGGTTTTGTCGGAACCGGACTGAACCGTTAAGCTTATCGGTTCAGACCAGACCGGCCGCTAAGCTTTCGGTTCTATTTTTTGGAACCGGATCGAACTGCTAAGTTTTTGGTTCGGTCTGAGTTCGGTTTAGTCCGTTATTGGTCCGGTCCGGTCCACTTAAAAAAAATCAATTTAAATTATAATTTAATCTTAAATTCTTTAACTTATATAAATGATATAAAAATTAAAGTTTAGAAATTAATCTTTGATTTTTATTAAAAAATAGTAATTAACTATTAATTTTGACAATATATAATCTATATTAGTTTAGAAATTAATTATTACAAAATAAGTAATAAAAAAAATTATTTTTAACAATCTTAACTGTCCGATTCGCGGTTCTATTTTAAAAACTGAAACCGATAAAAAACCGAAATAATAAAATCGGTAAAGAATTGAACCGATAAACCGATTAGAAACCAATCCATAAAGTAAGAATACACAAACAAAACAAACCTTACCTTGTCTTATGTATGATTAATTTTTTAAGTCAAAATTAAATTACGTGGTTTAATATCGATTACTAGCACGAATGTAGATAATACAAATTTATATTGTTTTGTAGCCTTAGGGGGTAGCCGAGTTGGTTGAGTATGGCATTCTTATAACCAAAAGGTCATGAGTTCGAGTCCCTCTACATACGCTTTCTCGGCTGAGCCTGTCACCTTGTGTGGTTTACCTTCTGGCGTTGGTTTGCAGGCTATCGCGTCAGACTGAGGGTTTATCCTGTGCGCACTCATTGCACTTTACTTTCTGGCGTTGGTTTGCAGGCTATCGCGTAAGACTGAGAGTTTATCCTGTGCGCATTCATTGCACTTTGAGTAGCGGCTGCGAATTCCTTCCGAAAAAATAAAAAAAATTTATATTGTTTTGTAGTTTTAAAGATAACAAAAGATAAACCGTATCTATTAATTTTATCAAATCAAATTCGAAGACATCCTACTCACACTATCACCTCTCTCGAACCTATATAGGATTGAAATCTTCTTTTATATATGTGGAGTCTATGGTTTCTTTTATTCTAGTTTAGGTCTAACTTTGGATTCTATAATTGGATTTTTTTCATTTGATTCTTAATATATACAGATCGAAGTCTTGTGGGTGATTTACGTTTAAATATGCTTTTTTTATTCCCATTAGCTTGGTGTTTGAAGAACTATTTCGAAACTTAAAAGTAACATTAGATTATTAAAAATCAATTTTATATATATATATATATATATATATATATATATATAATTTTACATTCTATTCTTTAATATAAATAAATAATATAAAAATTAAAGTTTAAAAATTAATTTTTGATTTTTATTAAAAATTAGTAATTAACTATTAATTTTGACAATATGTATACAAAATAAGTAATAAAAAAATAAATCGATTTTAACGGTTTTATTGGTTCGATTCCTTGTCGTTTCTACTAGTTTATCGATTTTATCGGTTCTATCGGTTCACCGGTTTTATCGACTCGGTTCCTAATCGGTTATAACGGTTTATCAATTTTATCGGTGCGCATTTGAACCGATTTTATTTTTTCGGTTCCTTATCGGTTTCGGTTTTTAAGATGAAACCGTGAACCGGACTGTTAAAATTAGGTGCGGTTTTTATCGGTTCGGTTCTGGTCCGCTACTCGACCGTCCAAAACCGTTAAGAACTCTAGCGACGAGTAAAAATAATTTTGAGAGTGCGGAAAAATGAATAATTCATTAATAGAGAGGAGGAAGAAAGAGACAGAACATTTTATGACAAGAAGAAAAACAGTAGATTTTGATTTGGATAGATACGAATGACGGTATGATCTAATGGTCAATATCAAACTAAATATAATTAAAGATTTGGCTTTTTAGTTAAATAAAAGCGTATTTATTGAGTCATAATTTTGAGAGTGCGGAAAAATGAATAATTAGGCGCGGTTCTTATCGGTTCGGTTCTGCTAAGTTTTTGGTTCGGTATGAGTTCGGTTTAGTCCGTTATTGGTCCGGTCCACTTAGAAAAATCAATTTAAATTATAATTTAATCTTAAATTCTTTAACTTAAATAAATGATATAAAAATTAAAGTTTAGAAATTAATCTTTGATTTTTATTAAAAAAATAGTAATTAACTATTAATTTTGACAATATATAATCTATAAAAAATAAGTAATAAAAAGATTTATTTTTAACAATCTTATTGGTTCGGTTCGCCAGACCGACAATAAAAATATTTTAACTATTAAAAGACTAAAACTTGGAATGGGCCATGTTGTTATTCCTATGAGCTTTTTGAGATATTAGGTGTGGTTTCTGTTCATTTATATAGCTTTAGGGGTTTTGTTTCATACTTAACCTAAACGATGTGGGATTCCGTATAAATTTCTTCGAATTTGATATGGATAAAATTAATAGATACGGTTGGTGTGGATAAAAATAGCCTGGGGGTAGGCTGGTAATTTTAAGTAGAGTTTTAAGGCAGCGTAAGGGTGTTTCACGGTGGTGTGGTGGTGTTTAAAGGTGTTTTAAGATATTTCAGGGCGTTACAAAGTGTTTCAAGGGTGGAGAGAGAATTAAGCAGCCTGGCAGCAGTTAATTTTTCTTACCCATAGTTAATGCTGGTGGTTGGGTATTTATAGTGTGTAATTTGGGCCCTTATGGGCTTTCGGGTCAAGTTTCATGGACCCGGGTCATGTTTAAAGACCCGTGAAGTTTAAGCAAATGCACAGGTAGCTTAGTCAGATAGTGATTAGGTTTTTTTAGTACTTTAGTCATAGTTCGAATTGTCTTATGTTTGCTGTGTTCGAAATCATCTGTCCGGTTCAAACAGGGCTGTTCGGATTATAGTCTTGGAGTCTGTCCGATTTTCGGGGAGTTTTACTTTGGACTACCCTTCCGGGGAGCTCTTCGAATTCAGACTCATCAGGAGCCCCTTTTTTAGGTATTTGAACAAGTGTCCTTGTTAAAGAACTGAAAAACAGTCCGATTTCGGAAGTGGTTTTCCGATTCGAAGAGAGTTGAGACAGGCCCGGACAGCCCAACCGTTACGAATTCCAAACGGTTCTTTGTCAGGAGTAGTGGGACACGTGTCACCCTCTGGTTGGCCACTCCAGCCGTTTTTCTACCTCGAAAACTGCACCACTTTATTGAATAGGTAACTTCTTTAAATGGTTTTGATGACGTCAGCGCCGTCTTTTAATCATTGCCCAACTTTTCGGATTCTCCTAAGAATCAAACTCCCTTTTTTACTTTTACTATAAATACTATTCATCTTTCACAGTCTCATTTTCACTTTGCCATTTTACTCAAAACTTCATCTCTCTAAAATCTTAAAATTTCCTTAATCGTTTTATGTTCACAGCAAGAACAGCTTTAATCAAGGGTGGCTGGCTCAATCTTTCAGAACTAGAGAAAGCTCAAAGGGTCGAAAAAGAGAAAAGGATTGCAGCAGGGCTTCCAGCATCGCCTGTCGAGAAACCAGCCCCTTCGATTGAGGAATCTGATAGAGGTTCGTCTTCCTCAAAGGGTACAAAACCTAGAAAGCTCTTTCGAACAACACTCTCTCCCATCGTTTCAGACTCTTCAGTTCAAGAGTCTATCCCCATTGTTGAACCGGGGGTTACTGCTACAAGTGTCAGAAAAAGTCTACTTTTATTGCCATGGGGTCCGACTCCGATCATTCCCCAGACAAGCTGATCATGAAAAGACCAAGCAGGTTGGTCAAAGGACTCTCCTCAAAGAATACTAGTGAGTCAGGGTCCGGGACAACTATTAGGACCCTTCGGGAGAGGCCGGTCGGTCCGGAGGCTAGTAGTCCACTGCCTCCAAAGGAAACTTCGACCTCAGAGACTCAAGCTGAGGTGAAAACCCAAAAACATTCAACGAGCCGTCAGTCCGGAGGATCAGCTGTACCAAGCTTCATCCCTCCCCGGGCTGTTTCTGCAGAAGCTCCCCCAACAGTAATGGAGGAGAGGATGGAAGACTCCATAGAGGAGGCTAGGTTTGAGTCCGAGTCTTCCGGACAAGCTGACACTGCCATAGTTGTTGCCAAGAAAGGCAAAGAGGACTTATACCTGAGCCGTCCGGATCTGCCGGAGAGCCTTGAAGGGAAAGTTGGTCCCTGCTTTCACAAGGTAGAATTTAAGTACCTTTTGTCTTTGTTAAAAACCAAGTACATGTTTATTCACACTAGGGATTTGGGACGGCTTCGCACTAAGTGGGGGATCCCTGAAAATGTAAAGATTCGAATTCCCATCGACCCGGAGACCCCGATGGATTGCAAGAGAAACGAGATTGTCTTTTTTACAGAGCTGTTTAATTGGGGACTTAGGTTCCCATTGGATCCGGAGATAGTGCGCTATTTCCATTTGGTCAAGCTATGTCCATCGCAGCTGAGTCCCAACGGATGGTACACCTTGATGTCATGCATAATGGCGTCCAGGCTGTCTGGAATTCCTCTTCCCATGGAAGAGTTTGCTGCTGTGGCAAGTCTATGCAAACATCACCAGTTCCCCTTTTATCACTTTAATATGGGGAACAATCTGAAAGCCGTTGACGATCTCCTGGAATCGGAGAATAAATGGAGGAGCCAGTTCTTGTTTATAAGTGGCTCATGGGAGAATGGGAAGAAGATTAAGATTGGGGAGAATCCTAGCCTTCTTCGAAGTAGATGGAGAAGTGATCGTAAGTTCTTTCTTTAAGTTTCTATTCGAATCTTCCCTTCTTTAAGCTTTCACTAACTTAATTATTCTTTTGTTTTGCTAGAACTGCCAAAAGAGTTCGGAGACTATGCGAAAGCCGGACAGGTTACCTGTGGCAAAATAAACACATGGGCCGCAGAGAACTGGGAGAACCGGTTTCACAAGGCTTTTACTCCGGGAAACTTAGCCAGATCTCACCTGTGGAACACCACAAGTCGAAGGGATTTAACCTGGGAGGAGTTTTCCACCCCTCCTGATGATGACGTTGTGCTGAGAAGGTCTCATGAGCTAGATGGGACCCTTTTCCTCCCTCTCCGGGCCAAAGCCCCAAGTAAGATGAAGGGCCAGAAGAAGAAAGGGAGGAAAACAGCAGGAGATTCAGAGAAAAAGGCCCTAACTGACACAGAGGTGCCAATTCCAGTTCAAGTTGATGCAAGCTTTCTACAGGTGGTAGAAGCGGAAAGTAAGAAACACGGAGAGACTCCCTCAAAACCTACGAGGGTCTCCAAACGAACCCGTAAGCAAGTAAGCGAGGGTGCTGAGAGAGAAGTAAAAAAGAAGAAAACTTCTCAAGAAGAAGAATTTGCTCTCCGGGACCCGGAGCCCACTTTTCCAGTTGATCCTACATTAGCCGAAGAGATCCCAGAAAACCTTAACGAAGGGATTCCAGGGGAGCTTCACACTGATGATATTGAACAGGGAGAGATCAACATGGATGAAGTGGATGTCACCGGCCTGGGTCCTCTAGGTGACTACTTCCTTGGTTTGTCTAGGGATGAGTTTGCAGGGCCATATGTTCCTCCAAGTAGTTCCAACACAGTGAACTTTAATGGCAAGACTTTCTTGGTTTCCAGCGAAAGGGACATTATAGCTCACTCCCTCCTTAGCAACGTGCAACCTGTGCTCACCCTGGAAAGGCAAGTCCGGAGTCAGGCAGAAACCATTAAGGAGCTTAAGTCTGAGAAGGAGAAACTGTCCGGTGACCTCCGGGGAGCCACTACCCAGATTGACTTGCTTAAGGAGTCGAACGAACAGCTGAAGAGGAGTAAAGATGAAAGCAACACAAAAGTTGCCTCTTTGGAGAAAACTCTAGAAGATCTCCGGGCTAAGCAGTCCGAGTTGGAGAAAGACTTGAAAACCTCAAAAGATGAGACTGCAGCAAAAGAAAAGATTGTCACCAACCTGACTACTGACAAACTTACTTTGGAGAATGCAGTGACTCAGGCTGTTGGTGAGAAAGCTGCCCTGGTGAAGGATCAAGAGGCCATGATCAAGGCCAAAATCAATGCTTATGCCAAGGAGATGCTACGGAGTGAGGAATTATTGATTGAGAAGGTGAAGTCCGACATGGTCCTCCTATTTCACGAGAAGTTCCCGAAGAGGAGACTTGGAAACTTATGGCGTTATGTGGATGATGATGATCTCCCATACTGGACCATGGCTAATGACGAGGGGTACTCTGATGAGCCTTCATCTGGTGATGAAGAGGAAACTGGAGAGAGCCCTGGGGAGGAAGAGATCGACCCTAAAGGCAAGAAAAAAGTCGAAGAGAAGAGTGATATTAAAGACAAGAACACACATGTGGGTGAGCCGTCTTCGAAGGCTCTTCCTTAGTTTATAACTTGTTTTGTTTAATTTTTGTTTGAACCAAAGTCCTTGGAAGGCCAAGGCACCTTTTTTGTGATGCTGTCCGTTTTATCCGGACAGAGTTTTGTATTATGTTTAAACTTTTTTCAAAAAGTCCTTGGAAGGCCAAGGCAACTTTAAGTTAATTGAATGAATGTTTTATCTTGCACAACCTTTCTCTTATTCCACGGTTTGCCTAAATACTTCGTAGTGTGAGAGTGTTTAATTTCTCTGGCTAGAATTTAAATAGCCCTTAGAACTTTCAGTCCGGGTAGCATGGTAATCAACAGAATTTTGCAAAAACTTAGAAAATTTATTCAAAAATGCTCCAAGTTTCATTTAAAGCTCTCCGTGGCGCCAGAGAGGGGTAGTGGTATGCCCCCAAATATTTACATGGATGTTTAAACAAGTAAATATTTACATAAGTTTCATTCCAAATACATTCGAAGGTGTTCAATGTTCCAAGGGTGAGTTAAAACCCTGCCATCTTTGTCTTCCAGCCAGTATGTGCCAGGCTTGATTCTTTCAACCACAGTATACGGACCCTCCCAGGTTGGGGCCAGCTTTCCGAAGAGCTTTTCCTTGGTGTGCAAGAAAACTTTCCTCAATACTTTATCTCCTGGTTGAAAGTCCCTTCTTTTAACCTTGGAATCAAACCTGCTTCTCATCAAGCCCTGATAGTGTGCCATTCTAAGATGAGCTTTTATTCGCCTCTCTTCAATCAAATCAAGCTGATTTCTGATTGCTATTTCATTAGCCTGTCCGGAGAAGTTATGAACACGAAAAGAGGGGAGTGTCTTCTCTATGGGAGCTACTGCATCCATCCCATAGACCAAGGCAAAAGGTGATTCTTGTGTGGCAGCCCCAGGCGTTGTCCGGTAGGCCCACAAGACTTCTTGTAAATAACTAGGCCACTTTCCAGCAGCCCCTTCCAGATTTTTCTTTAAGCCGGACAGTATTGTTCTATTAGCCACCTCAACTTGCCCATTAGCTTGTGGGTGGAATGGTGAAGAAAAGCAGTGCTGAATACCCCTTGAGGCACAGAAGCTCTCCATTTCTCTGTTGTCAAACTGTGGCCCATTATCTGTTGTTATTCTCTGAGGGACACCAAATCTGCAACATATGTTGGATAGAATGAATTTTATAACCGCCTTTGATGTTGTTCCTGCCAAGGGGGCTGCTTCTATCCACTTCGAAAAGTAGTCAATGGCTACGATTATGGTTTTACACCCTCCGGACGCCATAGGGAGAGGCCCAACTAAGTCTAATCCCCATCGAGCAAAAGGGATAGGCTCAGAAATTGATTCCATAGGAATGGCTGGTACATAAATTTCATTGCTGTACCTTTGGCATGGGT
Organism: Limnanthes douglasii subsp. nivea; assembly: GCA_036936605.1. NCBI lineage: Eukaryota > Viridiplantae > Streptophyta > Magnoliopsida > Brassicales > Limnanthaceae > Limnanthes > Limnanthes douglasii. The sequence goes on along the minus strand of JAUPFV010000004.1, from coordinate 27,453,514 downwards.
CACACCTTCTTACCAGTTCCTTGGCATCTTTCATTATTGAAGGCCAATAATATCCGGAGAGAAGCACTCTTCTTGTTAACGCTCTAAATCCACAATGAGCTGATCCCTCACCATCATGTAATTCGGAGAGAACCATTTGTGACTCATGATCTCCTAAACAGCGTAGGAGAGGTTTGCTGTAGGATTTCTTGTACAAGACCTCTCTAATCATGATGAAACCATGAGCCTTGTGTTTTAACGTTCTGGCTTGTGATTTAACCAAGGGTACGACGCCATCGGACAGATATTGTATAAGTGGAGACCTCCAATCTTGAGGTTTATTTACTTGTATTTCAAAAACTTCCTCTTTCTTCCCTTCATCAAGTTGAATAGAAGGACTTTCAAGCACATGGATCCATGGATAGGACTCCGTATATGCTATTGTTGCCAACGAGTCTGCCAGTTCATTCTCGGCTCGGGGAATGTGCTCATAGACAACAGCTTTAAACTTCATTGCCTCATTTTTCAAGAGAAGTAAATACTTGATTAACTGTTCTTTTCTAGCTTCTGATAGGCCCAAGGCATGGTGAACAAGCAATTGGGAGTCGCTTAACAGCTTGACCCTTTTTGCTCCACAAATGTAAGCCAATTTTAATCCAGCTATAGCTGCTTCGTATTCGGACTCGTTATTGGACGCCCTAAAAGCAAAACAAATAGCTTGAAACATGTTGTCCCCATAAGGAGAAGTAAGACATATTCCTGCCCCAGATCCTATGGCACTGGATCCTCCATCTGTTCGGACAATCCATACTTTTTTGTCTTTTGAATCAGCAGGTTGCTTTGAGTCCCTAGCAGAATGGAATTCGACCAGAAAATCAGCCACAGCTTGAGCTTTTACTGCTGTTCGAGGAGCAAAATCTATGTCGAAGTCTCCCAACTCTACTGACCACTTTGTCATTCTGCTCGAAATATCCGCTTTCTGAAGGACATTTTTTAAAGGGAAAGATGTCCGGACTATGATAGGATGAGCCTGAAAATAAGGCCTCATCTTTCTTGCAGCTATCACCAAGGCCAACGCTAATTTTTCAAGTTTTAAGTAGCGCCGTTCAGCATCAATCAGGCTTTTGCTGATGTAGTATACTGGGTGAGGATATCCATCAACCTCTCTAACTAACACAGCACTGATGGCACAACTTGAAACAGCCAGATACACAAATAGAGTCTCCCCATCGATTGGTTTGAATAAAGTCTTCGGAGAGGACAGATGCTTCTTAATTTCATTGAACGCCTCATCACACTGTGGTGTCCACTCAAACCCCTTTGCACCTTTCAAAGTTTGAAAGAAAGGAGCACATCTGTCCGAAGACCTAGAGATAAACCTGTTCAAAGCTGCTAACCTCCCCGTTAACCGCTGCACTTCTTTAACATTTCGAGGAGGCTCCATTTGAAACAAAGCATTGAGCTGGTCCGGGTCGGGCTGGATTCCATGCTCACTTATAATGTACCCTAAGAACTTCCCGGACCGTACCCCGAACACACATTTTTCAGGATTTAGCTTTAAATTCACCTTGGCCAGGTTGGCAAAAGTCTCCTGGAGGTCGGACAAGTGTAGCTGCTCATCCACACTTTTCACCATCATATCGTCAATGTAAACCTCCATATTTCTTCCAATTTGATCAGCAAAGGTTTTATTGACTAACCTTTGATAAGTAGCCCCAGCATTTTTCAAGCCAAAGGGCATCACCTTATAGCAGTGTAAACCTCTATCAGTAACAAAAGTGGTATGCTCTTGATCTCTTGGATCCACCTGGATCTGATTATATCCGGAGAAAGCATCCATGAAGGAGAGTAGCTTGTTCCCAGAAGTAGAATCTACCAGCTGATCTATCCGGGGAACCGGATACAAGTCTTTTGGGCAGGCTCGATTGAGATCTGTGAAGTCTATGCACATTCGCCATTTACCGTTTTTCTTTTTTACCAAGACTGGATTGGCAGTCCACAAAGGATACTGAGCTTCTTTAATGTGCCCCATCTTTGTGAGTCTGTCAACCTCTTGTACAATGACATCAGCCTTTTCTTTTGAGAAAGCTCTCCTTTTTTGCACCACTGGTGCTACGTCTCTCCGGACAGACAAGTGATGAGAAATCACTTCTGATGGTACTCCAGTTACATCAGCATTGCACCAAGCAAAAACGTGCTGATGGTCTTTTAAGAATTTCAACATTTATTCTTTTAATACTTGTGGCATTTTGGACCCTATCTTGACAGATTTCCCTTCTTCTAAGCAGTGTGTCTCAACCTCCTCAACCGGGATCAACACTCCGGGGGTCTCCCTGGGGTCATCAATTTCACCCTCACCCCCAGAAAGGCCCTCAAACTGCTATTGGTCATTCATACGGACTGCCCCCAGCGTTCGTGGAGCCAAGGCAGTGGCATAGCATTCTCTTGCAACTTTTTGACTGCTCCAGACAACCCCAACCTGCCCCTGAACAGCATATTTTAGACACTGATGAACTGTTGAGGCCACTGCATGCATCCTAGAAAGCCAAGATCTCCCTAGAATAGCATTGTAACAAGTGGGACAGTCCACCACAATAAAAAGTATTCTGACCGTTTTCTTGAAAGGGCCTCTGCCCAACAATACTTCTTCTTCGAACTCACCAATTACATCAGCTGAACTGCCCGTGAAGCCTACAATCGATCGGTCTGACTTTTGAATCACAGCTGGATTCTTCATTTTCTTGTAAGTATCTAGGAAAAGGATATTGGCAGAGCTCCCAGTATCTACCAGGATTCGCCTTATCTCATTGCCCCCTATTGATGCTCCTATGACAACAGCATCTTCATGAGGGCCAGCAATGTCTCTCAAATCATCCCCATCAAAGACAATGAATGGAAATAGATTTGACGATTGATAAGAGGTCATGCCCCCTTCTAGTTGGGTTGCCAAATTATGAACATGCCTTTTTCTTGATGAAGTGGTAGGAGCCGTTACGGTGTCCCCTCCGAAAATTGTCAAGGACTCAAAGAATTTAATGAGCCCGGAGACCGACCTGGAACGTTCCTCTATTGCACCCACTCTGTTCCTTGTTGGATCAGGATCCAAGTATTCTGACTCCACATCAAACCTTTCAACAATTACCATGGCCCCTTCTGGGGCAGCATTAACCGGACCAGCCCGGTGAGTGTTATCAGGCCTGTTGCCTCCTCTTCTTTTGACATACGCACCCAACTTCCCTCTTTCAATCAGGTTCTGAACCTCTTGCTTCAAGGCTATACAATCATCAGTAGTATGGCCAATATCATTGTGATATTGACAAAAAGAACTGTTTCGATGTTCTCTGGGAGACTGCAAGGTTGCCGGTCTCCGGTAGTGTACTTCATCTTTAGTTTTCTCGAAAATGGTTGCCACACTTTCTTTGAGCTCTGCAAACCACTCCGGTTGGACCCACGGCCCCCTTTTGTTTCTAGACTGTTGACTTTGTGCAGGAGCAGCTGGTTGAGACTGAGCTTTCCCTCTTCCATGCCCCTGTCCGGTTTCTCTAGCTTTGTTGCCGGACTGGTTTGGATTAGGAGTTGGTGTTACCGGGGTGGATCTCACCTGCCTGTGCACCCTGGTCTTTTTTGTTTCATCAACATTTATTTGCTTGCCGACTTGATTTAGCAATCCACCCCAGGTCATGGCTTTCTTCCTTGTCACTGAATCGGCCAGGTTGCCCGGGTTCAAACCCTGTCTCAGGGATGCTATTGCCACTTGTTCAAAACAATCAGCCAGCCCGTTCTTTGTATTCACAAAACGACTTATGTATTCTTTCAATGATTCATTTGGCTCTTGGGCACAATGGATTATGGTATCTCCATTGCCCTTGAGCTCCTTACTTCCTACAAATTGCCTTCGAAAGGCCACCCAAAAGGTATCAAAGTCTCTGATACAACCCTGAGGAAGGCTGTTGTACCACTTCAGAGCGCTCCCCGTAAAGGATTGGGAGAATGCCCTGCAAAATAGTTTATCATCATCATCAAAGTTCATCATGAAGTTCTTGAATTGCTCCAGATGATTGTCCGGATCGGTACTGCCGTCATACTTCTCCATCTTTGTGCTATCAAACCTCTTGGGGAGGTTTCCGGACAGAATTTTAGAAGACAATGGCGATTGCCTCCAGCTCCTCCCACGACTGAACGCAGTATCCTCATTAGGGGTTGCAAAGATACCTGGCTCATCATGGAAGGCAAAGGGATCCACCAGCATCCGGTCTATATGTCTCCGGCTGTGAGATGATCCTTTCCCAATGTGTCTTTTCATTCTTCCATGGTGGTCTCTTTTTCTGGAATACTTTTTAACTTGCTTTTGTTTTTTCCTGGTTCGCCCTTCGTCACTGCTGGAGGACAAGGACTTTTCATTCCCCTCACTGTCCGAAGAGCTGTCCGAAGATTCTGAACTTGAGTCAGAACTCTCCACAGGCTTGGACCGGTGAGACTTTTTAGAACTAGCATGTGTCTTCTTAGTGCTCACATGAGTCTTCGAAGCCTCATGCTCTCGAGGGTTATCAGAGCGATGAGCAACTGATGCTTTGGACTTTTCCTTCATGCCCATCTTGGCCTTCTCAGCCCTTAGAGCTTCTATTTCAACCCTCAACCTGTCACGCTCTTGGACAGTATATTCATCGTTCTCTTCCACCACTTCGAGCAAAGCTGGTGGAAGCTCTGGATTATCCGGATTCATTCGGACAGAATTCTTTTACTTGGTTTTGAATGTTTGATTCAGGCACCTTCGTGCTCCCACTGTGGTCGCCAATTTGGTGTGGATAAAAATAGCCTGGGGGTAGGCTGGTAATTTTAAGTAGAGTTTTAAGGCAGCGTAAGGGTGTTTCACGGTGGTGTGGTGGTGTTTAAAGGTGTTTTAAGATATTTCAGGGCGTTACAAAGTGTTTCAAGGGTGGAGAGAGAATTAAGCAGCCTGGCAGCAGTTAATTTTTCTTACCCATAGTTAATGCTGGTGGTTGGGTATTTATAGTGTGTAATTTGGGCCCTTATGGGCTTTCGGGTCAAGTTTCATGGACCCGGGTCATGTTTAAAGACCCATGAAGTTTAAGCAAATGCACAGGTAGCTTAGTCAGATAGTGATTAGGTTTTTTTAGTACTTTAGTCATAGTTCGAATTGTCTTATGTTTGCTGTGTTCGAAATCATCTGTCCGGTTCAAACAGGGCTGTTCGGATTATAGTCTTGGAGTCTGTCCGATTTTCGGGGAGTTTTACTTTGGACTACCCTTCCGGGGAGCTCTTCGAATTCGGACTCATCAACGGTTTAGCTTTTGTTATCTTTAAAACTACAAAACAATATAAATTTTTATAATCTACATTCGTGGGAGTAATCAATATTTAACCACATAATTTAATTTTGACTTAAAAAATAATCATACATAAGACGAGGTAAGGTTTGTTTTGTTTGTGTATTCTTACTTTATGGATTGGTTTCTAATCGGTTTATCGGTTCGATTCTTTACCGGTTTTTAAAAATCGATTTTAACAGTTTTATTGGTTCGATTCCTTGTCGGTTCTACTAGTTTATCGATTTTATCGGTTCACCGGTTTTATCGATTCGGTTCCTAATCGGTTTTAACGGTTTATCAATTTTATCGGTGTGCATTTGAACCGATTTTATTTTTTCGGTTCCTTATCGGTTTCGGTTTTTAAGATGGAACCGTGAACCGGACTGTTAAAATTAGGTGCGGTTCTTATCGGTTCGGTTCTGGTCCGCTACTCGACCGTCCGAAACCGTTGAGAACTCTAGCGACGAGTAAATTTTTTTTGAGAGTGCGAAAAATGAATAATTCATTAATAGAGAGGACGAAGAAAGAGACAGAACATTTTATGACAAGAAGAAAAACAGTAGATTTTGATTTGGATAGATACGAATGACGGTATGATCTAATGGTCAATATCAAACTAAATATAATTAAAGATTTGGCTTTTTAGTTAAATAAAAGCGTATTTATTGAGTCATAAAAAATTCCGGAGTAGTTGGATAAGTAAGCCTAAAATTATCCAAATGCTGAATTAGAAAGATATTTTTTATTCCAACTTGAATTTCAAACGTAATATCTGTAGAAAGATAATTTCAAATAGAAAAGAAAAAATATAATTAAATATTATCTAATAAGGTACGGCTATTAACAGTAACAAATGTTACTGTTTACATCTTTTAATATAAATGTCTAGTGTTTTAGATTTTAACTTAAAAAGTTTCAAATATTACACTAGCTCAGTTTTTTTTTCTCAGTTTTAAGTTCTGTGTCGAATATCGAAATTTTTTAGAATATTTCTTTCGATTAAAACTTATTTTCATTCTTAACGATTAACGATGATAATTTCATCCGACTACGATAATCTTCGAATGAAAAGTTTTGCTCTGAATAATGATTTTCTTCCGGAGGGATTTCCAGCTGGTTTGCGAGTGCTTGTTGTGGATAATGATCCAATTTCTCGTGAAATCTTAGTGACTATGCTTTGTCAATGTAATTACGAAGGTAGTTTTTTTTATTTAAACTTTTTTTATCTCTTGAAACTTTAGAGATCATGTTTTAGAAGACGATCCAATGTTTTTAATTTTTTTTGAGATTATGGTCCTTTAATCTATTTAAAATTCAGATTTAAATTTTGAATTCAGATATTTAGATATTTTTTCGTAGTGATTATAATTATATCTTTTTTGTTTAAAAATAATAGTAATTAGGGTTTAAAAAGTATGAATTTAGGTGTAAGTTTTAATTGATCGATGTTCCGGTTTGGAGCCGGAACGTGTTCTGTTAGATTTTCCGATGAAGTAGTTTCAGGGAGGCATCATCGGAAAATCAAATGGATATGATGGATAACAAACCGGAGAAGTCATAAGGAAAATTCCGATACACAGTTAGGTTGTTTTAGAATTGTAGGAATATCGATGTTGATTATTACTGCGTAGATTTTATTACCATTACTATTGAATTACTATGGGAAGTCCTCAAATCTTATCTTTATTTAATATTTTAAGATTTTAAGATAGCTTCCTTATTATTTTGAGAATAAATATTTTCAAATAAAAATAAAAATAAAAAATATATATAAAAAATTCACATTTTAGTAGTTATTTTATTTTATTTTTTAGGGTTTTCATTAGGTATAAATAAAACTATTTTTTATCTGCATTTTAGGTTATGCTATAGATAAATGTGCTTTTTATTTTGATTAGATTTTATGTTATGGTTATCTTTTTAGAATTTTTTAAGTACTATTTAAAAATTAAATTCGGTTATGATGATATATCAAAGTTTAAAATGATTCATGTGATTTTATACAGTTATTGCCACCGGTCAGCCGGAAAATATACTAAAAATGGTGAGGGAGAATAAGTTTGATATTATTTTATGCGACATTAAAAGAACCAACCTTGGTTGGAAACATGTTGAAGTCATCGTGGCCGAAAAAGAGACACCAGTAGTCTGTACGTTTTCTGTATTTTTTTTATATTTAAACTCATCAAAAATGTGATACTATTTTTTATTTAAATTTGGAATGAATTCAGTGATATCTTCGGAGTCGGATATAGAGTTGGTAAGGGCTCGGATAGACTTATTTGGCAACATGTTTATCGCATACTAAAAAAGAATTCAATTGCTGCGATGAACCTTACAAATCCAAATATGTCTTCTACTTCCGGCCTTGTGAATCAGATGGATAATGATGCTGTAGCGGACGAGGTTTCTGAAAATGGAATAACCAAAATGATTGAAAACAAAAGAAAATATAACCAGGAGGAAGGTGGTGATGATGATCACCCCGATGACTTCAACGGGGAGTCGAGTACTAAGAAAGCTCGAATTAAATGGTTACCCAAACGCAAGACAAAGTTTGTTCAAGTTCTCAATCAATTAGAAGTCAATAAACAAAGTAAATACCGGCTGGCCTCTTATATTAAGTTTTATTAGTACTCGCATCTTCTTAAATTGTTGATAATAGTTATTTTTTCTTTCGGCAGAAGCAGTCCCCAAAAAAATTCTTGAGCTCATGGGTGACAAACGTCTTACGAGAGACCAAGTTTCAAGTTATTTGCAGGTTCAAATGGTTCTTTTAATCTTGTGTCCAGTTTGTTATGACTTTTGCTTATATCCACATATATCGGAATCCACATTACCTGATATGATTTTATGGATCATTGAATCGTTGCAGAAATATCGGAAGAAGCAAAAAAAGTTAGCAAACCAACAGCCCGATGCACACCAAGTTAATAATACCTCTTACCTCCAATTACAACAAGCGGATAATGGAATTAGTATATCAAGTTGTCCGAGTTTTCCTACACCATCGTTTAGCACGTCGCCTTACACAGGACGGTTGGAACTCAGAGATAGACAACCTGCTAACGGTGGTAGAAATGATCAACCATGCTCTTTGGTTGGTAATAATTTTCATAATTCACAAAACCTACTACATGGAAATAGCAACCCTATGCTAATATAGGCCGGCCAATTCTTTCATGTCAGATGGCAACAGACAAATAGCTTATGCGTCAGATTTGGTAGGTCGATCTTCAAACAGCCAATGTCCTCTAGTCCCTTCTCAGTTTTCAACTTCTTCTGGAGTTGTTAATGGTCAATATAATCAACGTGTTCTTCCCTTCGGTCAATCTGATGTACCGCATTTAGGTCAATATTTTGTAGCTCCTAATCTTCCTCTATATAGCGGTCCATCTTCTTCTAAGGTTCTTCCTGGCTATAACGGTCAATATGCTGGATATGTACCTTCTTTAGCTCAATCTTTTGTATCTCCTGTTCTTCCGTCATATAGCGGTCCATATTCTTCCAACGTTCTTCTTCAGTTAGAAGAATCGTGTAATAATAACAACGGGAACTGGCACAATGTAACCCCTACTACTCAACATCAGTTGATGCCCGAAGCTAACAATACTATTAGGGCATACATATCAGGATTGGGCGCCATAAACTCCAACATAGTGATCGATGCACCGATTAGCCAACAACAAGGCCAGTTTTATCCTGAAGGAGAAGCTGAAAACACACCTGGAATGTATGGATCCATTCCATCAACGCAGGAGAATGATGAGGAGGTACTTTTCTTTTCAGAAATACATGCATATTCTTAAATTTGTTTATTTTAAAGCTATATAACATCATGTTTTTGTTTTCTGTAGTTACAGAAATGGCTGAATAATGTCCTGATTATGTAAGCAGACCAAAGGAAGAAAGAGATTTTGTTGAAGACGAAGTACACATTTTTTTCTTTTGAGATAATACGTTTTATTTTTCTAGATTGTATTTTTATGAAATTTTAAAATTCGTTTTTTCCTTGTAATTTTACAGAAACTGGAATAGATTGTATTTAATAAGAAATATAATAGGTTTTAGCACAAGGTTTTAGATAATTATACATATACTTTTTTAATGCAAACATTTTATTAATGTTTGTATTTAAACTACAAATTTATTTATTAATAGAATAAAATTATAAATTATTAACAAAACTGCTTAACGGTTGAAAATTTAAAATGAATTTACTTGAAAAAAAAAAACGCTAGCAAACCAAGTATAATTTTTAATCCAATTTTTTTAATCCACTTAAAATGATTTTCTTATATCTCATGTTATTGTAAGGTATAGCTGTCTGTCTTCTTCTCAAGTTCTTCCATATTTTATTCAGTGACCACTACCATAGTGAATACGTGTCAGGATTAGACACAATAGATTTCATCGATTAGCCAGCAACAATAGTATTTAGAGGCACAATAGACTTTATCGACTAAGCCAACCATAACCATATCTAAAGGCACAAATTAGGGTGTTTATCCGTCCAGTTTGGTCCGGATTTCGTCGGAACTGGACTGGATCGCTAAGCTTATCGATTTGGATCGGACCAGACCGTTAAGTTTTCGGATCTATATTTTGGAACCGGATCAGATCGTTAAATTTTCGGTTCGGTTCGGTTCAGTCCGGTCCGGTTCGGTCTGATTTGGTTTGGTTCCGATTCCGGTCCGAGTTCGGTCCGGTCCTTTTTCGGTCCTTTTCGGTTCGATTCGGTCCGTTATTTTCCGGTTTCGGTCCGGTCTAGTCCATTTAAAAAAATAAAAAAAAATAAAATTTAATTTTCAACTTTTTTTAAATAAATAAATAACATAAAAATCAAACTTTAAAAGTTAACCTTTGATATTTTTTTTTATATTTAAAACGGGTAATTAACTATTAATTTTGACAATATAATGTATAAAAAAATAGTAATAATAATAAATTAATCGGATCTAACAGTTTTATTGGTTCGATTCCTTATCGGTTATACTTGAGGATTTATTGTTTTTATGCAGAAATAACAAAAGGTTTTTATGCAGAAATAAAAACTTGAACCCACTTGTTAAAATAACGCTTTATTTCCAGTGTTGGTGCTAGGTTATAAGCAAGATGTTGGAGATATTTGAATTGTATGAAAGATCATATTGTTAAAAATAAATTAATAATTTTGACTAAAAAATAAGAACGTAATTATGGAGTATTTTTTATACATGTATGCATAGAAACTTCTAGTGAGTCTTTTAGAATCTAAAAGTTCATGAGTTTTTAGCATTTAATATAAGGATCTAGACCCTTCCGTTGAAGTCCTGTATAAATTTTTGTATGATCAAATTTGTAATCAAGTCATTTGCAAAACAACATATTATATATAAATACCTCTTCTCCTAAATTGAGTTGTGTGAGTTTTATTTTTACAACAAAATGGTATTAGAGCCAAAGGTTCTACAAGATTATGGCGAATGGAATGTCTCAATAAAAATGCCAAAATTCACCAAAGACAACTATGAAAATTGGTGCATCCGTATGAAGGTGATTCTTGGAGAAAATAACGTGTGGGATATTGTGGAGAAACGATTGAAGGTGCCTAAAAATGAAGAAAATTTGAATCAAGTTCAAAAGGAACAATTACAATCTCAACGAAAGAAGGTTCAGAAGGCGATAATGATCTTTCATCAATGTTTAGATGACACTATGTTGCAAAAGGTGGCTTCCGCAACAACCAATCTCATCTATTTTATTTTTTTTATTTTTAGGAGATAATCTTATTCATAGGTTCTTTTTGTATATAGAAATCAATATATTTGACATATTCTTTGTAGAAAACATTGTTTTGATTCCGGATAATCTCTGAAGTCTTGTAAACAATTTCTTATTGAAATATTTTTGGGGTTCTCCAATAATTCAATCGGATAAAATCAGAGATATATTATTTAAACAGAGAGTATAGATTGATGTAATGTCCTTTTCCTACAAAACACATCTTTTATCAATTCGACCAATCTGGATCAGTTTGGCAGTTAGAGTAGTTAAGATTTAAAAACGAGATTTGTAATCAAACGGTTGAAAATTTGAAATCTGAATAAAACATTAATATTTCCAATTTTGAAATTCCTTTGACCCTGTTAATCATGATATTATCTAGCAAGCGTGCACTCCGCACTCTACGACTTGTTTGATAATGTATCATGATTAAATTGGTCGACTAGTCCATCCAATTACACTAAAATATCTAAAAATCTTCCCTCATTTTAGTGTAATTCATGATCTACTAAACACAATCACAACAATTAATAAATTTATGCATAAATGAAATATCGTAACGATTGAATTTCACATTATTATATTACACATTCCAAATATTCGAATATCAAGGTATCACTAAGGATTGAACCTATACTATTCACAATGAATATATGAAAATAATATACACATAAATTTACATACTCACTTGTTCTTACTTGACACTATTTTTACTAGCCTTGTGTCTTTATCATTCTTAAGCATATCAAAGCCAAGTCCTAACTTCTTGAAGCGGGTAAACTTTATGCTCAAATAGGTAGTTCTTTTCCTTTTACACCTATATATGCAATTTTCGAAAAGAACTACTAAGAAGATAATCTTCAACCTTCACAACTTGCAGGTCTGAACACATACCTTGGGATAATATACAAATATATTCCAATCTCTAGATGTTAAGCTTTCCATATTGAATTTAGCACCTAACATCGTATTAGATGGGAATTGGGTATCTCAACATGCGAGATTTCAGATGGACTTTAATGTATTCCCTATAGCCGATTTGTGCACAAGATCTCTACTTAACCCTTTGGCTAAATGATCGTCTAAATTATATTGAGTTCTCACAAGCTCTACTGAAATAACATCATGCGTGATGCACTCATGAATCATACTGTGTCTAACACCTAAGTATTTAAACCTGCCTTTGTAAACTTGTCTATAGACATTGGCCAAGGAAGATTCACTATCATATCTGATAGATATAGGTGATATTGGTTTGGGACACAACGAAATTTCATAAATTAAATTTTTTCGCCACTCTGCTTCTTTACTTGGTGCTGCTAATGCCAGAAACTTTGGTTCCATTGTTGAATCAGTAAAACAATTTTGTTTCTTAGATGCCCAAGATATAGCACCTCCCCCAAGTAGAAATACCCATCCACTTGTGGAAGAATGATCTACCATATTGGAAATGTAACTCGCGTTTGAATATCATTCAAGTACAGAAAGAAATCCAGTATAAGTTAAACCATAATTCATGGTTCCTTTCAAATACTTGAATACTCGATTTAAATCTTGCCAATAATGCGAACTAGGATCTCCAGTATACCTACTAACTTTTCCAACAACAAAGGCAATATCTCGACCCCAGCCAGGGGTTCTGCCCCTTGGACCTCGCCAGGGGTTCCGCCCATTGGACCCCGCAAAGGGCTCCGCCCCTTAACCCTATTAATCATGATATAATCTAACAAGAGTGCAGTCCACACTCTACGTCTTGTTTGATAACGTATCATGATTAAATTGTCGACTAGTCGATCCAATTACACTAAAATATCTAACATTCTCTTAAGTCAATCTTTTATACCTTCTGCTCTATTGGAAGCTGAATCATTTTAGAATAACATACATCGACACCATATAAATCCGACTATCACTGATGCTTAAACCTAACACTAGTAATATAGGAAGCGTTTTTGTTTGTGGGAAATACCAAAGTGAATAATCTGAGGGTTCAACAGTATGAACTATAATAAGAAGATTAATCCATAGATTAGCCAATAAAAACAACCATACTCAGGAGATCAATCTATAGATTAGCCAGTAAAAACAACCATACTCAAGATGCCGTTTTATCGTTTAGGCACTACAGATTCTAATATGGGAATCTATCCATCGATTAGCCAAAACCAACACCGTATTCTGGAGGTCAATTTTGTGTGTTGGGCACTAACTCTAATATGGTGATGGATCTATTAGCCAACAACAAAAACAATCATACTAAGAAGGTCAGTTTTATAGGTTAGGAATTAACCTTAATATGGTGATCGATCTATTCATTAGCCAACAATAATAATTATATTTACGAGGCCAGTTTTATAGCTTTGCCGAAGGTGAAGCTAAAATCTTTATTCGAATGGACTCAAACATAAGGATTATGGAATATAGTTTTATTCTGTTAATTTAGGAGAATGAAAATGAGGTATTATCAGAACATGAATAAAAATAAAAACAAATAAAACGAATTTTAGAAAAAACTATCGAACTGCAAAAAAATGATGAGGAAGGGTTTCAGAGCTTAAATAGAAAATGCTCAAAATTCTAATCCAAATTTATACAAATATTTATAAACCAATAGAATACAACACATCAGAATCTGAATACATTTAGAGTTGTTGGGCTATTTAAATAATCCATAAAGTATTTAAATATTGTAGTAGCTGTTTGGGGTCCTAAACGTTATATTTTGCAGCCTAAACCTTTTGACCGGGCCTTTGGCTTTTGTCACATCCTTGACATTCGACTTACTTGTCGAGACCTTCAGTTTAAGTACTTGGAATTCCAAATCCGATATCCGATGTAGCAACAAGGCCCGTTTCGTTTGTCCAGAATAGTTAGGTAGGTATGGGCTTGATGGGCTACATTATCCTCTCCTTATTGGGAATAATTTATCTCTCGAATTCTTAGCTTCATCGGCATCAGCAGCATTGGTAAAAGGCACCATGTGCTTTATGTTCAAGATTTCACGGGTCTTCATATGGCTAAAAAGCTACGACCTGTATGCGGTTGGGTTTATCTTTTCCAAAACTTCGTACGGATCCTCCTTCATTGCTGCCAGCTTGTGTACTCATAGGCAGGATAACGATCTCTGGTAAGTACAGTCCACACGAAATCTCCCTCTTTAAACTCGACTATGTGGCATTTCTTGTCAGTAATGAATTTTTATTCTACACTTGTGCCCTCGAGATGTCTCCTCGTATTCTCGTGGACTTCCCAAGCCAACAATTGCGGTCTCGACCTTGACAGGAACCTTGTTTATAGCTTGGAAGGCCAAGTCCATAAAAACCCGCGGATTATAACTGTATATCACCATAAACGGACTATGCCCGATACTCTTTTTGTGGTGTCTGTTGTAGGAGAATTCAATTTCATAAGTCCTCAAATCACGCGAATTCAAGTTTCCAACCACCTTTATATGCAACATGTTTCCCAAAGTTTGGTTAGTTACCTCTGACCATCCGTATGTGGGTGATAGGTATTGATATAGCTCAGTATTGTATTAGTAAGATATCATAAACTCCTCCAAACATGACCAACAAACTGATGATCTCGGTCGAATATGATGTTAATAGGTAAACCATGCAGACAGTAGACCTCTTTAAATAACATAGTTGTGACGTTCACGGCATCCGTTGTTTTTTTACATGTGATAAATTTAGATATTTTAGAAAACCATTCAACAACCATGAATATAGGATCATTACCTTGTTACATTTTTTGCAAACCGAAACAAAGTCCATGGTCATGTTTCGCCATGGTCCTTCTGGTATAGGTAGTGGACGAGCATTGGAAGTCGTATCCTTCACCATAGAACAAATTTGACACTCGACCACAAAATTGACAACATCCCGCTTCAAGTGAGGACAATAAAACTGGCAAGATATAGAATGCAAGGTCTTATCCCAATGATCATGCCATTCTTTATGCTTATCTTTCACTATCAATAGTCTCAAACTTCTACACGGAATACATAATAAATTTCCTTTAAATAGATAGCCACTGCTCACTGAAAAATCGGTATTCAAACTCACTCCAACATCTTCCATGATAGGACCAAAATACAAACCGGTAGGGAGTAAATATTTCATCATCTCAAACCTAAAAACATGTCATTCCATACGTATCATAATACTTCTCTTGCTCAACAAATCAGCTACATGATTAACTGCTCCCGAAGTATGCTTGATTAGAAAAAGCGAATTGTTGGGTAAATGATGCGTATCGCGCATGGAGTTAGAGAGTTTGTCTTTACTCTATAGATGATTCACTGCATCGTGATCAGTATAGAATCCGAAATCATTGTAGGTTAGGTATGAACTTTAGTGTTTCAAATCTCGAACTACAGCATAGAACTCGATGGTGTAAATGTTGTAGTTAAGTTTGGCCCCACTTAACTTTTCACTGGTGTATGCGACTAGTCGCCCTCGTTGGCTCAGCACATCGTCAATACCCATGCCAGATGCATCATAATACAAATTAAATTATGTAGAAAAGTCATGTAAGACGAGTATAGGTATGGTGGTCAATTGTATCTTAATATCTTCGAATATCGTTGTTGCCTCTTGAATTCAACTGAAGGTTTTATGTTTCATGTAATCGGTAATAAGTGCCATGATATTGCTACGGTTGTCGATAAATCGTCAATAAAATGACACCAACCCATGAAATGATCAAATCTCGGTGATAGATTCCTGTGGTGGTCAGTCATAAATTGCTACTATTTTAGATTCGTCCACTCGCGATCCATCTTTTAATACTACATACCCTAGGAAGATGAGTCAAAAAAGAATGTTTGTTCAAATCTCCATAGAATGTCTCGTACCTCGAAACACATAAGACTTCAGGATGATGTTGTAAGTGAAGTTATTCACTAATGTAATAAATTAGTATGTTATCAAAATAGAAAACCAAGAATTTACCAATAAAAGGATAAAAAAAACTTATTCATAATGTGCATGTAAGTATTGGGTGCATTAGAAAGGCCAAAGTGCATTAGCGTAAACTCGAACAAACCTTCATGGGTTTTGAATGCATTTTTCTACTCGTCTCTCAAGATAGAGGCCTACGACCGAATGAGTGACCTGAAACGACACCTTTAGAAATTTTAGAACATGATGATGGTGTTCAATCCCGGCGACACCATTATATGTCAAGTGCTATCCATGAACTTAAAAGGAAGTGATATGGATTGATTTAACTGTTTAATTAAGGTATTTATCCATAATTTTGCAGGATTACCGAGCACTTTTGGGGATTGGTTTAACAAGGGAAAAAATGACGCGATTATGGATTTGTATCAAAGTTAGGGTACTTCGTTCAAGAGTTATGTCAAGTGGTTCATTCACGCGATGAATGCTCTACCGGATCTAGAAGAGCCCATGGATGTTGTATCCTTGAAGTGCGGGATGAATAGGAAAGGCCCTCTATATGCTAACCTGATACGTTTCAATGACGCCAAAAAATAAGGTTTTGCCTACTCGACTGATGTTGGGCCGTAGGACTCCAAGGCATCGTCGACCGACTAGTGGTAAAGGAGTTATAAAGACCTATAGTTTCCAATAGATTGTCTGAAAAGCTTGATAGCTTACATGATACCAAGTAAAAATATTTTAGTTTTTCAACTAGAACATTTAGTTATGAAATTGATATTTAAAAGACAAGTCATTTTTTCTTTCTCAAGTTATTCATTTACATAAAAAGGACTTTAGAAAAAAAACCATTAATATTCAAAAACTTTTATCTTTTGAATTGAATTCTTAATAAAATGTTTATAAGCACCAAACTAGTGATTTGAGCCTATTATAGTACCTAGTTAAATACTATATTGCACAAATTGCATGATTGGATTTATGATATCAGTGTCAATAGTTTTGACAAAACCAAAGACCTTAAAATGAGAGATGTAATAAACTAATCATAGACCTCAAAACTTGAAGCTACTTTAATTGAGACTTACTCCCTCTGTTTCATAATATAAGTCTTTTTAGAAGAAAGTTTTTGTTTCATAATATATGTCGTTCTCATTTTCCAATGCAAGATTGGTTACATATATTCCACTTTCAGCCAATAAAATAGTTAACCTTCTGCACAAGTTATTAACTTCACCAATCAAATTTATTTTATTTTACTCTTTCACAGTCATTGTTACCTTCTTTAATACCCGTGCAACAATCTTAAACGACTAATATTATGAAACAGAATGAATATTTAACTGAGACTCTTATATTTTAGATACACGTCCCTACAATATTATAATGGCTCTATATCCCCAAAACAATTGTTCAACTATAACCGTCAATGTAATGATATTGAGAATCTTATCTATATCAACAACAACCAATTTTTTTAAATTTTACTATTGAGAGTGAATTTTTCGATCATCAATACATTTTTCGATAGTATTTAATAGGCACATCCATATATTTTCTCTCCAACGACTTCTCGTTATCATCATCATCCACCAATGCTAATGTTGGAACCATTTTTTACAAATGTTTTTTTCTCATCAAATGGGGGTCTTCCACTTCCTATAACTCGTTCTGCTCCTCCATCATAGGGACATCCGCCTTAGTCACCCATTGCCCTCGTTGTCTTCACCCTCGTTAGAGGGACCGTTGGTGCCCTCTTGATGTCTATCGTCGTCAATCCAACGCCTATTTTATCATTGTAGGCGAGGCCGCCTCCGTATGTTTTCCCTTTTGACTTTGGGGCACATCTAGACCAACGCTACTGATGTG
This sequence comes from Limnanthes douglasii subsp. nivea, assembly GCA_036936605.1. Classification (NCBI taxonomy): domain Eukaryota; kingdom Viridiplantae; phylum Streptophyta; class Magnoliopsida; order Brassicales; family Limnanthaceae; genus Limnanthes; species Limnanthes douglasii. The sequence goes on along the minus strand of JAUPFV010000004.1, from coordinate 27,435,666 downwards.
CTTCTTCTTCAAAACCTCTATTACATCAGCGCGCGCAACCACTCTGACGTAGCTACATCATGAGTGCTTCTCAATTATAATTGACCTCATTCGGTCATCTCCAACTCGGGAATTTTCCACAAGCTTGCTGACATAAAATTTACCTACGTGAAGAAAAGTGATGTCTCGACCCGTCATGTAGCGTACGCGGCAACCGATAAAGTTTTTAAAGGGTTGATGGTACCCTCTTCCTTGCTCACTTTACACCAGTTTTGATGCTTAATTTCGTCTACAAAATAAGTCAAATTGGTATTAACACCCTATATCAAGAATTAAAAATATTAAATATCACACGTTAAAGACCACCACTCCTTACACTTTGACATCCACCGCCTGTCCAACTACAAATTATTTAGGGCACTTTGATGCTCCAATTCCCGGACACATATAAAAAGATATTTTCAACTTTAGCTGATTGTGGCAAGTCTACTAGTTTCTTTACCCCGTTAGATCGAGGTAGAAAAAAGGGGAGATGAACAACTTCGACACTTCGGCCACAACCAATAAATTGGTCAAGCACACAAGCTTTCCACTATCATAGTAGTAAAACAACTGTAAGACACCAGTGGAGATAATAGGAAAAATGGTAACAGACAGGTTGGCTTGTGCTATGAAGAGCTACCGACGGACCAGCGAGGAAAAACTAGAAACATAATCCATGGTGGAACCTAAAACCAATATCCCTAACATGCTACAAAATGATATGAAAAAGAAATTAGGAGGCGTACGTACTTATTACGCGACAACGACTTGTGTATATAGACTTAGTATTATGTAAAATTAATCTTTTCCTTTTTGGATTAATAAAGTTATCTATTTTGCATACATTCGTGAATATTTTCCTTATTAATAGGCCGCCAAGGATCAGCAACTACCATAGATCCATCATCAAAACCAGAGATTCACGGTCTCGTATGCTGTGGCACCAGAGTCCGTGTCTCCAATTTTTCCAACACGTTCCTCGTGTTTATGCCTTCACATGTTTATCTGTTGTCGAAGCTATAAACGCCCCAATAACAAATCCAATGTCCTCGATCTCTATGACATATCAACTCTACCAAAATATGCTATTAAACTCATTAAGCTTGGCTAACACTTTGTTCAAATATTCGCACCAACATCGGGATCCAATCCATAAAGCCCCCAAATCTGCTCATTCCTTGACAATTCCCTCGCTGTAATATCGACAATCAGAAAACCAAACAACGAAAAACCTTTAGTTGAATCAGCTTCAACCTGCGCGATCTGTTGTTTAGAAAATATATAAAAGATTAGCAAACATATAAAAAATGAAATGGATTACCTATTAGGTATATAAAACCTATTAGATTTATTATAAATGAAGTATGATGGAATAATTAAGTAAAGACAAAATGAATACTACTCCTTCGGTTCCATTATAAGTGTCGTTTTAAAATTTGTTTGTATTCCATTTTAACTGTCGTTCTCACAAATCAAGGTAGTATTGAATTCATATTTAATTTATGGACCAATCAATTGTAGTTACTTCGTGTCTTGTAAAAGAAGGAGAAAATCATTAATTCTATTAAACCAATTAGACTCTTTGCCTTTTCAATTTTTACGAGAAAAAAATCATTATTGCTTTTATTAATATCTGCGCATAATCCTGAAATGTCATCCAATAAGGAATGGAGGGAGTATAACACTAATATCAAATCAATCTCTCTTCTAGTTTTTGTAATCATACAATCAAAATGTCAAACCAATTCTAAAATCTAAGAAAAAATAATATAGCAAAAAGATCAAAAATTACGAAAATTAATATCACATCTTTAACTATTTTCTTTTGTGGTGTAATCATCGCATATATTTTTCTACATAAATGAGACTATAATGTTATACAACTTCAAAACGAAGAAATTAAAAAATATGTATATATTTTTCAAAACAAAAGCATTTCGTTCTATATTTATCGATCCATGGAATATATCCATATTGGAAAAGCATGTTGTACTAAATGGCCTTCTAAATATAGTTTTTGTTGGCTAACCGATAGAGTCTATAGTGTCCAACCCTCAAATATATTCACTTTGATATTACAAAAAAAAATGTTTTTCATATTTCAAAATTGCGTAAGCTCCTGTCATCGATTGAAATGTTGAGTAGCAGAAGTTACATCGTGTCAGTTCGTTATTATAAAATGATTCATTTTCAAATTGAAGTTTAATCTGAGAAGACGATGATAGCTATATACCGAAACAGCATGAGGTACAAAGGATGGATCTAAAAAATTATGTTTAGTGTCGATCCGTTTTATATAACGATTCATTTTCAAATTGAAAAGAATTTGAAAAAACGATGATAGTTATGTCCGGCTGAATATGAGGTACAAAAGATGGACCTAAAAATTATGTTTTTTCAATTAAAAGGATTGGATTAGGAGATATTTTTTTTTTAAGATGACGCAGATTCAGTAATTTCCAATCCAAACCATATCCAACTCTCTTTGGATCTGTTGTGTTCTTAAAAGATTTCGAAATCCAACTCTCCTCCTATTGAAAAAATATCAATGGATTCATCCGAAATTTAAATGAAAGATAGTATTACATTTTGATTAATTTGATCACGAACGAACGAACGAAAGAAATAAATATATATATATATAACCAATCATTTAACATACGAATGAATGCACATCCCGTTAAGAAAGCAATATATATATATTCTAAAATTAAATACTATAAACCGCCTAAGATTTAACCACATGTCATTTCAATAATAAGATTTAACCACATGTCATTTCAATAATATAAATCTAATAAAAAGATGATATATTTTTGCATTATCCAAAAACATAAAACCGTTAAATATAAACGTCTGTTTTCCTAGTACTTTCTAATTTATAATTTTATTTTATTAATAAATAAATTTGTAGTTTAAATACCAAAATAAATAACTTATATACGAGGGGTAATTTTTTTCGGTCCTGAAAAGTTTGAGATATTTCAAACCACCGAAGTCCGTCTTTTTAACATCTCATTATTTTTTATACATTTTCTAGATGACAGGTGATAAGTGCATTTTATGTCACTTATTACGCTCCATTATTCTTAAAACCGTCGTCGGTTCTCAAGTATTCGTTGTGTTTTAACGTGTTTTTCAGTCATTCTCGTAGGATGGCGAATGTATAAGAGATGGGTAACGGAACGTAAACTTTTGGCGTTAGAATCGATTGGTTATGAACAAGACGATAGAGAGGATGAAACACATTTGGTCAATGACTTGGATCCGGCAGAATAAATAAAGGGATTAAAAAAAAAAAAAAAAAAACGACCAAGGTATTATGCAGAATATAAAGTCGAAAAGGGGATTTTCATTATTTGTTCTTTTTACTAGGTGTGTTACTGTCCAAGAAAGGAGAATAAACCCAAAAGTGGAAAGAATTACGAAATAAAAAAGGGAAGAAACAAGACGATTGGTTACTTGTTTATCCGTAACGAGAGAGAAAAGGAAATTTAATCTTGCAGAATAAGATATTAAAAGACACAAATTAAACATATTATATATAAGTATAGTATATTGTGGGTCCAGTGAAAGAAATTAAACGGATAAGAGCAGTTACGTTATTTCATATAATTATATTATATACTTGTAGTATTGTGGGTTACTAATTATAAAGCCCAGTAAAAAAAACAGACAGTGGGCTTTTAGGTTTTCACTTGCAATTGAATATAAAAAGAACAAAGCTGGTTTCTTTGGAACGGCACAGACGGAAAGAAAGAGGAGAATTGGCGACAAAGAGACAGACCAGCGGCTACTGATAGGCAATTCACGGCGATTTTGGGTTGCAGTAGGTTACTGATCGAATTTTCGGCCACTTACTTTTCTTCCGGCAGGTGACAGCTGCTTGTGGGTTTTCTTTCGCAGCGGAGGTTTTACTCTTAACAAACGATACCGGAAAACCAATTGACGGCAAGCGAACTTTGAGTTTTTTTTTTTTTTGGTTTATTTTTTTTCTATATTTTTTTTAAAATTTATTTTTATTCTTATTTTTATACATCACGCTGTTTTAATTTTTCGATACCCTTTTTAGTTTAATTTTATTCTTATTTTTATTCATTATGCTGTGTTAATTTTCTTTTTATATTTTTTTTAGTTTATTTATATTTTTTTATTTATATTCATTATAAGACTATGTTAATTTTTAAAACCATGATGATGATTTGTTCGATTATGAACTAATCATTGTCATGGAACCCTAGCGGATTTGTTTAAATATTATTTAGGGTTTGATGCTTAATTGATTTTTTGTGAGATATGTTTATTGGTTACCTAGTATGGCTGTGTTTTTTTTTGTTAGATGCGTCGCGAACATCTAGATTGTTTATCTTTAATGACTGCGAAAGTATAATTAAGGGTTAGAACTTGCCATGCTAGCATAGGTTCTTGAATGATTCATATTGTGATTGTTCATGATTCGTAATATGTCATTAACCATATCATGTTATCCTATGTAATCGAAATAGATAACTTGTGCTTAAAACCAATTGTACCTCAATTCATATAGACATATAGGATTGTCATGCATGCGGTGTCTGCTTAACTGCTATTTCTTTTGTGGTTGTTTAAGTGGTTTGGTTTACGTGTATTGAAAGGTAGCGTATTCTGATTTTGTGTTATCTGATTAGTAATCGTAATTATCTTACATATTGATTAAGTATATTAATACTCTAAATAAAATAAACAATGAAGTTAGGGTTCCATGTTTTCTCTCGCATAAGTTAATCTTGTTAGTTAATTTTCTTAGTTATATTCATTCACTCATACTTTATTATTTGTTCCAGCAGTAGTCTAATAATCATACATTGTTGCATAAGTAAATCTTTGTCTTATACACCTAGTCTTCGTGGGAACGATATTTCTTACTTATCACTTGCTACGATTTGACCGCGTATACTTGCGTGAGAAAAGGACTAACAACAGGTGGAAAGTCATATAATTTAATTTGAAAATTAGAAGATTTTATCGCAATTAAATTCAATTTTATCGCAATTAAATTCAATTTTATAGGTGAAATGTACAAAATTTTAAAAGAAATCATAATATTAAAAAAACAAATAAAAGCTATAGATACGTGCATCATAACTTAAAATGCATGTAAACAACTCGTCTAATACAAATACAAAATGTAATATAGTATAACGTTATATTTGAGATAAATTGATACAATATAATGTTATATATCTTAATTAAAAATATAAACCCTAAAGGTGTGAATTTACGATAAATAATGGTAACTCTAGAAATATTTAAATTCAAAATTTTAAAAATAAAAAATTATATAAAAGTGTGAAATTATAACTAAATAACAACCACCTAAAAATATCTAGATATCCAAATTCAGAATTGAAATTTGAATATTATTGGGTTGAGAATCGTGAATAGCTAATAGGAACTTCCATACTAATTGAGATATATTTTTTACTTATATAATATTTTTTATTCCTATGTTTAACGATATGAGATGAAGAAGTTTCGACAATGTGGGTGAACTTTTCGGAGGTTGAACATGACGAACAAGCAGTTATGCTCAAGGTGTATGATTTGCTCTATACAGCCTAGTTCGAAGTGCATGTGGAACTAAGAAATACGCGGTGCGACCAATGATAAGATCTATTTCAAAATTCCTATGGAGTGGAGCTCTGGAATATGTAAGGTGGTTGAGTGGCCAAATAGATCCGCTATAAAGCTATATGGTTCAAGTAGTATACCACCAGATTAGCGTGAGTGGATATAAGTCAATTGAGAGGATTCCAAAATGGTACTTTGTTCGACAGGAGGATTTGTTAAGGTTAGTATATAAGCTAAAGAATATATCTCAACTAGTATGAGGTATTTTGAAAGTGGACTAGAAGCAAAGTCGTGGGGGCCTTCGGGGCCAAAGCGGACAAATATCATACTAATGTTGAGATTTGATTGTTCATACTTATATACGAAAGTAGAATACGAGGTACTCATATTCCTAACAGATGACCTTAAATAACCCCTTTGAACTAGGTCCCTTATTGCGTTTCATATAGTTAAGTATGGCTACTTGTTCGTCATGTTCGACATCCGAGAAATTCACCCATTTCACGTTTTGTGTGGTCTTGGAGCTCTGATAGAATTTGATACGAATATGGGTACCGCATATTCTGCTTATGTATATAACTAAGAACAAACTGATCTTCACACTAGTATGATATTCTCCGTTTTTTGTCCGAAGGCCCACACGTTTTTACTTTTGGACAACTTTCAAAAGGTCTCATACTCATACGTATATACTATTCTTTGTTCCCATGTATAACCGATGTGAGATGTAAGACTTTGGTCGCCACCTTAACATCACCCATAACACTTCTCACATTTCATTGGTTGTTTTTTTTTATGTTCCCCTGGTGTTTACATGCATCTCATAGTTCGCTTCTCGATTGTTATTCATGAATGCAGCAACCCTGAATCGCATCCTCAAAGTTTTGTTGTCAAGTTTTACACAAGCGAGGGTAATTTTGATCTTGTTGGAAACAATATCCATGTCTTCTTCATCAGAGATAAAATGAATTTTCCTAATATGGTCCATTCTCTAAAAACTAACCGAAAGTCTCAAATTTAGGAAAACTGGACAATCCTTGATTTATTTTCACACATCCTAAAAGGCTTGCACATGTTTTGCTTCATGTTTGATGATTTGGGTGTCCCAAAAGATTCCATGCATATGGAAGGATTTACTGTTAACACTTACACTATGATCAACAAGGCCAAAAAAGTACATTATATTGAATTTCATTGGAAACCAACATCCAGGGTTAAATTTATGTTGGAGGAAGAATCATTCTGTCTCGATGGATCCAACCACAACCATGCCACTAAGGATTTGTACGATTTGATTGCGGATGTCGACTATCAGGAGTGAAAACTTTTCATATCAGACAATCGATCCGGCTGATGAAGAAAAGTTTGACTTTGACCCACTTGATGTGACCAAGATCTGGTCTGAAGATACTTTCATTCACATGCTTATCAAGATCCACAAACAAGTTTTTGTTTCCACATATGATAACTAACACCGCTATCGAGATACCATAAATTGTCTCCACAATTTTATTCTCCTTTTTGTGTTAGAAGTAAGACAGGCTCAGTACATTTTTCTTCAACAAAATTGGCTTTCTCCTCAACTTGAATTTCTGAAGTGCGGCATTCAGAAGCATAGTGACCATATTTTTGATAATTGTAACACTTAATATTTGATTTGTCATACCTTGAGGTGTATCTTCCTCTTCCACGACATCTTGAATTTCTTATCTTGTATGGTCTTTCATCAATTTGATTGTTCTTCCTTTGTTGGCCGCATTCTCTTCCTTGTCCATATACATATCTACGTCCACGTCCACATCCTCGTCCATGACCTGTTCGGCTTCTTGCATATCTTTCATCATTATTTTTTAAATATAACTTTGCTCGTAAGTCTTGTTCAATACACTCATTACTCTTTAATATTTTGTCTTTATGGGCTTGTAATGATCTCATAAGCTCATCAATCATCATATTATCTATATTTTTAGCCTCTTCGATTTCCACAACTTTGTAACCAAATTTAGAGTCAAGTGAACGAAGGATTTTTTCTATGACGTGAATGTTACTTACTTCTTCACCATTGCTTTTCATTTGATTGACAATGGTTAGAATCATGGAAAATAATCTAAAATGGACTCGGAACCCTTCATTCTCAGCCCCTCAAACTCGCCACGAATTCTTTGTATCCAAACTCTCTTCATTTTAGCATCTCCACAAAAAGAAGTTTTGAGACTATCCCATAATTTATTTAACGTTGTTGTGGAAGCCACCTTTTGTAACATAGTGTCATCTATGATGTGGATTAATTTCAACTGAAGGTAATTTTGTCTAAAGTTTGGAGGTATTTCAAGGGTATTTAATGTTTGGCAGTTACAAGCTTTAAGAGACCTTCCCCATTCATTGCCATGGGATCGGATGCTGATGCATCTCCAGAGAAGCTAGTAGACCGACGAAGAGGTCGTTTGGTGAAAGGGCAGACTCCAAAAACTACACCTTCCAAGTCTAGGGCTGAAAATAAAAATATAGGGTTAGAAGCACCCATTAAGATTCCCAAGGACAAGTTGTCCGGTCCGGAGGCAACCAGTTCAAGTCTCCGGAAAGAAACCTCCGGATCTGAGCCCCAGCCGGAGTCTAGACCATAGGAAGACAGTAATGCCCAACCTTCCGGAGGGCCTGCTGAGTTAACCACCAGTTCCTCTCACCCAAAACAACTGATAATCCTTCCATAATAATGGAAGAAGTTCTGGAGGACTCTATTGAAGAAGCCCCTTTTGAGTCCGACGTCCCCGGGAAAACAAGTGAGACTGCTGCTGCCAAGAAGGACAAGGGCAAGGAGACGCTATGTTTAAAACATCCGGATCTGCCGGAGAGCCTTGTGGGAAAAGTGGGACCTTGCTTCCATAAGGTAAGTGTCAAATACATGCTAGCCTTGTAGAAACTTAATTACGCTTTCTCTAAGGGAAATATGCTAATTTCTTGTCAAATCAGATCAAAAGAAAAAACGAAAAGGAAAGCACAAAAAAGAAAAGCGAAATCAAAGACACAATTGTTAACGGAGTTCAGCAAATTATGCCTACGTCTCCGGACCTGCTGCAGATCGATTTTATTAGGAAGAACTCAGTGACTGCCGTTTCTGGTGAATACACAAAAACCCTAACACTAGGTTTTATAGAGACTGTAACACTTAAAAAGGAAAAAAATATATTACAGTCCTTATTGTGTAATTTATAACCCCCTAAAATTACACTGTCTTTTCAATTCACTCCAGTTCTCTTTAATGTGCTTAGCACTTGCCTCATCTCCACTGTCTTCACATTCTACTTGAAGGTTATGATACATTTTACTCAAGTGATGGCAAGCACTGGCTTCATTGGAAATGTAGATAAGTTCTGGAAAAACTTAACAATCTCCCACTTGAAGACTGGTTTCAACCTGTCTTCACACCTTGATATATGCAGCAGATCTTTCTGGTCTTATTACTCTTGTAGACCAACTGAAGATGAACACAACTTCAGTTTTTCAATGGCTACTGTCTTTGTCAACATATCAGCTGGATTCTTGCTTCCTTGGATCTTTTCCAGTATTAGCACCTCATCTTCCAATAAAGATCTAATGAAATGATAACGAAGACTGATGTGCTTGGTTCTTGAATGAAATGTTGAATTCTTCGCCAATTGAATTGCACTTTGACTATCACTATGCAGAACGTTGTTATTCTGTTTGAATCCCAACTCGGTTAACAAACCTTGAAGCCATATCATCTCTTTACTGGCTTCGGTCACTGCTACATACTCAGCCTCTGTAGTTGATAAAGTGACAATTTTCTGTAATTTTGACACCCAACTAACAGCTGTGGTTCCAACAGTAAATATATAACCGGTAGTGCTTTTCCGGTGATCAACTTCACCTCCAAAATCTGCATCTACGTAGCCTTGTACCTTTAACTCACCCTTACCAAAGTACAAACACTTTTCTATGGTACCTAGTAGGTACCTCAAAATCCATTTGACAGCTTCCCAATGAATTTTCCCTGGGTTTGACATAAACCTACTCACAACTCCCACTGCATAACTAATGTCTGGTCTCGTACAGACCATTGCATACATCAAACTTCCAATAGCTGAGGCGTAAGGAACCTTAGCCATGAAGTCTTTTTCTTCATCCGTCTTAGGGGATTGATCCTTGGATAAATGAAAGTGACCTGCCAATGGTGTACTAACTGGCTTTGCATCACACATGTTAAATCTCTTCAAAACGCGATCGATGTACTCTGACTGAGATAACTGCAAAACTTTTCTATGCTTATCTCTTATGATTTGAATTCCAAGAATCTTCTTCGCCGGACCCAAGTCCTTCATGTCAAATTCTTTTGACAATTGTAGCTTCAATCTTCTAATATCATCCATATCTGAACCTGCTACTAACATATCATCAACATAGAGTAGCAAAATAATATAACTGGACTTACATCTTTTAAAATAGCAATAGTGGTCCGCATTACACTTCTGAAAACTTTCTTTGTGTATAAAACCGTCAAATTTCTTGTACCACTGTCTTGAAGCTTGTTTTAAACCGTACAAACTTTTCTTAAGTCTGCATACCATGTTTTCTTTCCCTTCTTTTAAGAAACCTTCTGGTTGATACATGTATATCTCCTCATCCAAATCCCTGTGAAAAAATGCAGTCTTTACATCTAACTGTTCAAGATAAAGGTCTTCAATGGCAACAATACTCAACACTGATCTAATAGTATTGAGATTCACAACTGGAGCAACAATATCGGTGTAATCAATTCCTTCCTTTTGCTGGAACCCTTTGACAACTAGTCGTGCTTTGTATCTCTTAGAGCCATCATGCTCATCTTTCACCCGATACACCCATTTGTTATGAAGTGCCTTCTTACCCATTGGTAACTCAGTTAGGTCCCATGTATCATTTGAGATTAAAGACTTCATCTCATTTTTCATAGCAAACTCCCACTTACTAGCATCACTGGTCTGGCAAGCTTCATCATAGCATTCAGGTTCTCCTCCACCGGTAAGTAACAGATAGTTCAAGTATCTCCTATTGGGTACATGGGGTCGGGAAGATCTTCGCAAAACAGGAACTGCCTCGGTCGGCTGTAAGGTATCGGATTGCTGTCGATCGGTTTGTCCAACGGACTCTCCTTGTTGAGGGGTTAATCTGATCGGCTCTAATTCTTGACTATCTGGGACTCCCTCGATATCTGCAAATACTGATTCATACGGATTTGAGTCATTTGCTTCAGTTTTATGTCTGTCCTTGTACATCACTGTTTCATTGAAGATCACATCTCTGTTTCGTATCATCTTCTTGTTCTCCTCATCCCAAACACGATAACCGAACTAATCTTCGCCATAGCCGATCAGGAAACATTTTTTCGATTTCGGATCAAGATTGTTCCTGCCTTGGTCACTTATATGAACATATGTTGTACAACCAAAAACTCTTAGATGTGATAATTTTATATCCTTACCACTCCATACCTCCTCAGGTATTCGATGTTCTAAGGGAACCGACGGGCCTCGGTTAACCAGGTAAGCCGATGTGTTGATTGCTTCTGCCCAGAACTGCTTCGGTAAACCAGACTGTATTCGAATGCTTCTGGCTCTTTCTGTCAACGTTCTATTCATACGTTCGGCAATACCATTGTGTTGAGGCGTACCTGGAACGGTTCTCTCCATCCTTATACCTTGCTCATAGAAAAAGTTCTTGAATTTGGTGTCCTCATATTCACCACCATTATCAATTCTCAGCTTTTTAATCTTCAGACCTGTCTCATTCTCAACCATAGATTTCCATCTCCTAAAAACATCAAACACTTCAGATTTATGCTTCAGAAAATAAACCCATACCTTTCGAGAATGATCATCGATAAAGGTCACGAAATAGTGTTTCCCTCCTATAGATGAAACAGTTGTTGGCCCCCAAACGTCAGAGTGAACAAGCTCCAGCCTTTCTTTCTTTGGGGTTCTACCACTCGTCTGAAAACTGACCCTTTTCTGTTTTCCAAGTATGCAATCTTCACACATGTCTATATCGACTGACTTTAGACCTGGAAGCTTCCCATTCGAGTACATAATTTTCATACCCTTCACACTCATATGGCCAAGCCTCTGGTGCCAAACATTTGGATTTTCGTTTCCTGCTGCTATTGCAATTGAACAGCTCGTCTCTGCTGTCTTGTAAAGAGTACCACTCTTATTTCCGCGAGCAATCGTCATTGCTCCCTTTGAAATTTTCCAATTGTCACCATAGAAGATCGTACTATAGCCTTCGCTAGCCAACTGACCTACTGAGATTAAGTTCTTTCTCAGACTGGGGATATGTCTGACATCTTTCAGTTCCCATACAGACCCATTCAACTTAATCTTCACAGTACCTTTACCAATAATATCACAAGGTTGATCATCACCAATATATACTTTTCCAAGGTTACCAGGGACATACCTCTCGAAGAATTCTTTCTTCGAAGTCGCGTGAAACGATGCTCCGGAGTCTAATATCCAAGACTCTTCCTTGCTTTCTAAGGAGCATATTAACGCATCATCTCCTATTGAAGTGATATTTGCCTCTGTCTTCTTCTCTTGTTCCTTTGGTTCTCTCTTGCACTGATATTTTAAGTGCCCGGTCTTCCCACAATTCCAACACTCCATGTTTCTCAACCCCTGGGAATTTTTAGGATTCCTAGACTTGGACCTCCAGTCCCTTGATTTGCCTCGGTAGTTCGACTTACCACGTCCATATACTCTGGTTGAATTTCTTCCTCTCGATTCTGTATGTAAGACTGAGGAGATTGATGACTCACATGATTCTCTCCTTCGAATCTCTTCACTGAGAACTAGGTCACGAACATCATCAAATTTCAACTTATTGCTTCCTGATGAGCTACTCACCGCAGTGACAGTAGCATTCCAACTATCTGGTAGTGAAGACAACAGTATCAATGCTCGTATTTCTTCATCAAAATCAATTTCAACTGAACTCAACTGGCTTGTGATTGTATTAAGTTCATTGAGGTGTTGAGCTACCGAAGCACCTTCCATCATTCGCAAATTGAATAAACGCCTCATCAAGTGAACTTTGTTAGATGCTGATGGCTTCTCATACATACTGGAGAGAGCCTTCATAAGACCTGCCGTGGTTGTTTCCTTTAGTATGTTAAAAGCAACGTTGCGGGATAGCGTCAATCGGATGACTCCAAGAGCTTGTCTATCAAGAAGTGTCCATTCTTCATCTTTCATACCTTCTGGTTTCTTTTCTGAGAGGGGTTGATAAAGTTTTTTCTGGTACAGATAATCTTCAATCTGCATCTTCCAGAACCCAAAATCTACACCATCGAATTTTTCGAGTCTCACCTTTCCTTCGTCTGTAGCCATTGCTCCCACTCAAATCTGATTTCCTTTGGATTGCTACCAACTTGGCTCTGATACCAGTTCTTAGGGAAATATGCTAATTTCCTGTCAAATCAGATCAAAAGAAAAAAAGAAAAGGAAAGCACAAAAAAGAAAAGTGAAATCAAAGACACAATTGTTAACGGAGTTCAGCAAATTATGCCTACGTCTCCGGACCTGCTGCAGATCGATTTTATTAGGAAGAACACAGTGACTGCCGTTTCTGGTGAATACACAAAAACCCTAACACTAGGTTTTATAGAGACTGTAACACTTAAAAAGGAAAAAAATATATTACAGTCCTTATTGTGTAATTTATAACCCCCTAAAATTACACTGTCTTTTCAATTCACTCCAGTTCTCTTTAATGTGCTTAGCACTTGCCTCATCTCCACTGTCTTCACATTCTACTTGAAGGTTATGATACATTTTACTCAAGTGATGGCAAGCACTGGCTTCATTGGAAATGCAGATAAGTTCAGAAAAACTTAACACTTTCATCCATACAGCCAAACTGGGTCGGATGCGAACAAAATGGGGGATCCCAGAGAATGCCAAAGTGAGGATACCGGTGGATCCGGAGATACCGATGGATTGCAAGCTCAGTGAGATATTTTTCTTCACTGAGCTGTTCAACTGAGGGCTAAGGTTTCCCCTAAACCCTGAGATCGTCAAATACTTTCACCTCATCAAACTCTGCCCAAGCCAATTAAGCCCCAACGCTTGGTATACCTTCATGGCCTGTACTATGGCCTCCAGGCTCTCCGGAATCCCTCTTCCAATGGAGCAGTTCGCAGCTTTGGCTAGCCTTCATAGAAACCACGTTATCCTTTTCTATCATTTCAACATGGGTGATGATTACAAGGCAGTGTACGACCTGCTTGAGTCAGAAAGGAACTGGAAGACTCAATTCTTGTTTATTAGTGGTGCTTGGGAGAATGGGAGGAAGATTAAAACCGGTGTCAACCTAAGCCCACTTACCACCAGATGGCGAAGTGATGGTAAGAATCTCATCTCCATCTTTACTTATAACAAATTTGTTTGTCTAACTTGTCTTCTTTTGTTTTTTGGTAGTGCTTCCTAAGGACTTCAATGATTACTTAAAGGCTAGGCAGACCACTTGCTCCAAGCTAAATGCTTGGGCTGCTGAGAAGTGGGGAAACCACTTCCACAACGCTTTTACCGGAGGCAATCTAACAAAATCCTACCTTTGGAATGCAACTGACCGGAGGGACTTATCTTGGGAGGAATTAACGACTCCACCCCTCCGGATGTAATCCTTAGGAGGACAGATGAAAAGGATGAGAAGCTGTCTTTGCCAGGTAGAGCTAAATTCCCAAGCAAGATGAATGGGCAAGAAGGGCAAAGGCAAGCAAGGTATGGTTGAAGCCAATCCTACCGAAGTAGAGGAAGCTGCTCCAACAAACCCAGAGGGACCAGACCAGGGACAGATTGATGTTGCTCTTCTACAAGTAGTGGAGCATGAAAGTACTAGAGAAGTGGTTGGATCTCCAAAACCCTCAAAGGCTCCTAAGAGAGACAGGAAACAAGGAGTAGAAAGCAAGGATAGGGAGGCCAAGAAGAAGAAAACCTCCAAAGGTGATGAAGTTTCTCTCCGGCCTCCGGAGCCTCTTCCTTCTGTTGACCCTACTGACCCCACTCAAGCAGAAGAGATCCCCGGTGAATTTCAAAACCGGAGAGGGTGCAGGAGGGGATATCAGCATTGATGGCGCCGACATCAGTGGGCTTGAAGGGATTGGTCTTTACTTCGAAAACCTCCCAAAAGACGACTTTGATGTGCCTTACCTCCCCCGAAGTTCTTCGAACATCGTCACATTCAATAGTAAGTCTTTTTCTGTCTCAAGTGAAAGAGATGTCATCGCTCACTCCATATTGAGTAAAGTCCAGCTAGTGCTTATTTTGGAGAAGCAAGTACGAAATCAGTCAGTAACATCATTAATACCCTTAATTCTGACAAAGAGAAATTGTCTAACGACCTCCTCACTGCCAATCAAAATACTGATGCATTGAAGAGGGAAAATGAGGAGTTGAAGAAAATCCAGGAGGATTGGGCCACAAAGCTGGCCACTTTGGAAGAAACTATCAAAGAACTCCAATCAAAGCAATCCGACTTGGAGAAAAATCTTTCTTCTTCAAAAGATGAGGTGAGGGCTAAGGACAAGGTCATTCAGACTTTAACTAATGACAAGATCTCGCTCGAGGATTCTGTGTCCAAAGCTGCACAAGAAAAAACTGATTTGCTAAAGGAGCAAGAGAAAACAATCCAAGCTAGGATTGATGCTTATACCAACAGAGTGATAGACACTCAGGAGGAAAAGTATGTTGAAGTGAAGTCGGACATGGTCTTGCTCTTTCATGAGAAATTCCCGAAGAGGACGCTGGGATATTTATGGAGTTTTGTAGTGTATGAAGACCTCCCCTTCCACACAATGGCTGATGGTGACAAACATAACTACTCCAGTGGCTGGGATGACACAACCGATGAAAAAGAGAAAACTGGGGAGAGTCCGGATGAGGAAGATGATAACCCCAAGAAGAAGAAACCAAGTGAGGCCGGGTCATCTAAGAAAGCTCAGTCTTAAAGTATCAACTATAATTCTTTTATTTTTTGTGATTGAACCAAAGTCCTTGGATGGCCAAGGCATTTTTTGTAATCGTGTCCGGCTCCTGTCCGGATAAACTTTTTTGTTTGAAAACTCAAAGTCCTTGGGTGGACAAGGTACTTCGTATATCTTAATGGGCAATTTTACTTTGCACAAACTTGCATTGTTTCATAGTTTTTCAGCTTCGGTGGTTAATGTTTAAACAACCCTTAGTTAGTTTGCCTGCATTTTAAAGTGAGAGTGTTTAAATTCTCCGATGACAAATATTTAAGTAGTCATCACTCTATCAATTCAATTCGATCTAACATAGAAAATTTCAAGGAAAACACTAACTGAAACACTCCGAATCTTTTAAAAAGGTCGAATTTTATTGAAAAGCATGGACACCTCATTAAAACCTCCCCGCGCCACCAGGGTAGGAAAGAGTATGCCCCCCAAATATTTACATGAACTTTTAAACAAGTAAATATTTACATAGCTTTCATTCCAAGTACAACCGGAGGTGTTCAATGTTCCAGGGGTGATTCAAAACCCTTCCATCCTTATCTTGAAGCCGGTATATCCCAGGCTTAAGCTTTTCACTAACCATATAGGGTCCTTCCCAAGTTGGAGCTAGCTTTCCGAAATGCTTCTCCTTAGTGTGTAGGAAGACTTTCCTCAATACTTTATCTCCTAGCTGAAAATCCCTTCTTTTAACTTTGGAAGCAAACCTGCTTCACATCAGGCCTTGATAGTGTGTGGCTCTGAGGTGAGCCTTAACTCTTCTTTCCTCCATCAAGTCAAGTTGGCCTCTTACTGCCACTTCGTTAGCGTGTTCGGAGAAATTATGAACTCGAAAGGAAGGAAGATTAGCCTCTATGGGAGCTATGGCATCCATCCCATACACTAGAGCAAAGGGAGATTCTTGTGTTGCAGCCCTATGAGTGGTTCGGTAGGCCCATAATACTTCTTGTAGATAACTTGGCCATTTTCCAGCAGCTCCCTTTAAATTCTTTTTAAGACCGGACAAGATGGTCCTGTTAGCCACTTCAACCTGACCATTTGCTTGTGGGTGGAAAGGAGAAGAGAAGCAATGTGGTATGCCTTTAGATGTGCAACAATTCTCCATTTCCTTGTTGTCGAACTGTGGCCCATTGTCTGTGGTTATCTTTTGTGGAATTCCAAATCTGCAACAAATATTGGATAAGATGAATTTTATAACAGCTTTCGATGCTGTACATGCCAATGGAGCTGCTTCTATCCACTTGGAGAAGTAATCAATAGCAACGATTATAGTTCTGTACCATCCAGATGCCATGGGTAGAGGCCCTACTAATTCGAGCCCCCAATGAGCAAAAAGTATTGGTTGAGAAATTGATTATAAAGGGATAGCTGGGATATGAATATCATTGCTGTATCTTTGGCATGGGTCACACTTTTTTACCAACTCCTTAGCATCTTGCATTATGGAGGGCCAGTAGTACCCAGCTAACAAAACTCTTCTTGTTAGAGCCCTGAACCCACAGTGGGCTGATCTCTCACCATCATGTAGTTCGGAGAGCACTATTTGGGACTCCTCGACTCCCAGACATCGTAGGAGGGGTTTACTATAGGATTTTTTATAAAGAACATCCCTTAGGATGACAAAACCACGAGCCTTGTATTTTATTTTTCTTGCCACTGCTTTCTCCGGAGGCAAGATGCCATCTGAGAGATATTGAAGGATTGAAAATCTCCAATCTTGGGGTGTTTTTACTTGTATATTCAAACTTTCTTCGTCCTTATCCGGAATGATTTGAATAGATGGGCACTCTTGCACATGTATCCAAGGGTAGGACTCAGAGTAGGCTACGGTTGCCAAAGAGTCTGCTAGCGTATTTACCGTTCGGGGTATGTGCTCATACGTGATGCTTTTGAAATTGAGTGCCACTTCTTTAAGAATGAACAAGTACTTAATCAGTTTCTCTTTCTTGGCTTTGGATTGACCTTGTGCATGATGGAAAAGAAGTTGAGAATCACTCATTAACTTGGCCGTTTTAGCTCCACATATGAGATCTAATTTTAAACCAGCTATAGCAGCTTCATATTCAGACTCATTATTGGAAGCCCTGAAGGAAAAACATCTAGCTTGGTACATTCTGTCACCGTACAAAGAGGTTAAACATATCCCAGCACCACATCCCAGGGTACTTGATACACCATCAGTCCGGACGACCCAGACTTTTTTTTATCTTTTACACCGGTTGCTTGCTTAGTATCCCTATCTGAATGCAATTCAACTAAGAAATCAGCCACAGTTTGGGCTTTGACTGCTGTTCGAGGAGAAAAATCAATATCATAGTCTCCCAGCTCTACTGACCACTTGGTCATTCTACTTGAAATGTCAACTTTTTGGAGAACATTTTTCAAAGGAAAAGAAGTCCGGCCGATGATAGAATGAGCCTAAAAATAGGGCCTCATTTTCCTTGCAGCAATCACCAGGGCCAATGCCAATTTTTCAAGCTTCAGATATCATTTTTCTGCATCTATCAAGCTTTTGATGATATAGTGCACCGGACGAGGATAATTGTCCACCTATCTTACCAATACTGCACTTATTGCACAATCAGAAACGGTTAAATACATATAAAGGATTTCTCCATCAACAGGTTTAAACAGAGTCTTGCGGGAAGACAAATGCTTCTTAATTTCATCGAAGGCCTCATCACACTTCGGGGACCAGTTGAAGTCCTTTGCACCTTTCAAAGTTTGAACAAACGGGGCACACCTATCCGAACACCTTGAAATGAAACGGTTTAGTGCAGCCAGCCTCCTAGTCAATCGTTGTACCTCTTTAATATTCCGAGGAGGCTCCATTTGCAGTAAAGCATTAAGCTGATCTGGATCAGGTTGTATCCCTTTCTCACTTATCACATACCCCAAAACATTTCCGGACTGCACTCCAAAAACGCACTTTTCTGGGTTTAACTTTAAATTTACTTTCACCAAGTTGGCAAAAGTTTCTTGGAGATCTGCCAAGTGTAGCTTTTCGTCCACACTTTTCACCATCATGTCATCGATGTAAACTTCCATGTTTCTTCCAATTTGATCAGCAAAGGCCTTGTTTACCAACCTCTGATAAGTAGCCCCATCATTTTTTAACCCAAACAACATTACTTTGTAACAATGGAGGCCCCTATCAGTAACAAATGTAGTGTGTTCTTGATCCTTTGGATCTACTTGAATCTGATTATACCCGGAGAAGGCATCCATAAAGGACAACAGCTTGTTTCCAGAAGTGGAGTCCACCAACTGATCAATTCGGGGACCAGATATAAATCTTTTGGGCAAGCCCTATTGAGATCTGTGAAATCGATGCACATACGCCACTTGCCATTTTTCTTTTTTACCAACATTAGATTGGTTGTCCATAAAGGGTATTGAGATTCCTTTATGTGCCCTATTTTAGTAAGTCAGTCAACCTCTTGAACTATAACATCATCCTTCTCCTTAGAAAAGGCTCTCCTCCTTTGTACAACAGGTGCTATGTCTCTTCGGATGGATATCTGGTGTGATATAATGTTTGTTGGTACTCTGGTTACATCAGCATTGCACCAAGAAAAGACGTATTGATGGTCTTTCAAGAAATGTAACATTTTACCCTTTAATTCCGAAGTCATCTTGGATCCTATCTTGACATTTCTTCCTTCAGCCAGAGAGTGAGTTTCAACTTCTTCAACCGATATTAAAACACCAGGAGTCTCTCTGGGTCATCAATTTTACCCTCTCCCAGAGGGCCCCTCAAACTGCTATTCTTCATTTATCTGGACTGCCCCCAATGTTCAAGGGGCTAGTGCTGTCGCATAACACTCCCTTGCTACCTTTTGGCTGCTTCGAACAACTTCCACTTGTCCCTGCACATCATACTTCAAACACTGGTGGACTGTTGAAGCCACATCGTGCATTCTGGAAAGCCAAGATCTCCCCAGAATAGCATTATAACAAGTGGGACAATCCACCACAATAAAACGTATTCTAACCATCTTTTTAAAAGGGCCTTTGCCCAACAAAAACTCCTCCTCGAACTCTCCGATCACATCTGCTGAGCTTCCAGTGAAACCCACAATTGATCTGTTCGAACGTTGAATTACTGCTGGATTCTTCATTTTTTGTAGGAAGTCAAAAATAGAATATTGGCTGAACTTCCGATATCCACCAAAATTCGTCTTATATTATTGCCTCCAATTGATGCTCCTATAACAACAGCATCTTCATGTGAACCAGCAATATCCCTCAAGTCATCCTCGTCCAAAAACAATAAAAGAAAAAGGAATTTGCAATTGATAGGAAGGCACGCCTCCTTCAAGCTGGGTAGCTAAAGTAGGAACGTGCCTCTTTCTTGAAGAAGCAGTCGGTGCAGTCATGGTGTCCCCTCCGAATATTGTAAGTGACTCAAAAAAGTTAATAAGTCCGGACACCGTTTTGCAATGCTCCATGATAACACACACTTTATTTTGGGTTGGATCAGGGTCCAAGTATTCTGACTCTATATCGATCCTTTCGATTATCACCATAGCCCTATCTGGAGCCGATGTGCCTGCATTGTTTGGACCATCCTGATGAGCGCTATCCGGCCTATTTCCACCTCTTCTTTTAACATACGCCCCCAACTTTCCTCTTTCAATCAAATTATGCACTTCTTGTTTCAACACAATACAATCCCCAGTGGTATGACCAGTATCAGGATGATACTGGCAGAAACAATTATTACGGCTCTCCCTAGGAGACTGTAATGCAGTCGGCTTCTGTAGTGTACTTCGTCTTTTGTTTTGTCATAAATGGTGGCTACATTTTCTTTCAAATCAGCAAACCACTCCGGTTGAACCCAAGGCCCTCGTTTATTTCTAGATTTCTGACTCTGGGCTGGCGCTGGCTAAGACGGAGCTTTGGCTCTGTTATGACCCTGCCCGGCTTCCTTAGCCTTGTTCCCGGACTGGTTTTTGTTTGAATTTGGTGCAGCCGGAGCAGACCTCACCTGCCTGTGCACCCTAGTTTTCTTTATTTCATCTACATTAATCTGCTTTCCGACCTGATTCAGCAGACCTCCCCAAGTCATGGCCTTTTTTCTGGTTACTGAATTAGCCAAATTTCCAGGGTTTAAGCCCTGTCTCAGAGAAGCTATTGCTAATTATTCAAAGCAATCAGCCAATCCATTTTTGGTATTTAAAAAACGACTTATGTATTCCTTTAAAGATTCGTTTGGTTCTTGGGCCCAATGGATAATCGTGTCTCCATTGCCCTTCACTTCCTTACTTCCAACAAACTGCCTCCGAAAGGCCACCCAAAAAGTGTCAAAATTTCTGATGCAACCCTGCGGAAAACTATTGTACCACTTCAGAGCACTCCCTGTAAAAGATTAGGAGAATGCTCTACAAAGTAGCTTGTCGTCATCATCAACATTCATCATAAATTTTTTGAATTGTTCTAAGTGGGTATCCGGGTCTTTACTACCATCATATTTTTCCATTTTTGTACTGTCAAACCTCTTAGGATGCTTCCCAGACAGTATTTTGGAGGACAATGGAGATTGTCTCCAATTCCAGCCACGACTGAAAACCGTATCTTCGTTAGGAGTTGCAAAGATACCTGGTTCATCGTGGAAGACAAAATGATCCATTAAAAATCGATCTACATGTCTGCGCCATGACTATGAAACGATCATTTGCCCAGATTCCTCTTCAACCTTCCATGCCTATCCCTTTTTCTTGAGTAATTCTTGACCAACTTTTGTTTCTTTTTAGAACGGCATTCATCACTGCTCGATGACAAGAATTCTTCGACTCCATCTTCATTTGAGGAGCTACTGGAAGATTCTGAGTCTCAATCAGAGATCTCCACCGGTGAGACTTTTTTGAGCTAGCATGAGTCTTTTTTGCACTCACATGGGTTTTTGATGGCTCATGCTCCCTTGGATTGTCGGTATGATGAGCTACTGACGCCTTAGACTTCTCTTTTGTGCCCATCTCTGCCCTCTTAGCAGCCCTGAGAGCTTCTATTTCAACTTTTAACCTATCTCGGTCCTCAATCGTATATTCATCATTCTCACCCACTACTTCGGCCAAAGCTGGTGGTACTTCTTGTACATCCGGATTCATGCGAACTGGTTTTTTCTGATGATTTTGAATGCTAGATTCAGGCACTTTCTTCTCCCACTGTGGTCGCCAATTTGATGTGGATTAATTTCAACTGAGGGTAATTTTGTCTAAAGTTTGGAGGTATTTCAAAGGTATTTAATGTTTGGTAGATCGTAGTGAGAGATTTGAGCTGCCTTGTTGTATTTAATTTTCATTTTACCCTTATTAAATGAAAGTGGTTAGGTATTTATACCCTTAACCTTGGTTCATATGGGCTTTCGGGTCATAATCATGAATTTGGGTCGATTTCAAAGACCCATTAGTTCTTAAGCATGTAGGTAATTAGCTTAGTCATGGAGTGATTAAGTTTTTAATACGTTAGTTCAATATTAGTTCAGTTCGGATGTTCAGTGGGTGGATCTTGTCCAAATTTCCCCTGTCCGATCCTCATAATGAGTGGTGATAAAATCTGGACTCATCAGTAACCCCTTTTTAAGTTGCCTTGGGTTCAGACTGAGTGGTTTTCTGAGTTAGGGGAAAATGTGGCCAGAATCTATGATAAAACTAAGAATGAAGTGCACTTTCGAAAACCGACAGCCTTGCAGTCCCCAGAGAGAACCGGAACACATGTTTTTGCCAATATCATAATGATATAGGCCATGATACTCAGGATTGCATAGCATTGAAACATGAGGTCCAGAAATTTATTGAGATGGACAAGTTGGGGGCCTATGTGAAAAAGAAAAGTGGAAACATACCAGATAATGCTCCATAGACGGGCCCTTCGAATAATCCTGGGACTTCTGCACAAGAGGGTGCAATGGTGATAGTTGAAAGATTTGATGTAGACTCTGAGTATCTGGATCCGGATCCAGATCGAAATCAAGTGGAGGTAAAAAACTAATACAGTCTCCGGACTGATCAGCTTCTTCGAATCGTTAACCACTTTTGGAGGAGATACTGTGACTGCACCTACCACTTCATCAAAGAGGAGGTATGTTTACAATTTGGCCACCTAATTGGAAGGTGGGATGTCCTCCCACCAATGCCAACCCCCATTCCCATTCATAGTTTTTGATGAGGATGACCTGGGGGACATTGCAGGACCTCATGAGGGTGCGGTGGTCATAGGGGCTTCAATAGGGAGAAATGATATACGCTGAATTCTGATTGATACGAGAAGTTCGGCAAACATCCTATTCTTAAGCTCCTACAAGAAAATAAGGAATATAGTGGTTATTCAACAAACGAACGGAAACATCGTAGGCTTCACAAGGAGTTCTGTAGATGTAATTGGGGAGTTCAAAGAGGAAGAGTTGTTGGGAAAAGGGGGCCTTTAAAAAGATGGTAAGAGTACTATTTGTTGTGGTGGATTGCCCCACATCGTATAACACAATTTTTGGAAGGTCTTGGCTTTCCAGAATGCATGATGTGGCTTTAACAGTCCATCGGTGCTTGAAGTATGTTGTTCAGGGACAAGTAAGTGTTGTCCGGAGTAATCAAAAGATAGCCATGGAGTGTTATACAATAGCTCATGCTCCTAAAAATCTAGGGGCAGTTAGGATTAACAAGGATTAACAGCTACTAGAGCCTTCAACTGAGGAAAGTGAAATTGATGATCTTAGGGAGGCCCCCAGTGTTATAATACCTATTGAAGAGGTTGAAACTCACTCCCTCGCAGAGGGAAAGAATGTTAAGATTGGTTCCAAGTTGGCACCAGAGTTGAAGCATCAGTTGTTGTCCTTTTTGATGAATAATATACATGTGTTTGCAAGGTGCAACAGTGACGTTAGTGGGGTACCAGCAGATGTTATTTCACACAAATTGTCCATCCGGAATGATGTTGCACCAGTTGTACAAAAGAGGAGAGTTTTTTCCAAGGAAAAAGCAGATGTGATTTTTTAAGAAGTTAACCGATTAACCAAGATGGGTCATAATAAAGAATCTCAGTACTCTTTATGGACTGCCAACCGCGTGTTAGTCAAGAAAAATAATGGCAAATGGCGTATGTGTATTGATTTCACTGACCTCATTAGAGCATGCCCTAAGGATCTCTATCCCGTTCCTCAGATAGATCAGTTGGTGGATTCTGATGAGTCCGAATTCGAAGAGCTCCCCGGAAGGGTAGTCCAAAGTAAAACTCCCCGAAAATCGGACAGACTCCAAGACTATAATCCGAACAGCCCTGTTTGAACCGGACAGATGATTTCGAACACAGCAAACATAAGACAATTCGAACTATGACTAAAGTACTAAAAAAACCTAATCACTATCTGACTAAGCTACCTGTGCATTTGCTTAAACTTCATGGGTCTTTAAACATGACCCGGGTCCATGAAACTTGACCCGAAAGCCCATAAGGGCCCAAATTACACACTATAAATACCCAACCACCAGCATTAACTATGGGTAAGAAAAATTAACTGCTGCCAGGCTGCTTAATTCTCTCTCCACCCTTGAAACACTTTGTAACGCCCTGAAATATCTTAAAACACCTTTAAACACCACCACACCACCGTGAAACACCCTTACGCTGCCTTAAAACTCTACTTAAAATTACCAGCCTACCCCCAGGCTATTTTTATCCACACCAAATTGGCGACCACAGTGGGAGCACGAAGGTGCCTGAATCAAACATTCAAAACCAAGTAAAAGAATTCTGTCCGAATGAATCCGGATAATCCAGAGCTTCCACCAGCTTTGCTCGAAGTGGTGGAAGAGAACGATGAATATACTGTCCAAGAGCGTGACAGGTTGAGGGTTGAAATAGAAGCTCTAAGGGCTGAGAAGGCCAAGATGGGCATGAAGGAAAAGTCCAAAGCATCAGTTGCTCATCGCTCTGATAACCCTCGAGAGCATGAGGCTTCGAAGACTCATGTGAGCACTAAGAAGACACATGCTAGTTCTAAAAAGTCTCACCGGTCCAAGCCTGTGGAGAGTTCTGACTCAAGTTCATAATCTTCGGACAGCTCTTCGGACAGTGAGGGGAATGAAAAGTCCTTGTCCTCCAGCAGTGACGAAGGGCGAACCAGGAAAAAACAAAAGCAAGTTAAAAAGTATTCCAGAAAAAGAGACCACCATGGAAGAATGAAAAGACACATTGGGAAAGGATCATCTCACAGCCGGAGACATATAGACCGGATGCTGGTGGATCCCTTTGCCTTCCATGATGAGCCAGGTATCTTTGCAACCCCTAATGAGGATACTGCGTTCAGTCGTGGGAGGAACTGGAGGCAATCGCCATTGTCTTCTAAAATTCTGTCCGGAAACCTCCCCAAGAGGTTTGATAGCACAAAGATGGAGAAGTATGACGGCAGTACCGATCCGGACAATCATCTGGAGCAATTCAAGAACTTCATGATGAACTTTGATGATGATGATAAACTACTTTGCAGGGCATTCTCCCAATCCTTTACGGGGAGCGCTCTGAAGTGGTACAACAGCCTTCCTCAGGGTTGTATCAGAGACTTTGATACCTTTTGGGTGGCCTTTCGAAGGCAATTTGTAGGAAGTAAGGAGCTTAAGGGCAATGGAGATACCATAATCCATTGTGCCCAAGAGCCAAATGAATCATTGAAAGAATACATAAGCCGTTTTGTGAATACAAAGAACGGGCTGGCTGATTGTTTTGAACAAGTGGCAATAGCATCCCTGAGACAGGGTTTGAACCCGGGCAACCTGGCCGATTCAGTGACAAGGAAGAAAGCCATGACCTGGGGTGGATTGCTAAATCAAGTCGGCAAGCAAATAAATGTTGATGAAACAAAAAAGACCAGGGTGCACAGGCAGGTGAGATCCACCCCGGTAACACCAACTCCTAATCCAAACCAGTCCGGCAACAAAGCTAGAGAAACCGGACAGGGGCATGGAAGAGGGAAAGCTCAGTCTCAACCAGCTGCTCCTGCACAAAGTCAACAGTCTAGAAACAAAAGGGGGCCGTGGGTCCAACCGGAGTGGTTTACAGAGCTCAAAGAAAGTGTGGCAACCATTTTCGAGAAAACTAAAGATGAAGTACACTACCGGAGACCGGCAACCTTGCAGTCTCCCAGAGAACATCGAAATAGTTCTTTTTGTCAATATCACAATGATATTGGCCATACTACTGATGATTGTATAGCCTTGAAGCAAGAGGTTCAGAACCTGATTGAAAGAGGGAAGTTGGGTGCGTATGTCAAAAGAAGAGGAGGCAACAGGCCTGATAACACTCACCGGGCTGGTCCGGTTAATGCTGCCCCAGAAGGGGCCATGGTAATTGTTGAAAGGTTTGATGTGGAGTCAGAATACTTGGATCCTGATCCAACAAGGAACAGAGTGGGTGCAATAGAGGAACGTTCCAGGTCGGTCTCCGGGCTCATTAAATTCTTTGAGTCCTTGACAATTTTCGGAGGGGACACCGTAACGGCTCCTACCACTTCATCAAGAAAAAGGCATGTTCATAATTTGGCAACCCAACTAGAAGGGGGCATGACCTCTTATCAATCGTCAAATCTATTTCCATTCATTGTCTTTGATGGGGATGATTTGAGAGACATTGCTGGCCCTCATGAAGATGCTGTTGTCATAGGAGCATCAATAGGGGGCAATGAGATAAGGCGAATCCTGGTAGATACTGGGAGCTCTGCCAATATCCTTTTCCTAGATACTTACAAGAAAATGAAGAATCCAGCTGTGATTCAAAAGTCAGACCGATCGATTGTAGGCTTCACGGGCAGTTCAGCTGATGTAATTGGTGAGTTCGAAGAAGAAGTATTGTTGGGCAGAGGCCCTTTCAAGAAAACGGTCAGAATACTTTTCATTGTGGTGGACTGTCCCACTTGTTACAATGCTATTCTAGGGAGATCTTGGCTTTCTAGGATGCATGCAGTGGCCTCAACAGTTCATCAGTGTCTAAAATATGCTGTTCAGGGGCAGGTTGGGGTTGTCCGGAGCAGTCAAAAAGTTGCAAGAGAATGCTATGCCACTGCCTTGGCTCCACGAACGCTGGGGGCAGTCCGTATGAATGACCAATAGCAGTTTGAGGGCCTTTCTGGGGGTGAGGGTGAAATTGATGACCCCAGGGAGACCCCCGGAGTGTTGATCCCGGTTGAGGAGGTTGAGACACACTGCTTAGAAGAAGGGAAATCTGTCAAGATAGGGTCCAAAATGCCACAAGTATTAAAAGAAGAAATGTTGAAATTCTTAAAAGACCATCAGCACGTTTTTGCTTGGTGCAATGCTGATGTAACTGGAGTACCATCAGAAGTGATTTCTCATCACTTGTCTGTCCGGAGAGACGTAGCACCAGTGGTGCAAAAAAGGAGAGCTTTCTCAAAAGAAAAGGCTGATGTCATTGTACAAGAGGTTGACAGACTCACAAAGATGGGGCACATTAAAGAAGCTCAGTATCCTTTGTGGACTGCCAATCCAGTCTTGGTAAAAAAGAAAAACGGTAAATGGCGAATGTGCATAGACTTCACAGATCTCAATCGAGCCTGCCCAAAAGACTTGTATCCGGTTCCCCGGATAGATCAGCTGGTAGATTCTACTTCTGGGAACAAGCTACTCTCCTTCATGGATGCTTTCTCCGGATATAATCAGATCCAGGTGGATCCAAGAGATCAAGAGCATACCACTTTTGTTACTGATAGAGGTTTACACTGCTATAAGGTGATGCCCTTTGGCTTGAAAAATGCTGGGGCTACTTATCAAAGGTTAGTCAATAAAACCTTTGCTGATCAAATTGGAAGAAATATGGAGGTTTACATTGACGATATGATGGTGAAAAGTGTGGATGAGCAGCTACACTTGTCCGACCTCCAGGAGACTTTTGCCAACCTGGCCAAGGTGAATTTAAAGCTAAATCCTGAAAAATGTGTGTTCGGGGTACGGTCCGGGAAGTTCTTAGGGTACATTATAAGTGAGCATGGAATCCAGCCCGACCCGGACCAGCTCAATGCTTTGTTTCAAATGGAGCCTCCTCGAAATGTTAAAGAAGTGCAGCGGTTAACGGGGAGGTTAGCAGCTTTGAACAGGTTTATCTCTAGGTCTTCGGACAGATGTGCTCCTTTCTTTCAAACTTTGAAAGGTGCAAAGGGGTTTGAGTGGACACCACAGTGTGATGAGGCGTTCAATGAAATTAAGAAGCATCTGTCCTCTCCGAAGACTTTATTCAAACCAATCGATGGGGAGACTCTATTTGTGTATCTGGCTGTTTCAAGTTGTGCCATCAGTGCTGTGTTAGTTAGAGAGGTTGATGGATATCCTCACCCAGTATACTACATCAGCAAAAGCCTGATTGATGCTGAACGGCGCTACTTAAAACTTGAAAAATTAGCGTTGGCCTTGGTGATAGCTGCAAGAAAGATGAGGCCTTATTTTCAGGCTCATCCTATCATAGTCCGGACATCTTTCCCTTTAAAAAATGTCCTTCAGAAAGCGGATATTTCGAGCAGAATGACAAAGTGGTCAGTAGAGTTGGGAGACTTCGACATAGATTTTGCTCCTCGAACAGCAGTAAAAGCTCAAGCTGTGGCTGATTTTCTGGTCGAATTCCATTCTGCTAGGGACTCAGAGCAACCTGCTGATTCAAAAGACAAAAAAGTATGGATTGTCCGAACAGATGGAGGATCCAGTGCCATAGGATCTGGGGCAGGAATATGTCTTACTTCTCCTTATGGGGACAACATGTTTCAAGCTATTTGTTTTGCTTTTAGGGCGTCCAATAACGAGTCCGAATACGAAGCAGCTATAGCTGGATTAAAATTGGCTTACATTTGTGGAGCAAAAAGGGTCAAGCTGTTAAGCGACTCCCAATTGCTTGTTCACCATGCCTTGGGCCTATCAGAAGCTAGAAAAGAACAGTTAATCAAGTATTTACTTCTCTTGAAAAATGAGGCAATGAAGTTTAAAGCTGTTGTCTATGAGCACATTCCTCGAGCCGAGAATGAACTGGCAGACTCGTTGGCAACAATAGCATATACGGAGTCCTATCCATGGATCCATGTGCTTGAAAGTCCTTCTATTCAACTTGATGAAGGGAAGAAAGAGGAAGTTTTTGAAATACAAGTAAATAAACCTCAAGATTGGAGGTCTCCACTTATACAATATCTGTCCGATGGCGTCGTACCCTTGGTTAAATCACAAGCCAGAACGTTAAAACACAAGGCTCATGGTTTCATCATGATTAGAGAGGTCTTGTACAAGAAATCCTACAGCAAACCTCTCCTACGCTGTTTAGGAGATCATGAGTCACAAATGGTTCTCTCCGAATTACATGATGGTGAGGGATCAGCTCATTGTGGATTTAGAGCGTTAACAAGAAGAGTGCTTCTCTCCGGATATTATTGGCCTTCAATAATGAAAGATGCCAAGGAACTGGTAAGAAGGTGTGACCCATGCCAAAGGTACAGCAATGAAATTCATGTACCAGCCATTCCTATGGAATCAATTTCTGAGCCTATCCCTTTTGCTCGATGGGGATTAGACTTAGTTGGGCCTCTCCCTATGGCGTCCGGAGGGTGTAAAACCATAATCGTAGCCATTGACTACTTTTCGAAGTGGATAGAAGCAGCCCCCTTGGCAGGAACAACATCAAAGGCGGTTATAAAATTCATTCTATCCAACATATGTTGCAGATTTGGTGTCCCTCAGAGAATAACAACAGATAATGGGCCACAGTTTGACAACAGAGAAATGGAGAGCTTCTGTGCCTCAAGAGGTATTCAGCACTGCTTTTCTTCACCATTCCACCCACAAGCTAATGGGCAAGTTGAGGTGGCTAATAGAACAATACTGTCCGGCTTAAAGAAAAATCTGGAAGGGGCTGCTGGAAAGTGGCCTAGTTATTTACAAGAAGTCTTGTGGGCCTACCGGACAACGCCTGGGGCTGCCACACAAGAATCACCTTTTGCCTTGGTCTATGGGATGGATGCAATAGCTCCCATAGAGAAGACACTCCCCTCTTTTCGTGTTCATAACTTCTCCGGACAGGCTAATGAAATAGCAATCAGAAATCAGCTTGATTTGATTGAAGAGAGGCGAATAAAAGCTCATCTTAGAATGGCACACTATCAGGGCTTGATGAGAAGCAGGTTTGCTTCCAAGGTTAAAAGAAGGGACTTTCAACCAGGAGATAAAGTATTGAGGAAAGTTTTCTTGCACACCAAGGAAAAGCTCTTCGGAAAGCTGGCCCCAACCTGGGAGGGTCCGTATACTGTGGTTGAAAGAATCAAGCCTGGCACATACTGGCTGGAAGACAAAGATGGCAGGGTTTTAACTCACCCTTGGAACATTGAACACCTTCGAATGTATTTGGAATGAAACTTATGTAAATATTTACTTGTTTAAACATCCATGTAAATATTTGGGGGCATACCACTACCCCTCTCTGGCGCCACGGAGAGCTTTAAATGAAACTTGGAGCTTTTTTGAATAAATTTTCTAAGTTTTTGCAAAATTCTGTTGATTACCATGCTACCCGGACTGAAAGTTCTAAGGGCTATTTAAATTCTAGCCAGAGAAATTAAACACTCTCACAATACGAAGTATTTAGGCAAACCGTGGAATAAGAGAAAGGTTGTGCAAGATAAAACATTCATTCAATTAACTTAAAGTTGCCTTGGCCTTCCAAGGACTTTTTGAACAAAGTTTAAACATAATACAAAACTCTGTCCGGATAAAACGGACAGCATCACAAAAAAGGTGCCTTGGCCTTCCAAGGACTTTGGTTCAAACAAAAATTAAACAAAACAAGTTATAAACTAAGGAAGAGCCTTCGAAGACGGCTCACCCACATGTGTGTTCTTGTCTTTAATATCACTCTTCTCTTCGACTTTTTTCTTGCCTTTAGGGTCGATCTCTTCCTCCCCAGGGCTCTCTCCAGTTTCCTCTTCATCACCAGATGAAGGCTCATCAGAGTACCCCTCGTCATCAGCCATGGTCCAGTATGGGAGATCATCATCATCCACATAACGCCATAAGTTTCCAAGTCTCCTCTTCGGGAACTTCTCGTGAAATAGGAGGACCATGTCGGACTTCACCTTCTCAATCAATAATTCCTCACTCCGTAGCATCTCCTTGGCATAAGCATTGATTTTGGCCTTGATCATGGCCTCTTGATCCTTCACCAGGGCAGCTTTCTCACCAACAGCCTGAGTCACTGCATTCTCCAAAGTAAGTTTGTCAGTAGTCAGGTTGGTGACAATCTTTTCTTTTGCTGCAGTCTCATCTTTTGAGGTTTTCAAGTCTTTCTCCAACTCGGACTGCTTAGCCCGGAGATCTTCTAGAGTTTTCTCCAAAGAGGCAACTTTTGTGTTGCTTTCATCTTTACTCCTCTTCAGCTGTTCGTTCGACTCCTTAAGCAAGTCAATCTGGGTAGTGGCTCCCCGGAGGTCACCGGACAGTTTCTCCTTCTCAGACTTAAGCTCCTTAATGGTTTCTGCCTGACTCCGGACTTGCCTTTCCAGGGTGAGCACAGGTTGCACGTTGCTAAGGAGGGAGTGAGCTATAATGTCCCTTTCGCTGGAAACCAAGAAAGTCTTGCCATTAAAGTTCACTGTGTTGGAACTACTTGGAGGAACATATGGCCCTGCAAACTCATCCCTAGACAAACCAAGGAAGTAGTCACCTAGAGGACCCAGGCCGGTGACATCCACTTCATCCATGTTGATCTCTCCCTGTTCAATATCATCAGTGTGAAGCTCCCCTGGAATCCCTTCGTTAAGGTTTTCTGGGATCTCTTCGGCTAATGTAGGATCAACTGGAAAAGTGGGCTCCGGGTCCCGGAGAGCAAATTCTTCTTCTTGAGAAGTTTTCTTCTTTTTTACTTCTCTCTCAGCACCCTCGCTTACTTGCTTACGGGTTCGTTTGGAGACCCTCGTAGGTTTTGAGGGAGTCTCTCCGTGTTTCTTACTTTCCGCTTCTACCACCTGTAGAAGGCTTGCATCAACTTGAACTGGAATTGGCACCTCTGTGTCAGTTAGGGCCTTTTTCTCTGAATCTCCTGCTGTTTTCCTCCCTTTCTTCTTCTGGCCCTTCATCTTACTTGGGGCTTTGGCCCGGAGAGGGAGGAAAAGGGTCCCATCTAGCTCATGAGACCTTCTCAGCACAACGTCATCATCAGGAGGGGTGGAAAACTCCTCCCAGGTTAAATCCCTTCGACCTGTGGTGTTCCACAGGTGAAATCTGGCTAAGTTTCCCGGAGTAAAAGCCTTGTGAAACCGGTTCTCCCAGTTCTCTGCGGCCCATGTGTTTATTTTGCCACAGGTAACCTGTCCGGCTTTCGCATAGTCTCCGAACTCTTTTGGCAGTTCTAGCAAAACAAAAGAATAATTAAGTTAGTGAAAGCTTAAAGAAGGGAAGATTCGAATAGAAACTTAAAGAAAGAACTTACGATCACTTCTCCATCTACTTCGAAGAAGGCTAGGATTCTCCCCAATCTTAATCTTCTTCCCATTCTCCCATGAGCCACTTATAAACAAGAACTGGCTCCTCCATTTATTCTCCGATTCCAGGAGATCGTCAACGGCTTTCAGATTGTTCCCCATATTAAAGTGATAAAAGGGGAACTGGTGATGTTTGCATAGACTTGCCACAGCAGCAAACTCTTCCATGGGAAGAGGAATTCCGGACAGCCTAGACGCCATTATGCATGACATCAAGGTGTACCATCCGTTGGGACTCAGCTGCGATGGACATAGCTTGACCAAATGGAAATAGCGCACTATCTCCGGATCCAATGGGAACCTAAGTCCCCAATTAAACAGCTCTGTAAAAAAGACAATCTCGTTTCTCTTGCAATCCATCGGGGTCTCCGGGTCGATGGGAATTCGAATCTTTACATTTTCAGGGATCCCCCACTTAGTGCGAAGCCGTCCCAAATCCCTAGTGTGAATAAACATGTACTTGGTTTTTAACAAAGACAAAAGGTACTTAAATTCTACCTTGTGAAAGCAGGGACCAACTTTCCCTTCAAGGCTCTCCGGCAGATCCGGACGGCTCAGGTATAAGTCCTCTTTGTCTTTCTTGGCAACAACTATGGTAGTGTCAGCTTGTCCGGAAGACTCGGACTCAAACCTAGCCTCCTCTATGGAGTCTTCCATCCTCTCCTCCATTACTGTTGGGGGAGCTTCTGCAGAAACAGCCCGGGGAGGGATGAAGCTTGGTACAGCTGATCCTCCGGACTGACGGCTCGTTGAATGTTTTTGGGTTTTCACCTCAGCTTGAGTCTCTGAGGTCGAAGTTTCCTTTGGAGGCAGTGGACTACTAGCCTCCGGACCGACTGGCCTCTCCCGAAGGGTCCTAACAGTTGTCCCGGACCCTGACTCACTAGTATTCTTTGAGGAGAGTCCTTTGACCAACCTGCTTGGTCTTTTCATGATCAGCTTGTCTGGGGAATGATCGGAGTCGGACCCCATGGCAATAAAAGTAGACTTTTTTCTGACACTTGTAGCAGTAACCCCCGGTTCAACAATGGGGATAGACTCTTGAACTGAAGAGTCTGAAACGATGGGAGAGAGTGTTGTTCGAAAGAGCTTTCTAGGTTTTGTACCCTTTGAGGAAGACGAACCTCTATCAGATTCCTCAATCGAAGGGGCTGGTTTCTCGACAGGCGATGCTGGAAGCCCTGCTGCAATCCTTTTCTCTTTTTCGACCCTTTGAGCTTTCTCTAGTTCTGAAAGATTGAGCCAGCCACCCTTGATTAAAGCTGTTCTTGCTGTGAACATAAAACGATTAAGGAAATTTTAAGATTTTAGAGAGATGAAGTTTTGAGTAAAATGGCAAAGTGAAAATGAGACTGTGAAAGATGAATAGTATTTATAGTAAAAGTAAAAAAGGGGGTTTGATTCTTAGGAGAATCCGAAAAGTTGGGCAATGATTAAAAGACGGCGCTGACGTCATCAAAACCATTTAAAGAAGTTACCTATTCAATAAAGTGGTGCAGTTTTCGAGGTAGAAAAACGGCTGGAGTGGCCAACCAGAGGGTGACACGTGTCCCACTACTCCTGACAAAGAACCGTTTGGAATTCGTAACGGTTGGGTTGTCCGGGCCTGTCTCAACTCTCTTCGAATCGGAAAACCACTTCCGAAATCGGACTGTTTTTCATTTCTTTAACAAGGACACTTGTTCAAATACCTAAAAAATGGGCTCCTGATGAGTCCGAATTCGAAGAGCTCCCCGGAAGGGTAGTCCAAAGTAAAACTCCCCGAAAATCGGACAGACTCCAAGACTATAATCCGAACAGCCCTGTTTGAACCGGACAGATGATTTCGAACACAGCAAACATAAGACAATTCGAACTATGACTAAAGTACTAAAAAAACCTAATCACTATCTGACTAAGCTACCTGTGCATTTGCTTAAACTTCATGGGTCTTTAAACATGACCCGGGTCCATGAAACTTGACCCGAAAGCCCATAAGGGCCCAAATTACACACTATAAATACCCAACCACCAGCATTAACTATGGGTAAGAAAAATTAACTGCTGCCAGGCTGCTTAATTCTCTCTCCACCCTTGAAACACTTTGTAACGCCCTGAAATATCTTAAAACACCTTTAAACACCACCACACCACCGTGAAACACCCTTACGCTGCCTTAAAACTCTACTTAAAATTACCAGCCTACCCCCAGGCTATTTTTATCCACACCAGATTCCACATCTGGAAACAAGCTATTATCCTTCATGGATGCCTTCTCAGGGTACAACCAGATACAATTAGATCTGAAGGATCAAGATCACATTATTTTTGTCTCGGACCGAGGTCTAGATTATTACAAGGTGATGCCCTTCGGGTTGAAAAATGTTGGGGCCACTTATCAGAGGCTAGTAACTAAAACTTTTGCTAATCAAATTGGTAGAAACATGGAAGTCTACATATACGATATGATGGTTAAAAGCCTCGAGGAAGATTTGCATATATCTGTCCTTCAAGTAATATTTACCAATTTGGAGGCTATAAATTTAAAATTAAACCCTGAGAAGTGTGTTTTTGGGGTCCGGTCTGGAAATTTATTGGGGTACGTAATAAGTGAAAAGGGAATCCAGCCTGATCCGGATCAGCTTAATGCCTTATTAGCAATGGACCCTCCTCGAAATGTTAAAGAAGTTCAAAGGCTCACAAGAAGGTTGGCTGCATTGAATAGGTTTATTTCAAGGTCATCGGACAAGTGCGCTCCATGTTTTCAAGTATTGAGGAATGGTAAAGATTTCAATTGGTCCCCACAGTGCGACCAGGCTTTTATTGAAATAAAAAAAACATTTTTCCTCACCTAAAAATCTTTTCAAACCTGTTCGCGGAGAAAAACTTTATGTGTATCTAGCTTTATCAGAATATGCTATAAGTGTTGTGCTAGTAAGAGAGGTGGACAATTATCCTCGTTCGTTGTACTACATCAGTAAGAGTTTACTGGATGTTGAGAGAAGATACTTGAGGTTGGAGAAGTTGGCGTTAGCCTTAGTAATTGCATCAAGAAAGATGAGACCCTATTTCCAAGCTCATTCTATTGTTGTTCGAACGTATTTCCCTTTGAAAAATGTTATTCAAAAAGTTGATGTATCAAGCAGAAAGACCAAGTGGTTAGTGGAATTAGATGATTATGATATTGACTTTGCCCATCGAACAACAATTAAAGCTCAATCCTTAGCTGACTTCTTGGTAGAGTTTCATGCTGACAGATCCTCCGGACAAGAGTCAAGAGATCGTTTTAAAAAGGAATGGGTCGTTCAAAATGATAGTGGGTCAGGTACTATGGGTTGTGGAGCTGGAATTTGCTTAAATTCCCTATATGGTGATAAAATGTATCAAGCTATATGCTTTGGATTCAGAGCTTCCAACAATGAGTCTGAGTTGAAGCAGCCATAGTCGGTCTTAAGTTAGCTCTCCTATGTGGGGCTAAGAGAATCCGGTTAACGAGTGATTCTCAATTACTTATCCATCATGCTTAAGGGGCAGTCTGAAGGTTAGAAGGAACAATTGGTCAAGTATTTGCTCATGTTGAAAGAAGTGGCATCCAACTTTAAAAATATTTTCTATAAGCACATTCTCAAATCTGAAAACACTTTGGCAGACTCATTGGCAACTATAGCCTATTCTGAATCCTACTCTTGGGTTCTTGTACAAGAATATCCATCTATACAGATAGATCAAAAGAAAGAGGATGAAGAAAATATGAGCATACTTGTTATCTCTCTACTCTTCACACTAAACACAAAACACCTTTTAAACATTTTACCACATTACCCTCAGATAGAAATAAACCACGCCAGTATATATATCACAACAGAACTGTTATAAATGATTAACAAATATATATATATATATATATATATATATCACAACAGAACTGCTAGAAATGTTTAATAGATCTCCATCAAACACACTACATTTTCAATCCACAGACAGTTGTGAAATCAAAATTCAAAAATTGGAACTTACAGTGATGGAAGATCCAGTGTTCAACACATTGTGACCACTACGTACACCTTCAGTTGCTTCTAAAGCAATCTCCCTAACAGTGTTTTCTCCCAAGTATTGTGCCACCTCGACCGCAATGCGTACGTCGTGATCGAGCACCTCAGGCGCAGTCATAATCGGAAGTAAACCTTCAGTTAATCTAACATCGGCGACAGTACCAATGATCTGACAGACCTTCCCGGCCGATCCAACTCATCGACGATCTTCCTCTGTTTTGGATCCAACTTTGGTGGTGTCGATGGTGCGGTGACGGAGCAGTGGCGGTGGCCTACTGAGTCGTATGAGAGAGGAAATAGTCGCAAAGAGAAAGACGATATGCTGGCGAAGAAAGCTTTGGGTTTGAATTCAAGAAAGATGATGATTTTGACACCGATTAGCGACGGGTAGGGGTGTTATCAGTCCGGTTTGGTCCGGGTTTTGTCGGAACCGGACTGAACCGTTAAGCTTATCGGTTCAGACCAGACCGGCCGCTAAGCTTTCGGTTCTATTTTTTGGAACCGGATCGAACTGCTAAGTTTTTGGTTCGGTCTGAGTTCGGTTTAGTCCGTTATTGGTCCGGTCCGGTCCACTTAAAAAAAATCAATTTAAATTATAATTTAATCTTAAATTCTTTAACTTATATAAATGATATAAAAATTAAAGTTTAGAAATTAATCTTTGATTTTTATTAAAAAAATAGTAATTAACTATTAATTTTGACAATATATAATCTATATTAGTTTAGAAATTAATTTTGACAAAATAAGTAATAAAAAAAATTATTTTTAACAATCTTAACTGTCCGATTCGCGGTTCTATTTTAAAAACCGAAACCGATAAAGAACCGAAATAATAAAATCGGTAAAGAATTGAACCGATAAACCGATTAGAAACCAATCCATAAAGTAAGAATACACAAACAAAACAAACCTTACCTTGTCTTATGTATGATTAATTTTTTAAGTCAAAATTAAATTACGTGGTTTAATATCGATTACTACCACGAATGTAGATAATAAAAATTTATATTGTTCTGTAGCCCCAGGGGTAGCCGAGTTGGTTGAGTATGGCATTCTTATAACCAAAAGGTCATGAGTTCGAGTCCCTCTACATACGCTTTCTCGGCTGAGCCTGTCACCTTGTGTGGTTTACCTTCTGGCGTTGGTTTGCAGGCTATCGCGTCAGACTGAGGGTTTATCCTGTGCGCACTCATTGCACTTTACTTTCTGGCGTTGGTTTGCAGGCTATCGCGTCAGAATGAGGGTTTATCATGTGCGCACTCATTGCACTTTACTTTCTGGCGTTGGTTTACAGGCTATCGCGTCAGACTGAGGGTTTATCCTGTGCACACTCATTGCACTTTGAGTGGCGGCTGCGAATTCCTTCTGAAAAAATAAAAAGAATTTATATTATTTTGTAGTTTTAAAGATAACAAAAGATAAACTGTATCTATTAATTTTATCCAAATCAAATTCGAAGACGTCCTACTCACACTATCACCTCTCTCGAATCTATATAGGATTGAAATCTTCTCTTATATATGTGGAGTCTATGGTTTCTTTTATTCTAGTTTACGTCTAACTTTGGATTCTATAATTGGATTTTTTTCATTTGATTCTTAATATATACGGATCGAAGTCTTGTGGGTGATTTACGTTTAAATGTGCTTTTTTTATTCCCATTAGCTTGGTGTTTTAAAGAACTATTTCGAAACTTAAAAAGTAACATTGGATTATTAAAAATCAATTATATATATATATATATATATATATATATAATTTTACATTCTATTCTTTAATATAAATAAATGATATAAAAATTAAAGTTTAAAATTTAATTTTTGATTTTTATTAAAAATTAGTAATTAACTATTAATTTTGACAATATGTATACAAAATAAGTAATAAAAATAAATCGATTTTAACGGTTTTATTGGTTCGATTCCTTGTCGGTTCTACTAGTTTATCGATTTTATCGGTTCTATCGGTTCACCGGTTTTATCGATTCGGTTCCTAATCGGTTATAACGGTTTATCAATTTTATCGGTGCGCATTTGAACCGATTTTATTTTTTCGGTTCTTTATCGGTTTCGGTTTTTAAGATGAAACCGTGAACCGGACTGTTAAAATTAGGTGCGGTTCTTATCGGTTCGGTTCTGGTCCGCTACTCGACCGTCCAAAACCGTTGAGAACTCTAGCGACGAGTAAAAATAATTTTGAGAGTGCGGAAAAATGAATAATTCATTAATAGAGAGGAGGAAGAAAGAGACAGAACATTTTATGACAAGAAGAAAAACAGTAGATTTCCAACGGTCAATATCAAACTAAATATAATTAAAGATTTGGCTTTTTAGTTAAATAAAAACGTATTTATTGATTCATAAAAAATTCCGGAGTAGTTGGATAAGTAAGCCTAAAATTATCAAAATGCTGAATTAGAAAGATATTTTTTATTCCAACTTGAATTTCAAACATAATATCTTTAGAAAGATAATTTCAAATAGAAAAGAAAAAATATAATTAAATATTATCTAATAAGGTACGGCTATTAACAGTAACAAATGTTATTGTTTACATCTTTTAATATAAATGTCTAGTGTTTTAGATTTTAACTTAAAATGTTTCAAATATTACACTAGCTGAGTTTTCTTTTTTCTCAGTTTTGAGTTCTGCGAAGATCGAAATTTTTTAGAATATTTCTTTCGGTTAAAACTTATTTTCAATCTTAACGATTAACGATGATAATTTCATCCGACTACGATAATCTTCGAATGAAAAGTTTTGCTTTGAATAATGATTTTCTTCCGGAGGGATTTCCAGCTGGTTTGCGAGTGCTTGTTGTGGATAATGATCTAATTTCTGGTGAAATCTTAGTGACTATGCTTTGCCAATGTAATTACTAAGGTAGTTTTTTTTTTTTTATTTAAACTTTTTTTTATCTCTTGAAACTTTAGAGATCATGTTTTAGAAGACGATCCAAAGTTTTTAATTTTTTTTTGAAATTATGGTCCTTTAATCTATTTAAAATTCAGATTTAAATTTTGAATTCAGATATTTAGATATTTTTTCGTAGTGATTATGATTATATCTTTTTTGTTTAAAAATAATAGTAATTAGGGTTTAAAAAGTATGAATTTAGGTGTAAGTTTTAATTGATCGATGTTCCGGTTTGGAGCCGGAACGTGTTTTGTTAGATTTTCCGATGAAGTAGTTTCAGGGAGGCATCATCGGAAATTCAAATGGATATGATGGATAACAAATCGGAGAAGTCATAAGGAAAATTCCGATACACAGTTAGGTTGTTTTAGAATTGTAGGAATATCGATGTTGATTATTACTGCGTAGATTTTATTACCATTACTATTGAATTACTATGGGAAGTCATCAAATCTTATCTTTATTTAATATTTTAAGATTTTGAGTTAGCTTTCTTATTATTTTGAGAATAAATATTTTCAAATTAAAAAAAATTAAAAAATATATATAAAAAATTCACATTTTAGTAGTTATTTTATTTTATTTTTTTGGGTTTTCATTAGGTATAAATAAAACTATTTTTTATCTGCATTTTAGGTTATGCTATAGATAAATGTGCTTTTTATTTCGATTAGATTTTATGTTATGGTTATATTTTTAGAATTTTTTAAGTACTATTTAAAAATTAAATTCGGTTATGATGATATATCAAAGTTTAAAATGATTCATGTGATTTAATACAGTTATTGCCACCGGTCAGCCGGAAAATATACTAAAAATGGTAAGGGAGAATAAGTTTGATATTATTTTATGCGACATTAAAAGAACCAACCTTGGTTGGAAACATGTTGAAGTCATCGTGGCCGAAAAAGAGACACCAGTAG
This sequence comes from Limnanthes douglasii subsp. nivea, assembly GCA_036936605.1. NCBI lineage: Eukaryota > Viridiplantae > Streptophyta > Magnoliopsida > Brassicales > Limnanthaceae > Limnanthes > Limnanthes douglasii. The sequence goes on along the minus strand of JAUPFV010000004.1, from coordinate 27,395,628 downwards.
TCTGTACGTTTTTTGTATTTTTTTTTTATATTTAAACTCATAAAAAATGTGATACTATTTTTTATTTAAATTTGGAATGAATTCAGTGATATCTTCGGAGTCGGATATAGAGTTGGTAAGGGCTGGGATAGACTTATTTGGCAACATGTTTATCGCATACTAAAAAAGAATTCAATTGCTGCGATGAACCTTACAAATCCAAATATGTCTTCTACTCCCGGCCCTGTGAATCAGATGGATAATGATGCTGTAGCGGACGAGGTTTCTGAAAATGGAATGACCAAAATGATTGAAAACAAAAGAAAATATAACCAGGAGGAAGGTGGTGATGATGATCACCCTGATGACTTCAACGGGGAGTCGAGTACTAAGAAAGCTCGAATTAAATGGTTACCCGAATGCAAGACAAAGTTTGTTCAAGTTCTCAATCAATTAGAAGTCAATAAACAAAGTAAATACCGGCTGGCCTCTTATATTAAGTTTTATTAGTACTCGCATCTTCTTAAATTGTTGATAATAGTTATTTTTTCTTTCGGCAGAAGCAGTCCCCAAAACAATTCTTGAGCTCATGGGTGACAAACTTCTTACGAGAGACCAAGTTTCAAGTTATTTGCAGGTTCAAATGGTTCTTTTAATCTTGTGTCCAGTTTGTTATGACTTTTGCTTATATCCACATATATCTGAATCCACATTACCTGATATGATTTTATGGATCATTGAATCGTTGCAGAAATATCGGAAGAAGCAAAAAAAGTTAGCAAACCAACAGCCCGATGCACACCAAGCTAATAATACCTCTTACCTCCAATTACAACAAGCGGATAATGGAATTAGTACATCAAGCTGTCCGAGTTTTCCTACACCATCGTTTAGCACGTCGCCTTACACAGGACGGTTGGAACTCAGAGATAGACAACCTGCTAACGGTGGTAGAAATGATCAACCATGCTCTTTGGTTGGTAATAATTTTCATAATTCACAAAACCTACTACATGGAAATAGCAACCCTATGCTAAATAGGCCGGCCAATTCTTTCATGTCAGATGGCAACAAACAAATAGCTTATGCGTCAGATTTGGTAGGTCGATCTTCAAACAGCCAATGTCCTCTAGTCCCTTCTCAGTTTTCAACTTCTTCTGGAGTTGTTAATGGTCAATATAATCAACGTGTTCTTCCCTTCGGTCAATCTGATGTACCGCATTTAGGTCAATCTTTTGTAGCTCCTAATCTTCCTCTATATAGCGGTCCATCTTCTTCTAAGGTTCTTCCTGGCTATAACGGTCAATATGCTGGATATGTACCTCCTTTAGCTCAATCTTTTGTATCTCATGTTCTTCAATCATATAGCGGTCCATCTTCTTCCAACGTTCTTCTTCAGTTAGAAGAATCGTGTAATAATAACAACGGAAACTGGCACGATGTAAACCCTACTACTCAACATCAGTTGATGCCCGAAGCTAACAATACTATTAGGGCAAACGTTTTTGTTAGGGAGCAATATGATAGTGAATACATATCAGGATTGGGCGCCATAAACTCCAACATAGTGATCGATGCACCGATTAGCCAACAACAAGGCCAAATTTATCCTAAGGAGAAGCTCAAAACACAGCTGGAATGTATGGATCCATTCCATCAACGCAGGAGAATGATGAGGAGGTACTTTTCTTTTCAGAAATACATGCATATTCTTAAATTTGTTTATTTTAAAGCTATATAACATCATGTTTTTGTTTTCTGTAGTTACAGAAATGACTGAATAATGTCCTGATTATGTAAGCAGACCAAAGGAAGAAAGGGATTTTGTTGAAGACGAAGTACACTTTTTTTTCTTTTGAGATAATACGTTTTATTTTTCTAGATTGTATTTTTATGAAATTTTAAAATTCGTTTTTTCCTTGTAATTTTACAGAAACTGGAATAGATTGTATTTAATAAGAAATATAATAGGTTTTACGTACAAGAGCACAAGGTTTTAGATAATTATACATATACTTTTTTAATGCAAACATTTTATTAATGTTTGTATTTAAACTACAAATTTATTTATTAATAGAATAAAATTATAAATTATTAACAAAACTGCTTAACGGTTGAAAATTTAAAATGAATTTACTTGAAAAAAAAAACGCTAGCAAACCAAGTATAATTTTTAATCCAATTTTTTTAATCCACTTAAAATGATTTTTTTATCTCATGTTATTGTAAGGTATAGCTGTCTGTCTTCTTCTCAAGTTCTTCCATATTTTATTCAGTGACCACTACCATAGTGAATACGTGTCAGGATTAGGCACAATAGATTTCATCGATTAGCCAGCAACAATAGTATTTAGCGGCACAATAGACTTTATCGACTAAGCCAACCATAACCATATCTAAAGGCACAATTAGGTGTGTTTATCGGTTCAGTTTGGTCCGGGTTTCGTCGGAACCGGACTGGATCGCTAAGCTTATCGATTTGGATCGGACCAGAAAGTTTTCGGATCTATATTTTGGAACCGGATCAGACCGTTAAGTTTTCGGTTCGGTTCGGTTCAGTCCGGTCCGGTTCGGTCCGATTTGGTTTGGTTCCGATTCTGGTCCGAGTTCAGTCCGGTCCTTTTTCGGTCTTTTTCGGTTTGATTCGGTCCGTTATTTTCCGGTTTCGGTCCCGTCTAGTCCATTTAAAAAAATAAAAAAAATTAAAATTTAATTTTCAGCTTTTTTAAATAAATAAATAACATAAAAATCAAACTTTAAAAGTTAACCTTTGATTTTTTTTTATTTAAAACGGGTAATTAACTATTAATTTTGACAATATAATGTATAAAAAAATAGTAATAATAATAAATTAATCGGATTTAACGGTTTTATTGGTTCGATTCCTTATCGATTCTACTTGAGGATTTATTGTTTTTATGCAGAAATAACAAAAGGTTTTCGTAGTTGGATATAAAAACTTGAACCCACTTGTTAAAATAACGCTTTAGTTCCAGTGTTGGTGCTAGGTTATAAGCAAGATGTTGGAGATATCTGAATTGTATGAAAGATCATATTGTTAAAAATAAATTAATAATTTTGACTAAAAAATAAGAACGTAATTATGGAGTATTTTTTATACATGTATGCATAGAAACTTCTAGTGAGTCTTTTAGAGTCTAAAAGTTCATGAGTTTTTAGCATTTAATATAAGGATCTAGACCCTTCCCTTGAAGTCCTATATAAATTCTTGTATGATCACATTTGTAATCAAGTCATTTGCAAAACAACATATTATATATAAATACCTCTTCTCCTAAATTGAGTTGTGTAAGTTTTATTTTTACAACAAAATGGTATTAGAGCCAAAGGTTCTACAAGATTATGGCGAATGGAATGTCTCAATAAAAATGCCAAAATTCACCAAAGACAACTATGAAAATTGGTGCATCCGTATGAAGGTGATTCTTGGAGAAAATAGCGTGTGGGATATTGTGGAGAAACGATTGAAGGTGCCTAAAAATGAAGAAAATTTGAATACTCTGCCCCTTGGACCTCGCCAGGGGTTCCGCCCATTGGACCCCGCAAAGGGCTCCGCCCCTTAACCCTATTAATCATGATATAATCTAACAAGAGTGCAGTCCACACTCTACGTCTTGTTTGATAACGTATCATGATTAAATTGTCGACTAGTCGATCCAATTACACTAAAATATCTAACATTCTCTTAAGTCAATCTTTTATACCTTCTGCTCTATTGGAAGCTGAATCATTTTAGAATAACATACATCGACACCATATAAATCCGACTATCACTGATGCTTAAATCTAACACTAGTAATATAGGAAGCGTTTTTGTTTGTGGGAAATACCAAAGTGAATAATCTGAGGGTTCAACAGTATGAACTATAATAAGAAGATTAATCCATAGATTAGCCAATAAAAACAACCATACTCAGGAGATCAATCCATAGATTAGCCAATAAAAACAACCATACTCAAGACGTCGTTATATGGTTTAGGCACTATAAAACTAATATGGGAATCTATCCATCGATTAGCCAAAACCAACACTGTATTCCGGAGGTCAATTTTGTGTGTTGGGCACTAACTCTAATATGGTGATGGATCTATCTATTAGCCAACAACAAAAACAATCAAGAAGGTCAGTTTTATAGGTTAGGCATTAACCTTAATATGGTGATCGATCTATTCATTAGCCAACAATAATAATTATATTTACGAGGCCAGTTTTATGGCTTTGCCGAAGGTGAAGCTAAAATATTTATTCGAATGGACTCAAACATAAGGATTATGGAATATAGTTTTATTCTGTTAATTTAGGAGAATGAAAATGAGGTATTATCAGAACATGAATAAAAATAAAAACAAATAAAACGAATTTTAGAAAAAACTATCGAACTGCAAAAAAATGATGAAGAAGGGTTTCAGAGCTTAAATAGAAAATGCTCAAAATTCTAATCCAAAAATTTATACAAATATTTATAAACCAATAAAATACAACACATCAGAATCTGAATACATTTAGAGTTGTTGGGCTATTTAAATAATCCATAAAGTATTTAAAAATTGTAGTAGCTGTTTGGGGTCCTAAACGTTATATTTTGCAGCCTAAACCTTTTGACCGGGCCTTTGGCTTTTGTCACGTCCTTGACATTCGACTGACTTGTCGAGACCTTCAGTTTAAGTACGATATCCGATGTAGCAACAAGGCCCGTTTCGTTTGTCCAGAATAGTTAGGTAGGTATGGGCTTGATGGGCTACATTATCCTCTCCTTATTGGGAATAATTTTCTCTCGAATTCTTAGCTTCATCGGCATCAGCAGCGTTGGTAAAAGGTACCATGTGCTTCATGTTAAAGATTTCATGGGTCTTCATATGGCTAAAAAGCTACGACCTGTATGCGGTTGGGTTTATCTTTTCCAAAACATCGTACGGATCCTCCTTCATTGCTGCCAGCTTGTGTACTCATGGGCAGGATAACGATCTCTGGTAAGTACAGTCCACACGAAATCTCCCTCTTTAAACTCGACTATGTGGCATTTCTTGTCAGAAATAAATTTTTATTCTACACCTGTGCCCTCGAGATGTACCCTCGTATTCGCGTGGACTTCCCAAGCCAACAATTGCGGTCTCGACCTTGACAGGAACCTTGTTTATAGCTCGGAAGGCCAAGTCCATAAAAACCCGCGGATTATAACTGTATACCACCATAAACGGACTATGCCCGATACTCTTTTTGTGGTGTCCGTTGTAGGAGAATTCAATTTCATAAGTCCTCAAATCACGCGAATTCAAGTTTCCAACCACCTTTATATGCAACATGTTTCCCAAAGTTTGGTTGGTTATATATATCACAACATAACTTCTAGAAATGATTAACAGATCTCCATCAAACACACTATATTTTCAATCAACACACAGTTGTAAATCAAAATTCAAAATTGGAACTTACAGTTATGGAAGATCCAGTGTTTAACACGTTCTGACCACTGCGTACACCTTCAGTTGTTTCCATAACAATCTCCATAACAGTGTTTTCTCCCAAGTATTGAGTCACCTCGACCGCAATGTGTACGTCGTGATCGAGCACCTCAGTCGCAGTTATAATCGAAAGTAAAACTTTAGTGAATCTAACATTGGCGACAATACTGATGATTTGATAGACCTGCCCGACCGGTCCAACTCGTCGACGATTTTTCCCCGTTTTGGATCCAATTTTGGTGGTATCGATGGTGTGGTGGCGGGGTAGTGGCGGTGGCCTACTGAGTCGTATGAGAGAGGAAATAGTCGTAGAGAGAAAGATGATGTGCTGGCAAAAATAGCTTTGGGTTTGAATTCAAGAAAGGTGATTTTGACATAGATCGGTGACGGGTACGAGTGTCATCGGTCCGGTTTGGTACGGATTTTGTTGGAACCAGACCGGACCGCTAAGCTTATCGGTTCAGACCAGACCGGTCGCTAAGCTTTCAGATCTATTTTTTGGAACCGGACCGAACCGCTAATTTTTCGGTTTGGTCCAGTCTGGTTCGGTCCAAGTTCAATTCGGTTCGGTTCGGTCCAAGTTCATTTGGTCCGTTTTGGTCCAAGTTCATTTCGGTTCGATCCGATTTCGGTTTGGTCCATTATCGGTCTGGTCCGTTCCACTTAAAAAAATAAATTAAATTATAATTTAATTTTAAATTTTTTAACTTAAATAAATAATATAAAAATTAAACTTTAGAAATTAATCTTTGATTTTATTTAAAAATTAGTAATTAACTATTAATTTTGACAATATAATGTATAAAAAAAATAAGTAATAAAAAAAATCGATTTTAACGGTTTTATTGGTTCGATTACTTATCGGTTGTATCGGTTCTCTCGATTTTATTGGTTCTCTCGATTTTATCGGTTCTATCGATTTACCGGTTTTATCGATTTGGTTCATAATCGATTCTACCGATTTATCGGTTCGGTTCTTTGTCTGTTTCGGTTTTTAAGATGGAACCTCGAGTGGACCGTTAAGGTTCAGTCCGCTTCTCGGTTGCCCAAAACCGTTGACAGCTCTAGCAATTGGTGAAATTGATGACCCCAGAGAGGCCCCTGGAGTGTTGATACAAGTTGAAGAAGTTGAAACACACTCTTTGGAAGAAGGAAAAAGTGTTAAGATAGGGTCCAAAATGCCATCTGAATTGAAGATTAAGATGTTAAAGTTTCTAAAAGACCATCAACATGTTTTTCCTTGGTGCAACGCTGATGTTACAGGGGTTCCAGCAGATATTATATCACATCACCTATCCATCCAAAGAGACATAGCACCTGTGGTACAAAAGAGAAAAGCTTTTTCCAAGGAAAAGGCTGATGTTATTGTTCAAGAAGTTGACAAGCTCACAAAGATGGGGCATATAAAGGAGTCTCAATATCCGTTGTGGACTGCCAATCCGGTCTTGGTGAAAAAGAAAAATGGCAAGTGTCGTATGTGCATTGACTTCACAGATCTCAATAGGGCTTGCCCAAAAGATTTATATCCAGTTCCCCGGATTGATCAGCTGGTAGATTCCACTTCTGGGAATAAGCTACTCTCCTTCATGGACGCCTTCTCCGGGTACAATCAGATTCAAGTAGATCCGAAGGATCAAGAGCATACCACATTTGTAACTGACAGGGGTCTTCATTGTTACAAGGTGATGCCATTCGGATTGAAAAATGTTGGGGCTACTTATCAGAGATTGGTGAACAAAGCTTTTGCTGCTCAAATTGGAAGAAATATGGAAGTATACATTGATGACATGATGGTGAAAAGTGTGGATGAACAACTACACTTGGCAGACCTCCAAGAAACTTTTGCTAACTTAGTAAAAGTAAATTTAAAGCTAAACCCAGAAAAATGTGTGTTCGGAGTGCAGTCCGGGAAGTTCTTGGGGTACATAATAAGTGAGCAAGGGATACAGCCCAATCCGGGCCAACTTAATGCTTTGTTCCAGATGGAGCCTCCTCGGAATGTTAAAGAAGTACAACGGTTGACTGGGAGGTTGGCTACTTTAAATCGATTCATCTCAAGGTCTTCGGACAGATGTGCCTCGTTTTTCCAAACTCTAAAGGGTGCAAAAGGATTTGACTGGACTTCACAATGCGATGAGGCCTTCAATGAGATTAAGAAACATCTGTCCTCCCCCAAAACTTTGTTTAAACCTATTGATGGAGAAACACTCTTCGTATACCTGGCAGTTTCAAGTTGTGCCATCAGTGTTGTATTGGTAAGAGAGGTGGATAACTACCCCCATTCGGTGTACTACATCAGCAAGAGCTTGATAGATGCAGAAAAGCGTTATTTGAAACTCGAAAAGTTAGGGTTGGCCTTGGTGATTGCTGCAAGGAAGATGAAGCCTTATTTTCAGGCTCATCCTATTATCGTCCTAACATCTTTTCCCTTAAAGAATGTTCTCCAAAAGGCAGACATTTCAAGTAGAATGACTAAATGGTCAGTAGAATTAGGGGAGTTCGATATTGATTTTGCTCCTCGAACAGCAGTCAAAGCCCAAGTTATGGCTGAATTTTTAGTTGAATTCCACTCTGATAGGGATTTAGAGCAAACAACTGAGATGAAAGACAAAAAGGTCTGGGTTGTCCGGACGGATGGTGGATCCAGTACTATGGGATGTGGTGCAGGGGTATGCTTGACTTCTCCATATGGTGACAGAATGTACCATGCTATATGTTTTGCTTTCAGGGCCTCCAACAATGAGTCCGAATACGAAGCAGCTATAGCTGGTTTAAAGTTAGCTTATATTTGTGGGGCCAAAAGGGTCAAGCTGATTAGTGACTCTCAGCTTCTTATCCACCATGCACAAGGTCAATCTGAGGCCAAAAAGGAGCAACTAGTGAAGTATTTGCTTCTTATTAAAAATGAGGCTCTTAAGTTCAAAAGCATTGTCTATGAACATATACCTCGGGCAGAGAATGAACTAGCAGATTCACTGGCAACCATAGTATACACTGAGTCATATCCTTGGATCCATGTGCTGGAGAGCCCTTCCATTCAACTTAATGTGGGTAAAGAGGAAGAAATTTTCGAAGTACAGATGAAACAACCTCAAGATTGGAGATTTACTCTCCTGCAGTACCTCTCCGAAGGAATCTTGCCTCCGGATAAATCGCTAGCAAGAAAAATGAAGCACAAGGCTCGTGGTTTTATCATCCTAAGAGACGTTTTGTATAAAAAATCTTACAGTAAACCTCTTTTGCGATGTTTGGGAGATGACGAGTCTCAAGTAGTCCTCTCTGAATTGCATGATGGTGAGGGATCAGCTCACTGTGGATTCAGGGCTCTAACACGGAGAGTTTTATTGGCTGGCTATTACTGGCCCTCTATAATGCATGATGTTAAGGAGTTGGTGAGAAGGTGTGATCCATGCCAGATATATAGCAATGAAATTCATGTCCCATCCATCCCTTTAGAGTCAATTTCTGAGCCTGTACCTTTTGCTCGATGGGGGTTGCATTTGGTGGGACCTCTTCCTATGGCGTCCAGAGGGCGCAGAACTATAATTGTTGCTATAGATTACTTTTGGAAGTGGATTGAAAGAGCCCCTCTGGCAGGGACAACATCAAAAGCTGTCATAAAATTCATTTTATCCAACATCTGTTGCAGATTTGGTGTTCCACAAAAGATAACAACAGACAATGGGCCACAGTTCGACAACAAGGAAATGAAGAGTTTATGTACCTCAAGGGGTATACAACATTGTTTCTCTTCACCTTTCCACCCACAAGCGAATGGTCAGGTTGAAGTGGCTAACAGAACTATACTGTCCGGTTTAAAGAAAAATTTGGAAGGGGCTGCTGGGAAGTGGCCTAGCTATTTACAAGAGGTTTTGTAGGCCTACCGGACTACACTTGGGGCTGCAACACAAGAGTCGCCTTTTACCTTGGTATATGGGATGGATGCAATAGCCTTCATAGAAGCAACTCTCCCTTCATTTCGGGTTCACAACTTCTCCGAACACGCAAATGAAGTAGCAGTCAGAGGCCAGCTTGATCTAATAGAGGAAAGACGAGTTAAGGCTCACCTTAGAGCTGCACACTATCAAGGTTTGATGAGAAGTAGGTTTGCTTCTAGAGTTAAAGAAGAGATTTCCAACCGGGGGACAAGGTGTTGAGGAAATTCTTCTTACACACTAAAGAGAAGTTTCTCGACAAACTGGCCCCAACTTGGGAAAGACCTTATATGGTCATTAAAAGGCTTAAACTTGGAACATATTGGCTCGAAGACAAGGATGGAAGGGTTTTAAATCACCCTTGGAATATTGAGCATCTCCGAATGTACTTGGAATAAAAGCTGTGTAAATATTTACTTGTTTAAAAATCCATGTAAATATTTGAGGGCATATTCTTTCCTACCCTGGTAGCACGGGGAGGTTTTAATGAGGTGTCCGGGCTTTTTAATAAAATTTGATGCCTTCTTAAAAAATTCGAAGTGTTTTTACTTTGTTTTTTGTCGCACCATCCGGATTGAAATAAAAGAATAATGAACACTTAAACATTTGTCATCGGAGAATTTAAACGCTCTCGCTTTAGACTGTTTATGAAATAACTAAGGGCTATTTAAACACTAGCCACCAAAATTGAAACAAACTATGAAAGAATGCAAGAAATTGTTCAAAACAAAGGATATTCATTGAAATAACTTAAGTTCCTTGGCCTTCCAAGGACTTTAAATTGTCAAACAAAACAAAGGATCTATCCGGTCAGATACCGGACACAATAACAAAAAATGCCTTGGCCTTCCAAGGACATTAGTTTAAGTAACATGAAAAATGAAAAGATAATTCATAATTTAAGACTGAGCCTTTGAAGATGGCTCAACCTCACTTATCTTCTTCTTCTTTTTGGGATCGTCTTTCTCTTCGTGAGGGCCCTCCCCGGTATTTTAGAAATTTATAAATGAATCAGTGAAGCAATTCAAAACTTTAAATCTTATCAAGCAATAGGAAAATCAAGATTCTCGATGTTGAGATTCAATCTCAAATCAAGTAAATCATATGTTTTAAAACATATTAAGGAATTTTGATGCATGGCATGAATAAACAATTTTCGAATGAGATTTACTTTTTACTTGACAAATCTATCCTCGTCATATTTCAAAAGAAAGTGACTTGAGAGATTCATTGAAACATGACAACTTGAAGCAGTACGACATGAAATATGATGACTTAAAGCATGAAACGGGACAATCTGAAGTATGAAATCGAAAACATAAAAAATAAATTACTTAAAGATTATATTATCCGAATACTATATTCAACATTTTTTAGTCTTAGTTTATTGTATTTTAACTTAAGTACTAATTGAAGTTTTGATAAGGTTATAATATCTAGATAATAATAATTTATATCAATATACCTGCCAATAAGGATATATTGATCTTTTACTCTTGTATGCCTAATATTTAATATTTATACTAGAGAACAACTTCAATTGAGGGTCTCTCTCATTTTTAATGTTTCAGTTACTTTATTTTCTTTCTTTTAAAATCTGTTATTTATCTTTAGAAATCTCATTTTCTTTTTCTTTCTATCTCCTTCAAATCTAATCTTTTTTTTTGTTCTTGATAATGATTTACCCGATTATCAATAACAAAAAGTATGTTTAAAACATTTGTATTAAATTCTTCCAAAGTTAAATAAAATTTAAATATGATATACCATTTTATAATGATAAATACAAAATACTATATTATGTTATGTTATTTTTATATTTTTTTAAAGTTAATGAAACTTATTTTTATTAAAAGTTAATTAGCTTATAATTGTCTAGCTATTTTTATTAAAAGTAAATATGCTGAACATTTTAATTATCTTTATTAAAAGTTTTTATAGCTATGCTAGAATTAATATTATGGAAAATGTATTTATATATATATATATATATTAAAATCCAACTCGTTTAAAATAAACATATAAAAATCATTTATTAATCGGGTAGAACATTACCTACCACTTATTATACGATTTTTCTTATTTTTCTTCTATTTTTAATTTTTATTTTATTTTTAATTGATAAAAATGGAATCATAACAAAAATAAAAGGGTGATGCTGGATATAGTGGTTGTCCATTTACTTGGTCAAATGGTCGTAAATGGAGGCGTTTGGATCGTGTTTTGTATAGCACATCTTGGTTGGATTCTTTTGATAGTACTGATGTCTCTCACTTGGCGTGTAATTGCTCTGATCACTGCCCAATGGTGATTAAGGTTACTTCTAAAGGCAATAGAGTTAAATCTTCATTTAAATTCATGAATATGTGGGGTACTCATACTGATTTTCTGAGGTTGGTTGAAGAGAGTTGGTCTGTTGAGTTAGTTGGTGTGAGGAATCCTGTTATGTATTTTTGGCTTAAACAGCAAAGATTGAAGTCTGCTTTGAGGGAGTGGAATAAGAATGTCTTTGGTAATATTTTTGACGCAATTAAGAAGACTGAGGAGATTATAAATAGTAGGGAAGTCATGATTCAAAATCACTTTGATGAGGATAGCAAAGCTGCCTTGGATGATGCCAAACAGAATCACTTGGTCCTTTTGAATAGAGAGGAAATGTTTTGGAGGCAGAAGGCTCATGTTGCTTGGTTAAAGGACTCTGATAAGAACACTTCTGTTTTCCATAGCTTTGTCAAGAAGAGAAATAAAAAGAATAGGGTGGATAGAATTAAAGTTGATGATTGTTGGTTAACTTCCAAGGAGGATATTGGCAACTCTGCTGTTGAGTTTTTTAGAACTTTACTTGCTTCTACTGACAGTATTGGGAGTGAGGATCTGCTTTTGGATGTTATTCCTGCTTTGGTTAGTGAAGATGATAATAATAGCATTGTTTGTACTCCTGATGATTAAGAGATTTATGGGATTGTCAAGTCTTTAAGGTCTGAATTTGCTGCTGATCCTGATGGATACAATGCTGAGTTCTACAAGTTGTGTTGGGATATTGTGGGTGAGGATTTGTGCAATGCTGTTAAGTCTTTTTTTAGAGGCTTTGATCTTCCTAAGGGGGTTAAGTCTACTACGATCTGTTTGATTCCAAAGGTTGATAGTCCTTGTAGGTGGATAAACTTTCGTCCTATAAGTTTAACTACTGTTTTTTCTAGAATTATGAGTAAAGTCATTAATAATAGACTTGCCATTATCTTGCCTAATCTTATATCTGAAGAGCAGGGTGGATTTGTGAAGGGGAGGTGTATTCAAGATTCTGTTCTACTGGCTCAGGAACTCTGCTTTGACATTAACATGAATAGAAAGAAAGGGAATGTGGTTATTAAGACTGACATGACTAAGGCTTTTGACAAGCTAAGTCATGAGTTTCTCTTTAGAATTCTCAAGCTTTTTGGTTTTAACTCTAGTGTTATTTCTCTTATTCGAAATTGCATTAGTAAGGTTTGGTCTTCTGTTTTGGTGAATGGGGAGCTGAGTGGTTATTTTGCTAATACTCATGGCCTTAGACAAGGGGATCCTCTTTCCCCAAGTCTTTTTATATTGGCTGAAGAGTATCTGATAAGGAGGATTAAGCAAAGGTCTGATGATAATCTCAAAATTCGTTACAAGACAAGGAATAGGCAGAATGTTGCTTGTCTTGCATTTGCTGATGATTTTATGGTTTTTTCTAGTGGTAATGTGAAGGCGATGAATGAGGTTAAAGCTGTTATGGATCACTATCAGGCAGTGTCTGGTCAAGTAATTAATCTTGCTAAGTCTAAGATTATTGTCTCAAACAAAATGCCTACTCAGCAGATTTCTATTATTGAGAATGTTTGGAACATTAAGCATACACATTTACCTTTTAAGTATCTTGGTTCTACAATTGCCATAAACACTAGAATTGTGCATTTTGAAGATTTAATACATAAAGTTCGAAGCAGAATCTTGGATTGGGATAGACTTCATCTCTCCTTTGCTGGTCGACTGTTGTTAATTCAGACCATCCTGGTTGCTTTTCCTAATTATTTTTTGCAGCATACTAATCTCCCTGTTGGTATTATCAGTAGATTGGAGACATTGTTCAGCAAGTTCCTGTGGGGTACAAAAGAAGACAAGAGAGCCATTAGTTGGGCTAGATGGGAGAAGCTGTGTAAGCCTTTAAATGAGGGTGGTCTTAATCTTAAAAGGCTGAAAGATGTTCAGGATGTTTATGCATTGAAGCTGTGGTTTAACTTCAGAAGACAACAATCTATTTGGGCCAGGTTTATGATTTCGATTTATTGCAGAAATGATATTCATCCCTCTCTTGCTATCTCTCATAATAGAATGTCTAAACCATGGGCTAGAATCATTATGGCTACGGAAAAATCTGAAGAATTTCTTTTTTGGCTTCCTTGTCATGGCAACATCAACTTTTGGTATGAAAAATGGTGTTCTGATAAACCATTTATCAAGGTGGATAACAATAATAATAGAAGGTTTCTGTGGGATAGTGGTAATGTTTATGTTAAAGACTTTTGGCTGAATGGCTCTTGGGATTGGACAAGACTTAATTCTATGGTCACTACTACTGAGATTGCTAAGATTAGAGATGTTGTTCTTACTGATAAAAGTGATGTTCTTCATTGGTCTTTATCTAAGGATGGTTAGTTCAGTGTTAAAGACACTTGGAACCATATAAGATCTAAATGCAGTATATCAAGAATATATGCTAAGACCTGGAATGCTATTACTCCTAAGAAGTGCTCGTTTTTTCTATGGAGAGCATTGCATAATTGGTTGCCTACAGATTCTGTGATGCAAGCTAAGGGGTTCCAAATGGCTTCTAAGTGCGTTCACTGTAATAATATTGAAACTACTTACCACGCTATGGTTCAATGTCCTCAAGTTTGGGCAGTATGGATGCACTTTAGTCTGTTGTTCAAAGTGGACCTTCAGCCTTATATGACGTTCTCTCACATTGTGATGAAATGGTATTGGTCTGCTAGGAGAAGCTGTGACATCTACACCATCCTTCCTGCAATTTTGATGTGGTCTGTTTGGTCAGCTCGTAATAAGAAAAAGATAAACAACACACCAACAAGTACTGCAACTATCATACAGCATATAGTCTACATTCTTAATGGTCTTGATCAGGCTAAAGTTTTAACTAAGAAGCATTGGGTTGGTTGCGAGAAGGAAGCTATGAGTCTGGGCTGTGTGAATCAGATTACTGAAAAGAATAAGCCTTTGTTCTTAAGGTGGAAGAGTCCTAAGCATGGTAGATACAAGATCAACATAGACGGAGCATGTACCTTTAATCATGTGCGGTGGAATTAGATTAATCAAATATAAATAAATTAAAATTGATTCTCCCAAAAAAATAGTAAAAACATCAGTTGATAAAAGCAAAGAACGAGCAATCTTAACAAATTGACGATTTTTTTATTTCGGTAACACCATTTTGCTGAGGGTGTCAATACAAATAAGATCGATGTATGGTACCATTAGATGCAAGGGACTGAGTGAAATAATTGGATGTATATTCACCCTTAAGTGTCACAGTGAATCATTTATTATAGCAGAATATTAAGTCTTAACAAGTGCCCAAAAATCTTTATGAATTCCAAGATAATTTGACATTCGTTTCATGATATAAATCCATGTATATCGATTATAATCAGTAATGAAAGTTACATAATATGACGAACCACCCTTTGGGCAGACATAAGATGAACCACATATATCAGAATGAATAATATCAAAATGAGAAATAGAAAACGTGACATTTTGCTTAAACGGTAAAACATAAAATTGTGCCAATTTACAACCACTACAATCTGAGATATTACAAGTTTTTAACTGACAAAGCACATGTATAGACTAAAACATTTAAACGTGACGCATATACATGTTCAAGATGAGAATGCCAAAGATAAAACTTAGAAGACAATAGATTTAAACGAAACGAAAACAAATCAACATCAGAGGCAATAATACCAGTCATGTATGTTTTTCCACTATCAACATCATAGACATCCACATCAGTTCCATCGAGTTTTTCCAAAACATAGAGTTCCCCTATTTTACGACATGTCCCAATCACTCTATGAGTATGTTGATTTTATATATCACAAACAAAATCAGAAAACAGGATGCAATAACCAAATTTACACAATTGGCTAACCGAAACAAGAGTCAGTAGTAAACCTCAGATGTCAATATATGAGGGGTAAAAATAGAACCAATACCATATACTAGCATTGCAGTAGCACTAGCAGACAAAACAGATATGGGTGAAACATAAGACAACAAAATAAAGTTCGACATGTAAGGTGACATATGATGAGCCGACCCGAATCCAAAATCCACAATGATATATCAATACCATAAGTACAGACGGGGAAATACCCGAATAATATGCCAATGTAGACATGAAAAATTTCTTCTCATTCAATTTGGTAACTGTACACTATAAAAACTCATCTTTGCCTATCATATTTACAATAAGATCCATAATCTTTGATCGAATAAAATTAAACAATCGAGAGATACCAAGTCCAAATCAAAATTTTAATCAAATCCAAATCCAAAACTCAAATCAAATCCAAATCCAACTATTAATTTATGTGTAAAATCAAACCTCGTTTACCAACATAAAAAACTGCACTATTTCAACAACTATTGATCATAAATCATAGCTCCATATCACAATCCAACCAATCAGATTGAATCAATAGATGTTACAAACATGTTATCCAAAATTGAATAAAAAACGACTTTGTTTGTCTGTCGATCAGACCTTTTGATTGTGGTTGTACACAACAAATCTGAAAAATTCAAATTGTATCTCTTTTAATGATTTTGTGCCCCGATTATTGTACAAATAATTATTTTTATCGATTAAGGGAAAAACAGATAAAAACAACTCCAAACAACTCTTAATCCCAAAGCAAAATCCAAATTTCTAAGCAAAAATATATCTGAAATAACATCAAACGAATCAAATCAAAGCACAATAGTAATAGATCTGAAATAAAACAATTCTAAACAACTTTTAACCCCAAGGCGATGTCCAAAAGTGTAAACATAATCAGATATGAAATAAGATCAAACAAATCAAATTAGAGCATAATAGTAATAGATCTGAAACAAAATGACTCAAAACAACTCACAACCCCAAAATGATGTCCAAATTTCTAAGCACAATCAATGCCAAAATAAGATCAAATAAATCAAACTGAAACAGAATACCTGATACACTCCAAGGATAGAACACGCTCTGATACCATGTTAACAAACAAAAATAAAAAAAGATAGAAGAAAAAGTATTCGGTAAGAAGCGGCTAGGAAATCTATTTATTTAGAAAGAGTGCAAATCACATAAAATATAAATATCTTATTTATAGATAAAACATATGAGCTAACGGGCATGAACTTTATATCTTTGACAATACAAATGGCACAACGTAGAGATCCCACCAAAAACTAATAGGTGAATCTGTTTATTTTCAAACTCATGCTACAATATCCCCACGTAAGGAAAAACATCCCATCAATAAAGAAAGTATTTCTCATTCTGAATCTACATAGTACAATTTAGAATGAGTAATAAAAAAATCTAACAAATATTTTAATCTAAGAATTCAAGGTAATTTATATTTTTTTCTTTTTTCTGCTCTACTAATGAACAAGGCGGTATATGTGAATTCAAAAACCGCACCAGTTGAATTGAATGTTATAACCATTATATTGTTGGGAGGTATTAAATTTATATAATACTCAAGGAGATGGGGTAGTTCGATAAGGCGTATGTAGATATATGACAGTTTACATAATGGTTTCATAAATCCGTTCTCAATGATTTTTCAAAATGTTAGTTCCGTATGTCTAAAAAAAACTTAATAAAAATATTAATTAAATAGTTATACTTTATATAAGTGACATTTAAGTCAAATTAACCAAATAGAATACACAAATAGCCTAAAATAAAAAACATTCCCTCCAATCAAGAAAAATTTAATTTTAGAAAAGATTCAATAGAACCATATTTATTTAGTATGTAAAGATCAAATATGGATTTAGGTTTTGGTTCGTAAATTCAAATAAATGATAAAAAAGAAAAAAGAGAAAGAAATAATGAAAAATTAAATTTAATAACAAAAATAGTAGCTTCATTTAATCTATTTCAAGACATTTGAAATATTAGAAAAATATTATGTATTAAATGATAATTCACATGATATGTAGTATCTTAAAAGAGAAAATGACTATGAAAAATCTATTTTTATTATTTATAATGACAACCATGTCTTTATTTATTTATAAATTTATCATGGAAAAAAAACCTGGAAATCTTTGTCATTTCGATAATTAATAACCACTATTTTTACGAGACATACATAAATCTATAAAACTTTAAAACTCACAACTCTAAGATTCTTTCTTAATAAATAAGGAAATCATTTAGCCTCTCAACTAAAAGTTTATCCAAAAACTAATTATTACTCATTTTGAAGTTTTTTTATATTCATTTTAAAAATTGTATATATGACCGAAACTGATAAAGTTATATGGCGTTCAGGCGTCGTTCATTTTTACTAAAAAGACAAAGATTTACATTACAAGAGATAAACACCATCCGCCTTTATTAAAGTTGGATACAGTTATTTTCATCAAAGTAACAGGATCAGTAAAATTTATGTTCAAGATATTGAAAATGACGTCGGCAAAATATTGAGTTAAGAACGTTGGAAAAGCAACAAAAAATGTAATAAGATGAGAGCATAAACAAATTGTATACTAATGGATGGACGATACCAAATGATATTCAATTGGAGATATAAGAAACTTAGAGATATTAGAATATTCGAAGAAAATATAATATATTACCAGAATGTCCATGGCAGTTAAAGGGTAAAATATGAATATTTTGTATTATTTGTAATAGATGTCCGACTTGTGTTCTCTGTCCGTATAATTAAGTATAAATTAGCTATAAATAGAATATCCAATTATTGTAAAAATGATTCATTTATTAATAATACTACTCTTATTATTTTGGTTTTATCTTTTTAGTAATATCGTAAGGAATTAACTCCCTCGTCATTAATTGGCGATGTTTGTGGGAACGTTTTTTTATATGAATTGTTCATTTTCCAAATGGTGACAATTAAGTATCACTTGGTGATTACTTAGATTTTTTTTAAATATTATGGTTTGTTTTTATATTAATGCATAAGTATGAAAACGATAATAACAAGCATTTAAAGTCAATATTTCACGTATATTTTGCTACCACAACATCAAAACTATATTTGAATCCTGAAAAAAATCAGTAGATCCATTGTGGAATAGTGTAAAATAACATATTTAGTTTTACTTGTCAATAATATGATGATATAAGTAAGGAATATTTTGCATATAATATCCTTAATATTTTGGCATTACAAATACTGCAAGGTTTCACATATAATTTATACATATTTTTGTATTTATAATACATTTTATTTCGCAAATAATATGATCTGTTTTCGACTAAAAATCACAATTAGCTCCCCATGTTTTGCATTTGTATCAAACTAGTCCCCTTTGTTCACTTTTGTCTCCCACTAGTCTCTTATATTCTATAAATGTGTATGATTAGCTTCATCGCATATGTGAGTATTGAGAAGCTGACACATATCGGCCCAAACATCAATATTTGTCTAAGTTTTGGTCCCCAAAAATCTAAAACCCTAATTCGAGAAACACATAGTCTTTCTACTAAATCCCTAATTCCAGAACCACATTCTTCAATTTTTTAGGGGACCACTAGTGAAACAAAATATTATTGTTTGGGTGCCACATGTCAGCTTCTCAATACTCACATGTAAGAGGGGACTTATAATTCAAATTTCTAGAACACAGGGGACCAGTGGGAGACAAAAATGAACATAGGGGATTACTTTAATACAAACACGAAACATCATGGACTAATGGTGGTTTTTAGCCTATGTTTTCGTATTCCTCGCCTAGGTTTGAAAATCTTAAAAACAAGCATCTAAAGTCAATATTTCCCGTAAATATTTCTAACAGGACACCAATATGACATATGAATCCTAACAAACCCAAACGATCGATGATTGGAATGGTACAAAATAATTTGTCATTACATTAGCGACGTAGTTAGTTCTATTCGTAAAAGATGTGGAAAAATAATTAGAAAGGTTTTACATATAGCTCTATTGTTTCATATGATATATACTATAAGGTTTCGTATATAATTTATATATGACTTCAGATTTATAATACATTATATTTTGCAAATAATATGATATCTTTTCATATTACTGGCCTAGGTTTGAAAACGGTAAGAGCAAACATATAAAGTCATATTTCACATAACTCTTGCCAACATTAAAACGACATATGGCTCCTAATAAAACCAACAAACTGATTGTTGGAATGGTAAAAAATAATGCATTAGTTACGTGGTAATATAATTAGTTTTATTCGTCACCTATATGGTAAAATAGTTTAGAAAATTTACCGATATATTTAGAGAACGGTGGAATGAAATGCATCAGTATCCTTTCTTTTTAATTTACCATAATTCAGTATAATATGCTCATAATGTGTATGAAATTCTCCTATACAAGATGAGTTTATAGACCATGCGCGGAATATGATAATTTTATAAGACGAGTGTAGTTTAGGTTTCACAATATTAATTATATATAGTTTCACGTTTAACGATTCTAATTTCGCATGTCATCTTTTACTAAAATAAATATAATGTATAGTTTCACATATAAAACACACTAAGTTTAAAAAATCTTGTAAAAAATAAATAACACTACGTGCGAAACTATATCAAATTTAACATTGTGCTTCACAATATATATATATATTAGGTTTCACAAAAATAACAACATTTTCTTCTTCACTATTGTCATGGTGATGAACAATATGAAGATTTGAATTTTCCATTTACCTTACAAGTTCATTTGATGCCGAAATTGACTCGTATAAAGATATACCACCCGTTACCGATACGAGACAACGATAATATACCTTACAAACCACAGATCAAAGGTATTGCAACTTTTTTTGAACAAGAAAGAAAGTTGAGATATTCAAAACCACTAACCTCTAAACCAATAAGTTGGAGGTGGATTTATAAAAAACAAGTAGCACATGCAATAGTTTGAATTTCTATTCAAGAGAGAAGTTGAACACATTTTAGATCATAGTTAGTTATGGTAAATATGTTTAGAAATTCAATTTATATGTGTAAAATATGTCGAGTAGTACTTTTTTTAAACGATAAATATGAATAGTAAAAAAAAATCATTTTCAAAGGAGGGTTACCGATAACCATCTGTGAAAAATTAAATTACCGATAAACACAAGGATTTTGAAGTTTACCAAAAACCATATGCAACATAGATGCTTCCGACAATTCTATTGACCATGCAAACACGTACAACTTTTAACAATTAGTTATTTTTAACCTTCAAAAATCCTCAATTCAAAAATAATAATCCAAAAACACATATATTTTTATTTTTATAAATGAACAAAAAGAAATCTATAAATATTTTTTTTAGAATATTCTTTTTTTTCCAATCAAAATACATTAATTGCACAACTAGAACATAATTGTTTTTTAACAACCAAATTACACGTAATTTTAAAAATGAAACATATTTATTGTTTCCAGACTTATTTCGCATATATACGCAACATATTTGCATATAATTCCGCAGCTCAAACACAATTGTTTTTTCGCAGCTAGATTACACGTAATTACGTAACTAGAACATAGTCTTATTTTATTTTATTCTTAAAAGTATCTTCAACACAAAATTGCACATATTTTTACAACTACAAAAAAAAGTTAATTATTTCACACTCATTTAACACTTATTTTCACAAAACAAATTTGTATTTTTTAACACAATTAGATTTATTTAGCAACCAAAGTCCGCAACTTTTTTTTTTCTTATTTACATAGCTTATTTACACGTAACTGTGTAATTGAACATATTTACTTATTTGCAACCAAATTACATGTAATTATGTAACTGAACTTAATTGTGTTTTACCAACCAAATTACACATAATTACAGAACTGTAATATAATTTATTTTATAGACTTTGTTCGCAACCAATTCACACGTAATTATGCTACCAAAAATACATTTTAAAAATATCTTTCATGGATCCAGTTTTGTTCGTCTTAAAAAATAAAACCAATGGTATTTTCAATTTTGTTGGTGCTATGATTTAAAAGATATGACATTTAAAAGAATAATAAACACGAGAGAGAAAAACGATTAAGGACATGCGAGACTACTACGTGGTTATTAGTACTTTTAATTCAAACCAAATGATTCTCCGTACTTTATCAACCCTGAGTGATTATTGGTAAGTAAGTTTGATGTTTGGTGGTTATTGGTAGAATATCATTTTTAAATATTATTAAAAATGAGAAAACAGTATATAACCATTCTCAATTTAAAAAGGAAAGTTACTAATAACCGCCTAAAACACTTCAAATTGCTGATAACCACCATAATTTTAAACTTTACGAAAATCACCTACAATATAAATGCATCCAATAATACTCCTCAACACATAAAATACGTACAACATTAACAATAAGTTATTTTTAACCTTTAAAACTCCATATCTTTCAAACTCTAACTCAATTTTTATAAAAAATACATATTTTTTTATTTTTTTAAAGACGAACAAAACAAAATCTATGAGTTTTATTTTTAGAGAATTGTTATTTTTGTTCTAAATTTTTCAACCAAACTACATGTAATTACGAAAGTGGAACACATTTTTAGTAACAAAAATGCATGTAATTATAAAACTAGAACAACGTTATTTTTCATACTTATTTCGCAATCAAAGCTATATTTTCACAACTATTTTTTTCTTATTTACGTAACTAATTTGCACGTAATTCCACAAGTGGACACAATCGCTTTTTTTAACCAAAGTCCTAGTTACGCAACTATTTTCTTATTATTTATGCAACTCATTTGCAGCGTAATTTCGCAACTATAACACAATGATTGTTTTGCAACCCAATTATTCATAATTTCACAACTAAAAGATAGTTATTTTTTCGCAACCCAAAATACACATAATTCCGCAACTCGAATACAATTGCTTTTCCAAACTTATTTCACAATCCAGTTATACATAATTACACAACTAATTATTTCTTTTACAAATCTAGTTTTGTTCGTTTACAAAAACAAAACAAATATTTTTTTTTGGATAATATTTTGAAACTAAGATTTACAAAAAAAATATTAAAAAAACGCTTAAAATATATTTCAAATCACTCTAACTATCTATACTTAAAATTAAAAAACTATCTATACTTGCCGGAAGGTTTATCGATGAATAAACCTATTGTGTGGTTATTAATAAATTAGCATTTAAATAAACTAAGGATAATAAAATTGGTTTTGACACATGCACTAAAGACATACAAATATTGATATAACGGAAATACCATTACTACCATGTCTAGTATAGCCAGTTACCTTTTTTTCTATAGAGGTCCAATAATTTATAAAGTTTATGTACAATCACTTTAGTCAACGGTCATGACTCATGACTAGTACTCATCTAGTATGATCCTCAATAATCAACCACCACAAATCTTCCACGTAGGATTCATAAAATAAATAAATAAACGCATTTATCCAGATCTTATCTCTCACTCCACACTCTAACTACTAATCGCCGCTCATTCCACGGCACTCAAAACCACCACCGTCAACTGATGCCGGCCGGAGAGATACGCCAGCCGTCCATCGTGACGGCGGCATCCAGCGCCGATTCAGCGGTAAATCAGGACGAGATCTGGCTGTGGACGCAGATCAAGGCCGAGGCCCGCCGTGACGCCGAGGCAGAACCGGCGTTAGCTAGCTATTTATACTCGACGATACTTTCTCACGCCTCGCTCGAGCGATCTTTGTCGTTTCACCTCGGTAACAAGCTCTGCTCCTCTACTTTACTCTCGACTTTACTTTACGATCTGTTTCTCAACACCTTCTCCTCCGATCCGTCTCTCTGCGCCGCTGCCGTTGCTGATCTACGCGCCGCTCGGTACCGTGATCCGGCTTGCGTTTCGTTCTCTCACTGCCTCCTCAACTACAAGGGTTTCTTGGCCTGTCAGGTAGTTTTTTTTTTTGCATGACGATCTTTTATATGAAATTGATAGAAATTGCTTAGATTAGATTATTCATGTCGAATATTTTTAGTAATCGAGTACTAATCATGAGGTTGAAGATGTGTCACCAACTTGGCAATTTCTTTGTTTGATTATTAGTGGTGAAAGTGGACTAAAAGATGATATTTGTATGTTATAGAAAGTGATAAACTATCAATTCTTTATCTGCTCTTTTTCCTTTTTTCATAGTTACCTATTGTTTATGGTTGTGTATGGATTTCGATTATCATATACAATAAGAGTACACGATCCCAATAGAACTTTATTTAGATCGACCCTTTAGGCTATTCCACTCGGTCTGAATTGCTAAAAGTGCAAAAATAATAATAATAATAATAATAGTAAGACGAGCTAGAACTTTTAAGGATTAAGCTCGGTTCATGGTCCTTTATAATATTAGTGTTTGGGTTTAAGCCAGAGCTTGGCTCATTGAACTCAAGCTCAAGCTCGATTTCGTAGAATGATGAAATGACAATCTCTGTAGGTTTTTTTTTTTTGGGTATTGTGGTCAGCCTATAAAAATGAATGATAATGTTCTATATAATTTAGGATAATGATGCTAAGAAATGAGTATTTGATATAACTTGATTATGATGATATTAGATGTAAATATTCTAGATTTAATACTATTAAGTATATAATCTAGGTTCTATATAGCTCAAGCTTGGCTCAATTGACTAAATGAACCTAAAATAGTGTACTCATATAACTTCCAACCTTATTTGGATCTCTAAGTTTCTGATGTTGGTGGTTATTGTAGACAAGAGTTCTCCTTTGGATTCTTCCGTAGTTTTATGTAATTGTTGCTCTCGTTTTTTGCTTATTTGTAATGGTTTTTGAAGGCATTAACTTTCAATTTCGTAATAAATCCGTGCTTCAGGCTCATAGAGTAGCACATAAGCTATGGACAGAAGACCGTAAACCACTAGCACTAGCATTACACTCGCGAATATCTGATGTTTTTGCAGTAGATATCCACCCAGCTGCCCAAATGGGAAAAGGTATCCTATTCGATCATGCGACCGGTGTTGTCATCGGCGAGACAGCAGTAATCGGTAACAACGTCTCGATTCTACACCACGTTACGCTCGGTGGGACTGGAAAAGCAAGCGGGGATCGTCATCCAAAGATCGGTGATGGAGTTTTGATCGGTGCAAGTGCGACCATTTTGGGAAATATTAAAATCGGAGAGGATGCGAAAATTGGAGCTGGCTCGGTTGTACTGATTGATGTCCCGGCACGAACAACAGCTGTAGGGAACCCGGCTAGACTGGTAGGAGGGAAAGAGAAGCCATCAAGAAATCTAGATTGCCCTGGTGAGTCTATGGATCACACCTCTTTTATTAGTGAATGGTCAGATTATATAATTTGATCTTTGTTCAATACTAGTTGTTGTATAAACATCGTGTTGTATTACTATGTTAAGCTACAATCCCTATCTGGGTTTATTGATGTCTTTGTAATTTGAATAGTAAGAAGGCGAACGAACAATAAACTTTATTTCAGTTGCCTCCATATTTGGTTTAATAAGGTTGGTTTATAAATCAATGAATTTGGTTTGTGTAGTTTCTTTTCAATTTTTTTTTATTAGTGAATCAACGATTTTAGTTATTATTGTGAAAGAATAATATTTTAGTGTTCGACTGTGTATAGATCGACCCTAAGAAACATAGGCTGGGAATTGTCATTACTTCAATTATTTTTATCAATATAATTGTTAATTTGTTATTATAAATTTCTATGGATGGCTTAAACTTTAAGCCACATATAAAAACCTAATTTATGAATGGATACAGGTTCAATCCAACCACACCGTTTAGTATACATTTATACTTAAAATGGAAAGAATTTAACACAGAGATGGTATGTTCTTATAGCCTAAAAATGACTATTGTGAACTAGGGTATTTGTTTCAAGATCGTCTTTTTCTTCCTAAAAATAAAATAAAATTACGAATCCATGCAAAACTCAAAGTAAGTCTACGCATTAATTTCAATGACATCCTTTTTTTTTTCAAAACCCTAAATTTCTAAAAAAAAATAAAATGTTGTAAGTCTACTGACATTTAAAATCAAATTTCATTCCACATCTTCAACTTGGACATATCACTTTCAAAAATACCAAAAATCCAAAGCTCAAACTCCAGTCAATCCATCCTTTCTATCTCAAAAATAATTGTCGATTTTCGGTTTTAGTTCTATTGATTTTTGATACATTTTTATTTCGCAACTAATTAAGGCGTAGATTTTGCAACTTATAATTTAACAATTAATTAGATTTAGGTTTTGTAATTTTTAAAAGAAAATTCAGAACATATTACTTATAGAACTTTTTTTTTAATAAAGGACTTTTATTGATACTAAAAGAAAGTTCAGACCCACTTAAACAATATTACACAAAATTGAAAAAACAATAAAAAAAACTTCGTCTTCTTCCTTCCCTCCAAACACAGAGCCCCAATCTGAAAACCCTAATTTCTCATCCTCAAGTATCCCAATTGAAGACTCTCTAATAGAACAATCGCCTTCAAATTAGCAGGAGCATCATCACTATCATAATCAATGTCCGTTTGAGCTTTAAGAACCTCTTTAGCTAACCAATCCGCTCCAAACTTTTCTTCCCTATAAACATGTTTAACCACCATTTCTGAAGAAATCAGTTTTCTACAGCAACTAAGCAATGGTTCAAGGAACCAGATCGAGCAACCATATTGAAGAAGATTGACAACAACATTCGAATCCACCTCCACATCAACACTTTTCAGACCAAGCAACCTACAAAGATTCAGACCATCAAACAGCGCTCGACATTCAGCAATGAGAGGTGTAGCTTTGCCATACAACCTTCCAATCGCCATAACCAAACTCCCACTGCTGCTCCTAATCAATGCACCTCCACCAGCTTCATGATTAAAGGTACATGCTCCGTCTATGTTGATCTTGTATCTACCATGCTTAGGACTCTTCCACCTTAAGAACAAAGGCTTATTCTTTTCAGTAATCTGATTCACACAGCCCAGACTCATAGCTTCCTTCTCGCAACCAACCCAATGCTTCTTAGTTAAAACTTTAGCCTGATCAAGACCATTAAGAATGTAGACTATATGCTGTATGATAGTTGCAGTACTTGTTGGTGTGTTGTTTATCATTTTCTTATTACGAGCTGACCAAACAGACCACATCAAAATTGCAGGAAGGATGGTGTAGATGTCACAGCTTCTCCTAGCAGACCAATACCATTTCATCACAATGTGAGAGAACGTCATATAAGGCTGAAGGTCCACTTTGAACAACAGACTAAAGTGCATCCATACTGCCCAAACTTGAGGACATTGAACCATAGCGTGGTAAGTAGTTTCAATATTATTACAGTGAACGCACTTAGAAGCCATTTGGAACCCCTTAGCTTGCATCACAGAATCTGTAGGCAACCAATTATGCAATGCTCTCCATAGAAAAAACGAGCACTTCTTAGGAGTAATAGCATTCCAGGTCTTAGCATATATTCTTGATATACTGCCTTTAGATCTTATATGGTTCCAAGTGTCTTTAACACTGAACTAACCATCCTTAGATAAAGACCAATGAAGAACATCACTTTTATCAGTAAGAACAACATCTCTAATCTTAGCAATCTCAGTAGTAGTGACCATAGAATTAAGTCTTGTCCAATCCCAAGAGCCATTCAGCCAAAAGTCTTTAACATAAACATTACCACTATCCCACAGAAACCTTCTATTATTATTGTTATCCACCTTGATAAATGGTTTATCAGAACACCATTTTTCATACCAAAAGTTGATGTTGCCATGACCAGGAAGCCAAAAAAGAAATTCTTCAGCTTTTTCCGTAGCCATAATGATTCTAGCCCATGGTTTAGACATTCTATTATGAGAGATAGCAAGAGAGGGATGAATATCATTTCTGCAATAAATCGAAATCATAAACCTGGCCCAAATAGATTGCTGTCTTCTGAAGTTAAACCACAGCTTCAATGCATAAACATCCTGAACATCTTTCAGCCTTTTAAGATTAAGACCACCCTCATTTAAAGGCTTACACCGCTTCTCCCATCTAGCCCAACTAATGGCTCTCTTGTCTTCTTTTGTACCCCACATGAACTTGCTGAACAATGTCTCCAATCTACTGATAATACCAACAGGGAGATTAGTATGCTGCAAAAAATAATTAGGAAAAGCAACCAGGATGGTCTGAATTAACAACAGTCGACCAGCAAAGGAGAGATGAAGTCTATCCCAATCCAAGATTCTGCTTCGAACTTTATGTATTAAATCTTCAAAATGCACAATTCTAGTGTTTATGGCAATTGTAGAACCAAGATACTTAAAAGGTAAATGTGTATGCTTAATGTTCCAAACATTCTCAATAATAGAAATCTGCTGAGTAGGCATTTTGTTTGAGACAATAATCTTAGACTTAGCAAGATTAATTACTTGACCAGACACTGCCTGATAGTGATCCATAACAGCTTTAACCTCATTCATCGCCTTCACATTACCACTAGAAAAAACCATAAAATCATCAGCAAATGCAAGACAAGCAACATTCTGCCTACTCCTTGTCTTGTAACGAATTTTGAGATTATCATCAGACCTTTGCTTAATCCTCCTTATCAGATACTCTTCAGCCAATATAAAAAGACTTGGGGAAAGAGGATCCCCTTGTCTAAGGCCATGAGTATTAGCAAAATAACCACTCAGCTCCCCATTCACCAAAACAGAAGACCAAACCTTACTAATGCAATTTCGAATAAGAGAAATAACACTAGAGTTAAAACCAAAAAGCTTGAGAATTCTAAAGAGAAACTCATGACTTAGCTTGTCAAAAGCCTTAGTCATGTCAGTCTTAATAACCACATTCCCTTTCTTTCTATTCATGTTAATGTCAAAGCAGAGTTCCTGAGCCAGTAGAACAGAATCTTGAATACACCTCCCCTTCACAAATCCACCCTGCTCTTCAGATATAAGATTAGGCAAGATAATGGCAAGTCTATTATTAATGACTTTACTCATAATTCTAGAAAAAACAGTAGTTAAACTTATAGGACGAAAGTTTATCCACCTACAAGGACTATCAACCTTTGGAATCAAACAGATCGTAGTAGACTTAACCCCCTTAGGAAGATCAAAGCCTCTAAAAAAAGACTTAACAGCATTGCACAAATCCTCACCCACAATATCCCAACACAACTTGTAGAACTCAGCATTGTATCCATCAGGATCAGCAGCAGATTCAGACCTTAAAGACTTGACAATCCCATAAATCTCTTCATCATCAGGAGTACAAACAATGCTATTATTATCATCTTCACTAACCAAAGCAGGAATAACATCCAAAAGCAGATCCTCACTCCCAATACTGTCAGTAGAAGCAAGTAAAGTTCTAAAAAACTCAACAGCAGAGTTGCCAATATCCTCCTTGGAAGTTAACCAACAATCATCAACTTTAATTCTATCCACCCTATTCTTTTTATTTCTCTTCTTGACAAAGCTATGGAAAGCAGAAGTGTTCTTATCAGAGTCCTTTAACCAAGCAACATGAGCCTTCTGCCTCCAAAATATTTCCTCTCTATTCAAAAGGACCAAGTGATTCTGTTTGGCATCATCCAAGGCAGCTTTGCTATCCTCATCAAAGTGATTTTGAATCATGACTTCCCTACTATTTATAATCTCCTCAGTCTTCTTAATTGCGTCAAAAATATTACCAAAGACATTCTTATTCCACTCCCTCAAAGAAGACTTCAATCTTTGTTGTTTAAGCCAAAAATACATAACAGGATTCCTCACACCAACTAACTCAACAGACCAACTCTCTTCAACCAACCTCAGAAAATCAGTATGAGTACCCCACATATTCATGAATTTAAATGAAGATTTAACTCTATTGCCTTTAGAAGTAACCTTAATCACCATTGGGCAGTGATCAGAGCAATTACACGCCAAGTGAGAGACAGCAGTACTATCAAAAGAATCCAACCAAGATGTGCTATACAAAACACGATCCAAACGCCTCCATTTACGACCATTTGACCAAGTAAATGGACAACCACTATATCCAGCATCACCCTTTTATTTTTGTTATGATTCCATTTTTATCAATTAAAAATAAAATAAAAATTAAAAATAGAAGAAAAATAAGAAAAATCGTATAATAAGTGGTAGGTAATGTTCTACCCGATTAATAAATGATTTTTATATGTTTATTTTAAAAGAGTTGGATTTTAATATATATATATATATATATATATATATATATATATATAAATACATTTTCCATAATATTAATTCTAGCATAGCTATAAAAACTTTTAATAAAGATAATTAAAATGTTCAGCATATTTACTTTTAATAAAAATAGCTAGACAATTATAAGCTAATTAACTTTTAATAAAAATAAGTTTCATTAACTTTAAAAAAATATAAAAATAACATAACATAATATAGTATTTTGTATTTATCATTATAAAATGGTATATCATATTTAAATTTTATTTAACTTTGGAAGAATTTAATACAAATGTTTTAAACATACTTTTTGTTATTGATAATCGGGTAAATCATTATCAAGAACAAAAAAAAAGATTAGATTTGAAGGAGATAGAAAGAAAAAGAAAATGAGATTTCTAAAGATAAATAACATATTTTAAAAGAAAGAAAATAAAGTAACTGAAACATTAAAAATGAGAGAGACCCTCAATTGAAGTTGTTCTCTAGTATAAATATTAAATATTAGGCATACAAGAGTAAAAGATCAATATATCCTTATTGGCAGGTATATTGATATAAATTATTATTATCTAGATATTATAACCTTATCAAAACTTCAATTAGTACTTAAGTTAAAATACAATAAACTAAGACTAAAAAATGTTGAATATAGTATTCGGATAATATAATCTTTAAGTAATTTATTTTTTATGTTTTCGATTTCATACTTCAGATTGTCCCGTTTCATGCTTTAAGTCATCATATTTCAGGTCGTACTGCTTCAAGTTGTCATGTTTCAATGAATCTCTCAAGTCACTTTCTTTTGAAATATGACGAGGATAGATTTGTCAAGTAAAAAGTAAATCTCATTCGAAAATTGTTTATTCATGCCATGCATCAAAATTCCTTATTATGTTTTAAAACATATGATTTACTTGATTTGAGATTGAATCTCAACATCGAGAATCTTGATTTTCCTATTGCTTGATAAGATTTAAAGTTTTGAATTGCTTCACTGATTCATTTATGAATTTCTAAAATACCGGGGAGGGCCCTCACGAAGAGAAAGACGATCCCAAAAAGAAGAAGAAGATAAGTGAGGTTGAGCCATCTTCAAAGGCTCAGTCTTAAATTATGAATTATCTTTTCATTTTTCATGTTACTTAAACTAATGTCCTTGGAAGGCCAAGGCATTTTTTGTTATTGTGTCCGGTATCTGACCGGATAGATCCTTTGTTTTGTTTGACAATTTAAAGTCCTTGGAAGGCCAAGGAACTTAAGTTATTTCAATGAATATCCTTTGTTTTGAACAATTTCTTGCATTCTTTCATAGTTTGTTTCAATTTTGGTGGCTAGTGTTTAAATAGCCCTTAGTTATTTCATAAACAGTCTAAAGCGAGAGCGTTTAAATTCTCCGATGACAAATGTTTAAGTGTTCATCATTCTTTTATTTCAATCCGGATGGTGCGACAAAAAACAAAGTAAAAACACTTCGAATTTTTTAAGAAGGCATCAAATTTTATTAAAAAGCCCGGACACCTCATTAAAACCTCCCCGTGCTACCAGGGTAGGAAAGAGTATGCCCTCAAATATTTACATGGATTTTTAAACAAGTAAATATTTACACAGCTTTTATTCCAAGTACATTCGGAGATGCTCAATATTCCAAGGGTGATTTAAAACCCTTCCATCCTTGTCTTCGAGCCAATATGTTCCAAGTTTAAGCCTTTTAATGACCATATAAGGTCTTTCCCAAGTTGGGGCCAGTTTGTCGAGCAACTTCTCTTTAGTGTGTAAGAAGAATTTCCTCAACACCTTGTCCCCCGGTTGGAAATCTCTTCTTTAACTCTAGAAGCAAACCTACTTCTCATCAAACCTTGATAGTGTGCAGCTCTAAGGTGAGCCTTAACTCGTCTTTCCTCTATTAGATCAAGCTGGCCTCTGACTGCTACTTCATTTGCGTGTTCGGAGAAGTTGTGAACCCGAAATGAAGGGAGAGTTGCTTCTATGAAGGCTATTGCATCCATCCCATATACCAAGGTAAAAGGCGACTCTTGTGTTGCAGCCCCAAGTGTAGTCCGGTAGGCCCACAAAACCTCTTGTAAATAGCTAGGCCACTTCCCAGCAGCCCCTTCCAAATTTTTCTTTAAACCGGACAGTATAGTTCTGTTAGCCACTTCAACCTGACCATTCGCTTGTGGGTGGAAAGGTGAAGAGAAAAAATGTTGTATACCCCTTGAGGTACATAAACTCTTCATTTCCTTGTTGTCGAACTGTGGCCCATTGTCTGTTGTTATCTTTTGTGGAACACCAAATCTGCAACAGATGTTGGATAAAATGAATTTTATGACAGCTTTTGATGTTGTCCCTGCCAGAGGGGCTGTTTCAATCCACTTCCAAAAGTAATCTATAGCAACAATTATAGTTCTGCGCCCTCCGGACGCCATAGGAAGAGGTCCCACCAAATGCAACCCCCATCGAGCAAAAGGTACAGGCTCAGAAATTGACTCTAAAGGGATGGATGGGACATGAATTTCATTGCTATATATCTGGCATGGATCACACCTTCTCACCAACTCCTTAACATCCTGCATTATAGAGGGCCAGTAATAGCCAGCCAATAAAACTCTCCGTGTTAGAGCCCTGAATCCACAGTGAGCTGATCCCTCACCATCATGCAATTCAGAGAGGACTACTTGAGACTCGTCATCTCCCAAACATCGCAAAAGAGGTTTACTGTAAGATTTTTTATACAAAACATCTCTTAGGATGATAAAACCACGAGCCTTGTGCTTCATTTTTCTTGCTAGCGATTTATCCGGAGGCAAGATTCCTTCGGAGAGGTACTGCAGGAGAGTAAATCTCCAATCTTGAGGTTGTTTCATCTGTACTTCGAAAATTTCTTCCTCTTTACCCACATTAAGTTGAATGGAAGGGCTCTCCAGCACATGGATCCAAGGATATGACTCTGTATACTATGGTTGCCAGTGAATCTGCTAGTTCATTCTCTGCCCGAGGTATATGTTCATAGACAATGCTTTTGAACTTAAGAGCCTCATTTTTAATAAGAAGCAAATACTTCACTAGTTGCTCCTTTTTGGCCTCAGATTGACCTTGTGCATGGTGGATAAGAAGCTGAGAGTCACTAATCAGCTTGACCCTTTTGGCC
Organism: Limnanthes douglasii subsp. nivea; assembly: GCA_036936605.1. Lineage (NCBI taxonomy): Eukaryota > Viridiplantae > Streptophyta > Magnoliopsida > Brassicales > Limnanthaceae > Limnanthes > Limnanthes douglasii. The sequence continues at coordinate 27,362,587 of JAUPFV010000004.1, read as the reverse complement.
CCACAAATATAAGCTAACTTTAAACCAGCTATAGCTGCTTCGTATTCGGACTCATTGTTGGAGGCCCTGAAAGCAAAACATATAGCATGGTACATTCTGTCACCATATGGAGAAGTCAAGCATACCCCTGCACCACATCCCATAGTACTGGATCCACCATCCGTCCGGACAACCCAGACCTTTTTGTCTTTCATCTCAGTTGTTTGCTCTAAATCCCTATCAGAGTGGAATTCAACTAAAAATTCAGCCATAACTTGGGCTTTGACTGCTGTTCGAGGAGCAAAATCAATATCGAAGTCCCCTAATTCTACTAACCATTTAGTCATTCTACTTGAAATGTCTGCCTTTTGGAGAACATTCTTTAAGGGAAAAGATGTTAGGACGATAATAGGATGAGCCTGAAAATAAGGCCTCATCTTCCTTGCAGCAATCACCAAGGCCAACGCTAACTTTTCGAGTTTCAAATAACGCTTTTCTGCATCTATCAAGCTCTTGCTGATGTAGTACACCGAATGGGGGTAGTTATCCACCTCTCTTACCAATACAACACTGATGGCACAACTTGAAACTGCCAGGTATACGAAGAGTGTTTCTCCATCAATAGGTTTAAACAAAGTTTTGGGGGAGGACAGATGTTTCTTAATCTCATTGAAGGCCTTATCGCATTGTGAAGTCCAGTCAAATCCTTTTGCACCCTTTAGAGTTTGGAAAAACGAGGCACATCTGTCCGAAGACCTTGAGATGAATCGATTTAAAGTAGCCAACCTCCCAGTCAACCGTTGTACTTCTTTAACATTCCGAGGAGGCTCCATCTGGAACAAAGCATTAAGTTGGCCCGGATTGGGCTGTATCCCTTGCTCACTTATTATGTACCCCAAGAACTTCCCGGACTGCACTCCGAACACACATTTTTCTGGGTTTAGCTTTAAATTTACTTTTACTAAGTTAGCAAAAGTTTCTTGGAGGTCTGCCAAGTGTAGTTGTTCATCCACACTTTTCACCATCATGTCATCAATGTATACTTCCATATTTCTTCCAATTTGAGCAGCAAAGGCTTTGTTCACCAATCTCTGATAAGTAGCCCCAACATTTTTCAATCCTAATGGCATCACCTTGTAACAATGAAGACCCCTGTCAGTTACAAATGTGGTATGCTCTTGATCCTTCGGATCTACTTGAATCTGATTGTACCCGGAGAAGGCGTCCATGAAGGAGAGTAGCTTATTCCCAGAAGTGGAATCTACCAGCTGATCAATCCGGGGAACTGGATATAAATCTTTTGGGCAAGCCCTATTGAGATCTGTGAAGTCAATGCACATACGCCACTTGCCATTTTTCTTTTTCACCAAGACCGGATTGGCAGTCCACAACGGATATTGAGACTCCTTTATATGCCCCATCTTTGTGAGCTTGTCAACTTCTTGTACAATAACATCAGCCTTTTCCTTGGAAAAAGCTTTTCTCTTTTGTACCACAGGTGCTATGTCTCTTCGGATGGATAGGTGATGTGATATAATGTCTGCTGGAACCCCTGTAACATCAGCGTTGCACCAAGGAAAAACATGTTGATGGTCTTTTAGAAACTTTAACATCTTAATCTTCAATTCAGATGGCATTTTGGACCCTATCTTAACACTTTTTCCTTCTTCCAAAGAGTGTGTTTCAACTTCTTCAACTTGTATCAACACTCCAGGGGCCTCTCTGGGGTCATCAATTTCACCAATTGCTAGAGCTGTCAACGGTTTTGGGCAACCGAGAAGCGGACTGAACCTTAACGGTCCACTCGAGGTTCCATCTTAAAAACCGAAACAGACAAAGAACCGAACCGATAAATCGGTAGAATCGATTATGAACCAAATCGATAAAACCGGTAAATCGATAGAACCGATAAAATCGAGAGAACCAATAAAATCGAGAGAACCGATACAACCGATAAGTAATCGAACCAATAAAACCGTTAAAATCGATTTTTTTATTACTTATTTTTTTTATACATTATATTGTCAAAATTAATAGTTAATTACTAATTTTTAATAAAAATCAAAGATTAATTTCTAAAGTTTAATTTTTATATTATTTATTTAAGTTAAAAATTTTAAAATTAAATTATAATTTAATTTATTTTTTTAAGTGGAACGGACCAGACCGATAATGGACCAAACCGAAATCGGATCGAACCGAAATGAACTTGGACCAAAACGGACCAAATGAACTTGGACCGAACCGAACCGAATTGAACTTGGACCGAACCAGACTGGACCAAACCGAAAAATTAGCGGTTCGGTCCGGTTCCAAAAAATAGATCTGAAAGCTTATATACATCCAATTATTTCACTCAGTCCCTTGCATCTAATGGTACCATACATCGATCTTATTTGTATTGACACCCTCAGCAAAATGGTGTTACCGAAATAAAAAAATCGTCAATTTGTTAAGATTGCTCGTTCTTTGCTTTTATCAACTGATGTTTTTACTATTTTTTTGGGAGAATCAATTTTAATTTCTTTATATTTGATTAATCTAATTTCACCGCACATAATCCAGAGATGTCTCCATTTTATAAGTTATATGAACAACTCTCATATTATTCATCCTTACGAGTGTTTGAGTGTACATGTTTTCTCATTCATCCTCATGTTGAACACAACAAATTGGGTCCTAAAACCGCTATATGTGTTTTATTGGTTATAGTGTTAGACTTAAAGGTTATCGTTGTTTTGATCCCACCTGTTAGAAGCTTTATATATCTCGACATGTTACATTTCTTGAGCATATCCCGTTTTATTCAATGTGAGAAAAATCACATGATATAACAAAGACATAACTTCAGACTAATGATCATTTAGAAAATAATAGCGACATATACATTGACATTGATGTACCAGATCATGAGACATTTATGATTGTTGTAATACTTATGCTCCATCAATTCCGGGTCAGCTCATTCCTTTGGTGAATTTACAACTCATTCACCTCTCAAAATACTTACTTGTACAAGTAACTCTACCAAACTACTACATTTTAAGTATTCTTTTTATTTGGCTCCTTTTGTTTCTTCATAGCAAACACACATGATTTATATAAACCTCAGTCGTTTAAATAAGTTATATGTGATCCTCGTTGGAAAAATTCTATAGTCGAAGAGCTTATTGCTCTTTATCAGATTCATATATAGGATATAATTAAACCTTCATCCTATAAGCGTATAATCGGTTCTCGTTGGGTTTTTACAATTCAAACAAAGTCTGATGGATTTTTTGAAAGATATAATGCTCATCTTGTAGAAAAAGATATTCACAGAAGTAGGGTATGGATTATGATGAGACATTTTCCCCAGTGGTAAAAATGACGATAGTTAGTACTCTTATTGCGGTTGCATCCGTTCGCAAGTGGAAGATCTTTCAAATATATGTCAAAAATATGTTTTTTAATGGTGATCTTCGTAAGGAGGTTTACATGACCCCTCCCCCAGGTGTTTCTCACCAACCAAATAATGTATGTTGACTTAGTGTTATATGGTCTGAAACAAGCTCCTTGTCCTTGGTTTGATAAATTTTCTATAGTTATTATTTCACTTGGTTTTTTTTCTAGTAATCATTATTCAACCTTGTTTATCAGATGTACAAGTGCAAAACGAATTATTTTATCCATATATGTAGATGATATGATCTTCACATGTGATGATACAGATGGAATTATTGCACTATAACGTGATTTGGCTAATTGCTTTATGATGAAGGACTTGGGACTATCACGCTATTTTTTAGGTATTGAGGTGGTTCAATCTCCAAAAGGTTATATCCTCTCTCAGATAATATATATATATATATATATATATATATATATATATATATATCTTATTTATTTGAGCGAGCAAGACTTTCATATAACAGGACGGTATATACCATTCTTGAAACCAATGTTTGGTATTCTTCGACTAATGGTGTTCTTTTGTTAGACCCAACTATATATCGAACTCTCGTAGAGAGCTTGGTCTATCTTACATTTAATCGGTTTGATATATCTTATTTTGTTCACGTGGTTAGTCAGTTTGCTACTGCTCATACATTCATCTATCGGGGATTTGTTTTTCGAATATTGGGATATCTTCGTGACACTCAGTTTCAGAGCATTTTATTTCCTTCGACCTTTTTACTTGAATTGCGTGCCTATAATATTGATGATTGGGAGTGATGTTTATGACCAAAAATATACTACTGGTTTCTGTATTTTACTTGGAGATTCATTAATCTCATGGAAAATCAAGAAACAAGATGTTGTCTCTAGATCTTCTATTGAATTTGAGTACCGTGCTATGGTTGTGACCATATGTGAGGTTGTTTGGTTACGATAGCTTCTTACAGATATGGGGGTTAACATTACTAAACCCACTTCCTTACATTGTGATAACAAAAGCGACATATAGATAACAAAGAACTCTATTTTTCACGAGAGGACGAGGCACATTAAAATAGATTTTTACTTCACTTGACATCATCTACCTTCTATATGTTCCATCGACTTTGCAAGTTACTCATATTTTCACGAAGGCCCCGTCAACAGAGCGGTTTGTTTTCTTTGTGACAAATTCTCAATGTTTATTACTATTGCATTTGTGAGTTTGAGAGAGAGTGCTCTATAATGTATATAGTTTGTATTATTTCTAAATAAACAAAAAATTTAGCCACTATTAACGAATTCTTCTTTTTTTCTCTGTTTGTTAACATGTATAATCTTTGTTTATATTTTTAACTTATTTTCAATCCTTATTATATTATTCAAGCGATTTTTTGTTCATAAAAATTATTATACTTTTGTATTATGTAGAATTATTCTATTTGTTTTACTTCCCAATCCTAAAACCATTTTAGGGATCAACTTGCAATTTTGTTGCATAACTTTTGCTTACTTGAAAGTTAAAAAACGAATTATTTCGTGTTTAATCTAAATGCAAATTGCGAAACAAGGTTTAATTGGGATTGTGAATGAGAGTTTAAAATGAAATGTAAATCAATAATTAAGGTTAAAAATAAAATGTGATTTCCTAAAGTGTTGTTTTTAGGATTCATATTTAAACAAAAAAATTCAAAGCGCGAACCATGAAATGCGACTCATAAAATAAGAGTTATTTATCATTTTTTGTTAACATTTGTATCCCGAACTAAAGTTTTTGAACCATAAAACAATGATAAATGAAATGCGAATGGTGAAACACAAGTTGAATGGTCCTAAAAAAACACTTTTATAGATCTAATCGGTTTTGTTTTTAACAAATCAACCAATAATATTTTCAAATATGGTCTCGGAACTCCAATTTAAAATATGATGAATTTTTATATCACTAATTCTAATTTTATGTTTGAAAAAGTTAAACCCCGAATATTTTTTTAATAACTTGTATATATATAATTTATTTATCTAGTGGATAATAATTTTTATTAAACTCGGATACTATTATAACTTACTTTTTTAATCAAAATTTCTATCAATGAAAATAAAATTATAACAATTGGTTTGATTGAAAAGACTTTAAAACTTAAAGGACTACAAGACAATAAGCCCAAATTGAAATTGAAAGAAACAATTGACGCTATAATTTCCCTCCAATGGCAAAACCAATTGGAAACAAAGAAGTGAGGTCTCTGTAACCAAACTACACAAGACCTACAAACAATCTTCCTTTCTCCTGACCAAACTCCATTCCATCAAGTTTTAGCATTCCACCACAGCTATTGACGACTCAGCACCTTTTCTTCACCTCCAGCTTAGAAGCACGGATCCTGCAAAACTAAGTAGCTAAAACAGAAACTAGAAATATGATTAGTCCTGGGTTGAGTTGATGTACTCAATACCTAAACTTTCCAAAATTACAATAACAAGAAAACTGTTAGGAGCATTCAAGTGATTAAAAGACTGATTTTCTTTGAGATTCAAAATTTATTTCGCAGTCCAATCTGCAACTTGATTCTGAAGTCGATGAGTGAATTTGATACTCATTTTAGAAGTGATAAGGCCTCTGCAAATAGTCAGTAAAGGATGAAGGAACCATGGATACTTACCTGCTCCCAGCATGTTGATAAGGAAACGTCTATCAGACTCAATGTCAACCTCTTTCCAATTGTTATACTTACACTGGAGAAAGCCTTTAAGTAAAGTCCTAGCTTCAGCAGCTAAATGAGTAAGCTTTCCATACGTTTTGCCTATTCCTTTTACAATATCACCGTTAGAGTCTCTAAAAATGATGCCACCGCCATTTTCTCCATTTCTAAGGCAAGCAGCATCGACAATGAGCTTCAATATTCCTCTAGCAGGAGCGAGCCATTTGATGTAAGTATCATTCTTCCTGTTATTCTCAATAGTGCACCCTAGATGAAAAGCTCAAAACTCCACCTTTCTCCAATGCTTAATGGTAAACAAGTTAGAAGCATTCAAACCAATAATAATTTTGTTAATTAGAGTAATAGCAGAAGAAAGAGAAGGGATATTATTTTTAAACTTGGAGCTATTCCTGTTCTTCCATATTACCCAACAGATGATAGCAGGTAAGACGCGAGTGACGTGAATCTTTTGTTTTGAAACCAAAACCACGTTCTGATCATATGAGTAAGCACCATGAATCTTTCAATCTTTATATTGAAAATGTCACTAAAATATTTCCAAATGGACCAGGCGTAGGAACAGTTGACAAACAAGTGATTGATATCCTCAATGTTAGAGCAAAACTGACATTTAGAGGCAAGAGAAAATCATTTCCTCTTCATGATAGAATCGATAGGAATAAAGTTCCTTAAAACTTTCCACAGGAAAAAAGACATCTTCTTAGGATAAATAGAGTTCCAGACCTTTTTAAACAAACTAGATTTGTTGTTCTTCTGTCTAATATTACTCCAAGTTAGCTTAGTATTAAAGTTATAATCATGAGAGAGTATCCATATCATTTTATCATCCTTGTCTTTATTAACCTTGTAAAGATTGATTTGATTAGTTATGTTCTCACTAGTCAAAGCATTCATATTGTTGCCCAGCTCCCACTTGTTATCCTTCCAGAACGTGCAAACTTTTGATTCAAGAAACTAATCATTGGTACTGTCAATAATCGGGGGACAGTTGTGCCAATTTTCTCTCCAAAAGTCCATCTCCCCTTTGCCAAGAAGCCATCTGATGTTGCTTTCAACTTCATCTCTAATACCTGCAAGGCGCTTCCAAATCAAAGAGCTAGTTTTAATGAGGTTAGTTTGCAAAGGATGCTTGATTTCGTTATAAATATTGTGCATAATTTGAGACCACAAACTCATGTTCCTCTTGTAGTTAAACCATAACTTTTGAGAGAAAATGTTTTGAATATCAGAGAGTTTCCTGATATTCAATCCACCATCATCAAAAGGTCTACAAAGCTTCTTCTAAGAGGACCAATGAATACTAGTCTCATTGAAGTTGGTTCTCCAAAGAAACTTATTGAAATTTTTTTCTAGACTTTTGATAACACACTTAAGAATCTCATAACATTGCATCTAGTAACAAGGAATACTCATGAGAACAGACGAAATCAGGGAGAGTCTCCCACCATATGAAAGGGATTTACAATCACAGTCATCGATTTTAGAATTAATCTTATCCACCATCATATTGTAGTTATTGGATTTGTTATTGCTATTCAGAGCAAACCCCAAATAAGTAGAAAGTAGCCCCTCTACCACAAAACCACTGCAGTTTTCTAGAAAGCTAATTCTACTCTGATGAGCTTTATTGGACAGAATAATCTTTGTTTTTTGCTTGTTAATGGGCGGCCAGAGTTCTTTTGGTAATTGTCTAGGATGCAGCTCAACTTATTGATAGATGAACTTAAGCAGTTGGTAAAAATCAGAACATCATCTGCAAAAGCAATGCATGGAACGTTAAGATTAGTGGTACTATAAAATTTTGAATTTATATTGAGGAATTACCAATTATATTCATGAATTACCAAAGATTATGGTTTAGAATTCAAATTATTAACCACTTCCATTTTGAAATTTATTAAAATAAATTTGTAAAATAATGGTTTAAAAATTTCTTTAATACACAAACACGTACCATTTTAAAAGATTATTTGTTTTTAATTTTCAAAATTCAATATATTTTAAACTATAATTCATTTAAAAAAAATACATGTATTTATAATTTTTTTAAGACAAACAAAATAAAATCTATGAGTAATATTTTTTGAGATTTTCATTCTTTATTTTCCTAATCAAATTAGACGTAATTTCGCAACTTAAACATGATTGTTTTTTAGCAACCAAAGGACATGTAATTCTCAACTCGAATACAGTTTCTTTTCGTACTTATTTTGCAATCAAATTCCATGTCTTTTCGCAACTGAAACACATTCCAATTTATTTATTAAAAAACACAAAAATGCATATATTATTGTTGTTAGAGATATAAGGCTTAACCCCATTAGTCCATATAGTTTATATAATAAATAAAACAGTTTACTCTCTAGTCTATTTCCAAGAACCTAAAACACTATACAGTTTACTATCTAGAAAACACTAAACAGTTTCCAAGAATCCACAACACCAAGCAGTCAACAGTTTACTCTCTAGCCTGTTTCCAAGAATCCACAACAACAGTTTCTTTCTAGTTTCTCTAGAGCCTGTTTCCAAGAATCCATAACTCTCTAGCATGTTTCCAAGAATCCACATCACTGAGTAGTCTACAGTTTCTCTCTAGCCTGTTTCCAAGAATCCACAACACTAAGCAGTCAACAATTTAGTCTCTAGTATGTTTCCAAAAATCCACAACACTGGGCAGTCAACAGTTTATTCTCTAGTCTGTTTCCAAGAATCCAACACTAAGCAGTCAACAGTTTACTCTCTACCCTGTTTCCAAGAATCCACAACACTAAGCAGTCAACAGTTTACTCTCTAGTCTGTTTCCAAGAATCCACAACACTGAGCTGTTTACTCAGCCTGTTTCAAAAAACCAACTCTTTAGATCTTTCCAGATACCTAAACAGGTGATATACACCTAAACAGGTGTTTCAAAAAACCAACTCTTTAGATCTTTCCAGACACACCTAAACAGGTGATACGCACCTAAACAGTCGATACACCTAACTCTCTATACTCTTAACCTTTCGTAAATTTTACCTCCAATCTTGGAAAGTGTATATTACATAGAGTTTAAATATATTATTTATAGATAAACTATATGGGCTAATGGGCTTAGGCCTCATATCTCTAACAATTGTAACTAAAAAACGTTACTTGTTTCACACTCAATTAAAACATATTTTCACAAAACAAATTATATTTTGTTTTTCACACAATTGAATTAATTTTAGCAACCAAAATCATTTTTTTTGAATATTTTCTTTTTATTTTTGCATATTTGCACGTAATTTTACAACCGAATACGGTTGTTTTTTAGTATTCACAACTTGTATTTTTTTTAAGATTTATTTCGCAACCAAATTATGCGTAATTTTACATCTAAATAAATAAAATAAAATAGCTTTAATAGATTTAGTTTTGTTGGTCTTCAAAAAAAATAAAATCAACATGTATTATCAGATATTTTTTTAACTTATGGATCAAAAAATATCTGAAAAATATAATATTTAAAAAACATTAAAAAAATGATTAAAATATTTTCGACTACCACCTCATTATTTATAATACTAATTTGTTATTAAATGTTTATATTTTATCGAACTATTTTCTATATTAATCCATCTTTGTTTAAAAATTGTTTGATTTCAAAATTTATGATTAAGATACAAACAATAATTTGCAACGTTTTATTTGAATTTTTAATTCAATTTTAAACTAAAAAAACTTACTTACACCGCCCATAGTTTTATCGAGCTCAAACAACTATCGTGTTCTTATCACACTACGTCGAGACGAGCTGTCATTTTGATCTAATGAATTTTGTTTTTGCTATAACGAACATATATATATATATAGATAGATAGAGGTTAAAACAATAATTATTTTAATGCTGAAAACTATATATTATATATATATATATATATAATTATATATAATTATATGTGTATTTATATTTAAATAAATTAGTTAATATTTTTATATTTTACTTAAACTTAGTTAGATTTGACCTTTCAAGTACGATTACTTCTTTCATATACACCTTCAATTTTAAGACGTTTGGCTAGTGTTTTTCGACTATAGCGATTTTTTCCGTATAGTCTTTCAATTTTTGAATGTGTGGTGAACGTCCTTGGACGTATGAGAATAAACCGGCCAGCGTCCTTCGACTATGACGATTTTGATAACTTTAGTAATTAAATTTATCAAAATCGTCATAGTCGAGGATAGTTCACCACGCATTTTGAAGTAAAAAAAAATTATATGCAATCAATCTTCATAGTCAAAGGACATTCACTGGATATTTTGAAATCAAAGAAGTATGTAAAATAAATCATCATAGTCAAAGGACCAATAACTGATATAAGCTTTATATTTATAGTCAAATAAATTGGTTACTCTTCTTCCATATTTAATATATTATTTAGTGATGGGTCAATATGTTTGATCGTAAAATTTGGTGGTTGATTTATAAAGACGATTTCTTGAAATGTGTAATATAATAACGCATTTTTTACGTCGAGTTGATCAATTGGTCATACCTTTGAGATTGCCAAGATGAACACAGTTTGAATTATAGTAGGCTTGACAACTAGACTATATGTGCCATGACAATTTATGCCAATAGTTTACACTTTTCCATGAACGACTAATTGATTTGTAACGTTTCCAATAGCCATCGGTCCTAAATTTATAATGAAATAGCCACATACATCTAATGCCGAAGTTATCCTATGGGAGAACCAGTTTCCATATAACATTAATTTGTAAAGTATTGAATTCAGTATGCATGACACGTAGTCATTGAGTTTTAAGATGAGATGATGCAACATGAGATATATTATATATGGAAGTGTAAAATTGAATTTTTGATTTGGTTCAGTGATTCTAAGTTTGGATCGGGTTTAAATAAGGTGTTGGTTTGGTACAATGGACGTTTATAGTGGATTTGTATTGACAAGGAGTTTTTCGAAGTTGGTAGGTTGTGGACTAAGATTTTATTGTAACGGTGAACGAGATGAAGGAGGTAAAATAATTGGAGAATGATGGGTGTAGAAGTCTAATGATGGGACATAATTTGGAGTAGTAAAAAGATTGATGATCATTATGTCATCGAGAAAGTTTTATGTGTTTAGTGGGCTTGAGGTATTCAACATGAATGTGTTTTCATAAAAATTAAGAGAGATGCACATTTCCGACTGTGGGATCAAAACAATTATACCCTCATTTTTTATCGGGTGACCAATAAAAATGCATTGATGGATCCAGAGATGAGTTTGTGTTATTGAGCAACAGATAAGTTAATGTGTATCGCTAAATTAGGGCCCAAAATTTGTTAATCATTCCCAAATGGTAGAGAATCTTTTTTAATAAATAGTCAAAGACGGGTTTACCCTTTACTAAAAATATTTAATTTTGTCTTCTAGTGAATTGTGGGTATAGTTAACAAAAAATAGAAGAACACAAAATTACTTTTCCTACAACCCTCTTATACTCAACAAAATCAAAAAATCCAAAAAACGCAAAAATTCCAAAAATCACAAGAAAACTCCAAACCTCCGAAACTCAACAATATTTTTGTAAAAACCAAATCATTGAAGGATAGATTCAGAAGGTGAGACTACTTTTCACGAAACCTGCAAAAAAATACATTCCCCGCCGGTGGGACTACTTTTCACCCTGCGAGGTAACAAATACACCTGCAAAAAAACTCATTCTACTTTTCACCCGGCGGGGTAACCACAAAACCTAGAAAAAAAATACATTCCCCGCCGGTGGGACTATTTTTCACCCGGCGGGGTAACCCCAAACCAGAAATTTTTGACCATTGAAGGACCTCGAAACGATTCCTAAATCTACCTCTAAAACACTGAATCAACCACAACAAAACATTCCTAACATCAATATACTACTATAAACACCAATATAAACATGTATTTCACTATAAACTAGTGCAAATCTACAAAACAAAAATATAATCAACAAAAATAAGATTTAGAGATGTTAACTCTTCCTTTCCCCATTCTTGTTCTTGACTGAGTGTGAATCTAGTAGAGTTGTTGTGGAACGCGAAGAATAGTTGAAGTTAAAGCTAATTTGAGTTTGGTGTTTTGGAGGTTTGAAGAAGAAGAGAAGAAACATGGGACTGAATTGTGTTTTGGTTTTGGGGATAGTTAGTTTTTAGGGTTAGAGCTTAGTAAAAGTTGAGAGGGTATTTTGGATAAAATAATGGGGCTACTTCAAATTTGTGTGGGAATGGTTAAAATTGGGGCTGTTTATCGAAAAGACCCCTAATTTAGCCAAACTCATAAGTTAATATGCTGATGAGATATCATTACCATTATTGGGGAATGTAAAGATTCATAATTGATAAACTAAAGAGGAAAACCGTCGTCTAAAAATAACTGTGTAAGTCAACATTTTGGATTTAGTAATGATAAAAGACGATGATTAATTATTTTGATAAAGGTTCAAGTTAAAAGTATCGTCTAAGTTATCACTTTGTATAACTAAGACAACGCATGCTATTAGTATATGGAATAACATATATGATTGATAAATAAGATTATTTATCCATCATATATGCTCTTCCATATACTAAGATCATGCGTTGTCTTATGTGATAGTTCTAAAAAAGCAATAAAAAAATGCGTGACTCATGGGAAAGATACAAAGAGTTGATGCAAAGATGCCCTCACATGGGATCCCACCATAAGTGATAACGTATGGAAACAAGAAGATTTGGACAAATCAGAAAAAAAGTCAAGCTTATAAGAGAATACGAGAAAATTTGTAGAATCCTCCAACAATCGCTTGGAGATGAATATGACGAGTATGCAGAACCTCGAGGTATCGGTTCAAAATCAGAGAGCTTGTTTGAAGAACTTGGATATATCAGTTCAGAACCATGAAGTTTATAAAACAGAAAATAGGTCAAATCCATTATATGCTGGCTTTGAGAAATCAAAGAACTTGGGCTAGAAATATTGAAAATAATATGAAGCAAGCTAATGTAATAACTCTAAGAACGGGAAAACAAATTGGTTAAGAAACAGAGTAAGATGGCGGTGAAAACAAAAGGGTGCTCGCAATTACGAAAGAGAGAATGTTGTTGAAAAAAAACTTAAAAAATATGTACAAACGATGTTTGCAGTGATGAAGAGAGTAATGATCGCAACTAGACGCTACCAGATCCTAGTTGGTTGTGACCAAACCATTTGTGATCGCGACTATAACGAGTTTTTTGAAAGAAATAAATATAGTAAATTACATGATAAAATAAAGTTTCCAGTACTCATAACAGTATCTCAATGACAACCCATAACGCTCCAGTATATAAAAATTTCCCCTTCCGAGTTCCATATCAAAGTATGAAGAAGAAGCAAAACATTAACAATTAACAATTAACTTTCTAAATTTCTTGAAATGTTACACAACATGGAAATTAATATGCCTTTTACAGATTTGCTAGATCTCAAACCTAAATACGTAAAGTTTTATAAGCATTCTTTCATACAAAATAAAATTCAAAGACTTTGAGATAGTTAGGTTGGAAGAAGAATACAATGTGCATATTCAAAATAAATTATCACCAAAACTACAAGATCAAGAGAGTTTTACTATTCCTTGAAAAAATGGTGATTTAACTTTTGAATTTTTTTTATGTGATTTAGTTGTTAGCATCAATTTAATGCATATTCTATATGTATGAAATTAGGTATAAATAAATAAAATCTACCATTGTTTCTCTACATTTAGATGATAAGTCTATTGCGTATCTTAAGGGCATAATAGAAGATGTTCTCCTTAAGTTTAATAAATTTGTTTTTCCTATTAATTTTATAATTTTAGACATCGAGGAAAATATATTTGTACCCAAAATTTTAGGGAGACATTTCCTAGCTATTGCTAGAACTGTAATTGATGCTGAATCACTAATTTTACAATAAATCCCACGTGATTTAGGTTATAGTACACATGACAATATTTTACTTTGTTTGGATTGTGAAGATAATCTTACGTGTATAGAGACTGATTACTTTTTTTTATTAAAAAAGTTTACATAAAGACTCTCCAAACACAAAGGACTCAATCACTCTCTCTTAAAAAACTCTCACAGTTTTACAAAGATAACATGATTCTCGGAACTTTTTCTTTATTGTTTATCTCTCACATCACTTCACTCTCTAACATACCAACTTATGTTTTTCATATTTAAAAAATAAAAATAAAAACCTACAAATCGAATTGATACCGTGTCGTTACTTAACCATCACACAATTGTTTATAGCTTTGTGTTGCTTCTTATTTTTATAGTCTTCCAATGGAAAGCCCTCGTTTCTCTTCAGATCAAACAATTCAGATAAAATCTTAATACTTCAAATACTCCAGATTAAATCACTTTCATCAGCGGCTACAATATATCCCTAATTCAATATACGCTCTAAACTAAATATCTTTAATTAACAACTATAATAAATCAATAATATAATGTATTATTCAGACTAAATATCTTAGCCAACAACTATGATTAGAATACTAATTAGAAACCCTATATGGAAGAAGCCAAACTTCATCAGGTTAGGTCCAATTCCGTCAAGAACTTAAGTCAAACACCACCATAAACAAAAAGTATTGTTTCAGTAGCTTCAACTCAGGTCTTCAGTAACATACTTTGGCCCATAATATTATATATTTGGCTCCGTAGACCAAGCTACGCCTTCATACCAACATAATCGACCAACATGATCTTCGACCAAGCTTGACCTTAGGTTCGAGCAGAAAAATTTACACCTAAGTCTTGGCCATAACTTTGTTACGAACGAATCCAAAATGTCCTACATATACATATCTGCGGCTCATGTAGTCCTTCAATAATACGTCTTTTTACGAGTTACTTTTAGTCAACATCTAATATTAGCATACACATAATATATTGTATAATCCTAGTTTACTATATTCTGTCTCATTATCCTTAAATCGTATTTCTTTTAACGTATTTATATTTTATCCATAAATTGACATATCTCATCATATAAGGTCCATTATCATCAGACGATCATCTTCCTTACTTTGTCATATAGTTCATCATCATCTCAAGTTCATTATTATTATTTTAAAATCGTTAACACATTTATAATGTGACACTATACATAAAGACACAAACTCTTAGTAAGATACATTTTTATCATTTTTTACCTCCATTTTTTCAAATCTTTTACAAACTTTTATTTAAACATGTAATCACATTTCATTTAGTCGACTCAACTTCGTTAATTTTTATAACAATTATTTTAAATTCATAATTTTTTTTTACTATATTCAAATATATGATAATAATGTTATATTTACAATAAAACATAAGTAAAAAATTAGTTTTTAAAAACATATATAATAAATTCTAGTATGAAAAAAATCAAACAATCTGAAGAAACCAAATCAAAACCATTAGATTTTTAAATAAATTGGATTCGTTTTTGGTTTGTACTATATAAACTTCAAAAATAAATAAAACTTTTTACTATATGTTACTTATTTGATGTAAAAATCTCAAAACTAAAATTAAATTTAAGATAATCTATTAATAAGTATTCGTAATCAAACTATTTACTTATAATAACCTAGGATTTGAGAAATTACTAATAACCACCTAGTTTTGAAACAAAATTATTCATAACCTCCTAGATCTTTTTTAGTACCTATTATGCCCCTTTTTGTTATTACGATCTTGATATGTTTTTTTTTTTTCATTTGATCAATCCGTTCTTTGATTTGAGATCAACTTTTTCTTTATTCGATCAAGATATTTTACAATTATGGATAATTTTTTTTCTTTTCTTCTTTTGTATTTATCGATTCACATGTGATTTCCTTTTTCAGTATTTGTTATTTTTAATTGTTCCAATTATTTTATTGTTGTTTTATGATTATATGATTGTTTTAATTATGCAAATTCTTTGATTTCATAGGTTCACGTGATTATTTTGGCAACTATAAAAAATATTGATTTCATGAAAATCTATTTTGGGATTTTTGGGTTTTGCTGGTTTGATTCGGTAATTAAGAACATTTTAGTCGCGTAATTGGTTAATGTGTTTTGATTACAAAATTATGAAAATTTTGGTTTCATAATTAGTTAGTTCATTTGGTTACAAAATTACGTGTACTTTGGTTGTGTAATAATTATTTGATTTCATTTTTGGATTTAGGTTGCAGAAGTATGTACAACTTGTGTGTGAGAAATAGCTTTCACAACCTGTCTTCAATCATTTTTTAAACGATGTTTAATAGCTTATACAACCTGTCTTTAAGGCTTTCACTCTTTTCGTCCGATGTTTTTTATTGATGGCACATTTTTACCAGTACATATTGAGAGGTTTTACTTTATGCAATAACTAAAAATGGTAAGTTTTTTAATATATATATATATACGGCTAAGAATCTTGGTTAGTCACCAGACTTTGTCATGCGTATCAAATATGTCATTGGTGTTTTTTTGTATCAAAACAGTCATTTTTGTTGGCTTTTTGTTACATCTGTGGTCACTCACAGGTGACCACGGATGCAAATCAATACAAACAAAAGTGACCACATATGCAAAATGAAACCAACAAAAATTATTATTTTGAAACGAGAAAAACATCAGTGGCATTTTTGATATACATGACAAAGTTCGGTGACTAACCAAGATTCTTAGCCATATATATACACAAATTTGTATTTGGTATCAGAATTACGTGCTAGTCGTCTTCAAAACTAAGTGCAAGTTTGTTGCGTAATTATATTTGGGTTGTGTAATTAGCATGACGTTGTGGAAATATTATTTTTTATTTTGGTTGTGTAAATAAGTGTTAACCGATTGTGAAATTAAGTGCCAATAGATTGTGTATTTATATTTTAGGGTACGAAATTAGAGACTATACAATTATTTTTAAATTACTTTATCCAGTTGATACTTATTACCCTTATAATATATGTAGATATTTTCCAGTAGTATTTGTTGTTGTTAGATCTAAAGATGATGATAATTGACAATTTATTTTTTAGAGACATTAAAGCCTCATTTATGCGGCCATCAAATTACTTTTTTATCTGATCGTCACCTATGAATTGTTAATGTTGTCTCAATTATTTTCTCTAATTTCTACCATTCATACTGTCTTTATCATCATATTAGAAATCTGAAACATGTGTTGAGACGTTGACTAAAGGATTTAAAGAAGAAGTTGGTTAAGATTTTGAAACTGTGTGCTTATGCACCTACTAAGATTTTATTCAATCCACACTTGCATAATTTTCTTAAACAAATGGTAAAAAAGCATGTACTTCATGGAAAACCTTCCTCCTTAAAGTTTACGTTTGCAAAATTTTGAGGTAAATGTTATAGTTCTATGGCTTTCAGTCTAGCTGACTCTTTTAATAATCAAATTAACGAATTTCGTAGCCTGCCTATTTCAAAATTATTGGATAAACTTATGACCTAGATGTCAAAGCGATATTTTGATTGTTTACGTTAGAACAACAAGCTCTGTCCTGCTATTGAGAAGAAGATTAAAAGAAACATTGAAAAAGGTTGTACATGTACAGTTTAATTGTCTAACAAAGTATTGTTTGAAGTTTAACCAGAACGAGTTATGGTTGTTGGTATTTGGAACTACAAATGTAGTTGTGGTAGTTAGAAATTTGAGTGTTTCCATTATTCTCATGATTGTGCAGTTATATTTAGCATTGAAGGGAATCCTTCAGCATATGTGGAGTCATGTTGTTAAATAATTTTTTATAAGAAAACTTAATCTCGGGGCATACCAGCTTTATCAACTTTTGGTGAAGCTTCTAGTTCAAATCCATCTTTTACTATTCTTCCGCATAGCTTGAAAATGATAAGTTGAATACATAAAAAAATGTTTATCCTAGTGCGAATATCGTAAAAAAACATGGTCATAATAGAAGAACACACGAAGAAAGTAACTATGAAAGTAAACATTTGTTAGGTGGGTGATGGATTGTGGAAATAGAGGTATGGGATTTTGTTTTAATAGAGGCCATAAGTAAAAAAAAACATGGCCATAAGTGTTTGTGTAATTAAGTTATAATAGAGGTATGAGATTATGTTTTAATTTGTTGCAAAATTCGGTTATAAATGGTTGCAGTTCTGAAATAAAAAAATATAAATAAATGATAAAATAAAATTAGTACTCCAAAAAAGTGTAGTTTAAAAACATACAACTTTTTTTTAAAAATGTATTTAAAAAATAAACTAAATGTTTTATGCTTTTTTCTTTAATGCAAGATTTTATTGTGAATGGTTGTTAAAATAGATTATGTTTCTTTTTTCAGTTTTCAACGTGATCTTCAAGAATAACATTTGAGTCTTCCACTTCTTTAATATGTTCATTGGTTTTTGTTTCTAGTTAATGACATCTTCGTCTAGATCCATATATTCTGACTACAAAATAAAAAATAAATAAAGTTGTCAAACTATGGTTGCGTAATTACGTGCAATAGTGTTGTGAAAATATATTTTTAGATTTGCTAAATATGATTGCGTAATTGAAAGTAATTTGGTTGCGTAATTGTGAGTAACTTGGTGCGGATTTATTTATTTTTGTTATAGAAAATTACTAAAGTTAACTTGGTTCTGTGTTTCTTTTGTGAGCTGGAATGTATATGGTATTCTTGATGTAAAGAATACTATTTTTTTTAATTCTAATTTACCTTACAAAATTTAAATACATGTAGATTAGTATTGAAACTAACTGTTAGTTGTGTGTGTACATACGTTCATTTGGATTGTAAAAAAGTTTTTTTTAGTTTTAAAAACATAATAGAAAATAGATACGAAAGCTGACTGTAAGTTAGGTGCGTAAATACTTTGAAGTTTGTTGCGAAATAGGTATTTTTTAGTTTGAAAATAAGAAAAGACACTAGATCTAGAAAACTTACTTCATTTGGTTGCGTAAGTACGTACAACTCAGTTGTGGAAAAAGAAAAAAAATCATCGAGAACCTTTAAACAAATACACAAATAGTTACTAGGTTACTTATATTTTTTTTATAAAAAGATTTACAAATCATCAAAACCAAACACGAACAGTTCTTAGGTCAAACATATAATTTCGAACACAACCATTGAAATATTAAAGATGAAAGAAAATAATTCTATCGTGAAAACATAATTAGTAGTTGTTTTGTATTGAAATATTTCAGAATTTATTGATATTTGTTACAAAAATTTGTAATTTGAGAGTTATGAGGATTTTAACTTTAAAAAGAGAGAATGGTTTACGAGATTAGGACTAAAATGAAGTTTTTTTATTTTTTTATTTTTTTTTGTCCAAAGTATATCCTTGGAAGATTTTGCGTGGCGGATGATTATTAATAAACTTAAAAATTTGAGTGGTGGTTGATAATTTTATTGTAATCCTACTGTTAGGAATGACCGTTTTTAAATATAAAACTAAATAAAAGATAGCCAAACAAAAATAATTTATTAACAATCGTAGGAATTATGGTAATCTGATTGAATTGTAATTGCAGTATCTAATATTTTTCAAATCTGGGTTGCCGGAAACAAAAAACAAGATTGATTGGACACTCAAGGAGTTTAAAGTTCGAACACAACAAAACAAGTTCTAACTTAAAGTTACAAGATCACAACAGCCATTTTCAAGTAACAACACATGACAAAAGAATTACAACATCAATTTCCTCTATATGATTTACCTTAGTCAGTTTTTCTTACCGAAGGATTTATTCCAAGATTATCTATAATGTTATCTGACTTTAAAAAAATCACCTTATGCAGTAATAGACTTCGAAATCAAAGCACCAACCTTCATTCCTTTGTGTTCTTTGCATCTTTTCCTTCCTACAACGGGCATCATTTCACAACTTTCCCCATTGCTCAAAATCACTCCACATTTCATAAGAGAAGGCTTATCTCGGTTGACGGCTGTAATAGATGAATTCAAACCGTCCTCTTTCTTGACCGACAAGGAAATTAAAGCATTGATCTTCATCCCTTTATGTTCATTGCATCGTTTCCTTCCTGAAATCGGGGAACTTTCACAAAATTCTCCGTTTTCCAAAATCACACCACATTTAACGTCCTCAAGAGTAGATGAATCTTTACAAGCATCGAGCTTACTAGGTGATATCGAATTGTATCCATATGTTTTCTTTCCTTTATGTTGTTGGCACCTTTTTCTTCCTTGAACTGGGGGTTCTTGACACGAAGTACCATCTTCTAAGATAACTTTACATACTAACGCTGTACTGACTTCGTATCTATCCGAAATTAACCTTGGCCTTGATCGGCTAAATTTAAATATTGACGACAAGAAATTGCTGCTTCCTGTCTCATGATTGAGCTTATTGTCTTCGAAGACCGGCTTGTCGCCTTTGATTTTAATACCGGCTTGCTTCTGGGTAAAAGGCATAAATATCCTCGCTATATTTGAGAATGCACTAGTGGTTGAAGGAAGTTTACTGAGCTTCTCGAGTATATCGTTGGGACGTCGAGTACCATTACTACCTTTGTTCCAAGCATAATCGAAAACATTAAGTAACTGAGCTTCTGTCTCTTCAGCGTTTTTCTTGGTTTTCATCTGGTCAAATCACACAATGAAACAAGAGATGCAATTAGAATATTATCTCTCTGATCTTCTTGTTTAGTAGCAAAACACCTAATTATAGTTAGCCAATGTCTTCTTCCGTAAATGTTCTGTTGCATTATAGATATGGCATACCCACATTCGTCTAATTGTCTCCAGAAGAGGATTATTTAGTGCCATCAGGCTTATATAGTTAGTATGTTAAAAAAAAATTCATATACTACAAATAGAAAATAGTTCTTGGCTTTTCGCACTTTTTACTTTATTTTTCCATGATAATTTTTTCACCAGCTTTTCTCTATAAACTTGTCATCAAAAGCACTTATCAATTATAGCCTTAATAGTTAACTTTTGCAATATACAGCAAACAACCTGACTTTTTCTAATAAGCTAGCTATATTACACTTGCTCTTGGGCTTATAAGCTCGGAACCATTCAAACCCTAAAGAGGAAGTACTTAGAGAAGTTATTAAAAAAAAAAAGAACCAGCAAAAACTATCAAGAAACTCATAAACACCAAAAGAGCAAAGAGCAGTCATACTTACAATGGCCCAACGGAAGACAACAGAATAGCCTCTGGAAAAAATCTCCTGGAACAAACCACAAGTCTCCTTTTTTTGAGAAGACTCGATGTCACCGTCAGCAGGATTACTAATACTACTAATTGAGTAGACATTTCGCAAATGTGATCCTGACTGGCCATATCTTTGTAGCCTGCACCGGACACTATCAGCTTGACCTAGATAGGCAACAACTATATCCCTGGAGTCAAGCTTGCCCGAGCTACGACCTGATTTTGTTCGAGTCAATAAGACTCCAAGCTCGTATATACCCGGACTTGATCTAGGAGGCAGGTTGTGGACTCTATATCTCGCGACTCCCTCTTTCCCCAAAGAATAGTCTTCCCAGTCATTAGATCCGATCAGAATCTGTACAGCACCAAACTTATAAAAACTGGCCAGAAACATAAGAATTCTAAAGAAATTTTGCACCAAACCTCACCATTGAACTGAAATTCCACTGTAAAAGAGATTAATAAGCTAATAGTACTTTAGAAAGGCACCAATTCGGTCAAACAAGAGTTTTTATTTAACTTGTACACAAAGAAGACCTATATTCGACATCTATAAACATTATCCGCAATAAATTAACTCTAAAGCTCTCTGTTCTATTAAGATTTCAGTCTACAAGAGATAAATGAGCTACATGTACTAAAGAAAACACCAAATTCAATCAAAATTTCCGATAATGTTCAACATCAACAAATTATGACACTGAGATTTGACATCTACGTTAACTTATTGAAGAGAGTAATAAGCTAAATGATTCCAAATGAGCAAAATATCGGCTGAATGTTGAATTATATTTCAACTTTAAAACTCAAAATCACTATTAATTAACTATACAAAAACAAATTTAACACCAAACCTGGCAATTATATGGACATTTTGCAGCAATTATACTCAATAAATTTGCAAATCTCGTTAGAACTGAAACTTCTATCACTAAATTCCAGCAATGCAGCTAAATATCGAATGAATTTCGAGGAAAATGCAAAATCTAATGGATTTTGAAGCTGCAAGAAAAAGCTTGCGAAGAACAACGATTGAGCCGTACTAATCGAATTCGAAATTCTAGAGAAAGAGAGATATACCTGCCACTTGGAGAAGACGGAGTCGTGTCTGGTATGGTAACAATCTTCTCTTTTCAATCTGGGAACGACGACTCCCATCTTTGATTGAGTCGCATCAATCGGAGAAGAAGAAAGTGACGTCGGAGCAACGTACATGAGAAGTTATGGCCGTTATCCACCTGAAATGCGTAACCGTTTACGGGCTGGGCCTATCAAGCCCGTGTAGCTACATCACTGGCTGATAGAATATAAGACAATCATTCATCAATTTTTTTTTTAAATGTATCATTTTCTTCTTAAAAAAATAAAAATCAAGAAATGTATTTAACATTTTTAAATCACTTAGCTTAAAATTTTTATTTGAAAATTAATTAAACCCAAACTTTAAGATTTTTTTTAATTATAATACCGTCGGATTTTAGAATTATTTTTATGAACAAAATAATAAATATGACCATCAATAATAAAAAAGACTATAGCTTTTGTTTACTTTATTTAATCATATTAGACCTATGCATTAGGTAAGTATAAAAATACTCCGGAGGTTTTCCAGATTTGTATAATTAATTATAATAATTAATTATGTAATAGTTGACTATTAATTATATATTTAAAAATTGAATATCATTTGGTATCCAAAATTTGGAAAAAAATAACCATTTTAAGTATAAATATCAACAACTTTTACATCAAATAATTAAATATGGTATATAATTATGATCTAATACCTAACTTTTTATTTAATACTCTTAAAGTAGTATTGGTTGTATTTTCTCTCATAAAAGTTATTAACCTATATATATCCCTTGCTTAAAAGTAATTTTCATGATCAACTATAAAAGTTTTTTCAAAATTTTAAATTTTTAAATTTTATTTTAGTTCTTTTTAATCTTTTTGTTTATTGTTAGATTTTGTTTGGTTTTCATAATCAGAGTCCGATATTGTTCGTTTTTCTTTACTTGTGGTTTGTATAGTTTTGTGTTGTTTTTTTTTAAATTTTAATAGTTTGGTTTTTGGTTTGGTTGAAGTTGTTTCTGTTAAAAAATAAATTAAATAAGAAAAATAAAATTAATAGGCGCGAATAATAAGTACAATGATAAGTTAATTCAGACATGAATAAAAAAAACCAAATAATCAGTATCCCAACTAGGGAGTCCATCTTTTGGATTAAAGATGTTAAATTTTGAAAAATTTCAGACGTATATAATATTTGTGAAACACAAAAAATAGTGAATTACAAAATGTGAAATACAAAACAAGGGCTAAATGAATTAAGAGATGAAGATTGAATGTCAATAACAAATTTAAATATGAAATTACGGTTTATCAATTGAAAATATGAGTTAGAGGCAAAAAGAAAATATATATTGCAAAATAATAAAAAATGTAAAATAAATAACTCCAATGTGAAATTAAAGTTAATAGCATAACTATTATTGTTAAAACAAATGTATATATAATAAGGATTAATTATGAAATAAAGATTGCACGAAGAAAATAACATAATATGAAATGAGAAATAAACATTTATTTCGAAATTACATTTGTACAAAAAAATAAACTAAAATATCAAATAAGGTTAAATGAATTGTGAAAAAAAAAAGTTTAATATTAAAAAAAGTGAAAATTGAGATAAATCGAATTTTGAATTAAAAACAAAGGTAAAATGAATGATGAAATTGAAATGAAACATATTTCACATTTATTTTAGTCTTTGTTTGGCGGGAATAACAAAAAAAATATAAAAAATAAAAAATATCATCCATGGTTAAGTTTTGTGCGTCTTAAAAAATATTGATATTTTTTAATATTTATTTACGGTTAGTGGTCGCAAAATACGAACTCTTACTTATTTTTAAAAAAAGTATATTTATAGTAAAAGAGTTGGTTTAAATATATATTAGTAACTTGTTTTTTTATAGGTAAAATTATGTCGTAGTTAATTATAGTAAAAAATATTAAAAAATATTAACTACTAATAAAATATATAATAATAATTAAATATTTTTTAATTTATAATGTTAATAAAATATTTAATTATGATAAATATTGTTAAGTATTTGATAATTAATCTAATAACTCAAAATATAAGTCATATTTATTATTCTAAATATGGTGACTATCGTTGTCAAGAATAAGTAAAGTCGTTATCAAAAGAGTTTGGTCTGGATTAGACTGAATGAGATTGGTAAGACTTATTTTTCAGTTTAAACTAACATGATATTTGGTTTTTACAATTGAATCATGAGACCAGAGTGATATCTATTTTTTTATTCGATTTTACGGTAGATGAACTAGTAATAATTGTAAATCTATTCATGGTTAAATTCAACAATAAATACTACATAATTAGACTCAATAAAAAAATGAACTACAAAATTAAAATGAATTGATGATTTAAAAAAAACAATGATGAATCGATGAATAAAACGGATTAGCTATCGATTATGAACTGATTCCACCGTTTGCTCCAATTCAATCATTCGTTTTCACAATTAAAACATTAACTAAACAGATTGCTATCTACTCGATTTCTAATTTTGATAAACCATAGCCGCATGTTGTATATAAAAATTTACGGTAAAATAAATATTGTAATCCTATTTGGATAAAAAATTAGTTCATAACATAATATTTCCTCACATGATAAATCTTATCCTACTAGTAACGTGGTCAACCATGCGGGTCAGCTGGTGGTAAGGGTAGGCATGCAAAGTTTCTTATATATTGTCTCTCAGATGGGTCTGGAGTAACTGCATCAATGAGAATATGGTCCACGGTCTCAGGGCGGGAGCCGCACAAGACACAGTCCGAGGAGGTGCTCAGTCCCTAGGAGATGAGCTTTGTCTCTTGTAGTAAACTTGTTTATGATATCAAGCCAATCAATAAATGAATGTCTAGAGATGTTATATTTATTCCAAACGAGGGCGGCCCAAACCACCTTTGGGTATATGGATCTAAGAAAGCTGTAAGTGCTATTTATGGTGAAGGAATAACGAGATTAGTTAGGGATCTAGAGAAAGTAATCTTCAGGGGTGGAAGGGGGTGCAAGCTCAACAATTGCATTATGAATCTTCAAGAGGCGGGTTGGTGGATTCGATGAACTACACACATGTTGGAGGGCTAGCACAATTTTCTATCTTGGATAATGTCGGATACTAGATTTTTACCATGTAAACAGGCATATCCAATGATGGATGAGCCATATCGGTCAACCAAAAAGGTAGGAAAGAGCCGAGGGTCGAACCAGATAGAGATCCAAAATCAATTTCCAATGACAACTTTGTAAAGGTGAGCGACACAATTGTGAAGTTTTATAATTTTCTGCCAACCCCATCTAGAATAAGAACCCAATGTAAGGGTTCATAGTCTTTTTTCTTTTATCTTTTTAGATAAAATCCACCTAGTCTATAATGAGTCATGATTTATAGTCAGTATGGAGAAGAAACTCTAAAGGGCGGCCGATTGATTCCAAACTTTCAGGTTAAGAATCCCAAGGTCGCCCTCATCCGAGAGCAAGGTAAGGGTATTCCAGGCTACTTTGGCGCCCATGATTTTCATTTCGGGGCCTGACCAAAGAAAATATTTGAACAGTTGTGAGACTTCTTTGAAAAATCTGACATAGAGGATGACTACTGAGGATCGGTAGACCTAGGAGGCAAAGAGGACAGACTTTAGCAGTTTAATTCTTCCTGCATACTGAGAAAATATTTGAAGAGCTGTGAGAGTTATTTAAAAACTCTGATCCAAAGGATGAATACTGAGGACCAGTAGATCTGGAAGGCAAAGAAGACAGACTTTAGCAGTTGGAGTCTTCCTGCATAGGACAAATGGTTAAAGGTCCAAGAGTTGATTCTGTTTGTAGCTTTATGAAGAGCATTCGACAGTTGTTGTAAGTCAACCTTAATGTAATTAATGGGACCCCTATATATCTTACAGGGAGAGAGACAACCTCAAACCCTAAAGTTTCAGAGATGCGATGGTGGATAGTATTGAGCAGTTCGTGCAACCCTTCTTTGATTAGGTACACGGAGGGGATGTTAGCTAGCAGAAGATCATAAGGTCGTTTACGAAGCAAAGGTTGATGATCTTGAGTTTGTAGCATTTCCAGTGGAATCCAAATCTAGGAGCCTGACTTTTTTCACAAAAAATGCTTGAAAAGACCTGCATAAAAAGAACAAACAGATATGGGGAGAGGGGGTCTTTGTGTTGGAGGCCCTTCTTCCCCCATAAAGGAGCCAGTAATACCCTCATTTATGCTAACCGCATAGGATGGGATGAAGATACATTAGAGAATCTAACCAATCATCGTGGTGAGAAACTCAATAACATAAAGCACATCCAAACTAAGTATTCATATAATATTATCAAAATGACTCCATGAGGTCAATTTTAAGCGAGCATCTGGGTCTTTTGCGGTTCGTGTGGTAACCGTACATAAAATCTTGGGTTAGTAGAATATTATCAAAGATTTTTCGCTTCGGCACAAAGGTAGATTAAGAGGAGTCGATCAAGGTAGGAAGGACCGACTTAATTTTAGAAGCTATGATTTTGAGAGAATTATCTTATAGATCATATTGCAGCAGGTAATTAGCCTAAATTTCGATGGGCTGGAGGGGGATTCTACTTTAGGGATTAGAGTAATTAGGTTTTTGTTTCAGATGGTCCCCATGGTGAAAAAATATTTGACTGCACTACAGATGTTAGGCCTAATGGTAGACCAGCAAGATTTAAAAAAACTAGCACTGAATCCATCATGACCATGAGCTTTTTTGTTGCCGATGGCGAATAAGGTCATTTTTATGGCAGTATTCAAAACAGGCTTAAGCATATTGACCTTATCGTCTGAGGGGATTTTGGTGTTAATGAGGGATCTAGCTCTTTCCAGTCCTTGGTAGTTATAAGGCTGCGAGAACCAATGAATTTTGGTAATGGGTGAAGAAAGAGTTCGAACCTCTTTAAGGTTGGAGCTAATGGATCCGTCCGGGTTGTTTATGGCCAGAATTTTATTTTGAGCCCTACGGGTCTGAATGTTATTATGAAAGAACTTAGAGTTTCTATCTCCCAGCTTCAGCCAAGTTTCAAAGGATTTTTGCTTAATGAAGGATTCCTCAGCACAACTATATCAGATGTATAAATTGGATGCCTCGCGCTCCCTAATGATAAAGAAACTACAACTGGGGTTGTTAGCCAAATTTAGTTAGGGCTTGGGGCAACGCAGTTTGGGATTCTTTGACCCTATTATTCATGTTGCTAAATTCTCTCTTATTAAGAGAGGCAAGAATCTCCGCTAGGCAAGGGAGCTTAAAAATGATAATAGACATGGGTTGCCAGAGAAGTAGGTGCTCCAGCTAAAGGTGACTATATTAAGGAGCTCATGGTGGGTTTGGCACATATGGAAATATTTGAAAGGGCGGGAAATGGTGAGGTAAGGTGTAGTGAGATAGAAGGTGATGGGTATGTGGTCCGATGTGCGAAGAGGTCTAAATGGCAATTTTTTTGGAAAAACATCGTCCCAAAATCTGTTAACGTGGGTCTTCTCATTATAACTAATGTGAAACCAAAGTTTATTCAATTTTAAATATCGTATATAGATATCAATACAAAAATTTTAAAATAAAATAAAATTTAATGTTGTTTTAATATTTACACTAAAGATATTGTTTTTATAAAAGAAAAGGTAAACAAAATGTTTTAGAATTAAAAAGATAAATAATTATTATTTTTCTTAATTTTTAGGAAAAAACTTTTAACAACACCTAATACGAAATGATGGAAGGAGTATTGGATCTTCAAATTATATTAATATAGGATGTATGATTATTTTAGTGTAAAATATTGTGAAAAATGATTTTGTTTCGATTGTTTATTATTTTAGTTTATTTATAAAATAGTTATTTATATCAGAAAAGTTATATAAAATTGTTTAGGACTAAAAAATATATTTTGGAATTGAAATTATTAGTATTTTTATTATATGTTTATAATATAAGTATAAAATATTAAAAATATAGATTATTAAAATAATTAAGAAATATAGTTTTTTTAATAGGGAAATATGATAATAAAAATATGGAAAGGCTAATTTTTAAATAAAAAATCAAATTTAAAATAAATAGTTATAAAAAATATCTTAAGTAAACAAATATACATGTTTTACTAAACTAAAAACAATTATGACCAGTTCGGATCTCTATTGCGTATAAATGTATGACCATCAAAGGATAAAACTCAAAGGTGCTGTAACATCAATAAAATTGCGTATAAATGTATGACCATCAAAGGATAAAACTCAAAGGTGCTGTAACATCAATAAAATGCAAAAATAAAATAGAATGCATAAAAAACCATTTAACACAATATAAGTTTTTTAAGGATTAAGTACCATTTAAGACTCAATATCCAAAGTATTATCCAATTAATATCTATATTTTCATATATTTTCAAGACCGTTTTTTGAAATATTTACTATTAAAGACCCACTAATACCCTAAATACCCCTACTCTATAATATAAAAGGCTTTTAAACATATTCTCCAACTTTTCCCTAATTTTTTCTCTCTCTCTTCGTATTTAAAACAACTTTGTATTAGGCGATTCATTCATTTTTTTACTCGATTTTTTGTTTTTCTTTTGTTTTCATATGATTTTGATTTGTGTTTTTACTTGATTATGCGAAGATACTCAATATTTTATGTGTTTGAAACTCAAATTTGAGCTCGAAATCTCTGTTTTTTAAGATCTGTGTTTCGTAGTGTTTCGAGTCGAATTATTTTGTTAGTTTTGAGTTCGAATTATGGTAATGTAGTTTATTTGTAGCATTGTATTAGTGTTTCGTTGATTTTAATGTTTTATTTTGTGTTTTTGGGATTTTCAGACGCGTAACAGGTTCTGGTTTTTCAGTGAAGGAGATGCGAAACCTGTATGTTTTTTCACTGGTAGATGCAAAACATATTTTGTGATAGATGCGAAACGTTTGGATCTGTACCTACTGATAGTTGCAAAACGTGTAATCTTTCTGGAATGGTAGATGTAAAAAAACCCGTTCTTGATAGATGTGAAACGTTATTTGTTCAAAAAAAAATTAATTCATAACATATCATGAGTGGTACGAGTTTGTTCGTCTTAAAAAAAACAAAACCAACGGTATTTTCGGATTTTTTTTTCGAGTTACGGTTTAAAAGATACAGACTTTTAAAGTTTAACATTTTTAGGGTTTCGCGAAGAAGATGCGAACCCTTCTTCGTTATGATAGATACAAAACCTGTTTTGTTGTGCTAGATGCGAAACCTTCTTTATTTTGCTAGATGCGAAACCTTCTTTATTTTGCTAGATGCGAAACCTTCTTTATTTTGATAGATGTTAAACCTTCTTTATTTTGATAGATGCGAAACCATATAAGTGAGAAACGTGGGTAAAATATAATTTTTTTTTAAAAAATTCAAAACATATCATGAATGGTACTAGTTTTGTTCGTCTTAAAAATACAAAACCAATAGTATTTTTGGACTCTTTTTCCGAGTTACGGTTTAAAAGATACAGACCTTTAAAAATTAAAATAAGATAAGTTGGTTACATAAAAGTGTATTTAAGGTATAAAATCCCTTAATTTTTTGGGTATTTATTCGTAATATGTTTGTTAAATGTGTCTTTATTAATAAGTCTCCCTTCTTTTAATGAGATTTTGAGATTATTTATTTTTATTTTTTTATGTTAAATTTCAATTACAATAAATATTTTTATTTTAGCAACGAGTTTATTAAATTTTAATTAAAATAAATATATATTATTATAGGCTATTGAATTGAATAATGCTGATTTAGGTTGTAAAAACAATTATATATATATATATATATATATGATAATTCATATCATCTTGAACAAAAATAACTAAAATAATATTAAACTAAAATAATGTTAGCAATAACTAACTAACATGAAATATATTTAAAAAATAGTTTTATTAATAATGTTATTTAAAATTGTGTTTTATTTTACAAATAGTTTTTATATTCTAAATATATTTTTTATATGGCACACTGTATATAAATTTGTATAAAAAAATTCGAACTTAGAATTTATGAAATTTAGAAGAACAATATGCGAATAGAAAATGTAAAATTTTAAAATAAATGTATAGAAACAATAAACCGTATATTCTTACAATTGCATTGAAAAAAAAAAACTTTTTAGATACAAAAGAGTTCGAAAAAAAAGAAAAATTAAATATTTAAGAACTAAAAAAATAAACGTCTCTTCATTGCCTTTTCGACATTCGATAAAAGATCTTATTGTCAACCTAATTGAAATATTCTAATTATGAGAGCATATACATTCGCTTTGGATCATATAGTTTAGTTTTCTTTTATGTAGTGGAGAGTAACAACAATAATTGAATTTCTATTAACCGTAACACGATCATGTATAATATTTGAACAAATTTATTTAGATGGACATCTCTGACTTTACTCAAATATGTTATATCTAATAAAATGTTATCGAGATTTATACCTTGGTGTATATGCCATGTTTTGAGTTGTATAAGAACAAAATGTCACAAAACATTTAAAAAATTATCCAAAACTACACAAACCAGTAGAGAAAAGGTTTTTTTTTTTCATAATATAGTCTTCTAGGCTTTTATTTTCTAATTATTCATAAATGAGGCAGCCATTCTCAGGACATGCTTAAAGTAGAAAAATTTCACGGGGATGCGCATAAACCTTATTTAAAAATCATATTTCTTATCAACAGTTTCATGTTCAAGAACCTTGACAACTACACGAGTGTGATCAAGACTATATCTATAATCTTTTCTAATCTTTATTTTACCAATCATATAATTTCGAGAGAAAAAATCTTTAGCTACCTTTATTTTAAAAATTGTGTATCTTTTGTACTTCTTGTCACTCAAAAAACGTTGATGAACAAGCTTATGTTTCTCCATATATCCCCCAAATACATTAAGTTCCGCAACATATATCTTACAAAAATACGTAGTTAGCAAAACTTTTTCATTTTTAACTTTTTTTTCATGACTATCAAATGACAGAAAATAAAATATAAATATAATTAAAGAAGCGATGACCTAAGCGTCGATACCACAACCAGATCTATATATTAGATATCACGTGAGAACGTAAGGTCGTTCCCTGTTGAACCCCTTCATCAAGATAGTAGAGAACTCTGCACTCAGTACCACACCTAATGATCTTTTTCGTATGAATGTCTTGCTAAAGAAAAAACCAATGATATACTAGTACTACACAATCAAATTCACGTGTTATATGACTCAAGGATAAGATTTTGCAAGATAATAATGGAACATACAAGTATCTTTCTAATTTCAATTGTGGAGAAATAAGAATAGATCATTCTCGTTTGATTTTGGGTAAACCCATGTTTGCAGTTTCAACATGAGATTTTGAAGGTGGTACTTGATCAATAATATCTGACGAGTCATGGTTATTGTGTCTATAGCCCCACAATCTAAAATTCATTATGTTATTTTACCTCCATGACTTAATCTTGCAAAGCCTTGTTGTCCATTATTTGTTGTTTGTTGACTAATGCCACTATCTGAATAGAATTCTAATGCCTTACCTTTTTTTATGGTTGTCTTCCCACCATTCCGGGTACCTTAACAACTCAAAATAATTCTCCTTGGTATGCTTGTACTTTCATAATATGTACATTTTAACTTGGATTTATCCTCCCATAATGAGGATTTCCACTAACTTCCATTAGATTATCAATGATCACTTCGTCATTTTCCTCATGATTCTAGTTTATTTTTAAATCCTACTACTTTGATGTTAGTCACATTCTGATTTCACCTAATGATAGAATAAACTTTAAAAATTTTAGTCTGACTATCTCTCTTCTCACTATTGCATAGGCTGATTCAACTAAAGGAAAAAAATCTTGTTTCAAGATATCTCTCCAAACTACTTCATATCTATCATCAATGGTTGTAAAAAACTGGATAAATATTTATCCAACCAAAACTTTATTATATATGGATATATATTTAGGATCCTTCATGGGATTTAATGATCTTCTAACAATGTTCATCCAAATAGTTTATAAAGTATTCCACAAAGTTTCAAGAGTATCACTTTC
Organism: Limnanthes douglasii subsp. nivea; assembly: GCA_036936605.1. Taxonomy (NCBI): domain Eukaryota; kingdom Viridiplantae; phylum Streptophyta; class Magnoliopsida; order Brassicales; family Limnanthaceae; genus Limnanthes; species Limnanthes douglasii. The sequence goes on along the minus strand of JAUPFV010000004.1, from coordinate 27,330,126 downwards.
TTGATGCATTGTACTCGTTTTTCTGTACAGTTTATATATTTAGAATGAGTTTCCGCCATTACTGTATGCTACAACTAATCCATTCTACAAGGTTTTAGTCGTCGCATATTGTGAAACATGATTAATCAAATATGACTTAATCTTTTGAATAATCCAAGTAAGCACAACTTGGTCAGATTTCTCCCATCTTGCATATGTTGGATTTTTCTCCTTCGTAGTGTACCCGTGAGATGTTGGGCCTTCTCTCTTCCTCCAATTGTCTTTTTCATAAGACATGCCCACAAATAATAATTTTCATTGTTGAGTTTGAAGCCAATTAAAAGGGTATGAAAATTGATTTTAGTTGATTGTTGATTTTCCAATCCGTTTCTAAGTAGATTTTCTATTTGTAACGTCAATTCATTGAGAGCGTTTGGATTGTTGTTTTCAGTAATGCTTAAATTTTATTTTGACAAATCACAAACATGGAGAAAATGGTTCGAAATCAAATTAAATTATAATTGAACCTTGAGAAAATTTAGTTCATGCATTGATAAATGATTAACATAAATATTAAGTGCGAAAAAGTTTCACATTCCACACCGGTTAGCTCTGAAAATTATTAATGGTATATATCAACTATTGGTCTCCTTCCAAAAGACTTCATACTAATGAGATATGTTGTTATTTTTATTTGTTATTTTTATATTACTGATATTTTCCATGTTCCGAATGAAACTTCGAATAAGTACACTTAAAAAAAATTGTATATGCCAGGAGGCTTGAAACCATTCTCAGTTTTCCTAATCTTTTTCTTCCCATTTTCTCACAATCTCTGGTCGGAGTAATATTTTCCGTTTGAGATTCAGATTCCTTCATGTTTTCCGTCACTCTATCTCATGGGTTTGGATTTTGAAGCTTTATTTTTGTCTCCCCTATCTTGCTTGTTTCGTTCGTTGGTTTTCACGATGTCGACCGAATCTTTATTCTTCTTCTCTATCTTGCTTGCTCAGTTTGCTGGTTTTCACCATGTCTACTGATTTTTTCGTTCTGGGCGAGTGTGTGGCAAGAAGCTTGATGCAGAGTCTGGTATGGTTCTGGTCTGGTTCAAACTCTATTCAAAGTTTGGAAGGGTTCGGGTCATATCCGATGCTGAATTTGGTATGGCTCAGTGTGTCTACTCGGTGGAGAGTCTGACTCTGGTTTGGTCGTGTAAGGTATGTCATCAGCTCATGTGTGGCTTGTGGCAGATCTAGGTGTGGTTCTCTGGATGAAAATCTACCCCTCTCTAGAGTTTAGAATCCTGTCGTCGATAATAACCAGTTGAGGTGTTACTAGTGCTTCGTAAAAACCGGTAACTTTTCTATCGATTCTACACTGTCTTTTAACCTCTGTAACGTTTCTTTTTTAACTTTTTGGTTAAATTGCATTTGGGTCCATCTTGAGCATTATTGCTCAATGACCCTCCTTTTATCTTGGTTTTTCATAATAACTAATATCTTTCTTTTTTTTACTCGGCCTGAAACTTAAGTCGTCTTCCACATATTTCTTTCTTCTCTTTTGTTTTCGTATCCATCCTTGCTCTCTTTTCGACCCCGTAGTCTGATGGATCGCTTTTTTTTTCCAGAGATCTGACCAAGTCTCCGGTGACGTACCTCACTTGTCTTGATGGGTCTCTCAATGGTTCTCTTCTTCCCAGGAAATTTGTTGAGTGTTGAGGAAGATGTATATCCATTATGCAAATCTGACGCTCAGATATTCTCCTCTTTACTCACCGTGAACCGTGTGAGACTACATATGGTTGGCCAGGCTATGCCGAGGTGGCCTCCCATATACCAGGACTGTACGGTAGGTTTTTCCGCTGACTCGATGTCGTCTTATCACCGGACTTTTAACGGCCAGGTTCGAAACAAGTACGTTCGTTTTTTCAAGGCGACCCTGTTGGACACTAATTGGATCTACATCAAGGAGACTCCGGTGATTCTCAGGGAGTCACCCCATTCCAGAGGGTGGTTGTGTGTTGGTTTCATTCTTACTTCTCCCCCCAATCCGATTAAGTGCATCATCACCCTTCTGCCAATGACGTTTGCGACTCATTTCTCCAATTTGACCCAAGCGACGGTTATGGCTCTCAAGTACCATCGGTATGGAGTAACTCCCAAACTCCAGATATATCATAGTGAATAAGAGGTGGAGTCTCCTCCTAAAAGGATCCGCTCAAAGGACCAATGAAAAATGGGTATGTCCTCCGACAGGAGCTTCGACTGACGCACTGTAAGTCTACTTCCTTATGAATATTTCTTCTTGGAATGTGAGGGGTCTTAATGAACCTGTTAGACAAAAAGACGTTACCGATTTCATAATTCGTAATAGCATATCTCTTCTAATTCTTGTCGAAACCAAAGTTCATGTTTCAAAAGTGGATTTCATTCTTAGATTTATAGCTCCGTTCTGGCATGTAATCACCAACCATGCCTCTCACCCCTTAGGAAGAATTTGGATTATTTGGAACCATAGTGTCATCTCGATCACTAGAATTTATCAATCTCCTCAATTCATCCATTGTTCTGCCAAGTGCACAATTTCAATGCCTCGTTTAGATTCATTACTATCTATGCTTTCAATGAGGCTGTGGAGTGTACCCCGCTTTGGAATGATTTAATCACCATCTCCAAATTCAACCAAGGCATCCCATGGACTGCCTTGGGGGACTTCGATTCCATCCGTCATCCTGATGAGCGAATTGGCTCCTCCGATAATTGGTCTACGACTATTGATGAATTCAATAATTGTTGTTATCTCTCTGAGATTTGTGATCTTAGATCCACGAGATTCAGTTACTCCTAGATAAATAAGAAACCGTCCCATCCCATCCTCTCTAAATTAGACCATGTCTTAGTCAACCCTGACTGGGACACCCTATTTCCTATGTCTTTTTCCCACTTTTGGTTTCTCCGCATGTCTGATCACACCACGATTACCCTCAACCTTGCTCTTCCCCGACCTCGGAAAAAGAAACCTTTCAAATTTTTTAACATGTGGCAGTCTCATCCCCTTTTTAAAAGTATTGTTTCCAGCAGGTAGAACCTTCCTATTCATTCTATCGGTATGACTTGTGTCACTCACAAACTCAACCGTCTCTAACTTGACCTGGCCAATCTCAACCGTAAGGAGTATAGTGATATTAGTACCAGGGTTACTAATTCTCAAAATACTCTATTCCTCGCACAATCCGCCCTTGCCAATGATCCCCTTAATTCCTCTCTGGTCTCCAAAAAAGTGGAGGCATCCTCAATATTTATCTTCCTGAGTCGGGCCGAAGAGTCATTCCTCAAGCAAAAGTCTAGAGAAAACTGGATCAAGCTAGGGGACAAAAACACAAAATTCTTTCACAATAGTATTAAAACCCGTCTCATCCGGAACAAAATTGTTTCTATCAATAATGATCAAGGGATCACTTTTTCCTCCCCCATTAGCATCTCAAAAGTCTTTGTTAGTTATTTTGAAAACTCTATTGGTGCTCGACACCCTTCAGACTATCTGGGGCTGGAAAAAGTTGCATATATTCTTTCTACCAAACTCAAAGATTATGACAAGATTTATATGGCTCGCGAGATCTCTCGTGAGGAAATCAAATCTGCTATTTTCAGTATTACTAGTAACAAGACATCTGGTCCAGACGGTTTTAACTCTTGTTTCTTCAAAACCACTTGGAATGTGCTTGGAGAGGACATCTGTAATAATGTCCTTGAATTTTTCCATACCGGAATCCTCCATCCCGCTTGGAATTCCACTTCCATCGCCCTTATCCCAAAAAAAGACTCCCCTCGGATGCTGCTGACTTCAGGCCGATTTCTCTTTGCAATGTTTTCTACAAGATTATCTCCAAAATCTTAGCCAACAGAATTAAAGACTCCTTTCCTTACTTGATTGATATCTCCCAATTGGCTTTCGTCTCGGGTAGAAACATCTCGGACAATATTCTTCTTTCTCAAGAACTCCTTAGAGGCTACCACACTAATGCCAATGAAAACAAGGTTTCTCTAAAGATTGATCTTAAGAAGGCTTTTTGAGAGCGTCCGATGGCACCTCATTCGGGATATTCGGGTAACCATGAATTTCCCAAACAAAATGATCAATTGGATCATCAAATGTATCTTCTCCCCCACTTACTCCATTATCATCAATGGGGACCCCCATGGTAATTTCAAAGGTAGAAAGGTCTCCAAAAAGGGGACCCACTCTCCCATTTCCTCTTCGTTCCGGTCATGCAAGTCCTTTCCTGTATTCTTAAGGAGAAGAGCTCTGACAAAAATTTCAAATTCCACTGGAAATGCCACAAACTTAAAATCACGAATCTCTGTTTCGCAGACGATCTCATGATTTTTTGTCATGGGGATATTAAATCCCTTCTCCTTATTAAAGAGGCTCTGAATGAATTCCATGCTCTTTCGGGACTCAAAGTCAATCCTTCTAAAAGCCACATCTTCCTCTCAGGCATCAATCAATCTCCGAGAGATGATCTTCTCTCTGTTATGGGCTTCCCTGAAGGATCCCTCCCGGTCAAATATCTAGGAGTTCCTCTCCTCATAGAGCGTCTTACCCATACGGGCTGTCGTCCTCTTCTTCACAAGATTACCGCTAGGATTGAATCTTGGACTTCCAAGCATCTATCATATGCGGGTAAACTCCAACTCATTAAATCTATCCTCTTTGTCGGACAAGTTTATTGGTCCTCCACCTTCATTCTTCATTCTTCATTCCAGGATCATTAAAGAGCTTACTTAATACCTTTGTCGTTTTCTCTGGTCGGGGTCCTCCATGAAGACCCATGAGGCTAAAATAGCATGGTCCAAAATTACTTCTCCCACGAAAAAGGGCGGCCTTAAGATTCTAGATCTCAAAATCTGGAATCAGGCGGTTGTCCTCAAGCATCTTTGGTCTATTATCAGTAATAATCAACACTCGATCTGGAGTGATTATATTAAAATAGAAAAATAAAAAATAAAAACTTATGGGACCTTTCCTTTGGATCATCACCCTCTTGAATCTGGAGAAAAATCCTCCGGCTTCGGCCAGTGGCAAACAATTTGTACATGGTGGCTATTGGTAATGGTTCGGGTACATCTTTTTGGTTTGACCCTTGGATTCTCCCCACTTCTCTGGTGACACACTATAGCTCCAATATCATTGATGACTCCACATTTGGGAAGAACCTCAAAGTCTCTGATATCATCCTCAATGGCAACTGGAATTGGCCATCTACACTCTGATCTGCCAGGGCTAAAAGTCAAGCTAACCTCATAGAGATCAACAGTCTCATCCAAACCCTCCCTCCCCCTATCATCTTTGCTAAAGACATCCATTACTGGAATGCGAAAGCTAGATGCACCAAGTTCACTATCAATGATACCTACAATGTCATTCGCAAGCCCAACCCAGCAGTGGGGTGGACCGGGTTAGTATGGAATAAATACAACATTCCACGTAATTCTTTCATCCACCGGCTTGCTGTCCAAAACAAACTTTCCACTCGGGATAAGTTTTTCAGTTGGGGTTACAATACCCCGACTGACTGCGTTCTTTGTAACTCTGCTCTGTAAACCTCAGATCACCTCTTATTTGATTGTAGTTTCTCTCAAAGCATTTGGACCAATACCAGTTCTAAATTAGGATTCCCTTTAATTGCTTCTAACTGACAATCTTGGATTAATGAGATGTCAATCTGGTCTCAATCTCGAAACCATACCCTTTGGCGTACTTGTTTCGGCGCGGTTATCTACCACGTCTGAAAGGACACGAACTCAAGAATTTTTGGTTCCCCTCCGGCCATCGCCTCTCTGGTCTATCATCGAATCTTCTCCGATATTCGGTTCAGGTTCCATGGCTCCAAGATCTGTTGGCCTCAGTAATTTTTTTATTTCCCCTACTCATTTCCCTTCTTATTGTAGGTACTCCTGCTTCTGACCAAGACCCTTGGATTGGGATTTACGGACGTCTTCCTATGGAGCTCTCATCTGGTCATCTTGAGGTCTCTAATTGCAAAATGATGATGTCCACATTATCTCTCCTTTGGTTATTACTCTCTATGTCGTTACGCTGTTATCCCATCTATATTATCTCGGTTACTTATTATTTATTTCAGTGTGTTACCTATCTTTGTATCTCCTCGGGGTATGCTCCAGATATCTGTATGAACTCTTTATTTTATTTAAATATTTTTATTCACCAAAAAAAAATTGTATTGAAAGTCACAAAAATCTACATTTTATAAATAAATATCATTTTTTAAATAGCCGAAGAAAGTATTCGCAAAAGATAAAAAAAATAGACCTAGAAAATCACTTATTGCGTAAAAAATACTCTATGATAGAGCAATCAAAGTCATGTTTTTTACAACATACTGAATGATCTTTTTATCACTAGGTAGAAACAATAAATAATATTATATTTTATATAGACGACATTTGAAATAGGACGACAATCATTTTTTATAAAGATATGTAATTTAGAAAGAATGGAATATTATATAATATAAAGCTAAAATTATATTTTATAGAAAATATAAACATAATACGTATTAGTATAATATTGTTCGTTTTGGATCCCATCTCTATTTCCAAAAGAATTCATACTAATTGAGATAATATTTTTATATTTATTATCGATTTTTTATTTTTCTGTTTACAGTATTGTACGGTCGCGTTAACCTTCGATTTGAAGAGATCATCTATGTACTTAAATTTTGAAACCTAGAAACATATCCGCTGGTACAGGGTATGATTTTGAGCTAATGAATTAAGTCTGGGGATAGTACTAATGATAAACTTTGAGCATATTTTAATATCTTCAATCATCAAGCAAAGCAAATTTAAATTTTGGACAATGTATAAGTTTGCGACCACTAAATCGGGAAAAGAAAGCAGCCTTAGTGAAGAAGGATCCAAAAAAGGTTGTGAAATAAAACAAATAATGAATGAATAATTTGTATATGCCAAAGGTAATGAGTTACTGCTTTATAACTTTAGAAAAAGTCATTGATTTCATATTATCATGTTCACTTTTTAGATCCTATATACCCACTCATTAAAGTTGACATTGCATTGCATGAAATATATGGTTAAGGTCATCAAATCAATCTTTTCTACCAGCTTTGAATATAGTCGAATATGGAATTGGAGTATACCAACTGGATATTTGGTTTTTGTAAAATTTGAGTTTTCCTTCAAGCTTGAATTATTATAACAAAAGTTTTCTTCTGGTTTTCTTCAAAAATATACATAAACAGACAAGGAAGAATATTTAGTGAAAATATTAAAAATTAAAAATGATAAAAAAAAAATTAAGCAGTCAGTTCGGTATCCACTTTGGATTAATATGTAATATAAGTTTAATTAAAAAAATATGATGCTACATATTGGTTAAAATGATTGGTTTTTTCAAGTTGCATATTTAGATATTTAGGTTGAAAACGTTTTTTTTTTGAATTGGAAGGTGAGATTAGCCGAAGACAAGTGTTTATGTTACAACTGGATTTGAAAGGTGTGAGAACATTGCAGCTGGAAGCTTCTTAGTATATCTAAGTGTCTTTAAAAAAAATTGATTTACTAATATGTTGAAGAATTTAAAACTGATGAAATAATCATAATTTTTAATCAAATAATTGTTCATATAAAGTGTGCTTGAATATGGAGCATGACATACGTTGATATAACATCATGTCTCAAAATGGCGGTGCCATTATATGGTTCAGTGTAAGATCGTATGAATGGATGTGTTGCAACGTCGTTTTCGTACGATTGTTGAGGGGAGCAAGTTGTAAGTTGCTATCGTGATTTTAGAGGTTCACCTCATTCATCTTTGGTTCTATATAATGAAAGAGAGTTATGAAGCGATATCGTGTGATTTTACTAGAGAGAGAAAATCTCAACTTGTTTACGTTAAAGAAAGAAAAATAAAATAAAAGATAAACACGAGAGAGACACCTAGATCCATAGTGTCTTTTGTAAGCCGAATGAGCTTTGTAATAAAAGAAGAGTGGTTGTGTTAGTTGTGTTTGAAAAAGTCTTCTTATAACATTTCTCTATATAAAAATTATATTTGTTTCCTGTGGATGTAGGATTTCTTTACAATACGAACGACGTTAAATCTGTTTAATGTGACTGCTTTTACATTTCTGCATTTATACATACTTTACTTTGGAAGATTCACATAATAGTCTTTCTATTTATTTCTTGCCACACTTGAAAAAAGTGAAACATATGTAGGCTTAAAACTACGGCCTATTACTAAATCATATCACTTAAATCATGTGGTCTCGACTAACGCCATAAGACCTAATATTGTTATTACAAGTGGATTTTTCTTGTATAACCAAATAAATATTTGAGTTAGTCTCCCAACAAGTGGTGCGCCGACCGTGGATAATCTATAATAATATATTTCATTTGATATACATAAAAGAGAAACGAATATAATTTTGAATATTGGGATTAAAGATTTGGGTCTCACTAAGAAACCAATAAAAGTCACCAAGATGAGTTATGTGAAGTTTGATCTTAAAAAAATCAGAAGAGAATGATTTTAAGCTCTCAAAAATTAAGATTCAGCTTTCCTATTATGGAAAGAGTTGTGTGCTGCCATTGATGATAGTATAATAAATCGATTCATATCGAGGTGTTGTCCAAGACCCATAATGCAAGGATATTAAGCTTGATGGATGATGTACTTTGAGAAGTGTCTGAAGAGTCGACAAATTTAGAGATATGAAATCGTATAAAAGAAATTTATATAAATAATTCCCTAGTGAACATATTGCATCTCAAGATATAACTGTATACACTAACAATAGATAGTGGTAAGGAGGTCCGAAGACACTTAGATAATTTTAATAGAATTATACTTGATTTGCATATAGTTGGAGTCAAGGGATAAGATGAGGATTAATAAATAATCATATTCAGTTCTATGCTGAAGGTATATGAACACTTTGTTAACATCGTGTTCTAGATCAAAGATTCTTTTATGATGACCGACATAAAGAGTGATTTGAACTTAAAAGAACTTCAACTGAAAATATGATTAGTGATTATAAAAGTTTTAAACTGAGTGTCATGAGCAAACATGATAAAAGATATTCAATCAAGAAAATATGAAACTTTTGGCCCAAAACAAGGAGATTTGTGACTCATTCTAAATTAAGATATTGGTTGTGTAAGAATGAAGGTCCTATCATAAAAAAATAACTAGATATGAATAAATGCGATAGTTATCTGAAACATAAAGATAAAGATGCTGCAATGGTTTCAAATGACTGCGAATTTATTTACGCTTTAAAAACTTCTACTTACAGGTTAAGTTACAAGAGGGTCTTGGATTTGGAAGATTCAATTTTACATGACTTCTAACAAATATTGATCTTAAAACCTAAAATTATATGATGGTAGCAAGGTCATACTCGGTAATGATGAACTTTGTAGTATAAACATGAGACGGAACGTTCAAATCAAGTTGTCTACATAACTTGAAAGAGTGATAACAAACATGAGGTATGTGTCGAATTTTAGACAAAATATTCTTTATATCAGCATGTTAATGAGGAAGGGTTTATATATGAGGGTCAAGATGACATATCTAGGGTTCTGCAAGGCTCACTAGTTGTTATGAAAACTTATAGGACTAATGGTGTGTTAGTTTTTGTAGGTTTTATAGTGGTCAATAGTGCTTCTAGTGTAGATCAATATCAACCAATTTTTGGCATCTGAGGTTACGGCATGCGAGTTAGAAAGGCCTTATGGAGCTTAGAAAACCAGGGTTGTTGGATGGTAACACATTTCAAAAGCTGAGATTTTATGAAAGTTGTGTGCTATGTAAAATAAAAAAGGTTAAGTTCATACCTAGCAACCATACAACTAGTGATGTGCTTGAATATGTTCATTTGGATCTTTGAGGTACTCCGAGATAACCTATTATAGGTGTTGCAAGGCACTTCATGTATTTGATTTATGACTACTCTAGAAAAGTATGTTTTAAAGACCAAGTATAAAACATTTAATGTTTTTAGGTTTAAAACAAACAATAGCTTGAAATATATGAATGAGGCATTCACTGGCTATTTTTTTTTGAAGTTAGAATTGTTAGAAACCGAACCGTGAGAAGAACTTCCCAATAGAATGGGCTTGCTAAGAGGATGACCTGAACCTTGCTGGAAATGGTAACGTGTATGCTTCTGAAAACTGTATTATGGTGAAGGTTCTGAGAGAAACTATAATAAAATATGCGTCTATCATCAACATGAGTTCATTTATGTCACTGAATTTTAAAGATACACAAAAACTACAGACTACAAAGAAACACATGCTCGGACATTTGGGAGTGTTTAGATGTGCTGCCTACGCCCATGTGAAGCACGATAAGGTTCAATAGAAAGTACTAAAGTGTTTGTTTTGGTTATCCGAAAGAATTAAAAAGGTGTAGGTTATGGTTCCCAATAGATGTAAATAAAAAATATTTGATAGTCGAGACGTTGTACTGAATGAGAAGGTGATGTCATTGGTTAAATCGATGGAGACTAAACCTGTTATTATCTGTGTTTGGAGAATTTTATAAGTCTGAACAAGAGAGTGAAGCTAAAGATTAAGGATGACAATTGACCGAGATGGGCGTGTGTATCCCGATTTTATTTTTTCAAATCCGTCAAATTCGGGAACCCACCATATACAGCAGCAGCAGTAACAATTTTCTATATTCAAATATGTAATTTTATAAAAGAACTTACTCAATTTAAATCTTTAGCATTGTTATATATAAGATAATTTTAAATCTAATAAAAAATAATGACAATATTATAATTTTTATTTACAAACAATCAAAAAATATTTCAATCACATTAGAATATACTTTAGAGGTTTATATAATAATGAATTGATTATTAATATGTGAATAACGGGTATCGGGGGTTCGTGTTTGGATTAGGTACTAAGTGAGAAATTGATAAAACATGTAATCTATCTCAAACCCGACGAGTTATATAATTTAAAACTCACGAACCATCTCATGTAAAAAAATGTTCATGTACCATAACCCATCGAGTCGACTCGGGTCGGGTACTCACAATTTCAGAAAAATTATCATTCTTACTGGGGATGTTTATGTATAAGATAATTTTAGACTTGGTACTGATACGACTCATAAAGATGATTTTCACCCATTACAAGAGATAAAGGAGGTCCAATAGGGTGATGCCCAATAGGTTGATGCTGATCTTGACAATTATCAGTTGGTGAAAGATAGAATACATAAACCTAATTTTTTTTATAAAGATATATATTTGTTGATATTATAGGTTGTGTTCTTGACCTGATGAGCTATCGTGGTATTATAAAAAGTATTGATAAGCCGAAATGACTGAAGACCATAAGGGAAGAACTAAGATGTCTCAAGAAGATATGCATCTCGATTCTTGTAAAACAACTAAAGGGTCAGAATCGTGTTTAGAGTAAATGGATATTCAAGAGAAAGAAAGAAATTTTTGTAGTTGAGTTATCCAGATTTAAAACTAGGCTGGGGCTTAAGCAATTCACTCAAAATGATCATATTGATTTTAATAAAAATTTATCACCATTTTTAAAAAACTTTTATAAGGGTTATGTTGCTAATTATTTTTCGATTTGATCTTGAGTTATATCATATACATTTCATTCTTGCATCAAGAACCAGAGGAGACCTTGTACATGAGTCAACCTCAAAGTTTTGAAAAATGTTAAGCAAAAAATGTGAGTTTGGTAACGGGACCCATATATGGGCTAAAATAGTCGACGAGACAGTGAGATAGAGGATTTGATTATTTTATGAGGTTAATCAAGTATGGAGGAACTGTTATGATAAATATTTTTATTTTTATGAGGATACACACATGAAGACACAAGTTTTGTTACTTTTGTATATGAATGGCATACTGATAGTTGAAAATGACATGTAAAGAATTGAAACGATGAAAAATCTATTGAAAGAAGAGTTTGAGATTAATGATGTGGCATAAGCTAAGAGGATAGTTCGTATAGAGATCAAAATAAACAAATTAATATTGTATTTAATCTTATATAGACAAGAATACATACAAAAGGTTCTCAATAAGTTTGGTACGCCCGAAGTCAAAGAGGTTGGAACTTCCATTGGTATATATTTCAAACTCAGTACCACTCAAGAACCAACCAAAGAAACAGATTAGAAGTTCATGCAAGATATATCTTATATTAATGCCATTTGAAGTATTATGTACGCAATGATATACACGAGATCTGATTTTTCCTACTTCATTAGTATTTTGAGCCGATTTTTTTTTTCAAATCCAAGGAAGCATCACTAGCAAGCCCTCAAATGAATCATGGGATGCTTGAAGAATTCTATTAAATTTCAGTTGTATTATAATCAAAAGTACAAGATTGATGCAATTTTAAGAGGGTATGTTGAATTTGATTATGAAAACTACTTTGTCACAAAGAAGCCAACTTTATGTTATCTTTTTATTGTGCTTGAAGAAGTGGCTTGGTGGAAATCATGTCTTCAAATGGTCATTTTCTTTTCGTCTACGATATCTGATTACATTGTTTCTACTAAAGCAGTGAAAAAGTCATGTTGCTGAAAGGATTGTTGAGTGAGATCATTGGTACAAACGATATGTAACTATGTTTTGTGATAATACTAGTGTTCTTTATTTAATGAAGAATATGAAGTTTTGTGAGATAACTAAGCACGTAGATATCAAGATGTATTTCCTCCAATATGTGGTGGAGAAAGAGCAAATAATGGTAAAAAATATTACAAGTGCCAAAAAAACCTTGGACCATCTAACTTCATGAGGTTTGTGCAAGTCTTGGAGGCTAGTCAACTGGATATCTCGAAAGAATAGTGAAACTTAGAGAAATGGATACTAAAGTTATTATAAGACTAGGTTGATAATTATAGATGTATGCTAAAAATGATTATTGCATCTCAGCCAAATATTTAAGAGCCGCATACTTGAGTAAGAGGGGAACTTAGGGATTTTTATTACTGAATCTTTATATGGTTGGAAACACATCTAAATACTTAGGTGCAACAATTTTTTGGAACCTAAGGGTGAGCTTATCTAGAATACAAGTATTTATGTTACTATTGGATCCGAAAGGTGTTAAACATTGTAGCCAAAATCTTTTGAATGTATCCAACTTTTTCTAGAAGAAACTGATTCATTAATATGTTGAACAACCTGAAATTGATGAAATAATCTCAATTTTCTGTATTAAGCATTCTTGAAGATGGAGAATGATAGTACACTAGTGAAACTTTAGGTGTCAGAATGTTAATCTTATTACATGGTGCAGTGTACGACCCTACGGATGACAATGTTGCATCACTATTTCCATTTGGTTGCTTAGGGGAATAATTTGTAAGTTGCTATCGTGAGTTTGTGGGTTCAAATTACTTGTCATTCATTCTATATTTAATGGAAGGTAGGTATGAATCAGTTTTTGTGTGATTTGTCTAGAGAGAGAAAGTATCAACTTGCCTGATTTTAAAGAAATAGAGTAAGATAAAAAATAATCACTGAAAGAAATACTGACATTCATAGTACCTTATGTAACCCGGATCAGATTTGTAATAGAAGAAAATAGTTATGTTAGTTATGTTTGAGAGAGTCTTCTTGTAACATTCCTATATATAAAAACCATGTCTATTGTCCGTTGATGTAGTATTTATTTATAATACGAACCATGTTAAATATATCTCGTGTAATTGGTATTCTATTTTTATTTTATACATAATTTATGTTATAAGGTTCAAAAACACGTTGCTTTATTTTTTTCTTGCCACACTTGCAAAAGGTGAATCATCTAAATGAGTAAAGTTATAACCTACAGTCAAATCATATAACTAAAATCACATGGACTCGACTTATACCATATGACCCAATATTATGATTATTAATAATTTTTTATGTTGAGTCGAATAACAATTGAATTATTCCCCAACATTATGTCTTTGTGTGTTTTATAAGCCACAAAGGTAAAAAACAGCATTATAAATACAACATGTCACTCTCTTTAAAAATGGTGAATGTTATTTTATTTCTTAGCTCTACGCTAATTTCTCTTTATAGATTTTTCTGGTATTTGGTCCGAACATATCCAAACCTTATCGGTGGCATCATCTATGAGAAGAAGAATCACACATGGAAGCATCTGAAATAAATTTGAACCTGTCTGAAGCTCAACTCCCAGGAAGAAGGCAGAGTGTATCCAAATCTTAGCTCCTATAAAGGAGGTCGAACCAATCAAAATATTATCCTTTAGTTGAAAGTCTCATAAGAATCTGATCAGATTTTTCCTACACTACATTGAGCTGCTGAATATATCTCAGCCACAGCTTCCATGAGTTCATGAATAAACTTTAGTCTAAGGTCCCAAGATTTTTTAGTTAGCTTCGTCATGAGCTTCCATAAACTTATGATCAACTTTAGTTTGAGCTTCCATAAACTTCTGATGAGCTTCAGTATGAGCTCTCATGAGCTTCTGACCAGCCTCAGTAAAAGCTTTCATGATCTTTTTATCAATATTAGCATGAGCTTCCATAATATTCTTATCAAATTCATTTTAATCTTCCACGAGTTTTTAATCAACTTCAACATGAGCTCTCATGATATTTTGATAAACTTTAGCCTAAACTCGCATGATCTTTTGATCAACTTCAGCATGAGCTTGCATGAGCTTTTGATTAGCTTTAGCCCAAGCTCGCATGAGCTTTTGATCAATTTCAGTTGAAGCTTCCATGAAATTTTGATCAATTTCAACATAAGCTTACATAACATTCTTATCAGATTCAACTGAAGCTTTGTTGAGTTTCTGATCAATTTTAGCCTAAACTTCAAAGAGCTTATAATCCGCTCTCAATTAGAGTTTGATAAGGGAATAATTCGCCAATACTAACGCTAGGGAGTTAATTGTAAATGAAATAAAGTTAAAATGTCTATTAGAGCATTTATCGTTTATTAGAGGATAATTTTTAAATTATGTATATTATAAAGGACCGGAAGAGAAATAAAGTAAGTCCACCAAGAACATAGATGGGTCCACCTTTACATACTATAAAAGGAGACCCATTATTCTTGGTAGGTGGGACATTCTTTTGGAATATTATACTCTCTTTCTACTTTCTCTCTCTAGAATATTCTTCCTAGGTCCAAGACCCAACACACCTACTCTTAGTCCTTTATCCACTCATCAGAGCTTACATAAGCTTCTGATATGCTTCTGGTCAAGCTTTCATTGCAGGCTCAAACACCCAATAAAATTTATCCACAATCTTAGACTTTATCTGATATTACTCATCTAAACGACCTTCATCCTCTGGTTTCAAGCTAAAGTCAAGGCTTCATATTGTATATGTCTAACTAGTTTGGCTAAATCCTTTTATTCTTATGTCACATATATGCATTTAAACCCCTTCTATCATAATTTAAATATGTTACAGGGTTCCAATCAGTACTCGTGTTAAAATAATTATGCATAATCTTTTTCACAATCCAAGATACAACTTAGCAATGTTGTCATGTTTATCAGTGATCTTAGTTAGAGACTCTCTACCTAAGTTTGATCAACTAATATGAACAACTATGATTGTTCATGGACTAATACTATCATAAAAGTAACTAAAAAACGAGATGTTATGCTTGAGGGGGGGGGGGGGGGTCTTAGTTTCATCCAAGCTATACCATTATTTGGTTGAGTTCTACTATTTATGTTTCTTGTTCCATAGATTTATCCGTTTTTTCATTAGTTCTAGAGTTTCCATTTATGAGATATGGTCTCGACTATAAGCGTTGAAACCTCTAATATTTTTAATAGAGACAAAAGTATGGCTGAAACAATAGTTTTCAGAAGTGGGGTATTCTTTGAGAATGTTGGCTTTGGTTAGAGTTTCTTTATACGTGTTAGACCTATTTTGGAAGTTTAGCATCCGAAAGTATTTCCACCTCTTGGAACTCCTGGTTTTTTTAGTTTGCTTCCATTGAAATGAGGGAAGTGATGAAATAGGAGAAATTTGAATCGTTATCAAATAAACCTTCATTACTTTTGTCCTTAACCTCAACATAAGTATTTGACCCCATGAATGTATTTAGACTCGCCCTATAATTTCCTTTACCCATTAATGACTTAAGGAAAAGAAAGAAAGAAATACGATACCTTGATTGTTGGGGGGCGCTAGTTGGACTGTGCAGGGACCAACACGAAATTCAGACAAGGAAATGAGGGAACAATCTGATGAAGAGCTACCTTGGTACTTAGCAAACCAAATTAGGAGAAACAATCGAGCTCCGTACATTCGATCCGAGCTTAAAGAAGAATTTCCAGTAACCAACATTCTCAGGTGAGGCTGAAAGGTGGTTTCAATTGCCAGAAAATATTACAAAATGGTTTGCACTTTTAACTAGGCTTTTTTTTTATCTCTCAAGTATTAAAGTGAGTAGAAGAAAGAGCTTATGATATATTTATATGAGGATTTTTTTTTGTGAATTTTCTTTTATTCTTTTTAATCATTGTAAGAAATTGGGAATCCAAAATGTGCACCTTTAAAAGTCAGATGTATAAAGCTATTTTTTATGATAATGAAGCCTATCAATAGTCACGTTAAGGAGACAACACATGACATGCGCAACACGACTTTATGAAAAGAGACAATACATGACACCTTGGGACTCTACTAATTCCTTGATTGTTTCAACAACTGAAACTCCGCTTAACTCATGCTCAAGTTTCCATCTGAAGCTCTCATCTGTTTATGCTCAAGCTTTCATCCAAATCTCTCACGATTCCATGCTCAAATGTCATATAAAACTCTCATAAACTCATGCTCAAACTTCCGTTTGGAGTTTTCTTGAGCTTATGCTCAAGTTTCTATCTAAAATTCTTCAAAGATCATGTTCAAGTTTTCATCTAAAGACCCTTGAACTTATACATAAACTTTAATCTGAAGCTCTGATGATCTCATGCTCAAATTTTCATTTGAAGCTCTTTTGAGCTCATGCTCAAGCTTCCATCTAAAGTTATCATGAGCTCATACTCAAACTTCCATCCGAAGCTCCTTTGTGTTAATGCTCAAACTTTCTTTTAAAGATTTCTTGAGCTCATGCTCAAACTTCAATCTGAAGTCCCTATAAGCTCATGCTGAAGTTTGCGTCCAAAAATCATTTGAGCGCATACTCAAATCTTCATCTGAAGCTCTTCTGAGTTTGACAAACATTTATGTGAAGTATTTTTAAGTTATGCTCAAACTTTCGTGTGAAGCTGCAATAAATTCGTACTCAAACTTTTACTCAAAGATATTATTTTATTTTATAACTTTATACTCGTCCTTAATTTTTCTTCTATAAAGGATTGACTCCATCAATTATCCAAACCAATTATTAATAAACATTTCCAAACAATATAAATATTCAATTTTTTTTTTTGGAAAACGATATTGTTGATGCCGAAAATCTTTTACTTTTTCTTATTTTGTACTTTAGAATAAAGCAACGGCATCATATTTGAGAGAATGGAGTTCCTTTATTCTACTAAGAATAGAGTAAGTACACTACTTTTATGTCTCTTGAAAGAAAAAGGGAAGATTAAAAACAGAGAAAGAAAACAATGTTGCAAGTAATAACACTTGTCGTCTACACCTAACGATCTGCTTTTTTATTCACCCTGTTTGTTCTTTTTATGGTTTCTCTCAAAATTGGCTGTTTCCTCTTCTAATTCACACTAACTCCACATCCCAATCTGCGAAAAGAACAGTTTTTTTCTACTTTACCAGAAGCAAATTTACACGTTTCAACAAACTTCATGTGTTTTCCATGAACCAAAAGACAAAAGCCTAGGTTTTTTCAATGACAGAGAAACATCATGTTTTGTAAAACATGAATCTGGGTTTTAGCTTTAAGATATTGAGTGAGATTTTAGTTCTTTGTGTAGTGTTTTGGTATAACTCCAAAGAGCAAAGTTAGATCTATTCCAATTTAAGATTCTATACTTCATCGAGTTTCTGGGTTACTAGATGTGTCTGAACTAAATTGGGGGTTTGCTGAGTATGGAAATGAAACAAGAGGGTTACGGAGAGACGGAATTGAATGGTTTTATGGGGAAAAAAGTAATGGTTGTCGTTAAGGCATCCAAAGAAATCTCAAGAACTGCTTTGGTTTGGACACTTACTCATGTTGTTCAACCTGGAGATTCTGTCAAGCTACTAGTTGTATTTCCTGCATTTTCTTCAAGTAATCTCTCTTCTCTCTTTATCCTACCACTTTTTTACTTTAATATTTCACATTATAAGAGAAACTAGAATACAATTACACGTAGGAGTGTAGTACAAGTCACCTAATATCATGATAAGATAAGTTGTTATCTTAGCTTGTAATAGTTTTGAAGTTGACGAAACTTGGGTTGGAGGGGCATTTTTCAGGTAAAAGAACATGGGGGTTGTCGAGATTCACCAATGATTGTACCCCGGGTCATGTTCGATCTCTACCAGCAAATTGTTCCGATCACGAGGATGACGTTGTGGATTCTTACTCTCAAATGATGCATCAGTTACAAGATGTTTATGATCCGCAAAAGGTCTGTGACTAAATATAATTTAGTTACACCTTTTATGTTTCTTGAATAACAACAAACTACGATTGGGGTTTCGAGAAAATATTCCTCCGAACATCAAATTTACCATCAGGAATCCCTCGAGTCACAGATGGATAGTCTTTTTTGGTAAATTATAGGGGGGCTGATTTCTTGAGACCCGATACTCGATTGACTAGTCTAATGATGATTTTAAGAGGTGCTAAGGGTTTTCTGGTACTTTCTTGCAGATTAAGGTTAGGTTAAAAACAGTCTTAACCTCTCCAAGCGGAGTCGTCGCAGCTGAAGCAAAGAAAGCTGAATCGAATTGGGTTATACTTGACAAGTAATACATAGAAACATAAAGTAAAATGTTAATTTTATGCATGAACCATTATGAATACTCTCTCTTGTTTGTCTATATTTGCTTCAAACCTATTCTTCGATTAGTAATTTTAGCTGTTGGTTTTTTAAAGCACTATCTAAAATACTGGTGATAAAAATCCAGTTATAGGTCAGGTAATATAGACAATAGTTAGGCATAACAGGCAAGTCCCGGGTTTCGCAGTTCAGACACATCCATGTGGCATAACTAGACAAGACCCGGGTTTCGGAACCAACCTGGTTAACCAGCTACGATCTGGTTTCAATTAATCTTTGGAAACTTTTATATGAATGTTTGATCCTTTAGTATATATATCAGAACTAGATTATGGTCCGAATCTATCACTTTTCAGTATCTGAATCTGAGCGTTTGGACAATATTTCTATGTCCAACCAAAAAAACAAAAACCTAGAATTTGGACATAGAATTAGAAGGGACGAAACTGGTTGGTCGGACTCGACTGTCAAAGGAAATAAATTAGCTTAATCTAATTTATTTCCTTTGACATAGACAAGATCTTGCCACACCTGATTATAGATAGTCTTTTTTATTTCGCAGTCATACCTGTTTCGAGATTAGCTATTATGCCTGTTGGTTTTCTGAAGCTTTATTGGCATGTCCTTTTATGTTGTAAACAGACAACTGAAGCACGAAAAGAAATGCTGCATAAGAGAACTGCAATGCAATCTTGTGGTAATGAAAAATTCTCGACCAAAAGTTCTTCGCCTAAACTTGGTTGGATCATCACAAAAGATGGAACCTCTACTTTGTCCAGAATCATTTGAATTCACGGCTAGTTTAAAACACTCGAAAACAAAGAATGCTCAATCAAAAATTATAAAAGGGCGACACTTAGTAACTCCTGCAAGTAGCCCAGACCAAGGCTCATTATCAACACCCTCCACCGTTGTTGGAACGCCATCAATATCATGTTCAGATCATCCCGCCACTTCACCATTCGTAAAAGGTTTCGCTTTTTACGTTAAAAGTTTATCTTTTTTACGCAAACAATATAATCCCAACACAAATTCTAGTGAGGAGTTTACAAAGTTTACACCTTCAAAGGAAACTCCAAGAAAGAAGAGTGGTTCAGCTCTAACAATAACATCTGACAAACTTTTAGACAAGTTATCTTCTTTAAATCAGCAACCCGATTCAAAATCTCCGAATCACGATCTTGATCATTACTCGAGCAAAAACGTGAGAAAAGCAGTTTCTTTGACAAGAAATGCACCTTCTGGCCCGCCTCCGTTGTGTTCAATATGTCAGCACAAGGCTCCCAAGTTTGGGAACCCACCAAGATGGTTCACCTATACTGAACTAGAACTTGCAACCCGTGGATTTTCGCAAGCGAATTTCTTGGCCGAAGGCGGGTTTGGTTCTGTTCATCGGGGAATCTTGCCAGATGGCCTAAAAATTGCTGTGAAGCAGTATAAGTTAGCTAGTTCCCAAGGTGATCGAGAATTTTGTTCCGAGGTTGAGGTTTTGAGCTGCGCTCAACATCGTAACGTTGTAATGCTTATAGGCCTGTGTGTAGAGGATGGTAGAAGATTGTTGGTTTACGAGTACATCTGCAACGGATCTTTGGATTCTCATCTTTACGGTAAGTATATGTTCACATAATTTTTTTCCTTCAATTCAATAGTGAAAAAAGAGTAACTATGGAAAGCGAAGTCCCGATAACAAGCTCAGCCCTAAATTGTTAATTTATTAAACGAACTTTAAAAGTAATCTTGTTATACGCTCTCAAACATGGATATATCGTACTGACAGACGTATTATAAAAGATTGATCACTGTTTATAATCTTTCTTTATTTACTTGAGCTCGAGCGTTGAAAATCAATGTTTGGCTCACTTACAGCCCTGGTTATGGATATATATGTTACTTCTTTAATTTCAGGACTTTACACATTTGGAGCAAACTATCTGTTATATCTGTTTTTATTAAAAATAAGTATTTTTTTTCTTGCAGGACCAGGTAGGGAACCATTAGGATGGTCAGCGCGACAAAAAATTGCAGTAGGAGCAGCTCGAGGATTGAGGTACCTACATGAGGAATGTAGAGTTGGCTGTATTGTCCACCGTGATATGCGGCCTAACAATATTCTTCTTACCCATGATTTTGAACCACTAGTATGTCATCTTCTCTTCGTCCTAAGAATATCTTTCAAAATGATATATTTTATCGGTCATTGACAAATTTGCGGTTCTAATCGGTTAGGTTGGTGATTTCGGACTGGCAAGGTGGCAACCAGATGGAGACAAAGGAGTCGAGACCAGAGTGATTGGAACCTTTGGGTATGCTCATGTTCTAACATTGAACTACCTTTATCTTGAGACATGTATGCATAACATTGGTGGCCATAGTTGGGCTTACTAGATTCGAGCTGAAATTTTATAATGTATGTTATGCTGTCTTTTAAAGTCATTGTTTTGGTGGGAAAGTATTGAACGTTATAAGCTTTTACATAATCATACTGGTGATCCGTAAATTTCACCACCACCGCACTTTAAAATCCACCTTATATTTTTATTTATGTGCTTAAATTGGGGTCTTTTATTTTATACACAGGTACTTGGCTCCCGAATATACTCAAAGTGGGCAAATAACCGAGAAAGCTGATGTCTACTCGTTCGGAGTAGTACTGTTGGAGCTCATTACAGGACGGAAAGCTATGGATATGAAGCGACCGCGAGGACAACTGTGCTTGACAGAATGGGTATGCACACAAACAAGACAACACCCTGTTTCTTAACTTGTTTTTTCTCCGGTAGATTTAGTTGGCTAAACATTTTATTTTTGAAAATCAGTACTCTTGTCTAAAGTTTTTCCTTCGGAAACAAAGGCGTCCTTTGCTGTAGAAAAAAACTTCATATTTCGTAACTTTATCTCAGTTGATCTAGTTGGCTAACATTAGATCAAGGAATTAAGTACTTATATTGTGAAAATTTGAATCATTTTCCCTTAAAGCTCACTGCGTTAGTCCTTTGACGACAAGCACAGACTTTACCGAAAACTTTCAATTTCAAAGCCTGTTTCTTGTAATAGTCCTGATAAGCCAATAGTAGATCACAGATGAGTTCAAATCTATTTTTTTCTTCTAAAAGCTCATTATTGTCTTCTAAGGTTTTTGTCCTTCTGAAACAGGCGCGGCCTTTACTACAGAGACATGCTATTGATGAACTGCTTGATCCGGGCTTAAGAAACTTTCATTCTGAGCAAGAGGTTTACGGAATGGCAAAATGTGCTTCTTTGTGTTTACGCCGCGACCCGAATACACGGCCTCGGATGTCTCAGGTTAGCAAATCTTTGCTTTCTGAAAATTCTTGATCTAAACTAATTCAATATTGAAGAATTATTGTTTTGATTTGCTATCTTCTTTCTTGGTTGGTGAAGATGTTAAGAATGTTGGAAGGAGAAATTGTCATGAATTCAACCAAACAAGTGAACTCTTGATGCCTGTTGATCGAGGAAGAGAATGAAGACTTAATGATATACTTAAGATTGACATTCTATGTATTGTCTTTGATCTATATATGTAAAATAAAATAAAAATAATGAAAGTGATTAAATGTTGTAAATGATTTGAAGAATAATAGCGTATGTATTCAACCCAAAACTTATATAATTTTATGTATGTATTCACATGTATAAATTTTTATTTATTTATTTATTAAAACATAATTTTTAAGTCTCACTTAGATTTAAATATATTTATTAGCATTTAAATTTAAAATGATATACTTTTTATTATACGTTTTACATAACTGATCCATAGTATTTCTTTTTTCTTTTTCTCTTTAATAACTTTAGCGAAATTAGAGCATCCCCAACAGATAGGCTATTTTACGGTTAATTATAAATTTAGCTATTATATAGGATTTTTTTCTTTCCAACAGATACTCTAAAAGACTCTCTATATTTAATAGCGTAAATTATGGTATGTATATTTAGAGTAGCGGTTGCACAATATGTAAAACTTATTTGTTATTCCTTTTATTTTTTTCCATTATTTTAGGAACCAGTAACTACCTTAAATATAGACTATCTGTTGGAACAAAAACTTAATATATAAATTTACATTACTTCAATATAATCCATATTTACCTAAAAAATAGAGTATTTGTTGGGGATGCTCTTATGTTCAAAATGACTACATGAAAAACGATAACTACATGATTAACGGCAAGTCAAGAATCTATTTACATTCCTCCCAATAGATGAATTCATCCAAATGGGCGTTGGAATACATTTCGACGCATATGCGTCGAAATAGCGTTGTTGAGTGTATCAGCTTCTCAAATCATAAATCATAAAACGTTTGGTTTGGTGGAAGTGAATCCATAGTATCAGATTCTTGAAGCTCATATCATAAAACGGTTGGTGGAAGTGAATCCATAGTATCAGATTCTTGAAGTTCAAATCATAAAATGTTTGGTGGAAGTCGACCAGGCTTTGAACAGTACATCGTCCCTCGACTATAGCGTTTGGTGGAAGATAGTTCCTTGATTTTCAAATGTCCGTTGACAGTCCCTGGACTATCGTGTTTGGATAAAGTTAGTCCACCAGATCCTCTGATCCATGAGAGACTGCCACCTGTCACCATAGTCCCCAGATTTTTGTATCACCACTAGTTCCTTGAGTTTAGTTATCCGTAATATTCCACATCTTGGGTTTGACCTAAACTCAAGGGACTAGTGGTGATACAAAAACCTGGGGACTATGGTGACACGTGGCAGCCTCTCATGGGTCAGAGGATCTAGTGGACTAACTTTATCCAAACGCGATAGTCTAGTGACTGTAAACGGACATTTGAAAGTCAAAGGACTATCTGTCACCAAACGCAATAGTCGAGGGACGATGTAATGTTCAATGCCTCAATCCATAGTATCAGACTCTTGAAGCTCAAATCATAAAACGTTTGGTGGAAGTCAATCCATAGTATCAGACTCTCGAAGCTCAAATCATAAAACGTTTAGTGGAAGTCAATTCATAGTATTAGACTCTCGAAGCTTTTCTTGTTCTATCCTTTGAGCTCCTGTTGCTGAATTTTCAGATCCTTCCCCCAACTATTCTAGTTACGTTAAATATTTTGCTAGTTGTTCATTCGCAGATTTACCGTCGCCTCATTTGCTTCCAATGCTAACATTTATGCCAACATTTATTTATTAGTTTATTGCTGCCTCATTTGCTTCCAATGCTAAACACTCAACTCTGTTTATTTTTTTTCGTAGGGAACCCGCAGCCGCTACTCAGAGTGCAATGAGTGCGCAAAGGTTAAACCCTCAGTCTGACGCGATAGCCTGCTAACCAACTCCAGAAGGTAAACCACAGAAGGACTCGAACTCATGACCTTTGGTCACAAGCACACCATACTCAACCATCTCGGCTACCCCCTTGGGGGCCCAACTATGTTTATTATGTACATTTATAAAGGAAATCATGGAATGAACCTTTTTTTAGTTATAAAGTTAGTCTTGAAGTTTGTTTATTTTCTCTCTAACTCAAACCTTGGTTACGAATTCCTTTTACATTTTAGACGAATAACCTTTTAAAATAATTTTTTTTATTACCTCAATTTTTTTTATTATCTATCTAATATTTATTTCATGTAACCTTAGACAATTAATATATGGAAATGGATTGATAACAAACTTTGGTTTATGAATACAAGAAAGTTTTTGTATTTTTTAGACACATAGCCCTAAAAAATTTGTCTATAGGGTAAAATGAATACTCAGCTCAAATTTTATTTTTATTTATCTAATATTTATTTTATTTGCTTAAATCAATCAAGATGCTTTGAATAATTAATATACCACAATTAAAACTATTCGATGACTTAAACAAAAGTAAGATAGTGGTTACGAATAGAAAAATATAATGAAATCTTTTTTGACAAAGTTGGTTTTCGCCACCGAATCACTTTTGTTGTCTTTTGTTTTTTGTCTTTGAAACAATTTGAACACACAAGTAGTTTGATTTTTATTACTCGAAGAAATGAAAAAACAAGTTCAATATTTATAGAAAATATGATTCCCACTACCCCACTAACATCATTTAGTAATTGAGGACTTTCAAATTTCTAGTATTAATTCCCATTACTCCACTAACGTCATTTAATAGTTGGGAACTGTCTGCTTCTTTTGGGAACTATGTGGGAACTGTTTGCTTCTTTGTGAACTATGTGAGAATTGTCTGTCTGTATGCTTCTTGTAACTGAGATTACATGAGTAAATAGTGCACTAATTTGTGACTCTCCCTTAGCGCATTCTTTCGATCAGCTAGACCGAGAGCTCTTCGGAACTCTTCAAACTTCGATTTAGGGAGAGCCTTAGTAAGGCTATCAACGACCTGCTTATTTTTCCGTATAGATTTAAACTCAATTTCTTGATTAAGTACCTTCTCTTGGATAAAGTGATGGCGAGTATCAATGTATTTTGTGCGAGCATAAAGTACAGGATTTCCAGCAAGTTTAATGCACTTTTATTGTCACAAAAGATTAAAATAGGAAGGTGTAGCACCTGACTAACATCTCTAAGAAGTCTTATAAGCCAAATACATTCCTGGGAAGCTAATGTGGCTGCTACATATTCAGCTTCAACAGTTGATAATGTCATTGTGTCTTGCTTCATGCTGTACCAAGAGATAGTTGTTGAACCAGTATTGCAACAATAGCCTCAAGTGGACCGTATGTCATTCACATTGCCTGCCCAATTAGCATCAACAAACCCACGTAAACGAAACTTTGTATTCTTTTGATACATCAACCCATACTCTAAAGTTCCCTTCACATATCGAAGAATTTGTTTTGCAGCAGCCATATGACCAACACATGGTTGATTCATAAATTAGGATATTATTCCAACATTATAAGTAATGTCCGGACGAGTTACTGTTAAGTATAGAAGACAACCCACAAGTTTGCGATACTCAGTCACATCATCTAATAATTCACCTTCATTTTTGTGTAATTTTAGACCTGGACCCATTGGTGTTGTTGCATAGTTTGTATTTTCCATACCAAACCGTGCTAAAAGCTTAGTAGCATAACTTCTTTGTGACATAAAATAGCCATATGCTTCTTCAACTTCTAAATCATGGAAACAGTGAGCTTTCCTTAAGTTTTTCATCTCAAAACGAGTAGATAAATCCTCCTTCAACCGTTTGATTTCAGTTGAATTATTACCCGTAATAATCATATCATCAACGTAAAGAAAAATCATAGTATTTAAAATTCCATCAATATTCACAAAGAGGCTTCGCTCTGAATCAGATAGATAATAAGCATAAAATAAGAAGTACTCAGGGATCTTACCATACCACGCACGAGGTGCTTGTTTAAGACTATAGAGTGCTTTCTTAAGTTTGGAGACATATCCTGGAAATTCTTCTAAAATAAAACCAAGTGGTTGTTCCATATAAATATCCCGATCCAATTCGTCGTAGAGGAAAGCATTCTTTACATCGAATTTCCAAAGAATCCAACCTTTGTTTGCTGCCAAAGAAATAATAATATGAATTGTTACCATCTTTGCAACTAGGTTGAAAGTTTCCTCATAATCAAAACCATGTTGTTAGAGAAACCACGAGAAACTAGACGAGCTTTGTGTCTATAAAACGTTTCCATCCAGTGCCTTATTCAACTTGTAAACCCATTTGCATGTAACAAGTTCAACATCTTTCGGTCTCAGTACAAGAACCCAAGTAGAATTTCTGTCCAAGGCTGCATTTTCATCTTCCATTGCGTACTCCCATTCTGATTTCCCTTGAGCTTCAATATAATATGAAGGCTCATTTTCGAGCATGTCTTCTAACATAAAATAAGAAGTCATAGTACATTGGTTTGCTTGAACCTCATAATCTTTTAAATAAAGAGGTGGCTTCCTAGGTCTTGTAGTTCTTCGGAGTGAGATTTCTCCTCGTGGTGAATTATTCTAACCAGAAAATTCTGAACTCCCCCTTTCACGAAGATCTTCTCGAGCAGAGATCGGCTCAGGATCAGTTTCAACAAATGGCATAAATACAAGGTTTCTTCTGGACCAGCAGTTGGGTAGAAATTGGAAACCTCATCGAAAACAACATCACGAGAAGTCACAATCTTCTTAGTGATGGTGAAGATTATTTTGGACCGAGGGTAATTTAGATAGATATTTGGGGAATTTTAAGGGTATTAAATGTTTGGGTGTTTTGTAGTGAGAGATTTGAGCTACCTGGTTGTATTAAATGTTCATTACCCTGATTAATGAAAGTGGTTGGGTATTTATACCCTTAATTATGGACCCATGGGCTTTCGGATCAAATTATAAAAACGGGCCGAGTTCAAAGACCCATTAATTTATTAAGCAGATTGGCAATTAGCTTAGTCGAAAGGTGTTTAGTGTTTTAATACTTTTGTCCTGTCCAGATAGTTCAGTGGGTAATTATTGTCCGGATTACCCCTGTCCGGTTTTCACAGTGAGTGGTGGTGAATAATTTCGGACTCATCAGTAGCCCTTTTTTTAGGTTTTGTCAAAGGTCTTTGAGAAGACCAAAAAAACTCTTTTAGCTAATAAAAACATCCTCCGGATTGTTCATGTATTTAGTTCAGGGTTTATCCGGACTAAATACTTCTCAAAATTTCAAGAGTTTTGCTCTGTATCGTGGGACACGTGTCACACTTTGATTTGTTTTACCAACCGTTTTCTTCCCAGAACGGCGCTCCCACTAATCTAAAAAAACAACTCCTGCATTTAATATTTCTTACGTCAGCGCCGTCTTCAATCATTATCTTTGCCTTTTTGTTTTCTCCTCGGTATTAGTAACTTTTTTGCGTTACTAGTGTAAATTACTCCCTTTTAGTGTTTCACCATCTCCATCACTTTGTCATTTCTTCTTTTCATAGCTTTTTACTTCTCTTTACAAAATAATTCTTGGGTAGGTTTATGTTCACAGCGAGAAACGATCTCGTGAAAGGTGGTTGGTTAAATCTCTCAGAATTAGAAAAAGCACAAAAGTTTAAGCGAGAGAGACGTATCGCTGCGGGTCTATTAGTCTCTCCAATCAGTAAGCCCGACAAACCGTCTTCAGAAACTGATCGAGGATCATCCTCTGCCAAAAGTGCCAAACCTAAGCGTTTGTTTCAACCAAGCCTCTCGCCAATCCCGTCAGGCTCCTCGGTTCAAAGTCTCAGCCCTCTGTTGTGTAGGAGAAAGCAGTATCAAGTTTAAAAATCCCTCGCCGTTTATTGCTCTGGGTCAGATATTGAGAAATCTCCAGAAAAAGTTAATCTTCGTCGGACAACCCGTTTTGTAAAGGGTCAAGCAACTGGCTCTCAAACCAAATCTCCCAAGACAGGGTCCTCCAAGTCTGGGGCCAAAGATAAAGCCTCCGGATCAGAGGCACTTATTAGAGCCCCAAAAGACAAACCCTCTGGACCCGAGGCCACTAGAACCATCTCTCATACTGAGCCCTCCGGAACTGAGCCCCAGCCGGACACCAGATCCTTAAGAGAGGCTGATGCTCAACCGTCCGGACAACCTGCTGAGCCACCCACTAGCATTATCCCATCAACAACGACTGACAAACCTTCCACATTGATGGATGATAGTATTGAAGATGCTCCATTCGAGGCTGAAGCTTCTGGGCAGATTAGAGATACTGTCTTTGACAAAAAAGGAAAAGGCAAGGAGAAAGTCTGCATGACCCATCCGGACCTGCCGGAGAGTCTAGAAGGTAAGGTGGGACCCTACTTCCACAAGGTTATTGTGAAGTATCTGCTGGCCATACATAATATCAATTATGTCTATACTCACACTGCTGAGTTAGGCCGGATCCGGACCAAGTGAGGGATCCCTGAATCTGTTAAGGTGAGGATACCAATCACTCCAGAGACCCCGATGGACTGCAAGCTCAGCAAAATTTTCATCTACACCGAGCTGTTCAACTGGGGGCTTAGATTTCCCTTGGACCCAAAAATCGTCAGGTATTTCCACCTGATAAAACTCTGTCAAGCCATATGAGTCCCAATGCTTGGTATACTCTCATGGCCTGTATTATGGAATCAAGGATGTTCGGTATACCACTTCCAATGGAGCAGTTTGCTGCAGTGGCCAGCCTTTGTAAGAACCACCATATCCCATTCTACCACTTCAATATGGGAGATAACTTTAAGGTGGTGGATAACTTGCTTGAGTCAGAGAAAAACTGAAAGACCCAGTTTCTATTCAATAGTGGGTCGTGGGAGAATGGGAGGAAAATCAAGGCTCGTGTCAATCCCAGTAGGCTCACAGGTAGATGGAAAAGCTCATGTAAATAGTTTACTATGTTTGTCTTTCTTATTTTGTAAAAAAATTATTTCTGAATTACTTCTCTTTTTATTTGTTTAATGTTGCCAAAGGAATTCTCCGATTATGTGGAGGAGGGCGGACCACCTGTGCCAAACTAAACGCTTGGGCTGCCGACCGCTGGGGAAACGCTTTCCAAAACTATTTTACCTCAGGAAACTTGGTGAGGTCTCACCTCTGGAACATAACGGGTCAGAGAGATATTTCTTGGGAGGAACTGACTACACCACCCCCTCCGGCCGTCATTCTCAAAAGAACAGAGGAGAAATATGGCAAATTGGCCTTGCCTTCTAGAGCCAAACCCCAAGAAAAATGAAAGAAAAGAAGGGAAAGAAAAAGAAGACTGCAGCAGAGGCTGTTCAGAGTGCTGCTGAGGAGGTTGCTCTGGAGAGCCAAGGAGCACAGGCCCAAGGGGGAATCGATGCTACTCTACTCAAAGTAGTTGAGGATGCGAGCATCAAAGAGGAAAGTGGACCTCAAGATCCTCTAAAACCTCCCAAGAAGGACCGAAAACGGGGAGCAAGTAGTGAAGAGAGGACTGCCAAGAAGAAGAAAGTCTCTTTGAGAGATGAAGTTGTCCTCCAGCCTTCAGAGTCTCTACCTCCGGCCGACCCAACAGACCCCACCCTGACAGAGAAAATCCTAAGTGATCTACATACTGGAGAGGGTACCAGAGGGGATTTGGAAGGAGTAGATATCAGTGGCCTCCAAAATATTGGCCTTTATTTTGGAGAGTTTGAAAAAGATGAATTCGCTGGTCCTTATCTCCCCTAAAGATCCTCCAACATGGTGTATTTTAATGGTAAGTCTTTCACTGTTTCAGGAGAAAATGATACGGTGACCCATTCTCTACTGGGCCATATCCAGCTGATGCTCAATTTGGAGAGGCAAGTATTATCCACTGACCTTCTTAATGCCAACCAAAGTATTGAGGCATTGAGGAAAGAGCTCGAGGAGTTGAAAAAAGGGAAAGAAGGTCTGGCCACCAAGCCGGTTACTTCGGAGAAGGCTAACACAGAGCTCCAAACTAAATGCTCTGGCTTGAAGAAAGATCTCTCCATCTTGAAAGAAGAGGTGAAGACCAAAGATAATGTTATCCAAACCCTGTCCGGAGACACGACTTCTTTGGAGGAGGTTGTGTCCAAGGTTACCAAGGAGAATAAAGATTTGGTGAAAGAGTAGGAGAAGACAATCCAGACCAAGATTGATGCATACACCAACGATGTGATAGATTCCCTTGAAGCGAGGTATGTTGAAGTTAAATCCGACATGGTCTTGCTTTTTCATCAAACATTTTCGAAGAGAACGCTTGGTCCTCTGTGGCAGTATGTTGAATGTGAAGATATCCCGTTCCATACGATGGAGGATGGTGATAAGAAAAACTATTCCAGTGGTCTTGACGATACTACTGATGAGGAAGAAGGGACCGGGGAGAGTTCCAGTGATGAGCCTAAAGATTCGAAGAAGAAAAAAGATGACGCAGGAACATCTAAGGGAAACTAGCCCTGAAGTTTTAACTTTTTCTTTGTTTATTTTTTCTTATGACATACTAAAGTCCTTGGATGGCCAAAACATTTTTGTAACTGTGTCCAGTTTGAGTCCGGTCAAGCTTTTCTTCTTAAACTTAAAGTCCTTGGATGGCCAAGGCATTCTTTATGTTTTAATGTTATCATCTGGTTTTAGCCGGGTAGTTTTACTTTGCTAAATTCTTGCTTTGTTTCATATTTGCTCAATCTCAATGGCTGATGTTTAAATAACCCCTATTTTTTACAAGTATTTTAAGATGAGAATGTTTAAATTCTCTGATGACAAATGTTAAATAGTCATCATTCTACTAGATCAATCTGATCTGTCAAAGATACTTAGAAGGCTTTAAAGAAACTGTAAATCAAACCACTCCGAATATTTTAAGAAGGCGTCAAATTTCATTAAAAAACCCGGACACCTCATTAAAACCTCCCCGCGCCACCAAGGTAGGAAATATTATGCCCCCTAATATTTACATGGACTTTAAACAAGTAAATATTTACACAACTTTCATTCTAGATACATCTAGAGGTGTTCAATGTTCCAAAGGTGGTTTAAGATTCTTCCATCCTTGTCTTGAAGTTTGTATGTCCCAGGCTTAAGCTTTTCAGTGACCACATATGGCCTTTCCCAATTTGGAGCTAGCTTGCCGAACTGCTTCTCCTTAGTATGTAGGAAGACTTTTCTCAATAATTTATTTCCTGGTTGAAAATCCCTTCTTTTGATTCTGGAAGCAAACCTGCTCCTCATCAAACCTTGTGACTTCTGACTGCCACTTCATTAGGATGTTCAGAAAATTTATGAACTCTGTATGATGGAAGGGTTGCTTCTACAGGAGCAATTGCATCCATCCCATATAACAAGGCAAAATGAGATTCTTGTGTAGCAGCTCCAGGAGTAGTCCGGTAGGCCCATAGTACCTCTTGTAAATAGCTTGGACACTTTCCAGCAGCCTCTTCTAAATTTTTTTTGAGACCAGACAGAATGGTTTTGTTTGCCACTTCAACTTGACCATTCGCTTGTGGGTGGCAAGGAGAAGAGAAGCAATGCTGAATGCCCCTAGAGGCACATAAACTCTTCACATCCTTGTTATCAAACTGTGGCCCATTATCTGTGGTTATCTTTTGTGGAACCCTAAATCTGCAACAAATATTAGACCAGATAAATTTTGTAACAACTTTTGAAGTGGTTCATGCTAAGGCTGCTTCTACCCATTTTGAAAAATAATCAATGGCTACAATAATAGTTCTGCACCCTCCGGATGCCATTGGTAGAGGCCCTACCAGATCCAGTCCCCAACGAGAAAAAGGTATTGGCTCAGAAATCAATTCCAGGGGGACAACTGTGATATGAATTTTATTACCATATCTTTGGCATGGATCACACTTCTTTACCAATGTCTTGGAATATTCCATTATAGATGGCCAATAGTATCCGGCCAATAAAAACCTTCGGGTTAAAGCTCTATAGCCACAGTGTGCTGAACCCTCACCATCATGTAGTTCAGATAGCACAATTTGAGACTTTTCAATCCCAAAACAACACAAGAGAGGGCTACTAAATGACTTCTTGTATAAAATATCTCTTATGACTAAAAAACCACGAGCCATGTACTTCATTTTCCTTGCCACAACTTTCTCCAGAGGCAAAATGCCATTAGAAATGTATTGAAAAAGGCGATGTCTCCAGTCCTTGGGTTGAACCACTTGTATTCTTAAACTTTTCTCTTCTTCATTACCCCAATTGGGTTGTATGGATGGACATTCTGGCACATGACTCCATGGGTACAACTCAGAGTATGCTATGGTTTCCAAGGAGTCTGCTAATGTATTTTCCGATCTGGGTATATGCTCGTAGCTGACATCTTTGAAGTTGGCTGCCACTTCCTTAAGAATGAATAAGTATTTAATCAACTGCTCATTTTTGCCTCAGATTGACCTTAGGCATGATGGATAAGAAGCTGAGAATCACTCATTAACCTAACTCTTTTAGCTCCACATAGAAAGGCTAATTTCAAACCAGCTGTAGTAGCTTCATATTCAAACTCATTGTTAGAGGCCCTAAAAGAAAAACATATAGCCTGGTATATCTTGTCTCCATACAGAGAGGTACTTGATCTACCATTTGTCCTGAAAACCCATACCTTCTTAGTTCTTTCATTTGCAACTTCCTTAGTACTTCTGTCCGAATGGTATTCAACTAGGAAATCAGCAATGGATTGAGCTTTGATTGCAGTTCGAGGGGCAAAATCAATGTCATAGTCATCCAATTCTACTGACCATTTAGTCATCCTGCTTGATATGTCCGTCTTCTGAAGAACGTTTTTCAAAGGAAAAGATGTCCGGAGGACAATAGAATGAGACTGAAAATAGGGCCTCATTTTCTTAGAAGAAATTACTAAAGCCAGTACTAGTTTCTCAAGTTTTAAGTACCTTCTTTCAGCATCCATCAGGCTCTTGCTGATGTAGTACACCGAACGAGGATAACTATCCACCTCCCTTACTAGTACTGCACTTATAGCACATTCGAACACTGCTAAATGTATGTACAACGTTTCTCCACCAATACGTTTGTAGAGAGTCTTGGGGGAAGATAAATGCTTTTTTATTTCATCGAACGCTTGGTCGCACAACAGAGACCAGTTAAAGTCTTTAGCACCCTTTAAAGTCTGGAAAAATAGGGCACACTTAAACGAAGATATTGAGATAAAACGATTTAGAGCCGCCAGCCTTCCTGTCAATCTTTGCACTTCTTTAATATTCCGAGGATGATCCATATGTAATAAAGCATTAAGCTGGTCCGGATCAGGCTGTATCCCCTTCTAACTTATCACATACCCCAAAAACTTCCCGGACTGTACTCCAAAAACACATTTTTCTGGATTTAAATTAAATTAACTTTTACCAAATTGGCAAAAGTCTCTTGGAGATCTACCAAGTGTAATTCTTCTTCCACACTCTTTACCATCATGTCATCAATATAGACTTCCATAGTTTTCCCAATCTGATCAGCGAATGCTTTATTCACCAACCCTCTAATAAGTAGCCCCAACATTCTTTAACCCAAAATGCATCATCTTGTAACAATGGAGGCCCCTATCAGTAAAAAAAGTAGTGTGTTCATGGTCCTTCAGATCCACTTGTATCTGATTATAACCGGAGAGGGCATCCAAGAAGGACAACAACTTATTCCAAGATGTGAAGTCTACCAACTGATCGATCCGAGGAACCGAATATAAATCTTTTGGGCAAACTCGGTTGAGGTCAGTAAAGTCGATGCACATACGCCATTTCCCATTTTTCTTTTTTACAAACACTGGATTGGCTGTCCATAAAGGATACTGAGATTCCTTTATGTGTCCCATCTTGGTAAGCCGGTCAACCTCTTGAACTATGACATCAACTTTTTCTTTAGAGAAAGCTCTTCTTTTCTGCACAACGGGTGCTACATCTCTCCGGATGGATAGTTGGTGTGATATAACATTCGCAGGCACTCCGGTTACATCGGCATTACACCAAGAAAAAACGTTTTAGTGGTTTGTTAAAAATGATAACACTTTGCTTTTTAGTTCTGATGTCATCTTAGATCCAATCTTGACATTTCTTCCTTCAGCCAGAGAGTGAGTTTCAACCTCTTCAACTGGTATTAAAACACCATGGGTCTCTGTGGGGTCATCAATTTCACCCTCTCCCCCAGAGGGCCCCAACAATTGCTAATCTTCATTTATCTAAACTGCCCCCAAAGTTTTAGGGGCAAGAGCAGTTGCATAACATTTCCTTGTTATCTTTTGACTACTCCAGAAAACTCCCACTTGTCCTTGAATAACATATTTTAAACATTGGTGAACTGTTGAAGCCAAAGCATGCATCCTGGAGAGCCAAGATCTTCCCAAGATCGCATTGTAGCATGTGGGACAATCTACCACAACAAAAAGTACCCTGACCATTTTCTTGAAAGGGCCCTTGCCCAACAAAACCTCCTCCTCAAACTCCCCGACTACGTCTGTAGAGCTTCCAGTGAAACCTACAATGGACCTGTTCGAACATTGAATCACTGCCGGATTCTTCATTTGTTTATAGGAACTCAAAAAGAGGATATTGGCTGAGCTGCCAGTGTCCACCAAAATTCGCCTAATGTCATTGCCCCCAATTGATGCTCCCATTAGCACAACATCTTCATGAGGACCAACTATATCTCTCAAGTCATCTTCATCAAAAAAAATGAAGGGAAAAGGAATTTGAGATTGATAGGAGGACATGCCTCCCTCCAACTGAGTAGCCAGAGTGTGAAGATGCCTCTTCCTTGAAGAAGGGGTTGGGGAGTCATTGTGTCTCCCCCAAATACGGTAAGTGACTCAAAAAAGCTTATGAGCCCAGACACTGACTTGGTATGTTCTGTTATAATACCCACTTTATTCCGGGCTGGATCAGGATCCAAATACTCTGATTCTGCATCGAATCTTTCAATAATTACCATGGCCCCGTCCGGAGCCGCTGTCCCTGCATTGTTTGTTGGGCCGGTCCGATGAGCATTATCAGGCATATTCCCACATCTTCTCTTGACATAAGCATCTAATTTCTCTCTTTCAATCAAATTCTGCACCTCTTGTTTCAAAGCGATGCAATCTTCTATGTTATGGCCAACATCATGATGATATTGACAAAAACAAGCATTACGACTTTCCCTAGGAGATTAAAGCGCTGCCGGCTTTCTAAAATGCACCTCATATTTTGTTTTGTCATAGATGGTTGCCATATTCTATTTTAATTCGGTAAACCACTCCGGTTGGACCCAAGGTCCTCGCTTATTTCTGGATTGCTGGGTCTGAGCTGGAGCTGGGTGAGATTGAGCCTTGGCCCTGTTGGGACCCTGCCCGGCCTCCTTAGCCATCTATCCGGACTGATTCTGGTTTGGTGCAGCTGGGGCAGATCTCACTTGCCTGTGCACCCTAGTCTTTTTTGTTTCATCTACGTTGATTTTCTTTCCCACCTGGTTTAGTAAACCGCCCCACGTCATGGCCTTCTTCCTGGTTACTGAATCAGCCAAATTACCAAGTTTCAAATCCTGTCTTAGAGAAGCTATTGCTACTTGCTCAAAGCAATCAGCTAATCCATTCTTTGTGTTCACGAACCGACTTATATATTCTTTTAATGATTCATTTGGCTCTTGGGAACAGTGGATAATAGTGTCTCCATTGCCCTTCACCTCCTTACTTCCAACAAACTGCCTCTGGAAGGCCACCCAAAACGTATCAAAGTTTCTGATGCACCCGTGTGGTAGGCTATTGTACCATTTCAGAGCACTCCCTGTAAAAGACTGAGAGAAGGCTCTGCAGAGCAACTTGTCATGATCGTCAAAATTCATCATAATTTTTTTAATTTGTTCCAGATGATTATCTGGATCCTTGCTCCCATCATACTTTTCCATCTTGGTACTGTCAAACCTCTTAGGAAGGTTTCCGGACAATATTTTGGAGGACAATGGAGATTGCCTCCAATTTCGGCCACGACTAAAGACAATATCTTTGTTGGGAGTTACAAAAATACCTGGCTCATCATGGAAAGCGAAGGGATCCATTAATAGCTGGTTTATATTCCTCCAGCTATGGCTGTGGCTATGAGATGGCCCTTTACTCAGATGTCTTTTTAACCTTCCATGCCTGTCCCTCTTTTTTGAATATTTTTTAACCAACTTTTGCTTCTTCTTAGACCTGCCTTCATCACTGTTGGATGACAGGGATTCCTCAAGTCCATCCTCGTTTGAGGAGCTACTAGAGGATTTTGACTCCGAGCTCTCCACCGGTTTAGACCGGTGAGACTTCTTTGAGCTGACATGAGTCTTTGCTGATGGGTCATGCTCCTTTGGATTGTCAGTGTGGTGAATGGTTGACACTTTCGATTTTTCCTTCAAGCCTAACTCCGTCTTTTTAACAGCTCTCGAGGCTTCCATTTTAGCTTTCAACCTGTCTCGTTCTTCGATCATATACTCATCGTTTTCTCCCACCACTTCTATCAAAGGTGGTGGCACTACTTACTCGTCTGGATTCATCCGAACTGGTTTTTACTTGCTGGTTTTGAATGCTAGATTCAGGCACCTTCTGCTCCCACTATGGTCGCCAATTTGGTGAAGATTATTTTGGATTGAGGGTAATTTAGACAAATATTTTTGGGGAATTTTAAGGGTATTAAATGTTTGAGTGTTTTGTAGTGAGAGATTTGAGCTGCCTGGTTGTATTAAATGTTCATTACCCTCATTAGTGAAAGTGGTTGGGTATTTATACCCTTAATTATGGACCCATGTGCTTTCGGGTCAAATTATGAAAACAGGTCGAGTTCAAAGACTCATTGGTTTATTAAGCAGATTAGCAATTAGCTTAGTCAAAAGGTGTTTAGTATTTTAATACTTTTGTCCTGTCCGGATAGTTCAGTGGGTATTTATTTTCCGGATTACCCCTGTCTGGTTTTCACAGTGAGTGGTGGTGAATAATTCCGGACTCATCAAGTGATAGGATCCATACAATTCTATCATTTCCCGTTCACATTATAACCAACAAACACACACTTCCTTGTTTTTTTATCAAGATTAGTTCGATTTTGCTTAGGTATATGAACATAGCAAAGAGACCCAAAAACTCTAAAGTAACTCACATTAGGTTTAACAGTATATAGTAGCTCAAAAGGATATTTTGATGTACTTGGCCATTGAGGCAATTAGTTTATCACATGACAAACAGACTCCATAGCTTCTTCCCACAGCTCTCGAGGAAGGTTCTTATCGTGCAACCAAGACAAAGTCATTGTTGTAAGATATGTTAACTTACGTTCGGCGACTCCATTCTTTTGTGGGGTATCCGACATGTTAGTTTTCGATGAATACCATGTTTGTGACAGAATTCAGAAAATTTGTGTGATTGGAATTCACCCCCATTATCGGTTCGCAAACACTTCATAACAGACCTGAATTTCTTCTTTACCATTTCTTTGAAATGAACAAAGTGTGTGAAAGCTTCACCTTTATTTTTCAAGAAATACACCCAACTATGGCGAGCGAATCATCAACAATAACCATCATATAGCGGAAACCACTAAAACTTGGTGTTCTTGTAGGACCCATGAGATCAGAATGTACAAGCTCAAACATCGATGATGCACGGTTTAATGATTTCTAAAAAGGAAGTGGATGTGACTTACCATATTGACAGCTAGCACAAAAGAAATTATGATGTGTTGATTTAAAGAAGAGAACTCCTTAGAGTAATCTTTTAGTTGATATTTGTTGCAACAGTTCATTACCAACAAGTCTGAGTCGAGCATGCCAAAGTGAAATAGTTATATTTTGACTCGTCTTCTCTACATATGCCTCACTTGCAGATAAAACATATAAATAGTTTGCCTTTCTTCCGGTGAATAAGAAATTAGCATCTACACTTTTATAATCATCAAGAATCTGAACATTATTTGGTCCGAATAAAACATATTTACCGGAATTAGTGATTTGAGAAACAGAAGCAAACTTCTTCTTTAAACCCGGTACTTGGTATACGTTTTCAAGTGTAAGACTTTCATCATTTGAATTGGTAGCCTTCACACTGAAATCACCTCTCTTACTAAGGTAGCATGATGTGAGAAACCCAAATCAACGATCCACTCATTCTTGTAGTCAATACAACTAGTATTAACATCCGATTTTTTTTGAGTTCGATGTGTAGCAGAAGCCATATTATCCGGTTGGTAATTGGTTCCAACAAGATTCTCTGTTAACATATGAGAAGCTGCATTACTTCCATTCATATTGATTTAAAAGTAATAATACTTGACTGGATTTTTTTATTTCACTGGATAATAAAATCAAGCACTTGATATACAGAGACCTTGCTCTGATACCATGAAACAATTTGAACACACAAGTAGTTTGATTTTTATTACTTGAAGCAATGAAACAAACAAGTTCAATACTTATAGAAAATATGATTCCTACTACCCCACTAACATCATTTAGTAATTTGGGACTTTGAAACTTCTAGTATTAATTTCCATTAATCCACAAACGTCATTTAATAGTTGGAAACTATTTGGGAACTGTCTGCTTCTTTTGGGAATTATGTAGGAATTGTCTGTCTGTCTACTCCTTGAAACTGAGATTACATGAGTAAATAGTGCACTAATTTACGACACTCCTCCTTAGTGCATTCTTTCGATCAGCTAGACCGAGGGCTGAACTCTTTAAACTTCGATTTGGGGAGAGCCTTAGTAAGGCCATCAACAACCTCCTTATTTGTCCGTATAGATTTCAACTAAATTTATTGATTAAGTACCTTCTCTCGGATAAAATGATGGCACTTTCGTTATCACAAAAGATGGAAATAGGAAGGTGTAGCATCTGATTGACATCTCCAAGAAGTCTTGTAAACCAAATACACTCCTGGGAAGCTAATATGGCTGCAACATATTCAGCTTCAACAGTTGATAATGCCACTGTATCTTGCTTCTTGTTGCACCAAGAGATAGTTGCTGAACCAATACTGAAACAATAGCCTAAATTGGACCATATGTCATTCACATTGTCTGCCCAATAAGCATCAACAAACCCACATAAACGGAACTTTGTATTCTTTTGATACATCAATCCATAGTCTAAAGTTCCTTTCACAAATCGAAGAATTCGTTTTGCAGCAGCCATATGACCAATACATGGTTGATTCATAAATTGGGATATTATTCCAACATAATAAGTAATGTCCAGACGAGTTACTGTTAATTATAGAAGATAACCCACAAGTTTGCGATACTCAGTCACATCATCTAATAATTCACCTTCATTCTTGTGTAATTTTAGATCTGGATCCATTGGAGTGGTTGCATAGTTTGCATATTCCATACCAAACCGTACAAAAGCTTAGTAGCATAACTTCGTTGTGGCAGAAAATAACCATCTGCTTCTTCAACTTCTAAATCAAGGAAGCAGTGAGCTTTCCCCAAGTTTTTCATCTCAAAGCGAGTAGATAAATCATCCTTCAACCGTTTGACTTCAGTTGAATTACATGTAATAATCATATGATCAACGTAAAGAAGAATCACAGTATTTAAAACTCCATCAATTTTCACAAAGAGGTTTGGATATGAATCAGATGGATAATAACCACAAAATAGAAGTATTCAGCAATCTTACCATACCACGAACGAAGTGTTTGTTTGAGACTGTAGAAAAGCATTAAAACCAACCAAATGGAGTTCACGTTAATAAGGTTACAACTGACATAGGTTCAGGTGAAGTCATTGGAACTAATAGGATAGCTGGCGAAAGGTGAGATCATTGTAACAATCTTATAATCATAAAAAAGTTGCATGCGCTTCATTTTACTTAGAACTGGAGGAATGATTCAACATGCCTTTATCAAACAGACGACTGAACTTTCTATATGTTTCGGGGTACTCGAACACATGCATCTCATGATATACTTTGTTGAATGGAACTACACCCCCGAGAATATCAGCCTTCAAATGCACCGTGTATTTACATCAATTTGTATGCTAAACCATCCATCGTACAAAACCATACTATCTAAAACAATTGTCATTCTAGAACTTTTTGGATCCAAAATGAGTGTGTTTTAGCTTTTTGATATAAATCTTCGTCTCTTTATACCATGGTTATAATTGATTTATACATACATAGTTATCTTTAAAAAAGAATAAATACAAGTGTTAGACGAAAAATATGGAACCACCTTTATAATTAACAATATCGTGGAGCAGGACCCAATTAGACTCCATCTTGGTTGGGCACAAAAAGGTTGGCTACATCAGTGAGGCTATAGAGCCTCCTACTGTCCTCGGCCAGTGAGCAACCAAGAGCACCATGGCTAACCAAGAGAACAAGAATTCTCTCTAGCATCGTAGTTGCTTTCGAGTTCTTGCAATTTTGCAGTGGAGCTGTAATCTTTTCAGCAGTGAGCTTTGCAACTTCCCTCCCCCTAGATATTATCTCGAACACACAAAACTCTACTGATGTTATCATTATCATTGGAGTAAAGGTTCAATTGCCTAAGCGGAAATAGATGATATCATAACTTCGTTAAATGCAATACAAGACTTGTACGTTTGTTTCTATCTTTCATGGCCGTGGTAGCTAGAGTATTTTTTGAATGAATAAGTATTTCCTCCAGCCATCTCTATGCCTCTTTTATGCTATATTAGTATTTACACCAACGTGTAAATACAAAACATTGTATTATCGTGCTGATTTGTGTTTGATATAACAAATCAGCAACGACATCTTGATCATGTGACGAAGCAACAATGTTTGAAATCACCTTTGTCAATTGTTCAATGGGCTAATGGTTCTTATGAATCAGTCAATGTATTTGAAATTTCTCTTCTGCCACCATGGTTGAAACACAGCTGTCAATGCTATATATTCGGCCATTACTGCCGATGTCACATACTCATGTAACACTCCTTTGTATCAGAACCATATTAAAAATGATGTCTTCGAGATCAGTTTGGAAGACCCGGTTTAAGGGGATATTAAAAAAAGAATGGAAGAGAATAAGTGAACATATTATTTTATTTTAATGCAGAATAATTTTTTACTAATATAATATTTTTTATTTACTTTTTCATTGAATAATATTCTCAATACAATAATATATTTTCAATTTAATAATGTATATTATTCAAAATCATATTAATATTCTGTTTAAAATCTTTTTACCAATTAATTAATTAATTTAGTGAATTAATTAACTAATATATTTTAAGCTTAATTAATTTAGTCCTAACAATGCATTCCTTAATTAAGCTGGCTCTTGGTCCTTAATTAAGCTGGCTCTTGATTCCCAAATTTTCAACATTCCTTTTGAGGACGTGTGCATTTTGTGAAAATATCTGCCATTTGATCTTTCGTCTTACAATACTCAACTTGAACATTATCTTTATTCACGAGCCCATTCAAAAAATGATATTGAATCCGGATATGTTTTGTTCTCCCATGAAGAACTAGATATTTTGTGACTGAAATGATAGAATTATTGTCACAAAATAAAATAGTTGACTTAACTTGCTTTCTTTAGACTCTCCAAAATTCCACGCAACCAAATCAATTGACATCCTGCATAAGATGCAACAATATATTATGCTTCCGTAGTCGAAAGCGCCACAACTGATTGTTTCTTTGAGGTCTATGAAACCGCACCGCTACTAAGGTGAAACACATACCCAAAAGTGCTTTGCTTGCTCCTAAATCATTATATGTATAACCAATGAGATTAACTTTTGTATTAGCTTCATAAAAAATTCATAGTCAATGGTTCTCTACACATATCACAATATTCTTTTGGCAGCCTCCCAATGATTAAAATAAGGGTTTTCCAAGAATCTACTTATCAAACTAGCAACATACACAATCTCAAGCCTTGTCGAAGTCAGATACATTAGATTGCCAACCAGACTTCTGAACATGGTTGAATTGATAAGTTTTCTTTCACCTTCTTTAGATAACTTCAGACCTGTGATGCATAGAGTAGTGACTGGATTATGAGCTTCAATCTTGATTTTATTAAAAATTCTTTTGAATAGCTCTTTTGTGAAATAAAAATTCTTTTTTCAGATTGATGAATTTCAATGCCAAGAAAATGATGAAGTTCTCATAAATCTGTCATCTCAAATTCTGCCATCATTAACTGTTTAGATTCTTCAAACATTTTTTTATAGTTTCATGTGAAAACAGGATCATCGACGTAGAGACTAACCACCATAAATATTCTCTAGGGATCACTTTTTATGTAGACAGTATGTTCATATGGACACTTTCGGAATCCGTATTTTTCAAAATAAGAATTGATGCGGCTTTACCAGGCTCGGGGTGATTGCTTCAACCCATGCAATGCTTTCTTTAGGTTGTAAATTTTTTCTTCTCATTTCTTAATAAACCCAGGTGGTTGATCAACATAAACTTCTTCTTTTAGAACATCATTCAAGAATGCAGACTTTACATCCATTTGGAACATCTACCAAATATTTTGAGCAACAAAAGATGTGAGTAATCGAACTTTTCAAGTCTGGAAACAATAGCAAATACCTCTTTAAAATCTTCTCATTTTTTTGCATGTATCCTTTTGCAAGTAGCCTTGCCTTGTATTTATTGATAGAACCATTTGGATTCATCTTTGTCTTGTACACCCATTTCACTCTAATAGAACTCTTGTGCGGCGGTAAATCTGTAAGCTCCCATGTATCATTATTTTCAATTAAGCAAATCTCTTCGTTCATGCCTTTCCTCTATACTTTTTCTTAATATGCATGATCAAATGAAATTGGATCTTCTCTTATAAAAAACTCAAAATCTACAACATCGTGTTCTATGATTTTATCAGTTACATCATATAGTTCTTGAATACTTCTAATTTTTGTGATCGAACTAGATGAAAAACTTGATGAAATATTTGAGGAATCAGGAGGGCTTTCTGCTTTAGTATTATTTTCAGAATTTTCAGAATCTTCCTCTTTTTTTCTTCAAGTTCAAGAGGAAAAATTTGTAAAGGTTCTTTCTCAACAGTCATCTCTTCAAAAAACGACTTTTCATTAAATCGGACATCTCGACTTATCACAATATTTTTTGTTACCAGATCATATAGCTTGTATGCCTTACTTCTTTCACTATAACCAATGAAGATGCATTTTTCTGATTTATCATCTAGCTTGCATCTCATTGCATCCGGAATATAAGAGTAGGCAACACTCCCAAATAATTTTAGATAACGGACATTAGGCTTTCTACCATACCACATCTCATGTGGCATGAAATTATCCAAGCTTGTTGTTGGTGATCTATTTATAAAATAAACTACGTAGACAACAACTTCAACCCAAAAACCTCTTCATAACCTCGTCTTCTTAAGAAGACATCTAGCCACCTCCATTATTTTTTTATTCTTTCTTTCACATACATCATTTTGTTGAGGCGTATAACGGACTGTCGTCTAATGTCAAATGCCATTGTCTCTGCAATATTTCTCAAATTCTTTAAAAAAAATACTCACCTCCACAATCTGTCCGTAAGGTGTTGATTTCTAATCTATTAAAATTCTCCACTTCTGCTTTAAAATCTTTGAATTTTTGAAATGCATCTCATTTTTCTTTAACACAATACACCCAAACTTTTCGTGAGTAATCATCAATGAAATATATAAAATAACGATTACCTCCGAAAGATGGAACTGTTATTGGACCACAAAGATCTGAATGGTTGCAGTGGTTTTTTTTTACTTTCCTCCCGATGATTGAGACAAAAACGAAATCTAACGTTTCTTTCCAAACGGACAAGTTTAACATACATCATTGAGACGACTAATATTTGGTAAACCCATGACCATCATCTTTCTTGAAAGCATCTTCAAAATCTATAATTTAAATGTCCAAACCGATCATGCCATAATTTTTTGCAGTTGCTTCATGAGAACTAATCAAGCAACAAATATTCTGATTTTGAAGAGTGAGTAAAAAAATAATATTTTGTGCTACTCTAACTTTAGCAACAACCCGATTATTCAATGATAAATAAAATTCCATGTCACAAAAATGAATATTATACCCTTTCTTCAGCTAATGCCCAACACTAAGCAAATTATTTTTAAGGTCAGGAACAAATAAGCATGAGACATTTTCTCAATATTACCTTGCTTTGTTTTGAATTCTACTTCACCAACACCACTAATTTTATAAGCTTTTCTATCTCCAACTTTCACTTTTCCATAATCAGCTTCAGATAATTTTGAAAATAAATTTTTGTTAGCTATCATATGTTTGCTAGAACCGGTGTTTATGTACCAAAAATCATCACTCTCTCCACCATGAGGTAAGAGAAATCATCAGTCTCTGATACCAATCGTAGAATAATAAGTGGATATTCTGAGAGAATAAGAAGAGAATTGGAGAGAACAAACATTTTT
This sequence comes from Limnanthes douglasii subsp. nivea, assembly GCA_036936605.1. Classification (NCBI taxonomy): domain Eukaryota; kingdom Viridiplantae; phylum Streptophyta; class Magnoliopsida; order Brassicales; family Limnanthaceae; genus Limnanthes; species Limnanthes douglasii. Next base: position 27,285,331 of record JAUPFV010000004.1, on the reverse strand, counting down.
ATTTTATTTTATTTCTTTCATATATATATACATTAGTATAAGTATATTATTATGTTTTAATGACATAATAATATCTTTTATTAATATTATAATTTTTTGAAAATATAAAATCAAATCAATCAACATATTCTTCCTAAATTGAATAGCATTCTCAATTGAATAATATATATTATTCAAAATCCCATTAATATTTTGTTCAAATATTTTGACCAATTTATTAATTAATTCAGTGAATTAATTAACTAATATATTTCAAGCTTAATCAATTTTGTCCTAACACATGTACCTTCTTGAACCCACTAGCTCTAACCTCATTTAATAGTTTAATCCTCGAACTTGTACTAGAGTCCCACAAGTATTTTTTGTAATTTTGAGCATTATACACTATTCGAATAAAACTTTATTTCTTGTCTACCTGAGTGGTGTACACATGCTTGTAAGGAAGCTTATCTTCCTTGATCTTTTGGATCATTCTCATTGTCATCCCCATGGGTTCGAGATGTGGGTGTTGTAGATTTCATACTATCTTCCCGGATATCAGCCCCATTTTTGAAGACTAATGAAGATGAATGTATCATCGGCTTAATCCATCCACTCCAAGGTGTGGACAGTATGATAAGAGTCTTCAAAATTATATCTCTCATTTGGAAGGACTCACCTAGGCTATAGTAGGCTCAGTTTGGTTTACTTGTGACTAACATCGGGGTACCGCTGACTGGTTAAATGGTTGGACAATCTCTTACTTTTAACCCAAGAACTTGGACGAGCATTTACATAATTTTTAGAATTGGTAAGGTCGATGAAAACTTTATGGCGGTTCATCATCGACAAGTGAAAGTATAGGCTCTTACTTGTAGGTATTATATAAGTTAGAGATATGAACTACATTATCATTAATTGTAGTTTGCCAACGTGAAGTTGATACATGGTATATTTGTATCATGCTTGAACCTAATTTGTTACAAAGCTTGGCATGTAATCTTCCTGAATCCTAGTATTATAAAGGAGATCGGTTAAGCACTACTATATGTGTTGTGACCAAACTGTAGTTGATAAAGTGTTCGAGAACGCGCTTGAGCAACAAGAAAACTTACCTAATTCTACTCAACTTTTGACATACTATTCTCTAACTATGTATTTAGCGTATTTTTTACAATTGTACTTAACTATAAAGGACAACTTTAAACTAGGAGCTCGAGATGAGCGTTTAACTATGCACCTAACAAATGTTGGTGATGAGGTACATATAACTATGCTACCATACTTATATATTATATGTATTTGGTAGTTTGATATTTACCAACAAGAATGGAAGTATGGTTCGCTTGATTACATATTGTTCATTCACCATTACCATACGATGGGTACATATAATTGTGTTAAGATATTTTGGCCCAGTTATACCATACCCTTGGATAGATTTTGCTCCACAATACTGGTGGTATATGTGAGTTTACTAGGACTTTACTGGATTGGATTTCTGATCACTTTTTTTGGTTGATGGCTTTGTGGTACAACGAGTATATTATCACCTCATCGCATATGTGTCATTATGCACCGCTACGTATTAGCTCCTCTTGTACTATTTAAGCTTATATCAAACACACGCTAAATATATTCGTGTGATCGATGTAAGTTTCGATTAACACTTTAAAATCTTAATTTTATTTTGTTTTATTTATTTATGCTAACTTTATTTTTTTTATACTAACTTTAATATATATTAACTTTTAAATGATTTTGTAGGTTAATTTCCTTCCATATGGTTATTATGAGATGTGTGACCGTTTTGTGAGGTAAGCTGGATCGATCATACGTTGATATCGTGGGACGTAGTAGAGGTGTATTATCTAGAGAATATGACACGCCAGATGGGGCACATTCAGATGATACCAAGCCTTTTACTTACAGTGTTTCCCAAATTAGGTAGGCGCACTAGTTTTAGATTTTCATGGAATAAGATACCTTGGCACAGTTGGCATTGCCATGTCATCACTGATATATGTAATTCATACAAAGGTATGACGGTTGGAACAATTCTGATTTACCCTATTTGGGTTAGGACTAACTTGTAGTATACAAGGGTCAATCTCGGCTCGGTAGGGGCCGATACATATGTGGGGTAAAAAATTCTCATATGCGCTCATGGTACCGTCAATGATGCATTAGATATATACTGATGTTTTAGGCATGTAGTGATATGATGAAGTTGGATGATAATTTGATATTTTAACCATTGTTTCATAACAAATTCTACGGGTTTCAACAATCGGTACTCTACACTAATACTTTATTGCATATCTTACAATTTAAAGTTTAAGTATTTATAGTATTAAGTAGAATAATAAATATGTTATGTTTGTAAATTTATTTATAGGGAAAGAATAAAGTGGGCGGAAAACTTTATTGGGTAGAAAATTGATATCAGAGGGAGAATGAAGTGGACATGAAATTTAATTTGGCTCAAAATTTATTGTTCGGTTCAGATCTTGGTAAAAATAAAATTTTATAGCATGTAATTTTTGCAACATTTGGTCTAACTATTGCGACATAAGGCAAAATAATTAGCCTTGAAAAGCTCAACATAACAGTATATTACGAAGCTTTCGTGATTGGAGGCGCACATGTAAGGAAACTTTTACAATATAATATTATGTTTAACTTTTAAAGGCTTCTTTTCCTTGGGTTGCGTAATAGGTTTCACAGGTTGGCTATATATCAGATATTACATGATTTGAAGTATTAATGGTGATAATGATATAAATAAATGATGAGTAAAAGTAATTACTTTATAATTGGCCAAATAACTAATTTATAAATATGAGAGAGATTTGGTGTAGAATGTAAATATAAAAGACTAAGTGTGTAATTTGTGAGGAATATTTTTGTACTAATTAATAAATTTCGATGAAGTATCCATGTAACAAACCAAATCTGTTACATTTAACCATGTCACCTATAAATAGTTTTACTTGTATGGGAAATTAGAGATGATTTGACACTTTTGACTTTTGAATACTCTCTCTTTTTCTCTTGAGAAACTCGATCTCTTTAGAAATATTCCTAATCGAAGCATAAAATCCATTTTTACCCTAAAATTAATTAAACTTATCAAATGGAATTTTAGACCAAACAACATTAACCATAAACTGAGATAACATTAAACATAATACGAAAGTAAATCATTAAACTCTCGATACAATATTATATTAACTTAGAAAAAATACTTAACATCAAAGTAAAATAAACATTATAACTTATTAGTAAAATTCATATATGAGATATAAGTTAAAATGTGTGAAATTTGCTATCATATCTGCTTGTTCTGCAAGACACTCCTCCAAGTAAGCTATTATATATCTCGTAATGAAATCATTGATTTTCAACTTCTGCATGTTGAATGCCTCTTGTCGTATTTCATATGAAATTCGAACACCCAAAACATTGGTTCAAATTTCAAATAATTGTACGTGGTAGGAACTTCTACACGACCGTGTGAAAGTAGACCGAAAGCTCTTACATTGTATTACATATAGTATATTGTACACACCAGTTCATTAGAAAACACCAGTTGTCTCACCTGATGAGGAATTTGACAATCAGTAACAATCTAACTCATTGATTTTAAGTTGGCGGCGTTGTATAAAACAATCGATACGAAAAACAAATAACGACATAATAAGAAAAATAATAAAAAACATTAAACTCTAAAAAATTAAACAAAAAAATGAAACATATATAAGTCATTAAAAGTGCTTACGTTATTATAAAAAAAGAAACGAGATATTAAATAATAATTAACATCTATATTTATAGCGAGACTTACCATTAACGACCCATCCAACAAACCTTTTACGGACAAAGATCTAAATTTTGTAAAAGACTTTATACCTTAAATATCATTCTATATAAAATACTCGAACAAACTTCTTTTTTTTTTAATTTTAATTTATAAAGGTCTGTATCTTTTAAATCGTAACTCAGAAAAAGAGTCCAAAAACACCATTGTTTTCTTTTTTTAAGACAAACAAAACTAGTACAATTCATGATATGTTTTGATTTTTTTTAACAAATATTTTACACACATTTCTTAGTTATATGGTTTCGCATCTAGTGACTGGTTTCGCATCTACCAAAATAAAAAAAAGTTTCAAGTCTATCAACATAAAGAAGGTTTCGTATCTATCAAAATAAATAGGTTTCTCATCTAGCGAAATAAAAAAGGTTTCGCATCTATCAAAACAAAAATGTTTTCGCATATATCAAAACAAAGAGGTTTCTCATCTAACAAAATAAAGAAGGTTTTGCATCTATCAAAATAAAGAATGTTTAATAAAAAAGGTTTAAATCTAGCAAAATAAAGAAGGTTTGCATCTAGCACAGCAAAAAATGTTTCGCATCCATCAAAATAAAAAAGGTTTCGCATTTATCAAAATAAAGAAGGTTTCGCATCTATCAAAATAAAAAAGTTTTAGCATCTAGCAAAATAAAGAAGGTTTCGCATCTAGCAAAATAAAGAAGGTTTCGCATCTAGTACAACAAAGAAGGTTTCGCGTCTATCTAAACAAAGAAGGTTTCGCATCTTCTTTGTGAAACCTCTATAATTTTAAAACTTTAAAAGTCTATATCTTTTAAACCGTAACTCGAAAAAAAATCCAAAAATACCGTTGGTTTTGTTTTTTTAAGCCGAATAAAACTAATACCACTTATGATATGTTTTGAATTATTTTTTTAAAGAACAAAAAACGTTTCGCATATACTAAAGACGTGTTTTGCATCTACCATTCCAAAAGAATTACACGCTTCGCAACCATCAGTAGGTACATATACAAACGTTTCGCATCTATCAGTAGGTAGAGATAGAAATGTTTTGCATCTTCTTCCCTTAATCGTTTTACTCGACACAAAAAACTTGGAAACTCAAAACAGACTAAAATCGATAAAAAGTTACGTGAAATACAACTAATTAACTACATTAGCAGCGTAAAAACCAGATAAATATTAAGAACCAGAAACAAAAACATATCTCGAGTACCTCTAGTATTCAGAAATCAAAATTTGACTTACCACACACAAATCAACTTACCTAAACAGATATCCAAAATCAAACTTCGAAATTAACAAAAAACATTAAAAAAAAGATAAAAAGGGATTATTGAGTAAAAAAAAGAAAGAATCGCCTAATACAGAGTTGTTCTATTCACGAAGAGAGAGAATGAAGAAAAAATGTGAAGAATTGGTGTAAAAGATTTTTATATTATAGAGTAGGGATATTTAGGGTATTAGTGGATCTTCAATAGTAAATATTTGACTAAAATGGATTTTTCTCCCAGAATAATGAAAATGTGGGTCTTACATGAATAATGGTTAGGGTTTTGGGCCTTAAATAATACTTAACCCATATTTATATATTAGAAAAAGTTATCCCATTTTAAGATAATAATTAAAAAGTAGTTTGGATTCTAAATATTAAATATGACGTTGAATATTATTAGGTTATCGGCTATACTAGTCCAGTTTTTGAACGACAAATAAAAAATAATTCAAAAACTTTTAAATATTTATAACATATAACAAGTTATATATTATTTAAATATTAAATATTTATTTTTTAATTCTATTTTTCGTAATTAATTAATCAAGTTTCTTTCGATTTGAAAAATATAGTACAATTTTTTAAAATTTAAAAGAAAATTATAAAAGAAAACCGAATAATGATTTTTTTATTTTTTTTGGAGGGAACCCGCAGCCGCTACTCAGAGTGCAATGAGTGCGCACAGGGTAAACCCTCAGTCTGACGCGATAGCCTGCAAACCAACGCTAGAAGGTAAACCACACAAGGTGACAGGCTCAGCCGAGAAAGCGTATGTAGAGGGACTCGAACTCATGACTTTTTGGTCATAAGAATGCCATACTCAACCAACTCGGCTACCCCTTGGGGGCAACCGAATAATGATTTGTTTTATAGAAATGAAATAAATATTTATAAAATAATGGATAAAATTTATAATATCTCCAATGTAGTCATTGACCGTTTAATAAAACTAAACAGTCAAACAATAAAAGATATAAACTAAACTTTCAAATCAGGTGTCAAAATTATACATTTGGAAAGAAAAGATGTTAGGAAAAAATAATTAATTAAGTTCAAAAATATTAATTAATTAATTTAGTTAAAATATTGTAATAATATATTAATATATTTTTGAATAATATATATTATTCAAATAAGAATATATTATTGAATTGAAAATATTATTCAATTGTAAATATATTATTTAATTGATAATATATATTATTCAATTTAGAAAAAAATATGTTTAGATTGAATTTTTTATTTTAAAGAATATTATATTAGTAAAATATATTATTCTGTCATTAAAAACAGTATAATATATTTATATTAATATATATAGGCGATGTACTAAACAAAAATATTAAGAAAATAAAATTAAAAAAAACTTTTGTTCTCTCCGATCTTATTTTTTTTCTTCAAAATTATCCCTTCAAGATACTAAAGCCATAAGCTAAAAGCTACTCCTACGAGTCGATGATGCCGATGATGCGATTTTTCGGGAGAGGCGGTGCTAACAGCGAGATGATGATGCGATTTTTTGGCAGAAGCGGTGCTAACAGCGAGGTTTACTCCGATGAGGGATTCAGCTGATTCCTCTCCCGAACGTTCTCCTCCACCGCCGGTTATGCAGTCTTCTCCGGTGACCGGGGCAGGGACAGCTGTTCGATTGGTCTATTGCGACGAGCCTGGGAAGTTTAGGATGGTTCCGGAGGGATAGCCACTCTACAGCTCATCAAACAATCGGTTGGAGTTCTCTCCGTTTGTGGTCGAGGTCGGCAGGGAAAAACCTTCATTCTGAATCAGGTTAGTTTTGATTTTTGGATTCGATTCGTAGTTTTAGATTTAGGATATTTCTAGTTAGGTATGTTAGTTGAATAGGCTTTATTGAGGTTTATAATTCTTGTTGTTAGAAAATATGTTAGTTAATTAGGGTTTCGATCTAGGTTTTCTAATTGCTATTTATTTGTATTTATAAATTTGTAATTCAAGGGTTTAGTGGCTAGTCCAACCAGTTGGACTCTCTCTCTTGTCTTCTTCCATTCGCTAAAGATGATGCTTTGATATGAACATAACCATAGTTTAACCTCGTTGGAGCTCCTCCTATTTATTGTCCATGTCACTTCCTTTCTATATTCTCTTGACTTGATTTTATATTTTCATTAGATGGGCCCATAGATGAAGCTGCATTTAACAGTCTCTCACTTGTAACGCAAATGACGAAGCATATCCGTGTGAAGGCCTCTGAAGGAAGAAGTTCAGCCTCTGAACTTGGCCAGTGCTCCCCCATATTTGTTTGGCTCCTGAGGGTAGTTTGTATAGAATATATGTTATCTTGTATTTGACCAAGTGTTGCTTTATATGTATAATGCTTTATATTTGTGCAAACATGTTAACATATAGCTTTTTGTAGGATTTTTATCTAGATTTAGTAGAGGACAATCGAAGGATAACACCACACGACTATCTTGAGACGGCTTTAAGGCCGCTTCAAGGCAGCAGAAGAGATATAACTGCGAAAAATGAGGTAATAGCTGCAGACAGCTTTTATACTTACTGTTTAGAGTTTTAAGAAATTGCAGCGAGTTCGGTTTGTGTCATTATACAGCCTGTGATTGTAAGTTGTGTTTGTCACTGTCTCCTATATGTTGAGGTTTCTAAATGAAATTATTGTATATTAAGAATGGATTTTTTTCTAATCTGTAACTATTAAGTGTTTTTTTATGTAGTAGAAATGCTAATTATATTATAATGATTTGTAGATTCGAGATTCTATATGAGCTTTATTTCCCGATAGTGAATGTTTTGCTCTTGTCACTCCCGATAGAGAATGTTTTTCTCTTGTCAGGCCTATGGACAACGAAAGTGATCTCCATCGGCTTGATCAAATTTCAGTAAGTACCATTTCCTCCTCCTCTCTCATTTTATGCATGGTTGTATGCTGATAGTCATAAAACAAAATTAGGTAAATTACAATGTCTAATTTTAAATCAGAATAGAAAGACATCAATGTCTAATTTTAAATCAAAATAGAAAGACATCCTTAGAAAAGATCAAATTCTTTTGAAAGCAGAAAGGATCCTAAAACATTAAAGTGAACCAAGCACATAGATAACTTAACTAACACGCTAACCTTCCTAGGTAACCCTATCAAACTTGGGATAGAACTACACATATCACGACTTTGAAAGAATGTGTTTCTCATACAAGGCAACTAAATCGTTCCTAATGGGCTTCTTAAGGACTAAAGTAGGTTGCCCAAGTAAATTTTGGGAAAGTTCCTACACTTAAACTTTTGGACAATAAACTTTCATTACTTCCGCCATCTTTAAATGGAGATATGGGTAAAAACTATACTACCGAAATAAAGATAAGTCTCACATGATTCAAAAAATAGTTCTTAAAGACTAAGAAACCTTCATCTCCTTCAAAAAAGAGGGAAAAACCTTCATGTACCCTAAATATACTTGCACAATTCTAGAAACGATCAATGTAAAGGACACAAAATGTTAAAAAAAATCATAAACATCAAAATTGACCAAAATACTCATTAAACTGAATTATACCCGAGAGTTCGCCAAAAATAAAAGATTATTGGTTCAAAAAATGCCTTCAAACATTGTAGAAAGTAAAAATAAAACAATCCATTTCATATGTCTTAGGATCTTGTTGCTCGATGAATGGATGAGATTCTATGATATTGAAGGGTCAAGATTAAGAAAGATAAAGAGAACATAAGCACACGTTAATATATTTTTTTATAAATGTTAATATTTTTTTTTATAAATGTTCTAGACTTCCTGGGCAGTTCTCCTTAAAATCGCATTTAAGGCACTTCATCTTTGTACGTTTATAAAAGTTAATTTCCTCTCCAAATTCAAGACTTCCATGGATTTGAGTACAGAGCCAATCCTCATCGAAGTTGACTCAATCTACTTTATTAAGTCTCTTGGTCTTCTGGTAGTCATACTTGAATAACATTTGATTCATGATACATAAGGTACTTGCTTATGAAAAAGAGGTAATTTCAGATTTGAAAAGTTAAAATATTTATGTTCTTACTTAATCAATGAGATCTGTGATGAGTGAAGACTCATACACGGCTTACGTAAAGCTCAACTAGATCTCTTACCACTTGTAAGAGAAAATAAAAAATTAAGTAATATTACATTTAGATAAAATAGAGATGTAAATTAACCTTACCTTTAATGGGACAATATCAATTATATCTATTGTATTCTGAGGTACAAATCTATTAGGGTCCAATTCATAGTCTTTGTAGAATCTTAATATGGGAAATTTCCACTTATTGTCCCATATGTATTTTATACAACATCACTTGAAATCAGTCAAAGGAAAACATTTTTATTATTACATCAAAAATACTTTTGTTAAAAAGAATGCAGTAAATAAATTATTTACTGATTATTTCGTTCTTGTTCATCACTGGTAGGATCCTGTGCAAAACGTGTTTTATATTCTATTATCCTTTGAATTGGATCTCCATTTCCGGGTATATGTATCATTTGAACTTCATCAATTCTACCTGTAACCCAGATGCCATCAATAAACCCTACGCTGATAGTATAACAGACACAATACTTTATCTTCTAATAGGTGATTTTATTTATACTTTACAAAGTGACAATAGAATTTGTTATACACATCCATAGAAATTACTAGCTACCTTATCTATCTCTATATATCATTATATTAATTGTTGAGCATTAGATATATACTAAAAATATCACGTATACATCTTTGGATTGTATCTAATAACACAGGGTTAAGCAACGACATACTTACTTTCATCGGCCATCAAAGGCCTACACTACCGGAACCAGGAAATAAAGAAAAGTGAACACGGACGAAGAAGGAAGCGAGACCGGGCGACATAAAACAGTACCATTTAAGTTATAATATGAGAAGAAAACTTACAACGGCATCTCTAGTATTGGTTTTTTTTTTCATCAACTGATCAGTACCCACTATGAAGCGGCGAATAAAATCGAGAATTGTTGGAAGGTGGTGAAGATTGTTAGAACTTTGAAAAGCTTTTGATATCTTCCTACTGGGGTTAACATAAATGTCTTCATTACGGTTTTACCTTTTCAGATGTAGAATGTGGTCATGCTCCACTTTTTTTGGACACCATATCATTTTTTCAAAGTTCTAACAATCCTCACCACCTTCCAACAATTCTCGATTTCATTCGCCGCCTCATAGTGGGTACCGATCAGTTGATGGAAAAAAAATAAATACTAAAAAAATAAATACTAGAGGTGCCTTTATAAGTTTTCTTCTCATGTTATAACTTAAATGGTACTGTTTTATGTCGTCCGGTCTCGCTTCCTTCTTCGTCCGTGTTCACTTTTCTTTGTTTCCTGGTTCCGGTAGTGTAGGCCTTTGATGGCCAATGAAAGTAAGTCTTTTGTTTCTTAACCCTGTGTTATTAGATACGATCCAAAGATGTATACGTAATATTTTCAGTATATATCTAATGCTCAACAATTAATATGAAGATACATATGGAGATAGATAAGGTAGCTAGTAATTTCTTTGGATGTGTGTATAACAAATGATGTTGTCACTTTGTAAAGTATAAAAAAAATCACCTATTAGAAGATAACGTTTTGTGTCTCATTTATGCGTGGTTATACTATCAGTGTAGGGTTTATTGACGGCATCTGTGTTACGGGTAGAATTGAGGAAGTTTAAATGATATATATACCCGGAAATGGAGATCCAATTCCAAGGATAATAGAATCTAAAACACGTTTTACAGAGCATCCTGTCAGTAAGTAATTAACTCACTGCATTCTTTTTAATAGAAGTATTTTTTATGTAATAATAAAAATGTTTTCCTTTGCCAGATTTCAAGTGATGTTGTATAAATATATGTGGGACAACATGTGGAAATTTTCCACAGCAAGATTCTATAAAGATTATGAATTGGACCCTAAAAGAATTATACCACAGAATACAATAGATATAGTTGATGGTGTCTCATTAAAGGTGAGGTTAAAAGTTATACATCTCTATTTTATCTAAATATTAATCTTATTTAATTTTTTATCTTTTATTTTCTCTTAAAGGTGGTAAGAGATCTAGTTGAGCTTTACGTAAGCCAGTGTATGAGTCTTCACTCATCACATCAGATCTCATTGATTATGTAAGAACATAAATATTTTAACTTTTCAAATCTGAAGTTACCTATTTTTTCATAAGACAAGTACCTTATGTATCATGAATCAAATGTTATTCAGGTATGACTACCAGAAGTCCAAGAGACTTAATAAAGTAGATTACGTCAACTTCAATGAGGATTGGGGGAGTCTTGAATTTTGGAGAGAAAATGAAGACTATAACTTTTATAAACCTGCAAAGATGAAGTGCAGTAAATGCGATTTTAAGGAGAATTGCCCAGAATGTCTAGAGCATCTATAAAAAGAATATTAACGTGTGCTTGTGTTCTCTTCGTCTTTCTTAATCTTGACCCTTCAATATCATCGACTCTCATCCATTCATCGAGCAACAAGATCCAAGACATATGAAATGGATTGTTTTATTTTTGGTTTCTACCATGTTTGAACGCATTTTTTGAACCAATAATCTTTTATTTTTGACAAACTCTCGGGTATATAATTCAGTTTAATGAATCATTTGGTCAATTTTTATGTGTATTGAATTTTTTTAACGTTGTGTGTACTTTACATTGATCGTTTCTAGAATTGTCCAAGTATATTTAGGGTATACTTGGTCAATTTTGGTTTCATCCTACGCTCTTTGCATGAAAATGAGGGTAGTGTATTTTTTTTCCAGTACGTACTGTTTCCTCTTCCACTCTCATTTTACTAATGCCCTATGATGCATGGTTGTATACAGATAGTCATAAAACAAAATTAAATAGGTAAATTACAATGTCTAATTATAAATCAGAATAGAAAGACGTTATCAGAAAAGACCAAGTTCTGTTGATGCATGTTGAACCTTCATCAACAGAACTTGGTCTTGTACTCAGAGCCTGTAACTGCACCGGATCGTCTTCTATACCACATTCACTAATTATTTACCTAATGAACCTTCCAGATCTCATTCCGAATGTGCATTTTTTCAGGATTCAACTTCAAATTTATCTTTGTCAAACTAACAAAAGTTTCTTCTAGATCTATTAAATGGTCTTCATCCCTTGCACTCTTGGCTAACATATCATCGATATATACTTCACCATTTCTCCTGATTTGAGTCTCAAAAGCTTTGTTTACTAACCGTTGGTAGGTAGCTCCGACTTTTTTAACTCAAACGACATTACCTTATAGAAATGTAAGGTTTCCCCAATAATAAATGTATTACTCTCCTGATATTTTGGATCCACTCAGATCAGATTATATCTGGTTTAAGCATCCATAAAAAAAGTAGTCGATATGAGAAGTCAAAGCGACTAGTTGATCTATCCTTGAGACATCAAAATGATCTTTGGGACAAGTTTTGTTTAGATCGGTGAAGTACACACATATTCGCCATTTGCTATTCGTTTTCTTTACTAAGACTGGATTTGGGGTCCATTAAGATCTAGATCTTCTTTTAGAAGAATGACGGCTCTTCTTCTGACATTTCTCCTCGGACGGAGAAATATTTTGTACCTGGCAGGTTCTCAATTTTCTCTCTCGTTGGACCTCAAATTTAAGTCTTCGCGAGCTGATCATCGCCTCTTTTCCGTATTTAACTTCTCAATATCTTCCAGCAATTCTTTTTGCCGAGCTACCAAGACAGATTCTTCAAGTAACTCTTCCGCATATTGATAATTATTGTTTTCTTCGTTTGTCATTTGTTCTTCGATCATGAGATCTTCAGACGAGTCTCCAATCGCAAGGCTCTTCGGATCTGCCGCTAGCTCTCCATGAATTTTCGTATTCATCAAACTTGTCATATTTTTAGATTAATACTATGGTTTTGGAACAAAGATTCCGGGTACCAATCAGGTTCCCACAAACGGTGCTAATGATGAATTCAATTATTTTTTAGTGATTGATTAAATGATGTTCGAATGAGAGGGTCAGATACAGAAATATTTTTATGTGAATATTTATAGTGAGAGAAATATGAATATTTGAGAGAGAAAAAGACAAAGAGAATAAATATAGCAATCATTAACCAATTATTGGACCATTTTCCCAAAAGAGAATTTCATTTATATAGTACATGAAGTAGGTTATCAAATTACATATTTACCACTATTAAGTGGATCTTTCATCCCACTCGTATATTATTCATAAACAAATTTACTAGTTATTACATTTGACCCCTTCGATCCTTATGTTTGCTTTAGTTTAGCCTTCGGTAAATTATTACACTAACTTACCCTTGTATTTATTATACTAAAACCTATTCGTCTGCATATTTTCCTTCTCTTATCAGACTAAACAGAAATAATTTTTTAGCATCGATTTTATCAAATGAAATGTATCGTAATACTCACTCAAAATTAGACCATTGACATATAACCTAACCAAAAATTTCAATCCAAAATTTAGACAACTAAGTGATTTCAAATTTTTTGGAAGAAATGTACCTGATCGTATTTGTCGTGTTGAGTCGGTGTTGATGTCGAAAACTTCAAAATCGTGAGATTAATGAATTTTGCAAGGATTCTGATGACGAGTTTGACAATCAATAACAATCTAACTCATTGATTTTAAGTTGGTGGCGTTGTATAAAAAAATCGATACGAAAAATAAATAACGACATAATAAGAAAAACAATAAAAAAACATTAAACTCTAAAAAATCAAACAAAAAAAATGAAACATATATAACTCATTAAAAGTGCTTACGGTATTATAAAAAAGAAACGAGATATTAAATAATAATTAACATCTATATTTATAGCGAGACTTACCTTTAACGACTCATCCACCAAACCTGTTACGGACAAAGATTTAAATTTTTTAAAAGACTTTATACTTTAAATATCATTCTATATAAAATACTGGAACAAACTACTCTTTTTTTTAATTTTATTTTTAAAGGTCTGTATCTTTTAAACCGTAACTCGGAAAAATAGTCTAAAAACACCATTGGTTTTCTTTTTTCAAGACGAACAAAACTAGTACCATTCATGATATGTTTTGATTTTTTTTAACAGTTTTTTACACAAATTTTTTAGTTATATGGTTTCGCATCTAGTGACTTGTTTCGCATCTACCAAAATAAAAAGGTTTCAAGTCTATCAATATAAAGAAGGTTTCGTATCTATCAAAACAAATAGGTTTTTCATCTAGCAAAATAAAAAAGGTTTCGCATCTATCAAAACAAAAAAGTTTTCGCATATATCAAAACAAAGAGGTTTCTCATCTAGCAAAATAAAGAAGGTTTCACATCTATCAAAATAAAGAATGTTTTACAAAAAAGGTTTAACATCTAGCAAAATAAAGAAGGTTTCGCATCTAGCAAAATAAAGAAGGTTTCGCATCTAGCACAACAAAGAATGTTTCGCATCCATCAAAATAAAAAAGGTTTCGCATTTATCAAAATAAAGAAGGTTTCGCATCTATCAAAATAGAAAATGTTTAGCATCTAGCAAAATAAAAAAGGTTTCGCATCTAGCAAAATAAAGAAGGTTTCGCATATATCAGAACAAAGAAGGTTTCGCATCTTCTTTATGAAACCCCTATAAATTTTAAAACTTTAAAAGTCTGTATCTTTTAAATCGTAACTCGAAAAAAAAATCCAAAAATACCGTTGGTTTTGTTTTTTTAAGACGAATAAAACTAATACCACTTATGATATGTTTTGAATTATTTTTTAAAGAACAAATAACGTTTCGCATATACTAAAGACGTGTTTTGCATCTACCATTCCAAAAGAATTACACGTTTCGCAACAATCAGTAGGTACAGATACAAACATTTCGCATCTATCAGTAGGTATAGATAGAAATGTTTCGGAATCGTTTTACTCGACACAAAAAGCTTAGAAACTCAAAACATACTAAAATCGATAGAAAGCTAAGTGAAATACAACTAATTAACTACATTAGCAACGTAAAAACCAGATAAATACCAAGAACCAGAAACAAAAACATATCCCGAGTACCTCTAGTATTCTGAAATCAAACTTTGACTTACCACACACAAATCGACTTACCTAAACAGATATCCAAAATCAAACTTCGAAATCAACAAAAAACACAACAAAAAACATTAAAAAAAGGAAAAAAAAAATTATTGAGTAAAAAAAAAGAATCGCCTAATACAGAGCTGTTCTATTCACGAAGAGAGAGAGAGAAAGAGAGAGAAAATGAGGAAAAAAGGTGAAGAATGGGTGTAAAAGCTTTTTATATTGCAGAGTAGGGATATTTAGGGCATTAGTGAATCTTCAATAGTAAATATTTGACTAAAACGGATTTTTCTCAAAGAATAATGAAAATATGGGCCTTAGGTGAATAATGGTTAGGGTTTGGGCCTTAAATGATACTTAACCCATATTTATACATTAGTAAAAGTTATCCCACTTTTAGATACTAATTAAAAAGTGGTTTTGATTCTGAATATTAAATATGACGTTGAATATTATTAGGTTATCGGCTATACTAGTCCAATTTCTGAACAATAAATAAAAAGTAATTCAAAAACTTTTAAATATTTATAAAATATAACAAGTTATATATTACTTAAATATTAAATATTTATTTTTTAATATTATTTTTCATAATTAATTAATCAAGTTTCTTTCGATTTAAAAAATATAGTACAATTTTCCAAAATTTAAAAGAAAATTATAGAAAAAAACCGAATAATGTTTTGTTTTATAGAAATGAAATAAATATTTATAAAATAATGGATAAAATTTATAATATCTCTAATACCCTATGTAGTCGTTAAACTTAACGGTCATACAATAAAAAAATATAAACTAAACATTCAAATCAGGTGTCAAAATTATACGAAATAAAAGATGGTAGGACAATAATTAATTAAGCTCTAAAATATTAATTAATTAATTTAGTTAACATATTTTAATAATATATTAATATATTTTTGAATAATATATATTATTCAAATAAAAATATATTATAATTGAAAATATTATTCAATTGTAAATATATTATTTAATTGATAATATATATTATTCAATTTAGAAAAATATGTTTAAATTGGATTTTTTATTTTAAAGAATTTTATATTAGTAAAATATATTATTCTATAATATATTTATACTAATATATATAGCTGATGTATTAAACAAAAATATTAAGAAAATAAAATTAAAAAAAACTTTTGTTCTTTTCGATCTTATTCTTTTTCTCCAAAAAGTTAAAAGCTACTCGGACGAGACAATGATGTGATTTTTCGAGGCGGTGCTAACAGCGAGACGATGATGCGATTTTTCGGCAGAGGCGATGCGAACAGCGAGGTTTCCTCCGATGAGGGATTCAGCTGATTCCTCTCCCGAACGTTCTCCTCCACCGCCGGTTATGCAGTGTTCTCCGGTGACTGGGGCAGGGAGAGTTGTTCGATTGGTCAATTGCGACGAGTGTGAGAAGTTTAGGACGGATCCGGAGGGGATGGCCACTCTACAGCTCATCAAACAACCGGTTGGAGTTCTCTCCGTTTGTTATCGAGGTCGGTAGGGAAAAACCTTCCTTCTGCTGAATCAGGTTAGTTTTAATTTTTGGATTCGATTCTTAGTTTTGGATTTAGGAGATTTCTAGTTAGGTATGTTAGTTGAATATGGTTTATTGAGGTTTAGAAATCTTGTTGTTAGAAAATATGTTAGTTAATTAGGGTTTTGATCTGGTTTTCTGATTGCTATTTATTTGTATTTATAAATTTGTAATTCAAGGGTTTAGTGGCTAGTCCAACCGGTTGGACTCTCTCTCTTGTCTTCTTCTCTTCGCTAAAGATGATGCTTTGATATGAACATAACCATAGTTTAACCTCGTTGGAGCTTCTCCTTCTATTCATTGTCCATGTCACTTCCTTTCTATATTCTCTTGACTTGATTTTATATTTTCATTAGATGGGGGCCATAGATGAAGCTGCATTTAACAGTCTCTCACTTGTAATGCAAATGAAGAAGCATATTCGTGTGAAGGCCTCTGAAGGAAGAAGTTCAGCCTCTGAACTTGGCCAGTGCTCCCCCATATTTGTTTGGCTCCAGAGGGTAGTTTGTTTAGGATATATGTTATCTTGTATTTGACCCAGTGTTTTTATATGTATAATGCATTATATTTGTGCAAACATGTTAACATATAGCTTTTTTAGGACTTTTATCTAGAGTTAGCGGAGGACAACACCACGCGACTATCTTGAGACGGCCGCTTCAAGGCAGCAGAAGAGATATAACTGCGCAAAATGAGGTAATAGCTGCAGGAAACTTTTATACTGACTGTTTAGAGTTTTAGGAAATTGCAGCGAGTTCGGTTTGTGTCATTATACAGCCTGTGATTGTAAGTTTTGTTTGTCACTGTCTCCTATACGTTGACGTTTCCTAAATGAAATTATTGTATATTAAGAATGGATTTTGTTCTAATCTGAAACTATTAAGTGTCTTTTATGTAGTAGAAATGCTAATTATATTATAATGATTTGTAGATTCGAGACTCTATACGAGCTTTATTTCCCAATAGAGAATGTTTTGCTCTTGTCAGGTCTATGGACAACGAAAGTGATCTCCATCGGCTTGATCAAATTTCAGTAAGTACCATTTCCTCATTTTACTAATGCCCTATGAAGGCTATGATGTATGGTTGTATACTGACAGTCATAATTTTTTTCTCGGCAGTTAAACAGAATGAAACCTGAATTTAGAGCGAGTCTGGATTCATTAACAAAATTTGTGTTTGAGAGAACAAAGTCGAAGCAATTTGGGGCAACTTATGTGGATGCTCTGAATAAGGGCGCAGTGCCTACAATAAGCTCTTCATGGCAGGTTGAAATAACTCAGAACTTCTTTTTCATCCTACGCTCTTTGCATGAAAATGAGGGTAGTGTATTTTTTTTCCAGTAAGTACCATTTCCTCTCTCATTTTACTAATGCCCGATGCATGGTTGTATACTGATAGTCATAAAAAAATTAAATAGGTAAATTACAATGTCTAATTTTAAATCAGAACCAAGTTCTATTAAAAGCAAAAGGCAACCTAAAATATTAAAGTGAACCTAACACTAGGGGTGGCAAACGGGTTGAACCGGCACCAACCCGCACCGTTTAAATCAAAACCACGGTTTGCGGTTCTGGCGGGTTGCGGTACTGGCGGGTTGCGGTCCTACCGGGTTGCTCTTATGCGGTCCTGACGGTCTGGCGGTCCTACCAGGTTGCAGTCTTAATGGGCCAGTTTCACAGTTAAACCGCCAGTTCAAACCACCAAACGAACCATTTAAGAACCGTTTATCAGTTCAAACCATCAGCCAAACCATTTAAGAACCGTTTATCAGAATATTTTATAATGTTATTTAAAATTAATTTGTAAGTGTTAATTGAATCTAATTTCAATAATTGAGATATGTACCATATACACGAGTTAATTATTCTATTTCATGTATTTTAATTTAAATATGTTATCATTTTAATCGAAATTTTATAATCATCAATTATATTTTAAAAAAGATAAACATTCACCCCTACTTGCCACTGCTGTATCTGGCTAAGCTGGTCATTTACCCCCCCCCCCCCCCCTGCCAATTTTGAAATTCACCTTGCCATTTTGTAAAATCATCATGCCAAACCTTTTGTTGAGTATGCGCAAATTGCATATGATTCATTTGTTGAGTATGCGCAAACTCAGCAAATTCGCGATCGGTTCGTCTTTGTTGTGGCGGTACTCGCGAAGAACCACTAGCATTTGGATCGAAAGACGCTTCAGCCTCAACTCGATACTGAGTAGGTGGATTTGGCGGTTTTGTAAGACCGTTCGCAGTATATATCTGATTCAAGTATTGTCTATGGTGGTTCCATGCCTCCAATTTCGAAATCAACTCTCCATCCCAAGAGTATATTTCCTGCAAACGCAAAGAGTTTCTACCTATAGCACTAGTCGGCCTCACCTTCACCGGAGTGTACATACTCACATCAGCTCATTTCGAAAGAAGAAATTTACTCACTATCATCCCATAAGGTAGTTTATCCGTACCACACCTCGTAACCATATTTCGAATCATCAAGCTAGATAAATTAATTATTCCCTGATTTCGAATGATAAAAGCAGTAACAAATGTTTGAACATATGAAAGCTGTGAATCATTGTTACTAGGGGGAAGAAATATACTATTTACCAATTTCAAAGCTAATTTCCCATTACCATCCAAATTACCCCGCATGGCTCGAAATTTACCGCTAATTTTCGGAGCTTCCGCACCAGGACAAGTAAGAAGCTCTACTGCTTCTTCGTAAGACAAAGGCCAATCATCACTCCAGATCGTAGGGCGATAACTAATGGGAGGTAATTTATTACCGGTATACATATCATGGGTTGGAACGGAAAAAAGATCTTCAAAATCAGTTTCAAAAAAATTATAATCTTTACCATCAAACAAACAATTCATTCCTAAACCTCTTGGATCATTTTCGATTAATCTTGCTGTGCCATAAAACCTTCGCACTAGTTCTATATACCAATCACATTTGAATCTAGCTAGTGTCATCCAACCTAGGCCATTATTAGGTTCAATAAGTTTGATTTTTTTTGGATACCCTCTATTTGGATCAGTTCCTCATAGTCGAGATACATACTGGACCAAATTTTTGTTACACCTCGACCTCCTTGCTGATTACGGATGCGAAGCTCCCCTTCGTCGCGATGTTCGATAGTCTCGCTCTCCGTTAGCTCCATTTCTTCAAACAACATATTTTCCATCTCTCTCACTTGTCTCGAGGTTGGTTCACTACATCCACCTTTACGAGCATGCTTTTGTCTTTTCGAAGACATTTAGCGAAACCTGAAATTTAAATAGAGTTTGAAAAATATAATTTTTTTAGAGAAGTGTAGAAGAGAGAGGGGATAGATTTGTAGTGGAGAGGGAGAGAGGGGATAGATTTTTAGTGGAGAGGGAGAGAGGGGATATATTTGTAGTGGAGTTGGAGTGAAAAATATAGTAGGAGGTAGGTTGTATTTCTAGGGTTTTTTTTTTCCTACTAGCTGTTTGATGACGTCATGATGATGTCATCATGCGGACCATCCGGCCAGGCGTTCGGATGGTCCGCGCCTTCAAATTGCCAACGGCTAGTTGAAGCCAACTAGCCGTTGGATGAACCGGGGCATCCGGACCATCCGGATCGATATCCGGATGGTCCGAATTCTCTGTCCAGGCGTCCGGACACCCATCCGGATGGTCTGGGCGAATTTTTTTTTTGATTTTTCGTTTTTTTATGGGTCTCCCCTATAAATAGAGGAGACCCCAACACCAATACTCACACCTCTCAAACAACTCTCTACTTCTCTCTAAATCTATCTACTTGTTTGAAAAGTTCTAGAAAACTATAATTACTTATTTTACATATTCTACTCCTACGTTCGAATTTGTTTGATTTTTGTTTTTCTGCAAATTATTTCTTAATTGTTATTAGTCTAAATTTAGTTGTTATATCTTGTTATTAGTCTAAATTTAGTTGTTCTATCTTGTTATTAGTCTAAATTTAGATTTTATTATTAGTATTTTATTGCATATTTAAAAAAAACTGTTATTAGTTTTAAAATGACTTCAAAACGTAGAAATATTGGGATAAACCCACCATCTAATGTGGATCTCAATACCATAGATGAATTTTCTACAGAATTCCCTCACGTTGACACACTCTCCTCCCACGAAAGTGGTGGTGGAAGTACTAGTGCTGGGTCGAGATCTCGTAAGAAAACATCTTGGATTTGGAAACACTGTACTCTATCAGAAGATGGTTATAATTGTATTTGTAACGTGTGCAAAAAAAGTTATCTTCACGTAAGTGGAGCTAGAAATATGGGCACTAGCACTATGGTAAAACATTTATTAAAACATTCAATATATGATCCTATAAAACCTAACCCAACTAATGTTTGCACGAACCCTCAAACAGGTCTTCCTTTTGAGTTTAACCACGATGCGTATAGGGAAGAAACAATGATTTATGCAGTCGGTAGTTTACAACCATTTAGTTTTGGGGATTCTTGGAGATACGAAAATTGGATGCAAGCTGGGGTAAACCCACAGGCAACACGCATTCCACGTACCTCTTTGCGATCGCTAGCCTTTAAATATTATTTAAAAAGAAAGAAAGAGATTATTCAAACTATGCAGACTTTGCCATGAAATGTTTCGATTACTAGTGACATAGCTACTTTTACTGATTTAGATATGATATGTGTTACCCTCCATTGGATGGACGCCCAATGGGTCCTCCAAAGGAGAATTATATGGTTTGAATCAATTGGGAAGCATAACGCACAAATAATTAGGGAGAGTATGATTGAATGCATGAATGTTTATGGCATTAAAAACAAGATTATGTCTATTTCGTTGGATAATGCATCTTCTAATATTAGTGCTATAACATTGCTTATACAAGATTGCAATCCCCATTTTCCAAAATTGTTTCAGACCAAATGTTTATGCCACGTACTTCAATTAATTGCGAAAGAAGGAATACGTATGGTTCAGGGTGATTATATTACCCCTATAAAAAATGGGATCCTATTTTGCTCGACATCCGCTGCTAAAAAAAGAGCTTTTAAAACACTTGTTACTTCAAATGCGAAAAAATATAAGAAACTTATATTAGATGTCGAAACTAGATGGAATTCTACTTACACAATGCTTGCACGTGCGCATGTTTTTAAAGAAGAGATTACGACGCTTTATAATGCATATCGTGAAACACCAATTGAACTAGATCATTGGAAATATTGTGCACACATGTTAAGATTTTTAAGACTTTTTAAGGAAAACACCCTAACCTTTTCTTCACAAAATCAACCTAATGCTCATTTGGCCCTTTTCACGATTACTAATCTTTCCATGCATATGGATGAATTTAGATCAAATTATGTATGCGTAGACATGGTGCCCGGAATGGAATATAAGTTCACAAAGTATTTTCATCCAATCCCTGATAGTTATTCATTTGCTTGCCTTTTAGATCCTTTTTCACGAAAAGAAAAATTTGAATTGCTAGTTAGATGCTTTTATAAATCTGTACGGTTTTCTATAGATAAACCACCGACGGAACCAATTGACCCTGAAGGGTATATTAGCGGTATATATGATCGTTTGTATAATATCTATGATAAGTATGCTGCAAGATATAGATCAAATACATCTACAAATGTAAGGAGTAGTAACAATAGGGGTAGAGGGAGATCTTCTACTAACTATGTTCAATTGGCAATGTTACGAAACAATGTTACAGAAACCCCTCAATCTGATAATGAGTTGTATAGATATTGGAGCACTAGGTTTGATTTTACGAATTATCAAAACCAAGGTATTGAAGATATCATAAGATGGTGGGGTACCAAAACTGAAGAGTTTCCTATTCTTTACAGGATTGTTAAAGAGATTTATGCTATACCTATGTCTACAGTTGCAAGTGAGTGTGCTTTCAGCCAAGCAAGGTTGCAATACACGACTAAGAGAACAAGATTGACGGGCAAAGCACTTGGAGTGCTTGTGGCAGTTAAGGATTGGACAGCGGCGGATAAAAAGATGCAAGACATAGAGTTTAGAGACGAAGTGAACGTAGACGACATCTTCGAAGATTATCCGGATGATTACGAAGATACACTTGAACAAGAAATTGCGGAAGAAAACGAAGATAACGACGAAGATTTTACTTACGAAGAAGACGAAGTTGGAGATGAATGATGTTTGTAATAGTTTTTTGCTATTTTGTATTGTAATTTGAAAACATTTGTACAACTCCTGGCCCGCACGAGTATAAACTGTGAACGGCTAAATTATCCAAAAATGACTTTACCTTTTATTATAATCACAACAACTGTATTAAAAAATACTTATAACTTCATAAGATCTAATTTTTGTTTAAAAAATAATAACAAACACTTGTAAAATTTAAAACCAAATCACAATAGTAATCAAAATGTAATATTAAAATTATAACCATAGAATTTGTAATATTTTAACATGATAAGATATAGTTTTGGTTTGTATTAGATCTAAAAACATAATAATAATATTCAAAATGTGATAATAACATAAGTAATATTTAAAATTTTGGACTATATAATAATTACAACACTTAAAATATTAATAACCAAAACAAATTAATATTAACAAAAATGTAATAATAATTCTATAATAATATGCAATATCTCAATAGTTTTTAAATATAACATTTTGGTTATAAAATAAATAAAATCAGCATAATATTTACCAATAAACCGCGGTTTTTTACAAATAAACCGTGGTTTCGCAGTCCTGCCGGGTTGCTCCTTATGCGGTCCTGGCGGGTTGCGGTCCTGGCGGGTTGCGGTCCTGCTAGGTTGCAGTCCTAATGGGCCAGCTTCGCAGGTAAACCGCCAGTTCTTAAGCAGGTTGTCAGCTTTGAACCGTGGTTCCAAAACCATTAAACACCTCTACCTAACACAGAGATAACTTAACTAACACCCTAACCTCCCTAAGTAACCTTATCAAACCTGGGATTTAACTACACATATCATGACTTTGAAAGAATGTGTTTCTCATACAAGGCAACTAAATCGTTCCTGTTAGGCTTCTTAAGGGACAAAAGTAGGTGGCCGAAGTTATTTTTAGTAAGTTCCTACACTTAAACTTTTGGACCATAATAAACTTTAGTAAGTGAAATTTGGGTAAAAACTATACTACCGAAATATAGATAAGTCTCACATGATTCAAAAAATATACTACCAAAATATAGATAAGTCTCACATGATTCAAAAAATAGTTCTTAAAGACTAAGCAACCTTCATCTCCTTTAAAAAAGAGGGAAAAACCTTCGTGTACGCTAAATATACTTGGACAATTCTAGAAACGATCAATGTAAAGGACACAAAATGTTAAGAAAAAGTCATACACATCAAAATTGACCAAACGACTCATTAAACTGAATTATACCCGAGAGTTTGAAAAAAATAGTAGATTATTGGTTCAAAAAATGCCTTCAAACATTGTAGAAAAGAAAAATAAAACAATCCATTTCATATCTTGGATCTTTTTGCTCGATGAATGGATGAGAGTCGATGATATTGAAGGGTCAAGATTAAGAAAGACGAAGAGAACACAAGCACATATTAATAGTTTCTTTTTCATAAAATCGCATTTACTCCCGTGGATTTGAGTACAGAGCCAATCCTCATTACTGCACTTCATCTTTGAAGGTTTATAAAAATTATAGTCTATATTTCCTCTCCAAAATTCAAGACTCCCGTGGATTTGAGTACATAGCCAATCCTTATCGAAGTTGACGTAATCTACTTTATTAAGTCTCTTGGCCTTCTGGTAGTCATACCTGAATAACATTTGATTCATGATACATAAGGTACTTGGCTTATGAAAAAGATGTAATTTCAGTTTTGAAAAGTTAAGATATATATGTTCTTCCTTAATCAATGAGATATGATGTGATAAGGGAAGACTCATACACCGTCTTACGTAAAGCTCAACTAGATCTCTTACCACCTTTAAGACAAAATAAAAGACAAAAAAATTAAGTAATATTAATATTTAGATAAAATAGAGATGCAAAACTTTTAACCTCACCTTTAATGAGACACCATCAACTATATATATATATATATATATATATATATATATATTGTATTGTGAGGTAGAATTCTATTACGGTCCAATTCCTAATCTTTGTAGAATTTTGCTGTTGGAAATTTCCACATGTTGTCCCACATGTATTTATAGAACATCACTTCAAATCTGTCAAAGGAAAACATTTTTATTATTACATAAAAATACTTCTGTTAAAAAGAATGCAGTAAGTAAATTACTTACTGATTATTTCGTTTTTGTTCATCACTGGTAGGATATTGTGCAAAACGTGTTTTATATTCTATTATCCTTGGAATTGGATCTCCATTTCCGGGTATATGTATCATTTCAACTTCGTCAATTCTACCCGTAATCCAGATGTCGTCAATAAACCCTACGCTGATAGTATAACCACGCATAAATGAGACATAAAACTTTATCTTCTAATTGCTGATTTTATTTATACTTTACAGGGTGACAACAACATTTGTTACACATCCAAAGAATTTACTAGCTACCTTATCTATCTCTCTATGTATGTTCATATTAATTGTTGAGCATTAGATATATACTGAAAATATCACGTATACATTTTTGGATTTTATCTAATAACACAAGGTTAAGCAACGACGAACTTACTTTTATCGGTCATCAAAGGCCTACACCGGAACCAGAAAACAAAGAAAATTGAACACGGACGAAGAAGGAAGCGAGAAGGGGCGACATAAAACGGTACCATTTAAGTTATAATAACGGAAGAAAACTTACAAAGGCAGCTCCGGTATTGATTTTTTTTCATCAACTGATCGGTACCCATTATGAAGCGGCGAATGATATCGAGAATTGTTGGAAGGCGGTGAGGATTATTAGAACTTTGAAAAGCTTTTGATATCTTCCTACTGGGGTTAACAAAAATGTCTTCATTACGATTTTCCCTTTTCAGATCTAGAATGTGTCCGCGTCTCATCGCTTGACTTGGTTCTTTTTTACCAAAAAGAAGGTCATGCTCCACTTTTTTCGGACACCATTCCTAATAAAAAAAATTAATACGTAAATATAAGATTTCATTTTCCAATAACATGAAAAAAAACTAAAAATCGAAGAAAATAAATGACGTATGTGGTTTTTTTTTTCATTTCAGGTTTTAATATATATATATCAAAATATATGAAATACAAAATGCTTATAATGTTAGAAATATCTCCACCAACTAATGTGATATTGTCCGCCCAAATATCTCCACCAACTAATGTTATATTGTCCGCTTTGGGCGATTAGTCCCGCACGACTTTGCTCTTGGTTCACTCCCAAAAGGCCTCACATTAGTTGAGATATTTCATTTACTTATATATTGTAAGTACTTGTTCAGTCTAAGTGATATGGGATAAAGGATCAAGCTTACTCACTCTTAACACTCTCCCTTAAACTTGATCCGCGACATATACACTGTATGTGTTCCGCCTCACTCAATACACCCACTGCATGGCTTAAAACACAAGTTTCAACCTTGCTCTGATACCATGTTAGAAATATCTCCACCAACTAATGTGATATTGTCCGCTTTGGGAGATTAGTCCCGCACGGATTTGCTCTTGGTTCACTCCCAAAAGGCCTCACATTAATTGAGATATTTCATTCACTTATATATTGTAAGTACTTGTTCAGTCTAAGCGATATGAAACCAGAAAACAGTTTGCAGTAATCCGCAATCACATAAACTACAACCAAAACCACAACAAATCGATTTAATAAAAGTTCTTGAGTTAACAGAGTAAACAATTTTTAGTTAGAGAAAATAAAAATTGGTTTGATTTGGCAAGAGAAATGGGATTTGGTGTTTGGATTAATGATAGAATATGAACGAATTTAAGAAGATACGAACGGAAAAGACAAACAATTTATGTATCGTGGGTGAAAGTTGGATAAACATGATTAGGTGTAAATCGATTTTAAAATTTACGGTGTTAGGGAAAATCGATTCTAGGAAGCTAATGAGGACCCATAAAGTGAAAAATAAAAAATAAGTGTTCAGGTTTTATACGGTTTTGGGCTAAGCGGTCGAGTTAAAATATCAGTTTTGGGCTTGGTTTATAATATTACTCTGTCTAGATCACTTCAATATTAGTGGATTATCAAGATAAAATTAAAAAAGTAAAAAATTAATTTATAACTTGTCGTTGGTGAGACGACTCAATCTCAAATAACTCCCTACAAGAGTATCCACGAGTTAGCCCCATTTATCCCAAATTTTCTAAGTATTTTCTTGACATACTATGCCCAAATTATATATAGAATACCTTTAATAGTATCTTTAACTTTATGTATGCTAAAGTTCTGACTCACCGATTCTAAGTTTCATGGAAAACAAGTATTTCAGTTTGTTTTTTCAAGTGGTTAATCTTATCTAAACTAGAATTCTCGATCAACATATCATTAATATATGGAATTAAAATAATGTACGATTCATTATATTGTCTAGCATAATTTTTTTTTTATCTCAATGACATATTGTGGATCATAAACAAAACATGAAATTGTAAACAACAAGAGCTATTGTCGACAAGGTTGTTTTAAATAATACAAATGTTTTTATTAACTTCTAAACAAGGTTCTCTTTTCCATGTAACATTAAATCTTCTAAATGATGCATATATAAATCCTCATTAGTTCATCATTAAGGAATGTGGTTTTTAATCTAATTTTTCATAATGTTAGCTCCTTACTACTACCATACTTAACACTACGTAATTTTTGTAAGTTTCACTATCATAGAAAAGAATTGGTTGATACTCAACTTAGACATACAAATTCAAATTAGCGACCATATAATAATGAAGCAAGCCTGTAAGGCCGTGCAAGAGGCCGTAGTGAGGCTAGACTTACAATGTCAAACTAGTGAACTGGTTCATAAATAAATCCTAGCATAGACGTGTATGAGGCCACGTAAGAGGCCATATTGAGCCTTGATTTAAAATCTCAAGTTAGCGAATTGATTCATAAACCAAGCATATAAAACCATGAAAGGGGCTATTTTATGCATCGAGTCACAAATTTATATATATATATATATATATATATATATATATTGACGTTCATGACAAGAAAAACTAACAGCCCTTTGTTAGCTATAAAATAGTCTGCGGCATTCTTTAAACAAGAGTTGCAAGAACTACAACATAAAATATTCACATAAAATAATTACAACTAAATACAGTCCTTACTTCATCCTTCAGCAAAGACTAGGGAGGTGACTCATCTTTTTGCAACAAAGAATTAGAGCATGTCGAAGAAGCCGGTAACATCCTAGCAGCCTAACATTTATTAGTTATACTTTTTTCTTTTGAAAAAATAGAGTTTTTTATCCTCAACGGAGGTTTTGGCTGGCAAAGGTTTTCAAGAAATAGGAATATTTGAGTACGAACCAAGTTGTATACTTCTCCAATAACAGTTATGCTAAGAAAGTTAATATAACCAAACATTAAGACTTTTAGGAGTCAAGCCAATATGGCTGACACTGTTACACCATCTGAATATTATTATCGACCATTGTACAGTCGGTAAGTTTCACTACGCTACAACTGAATAACCGTGGAGGACTCGTGATAAGACTATATTCCACATATAATATTTAGATAATAATAAAATATATTTATATTTTAATTATACGTAATGTTGCAAATTATTAAACAAATTATTCGGCATTGTTTACTTCAAATATGTTAAACAAATAAATTTGAAGAGTGAAAATTATGATTATTAAAGGATACCATTGATATACATAAAAAAATATTATAGTAAAAAATTAATTTCTTTTCATTTGATCTCTATCAAATATCTCTTTCAGTATTTTAGTAAAGTTTTTTCCCTATCAATGCAGACCAAACACGCCATGTCGTACTCACTACCTTAAGTATCAGAATGTCTCCTTGCATAATTTGTTTTTTTAAATGATGAGATAATGATGTGAAATAAAATGTTGGGTTGTACTTGTTTTGAGGGAATGATGAGATAATGATGTGAAATAAAATGTTGGGTTGTACTTGGTTTGAGGGACAGAACTCGGTGTCCTTAGGTAGAGGTGTCAAACGGTTTGAACCAGCACCAACCCGCACCGTTTAAGTCTGAACCACGGGTTGCAGTCCTGGCGGGTTGCGGTCCTGGCGGGTTGCGGTCCTGGCGGGTTGCTCTTATGCGGTCCTGACGGTCTGGCGGTCCTGCCAGGTTGCAGTCCTAATGGGCCAGTTTCACAGTTAAACCGCCAGTTCAAACCACCAGACGAACCATTTAAGAGCCGTTTACCAGTTCAAACCATCAGGCAAACCATTTAACCATTTAAGAACCGTTTATCAGAATATATTATAATGTTATTTAAAATTAATTTGTAAGTGTTAATTGAATCTAATTTCAATAATTGAGTTAATTATTCTATTTCATGTATTTTAATTTAAATATGTTATCATTTTAATCGAAATTTTATAATCATCAATTATATTTTAAAAAAATAATTGTAATTTGATTTTGATACGTTTGAATAATATATTACTATTAAATAATATATACCTATTAGACATATAATTGTATTAAAATTTTAAATTATTAGGTGATTCTTTAGATTCTTTCAAGCTTGAAGTGTTTATGGTTAGATGAATTATATAGTTTATTGTATTTTCGAACTATTCAATATTAGAAGTTTATATGCATAAACATAAATTACTTGTAAGTTGTAAAGAACAAAATAAAAATTGAAAGCTAGGTAAGTGATTTAAATAACATTTAATAAAAAATAGAAGCAAAACAAACAATTCATTAAAAATAAAAACCAAACAAGTAACATAGTTGTTCAATCAAATAAAAAAGATAAACATTACAATGATAATGAAAATCAATTGCGAAAAACTAAGGAGCTTCATCGTTGTTGTTGTTAGGTGGTTGACCTTGCAAATGCATGTTCTCCATCATCTGTCGCATATACTCCGACTGTTGGGCTTGAGAGTTTGCAAATCGCTCATTCCATTGATCTTGTCCATGATGCCACTGCTCGTATTGACCATGCCACTGCTCGTATTGACCATGCCACTGCTGGAGGTGACCAAGTTGATCATTCACCCCTACTTGCCACTGCTGTATCTGGCTAAGCTGGTCATTTACCCCCCCCCCCCTGCCAATTTTGAAATTCACCTTTCCATTTTGTAAAATCATCATGCCAAACCTTTTGTTGAGTATGCGCAAATTGCATATGATTCATTTGTTGAGTATGCGCAAACTCAGCAAATTCGCGATCGGTTCGTCTTTGTTGTGGCGGTACTCGCGAAGAACCACTAGCATTTGGATCGAAAGACGCTTCAGCCTCAACTCGATACTGAGTAGGTGGATTTGGCGGTTTTGTAAGACCGTTCGCAATATATATCTGATTCAAGTCTTCTCTATGGTGGTTCCATGCCTCTAATTTCGAAATCAACTCTCCATCCCAAGAGTATATTTCCTGCAAACGCAAAGAGTTTCTACCTATAGCACTAGTCGGCCTCACCTTCACCGGAGTGTACATACTCACATCAGCTCCTTTCGAAACAAGCAATTTACTCAATATCATCCCATAAGGTAGTTTATCCGTATAACACCTCGCAGCCATATTTCGAATCATCAAGCTGGGTAAATTAATTATTCCCTGATTTCGAATCATAAAAGCAGTAACAAATGTTTGAATATATGAAAGCTGCGAATCATTGTTACTAGGGGGAAGAAATATACTATTTACCAATTTCAAAGCTAATTTCCCAATACCATCCAAATTACCCCGCATGGCTCGAAATTTACCGCTAATTTTCGGAGCTTCTGCACCAGGACAAGTAAGAATCTCTACTGCTTCTTCGTAAGACAAAGGCCAATCATCACTCCAGATCGTAGGGCGATAACTAATGGGAGGTAATTTATCACCGGTAAAGATTTCATGGGTTGGAACGGAAAAAAGATCTTCGAAATCAGTTTCAAAAAAACTAATGTCTTTACCATCAATCAAACAATTCATTCCTAAACCTCTTGGATCATTTTCGATTAATCTAGCCGTGGAATAAAACCTTCGCACTAGTTCTATATACCAATCACATTTGAATCTAGCTAGTATCATCCAACCTAGGCCATTATTAGGTTCAATAAGTTTGAATTTTTTTTGCATACCCTCTATTTGGATCAGTTCCTCGTAGTTCAGAAACATACCGGACCAAATTTTTGTTACACCTCGACCTCCTTTCTGATTACTACGGATGCGAATCTCCCCCTCGGGGCGATGTTCGATAGTCTCGCTCTCCGTAGATTGAAACAACATATCTTCCACCTCTCTCAATTCGGAAGTGGTTGGTTCACTACGTCCACCTTTACGAGCATTCTTTATTCTTTTCGAAGACATTTGCGAAACCTGAAATTTAAATAGAGTTTGAAAAATATAAAAAAAATTTAGAGAAGTGTAGTAGAGAGAGTGGATAAATTTGTAGTGGAGAGGGAGAGATTTGTAGTGCAAAATATAGGAGGATGTAGGGTGTATTTATAGGGTAATTTTTTTTTAAATTTCTACTAGCCGTTTGATGACGTCAGCATGACGTCATCAAGCGGACCATCCGGCCACGCGTGCGGATGGTCCGCTTTTGGCAATAGCCAACGGCTAGTTCGTTTGAACTAGCCGTTGGATGAACCGGGGCATCCGGGCGAAGCGTCCGGATGCCCCGGTTCCAATTCGGACCATCCGGATCGATATCCGGATGGTCCGAATTGTCTGTCCGGGCGTCCGGGCGAAACTGTCCGGATGCCCCGGATCATGTGTCCGGACCATCCGGACGCCCATCCGGATGGTCCGGGCGATTATTTTTTTTTTTGTTTTTTCGGTTTTTTTTTGGGTCTCCCCTATAAGTAGAGGAGACCCCAACACCAATACTCACACCTCTCAAACAACTCCCTCCTTCTCTTTAAATCTATCTATTTGTTCGATAAGTTCTAGAAAACTACAATTAGTTATTTTATTTATTCTACTCCTACGTTCGAAATTGTTTGATTTTTGTTTTTCTGCAAATTGTTTCTTAGTTGTTATTAGTCTAAATTTAGTTGTTCTATCTTGTTATTAGTCTAAATTTAGTTGCTCTATCTTGTTATTAGTCTAAATTGTGATTTTATTATTAGTATTTTATTGCATATTTGAAAAAAAAACTGTTATTAGTTTTAAAATGAATTCAAAACGTAGAAATACTGGGATAAACGCACCATCTAATGTGGATCTCAATACCATGGATAATTTTTCTACAGAATTCCCTCACGTTGACACACTCTCCTCCCGCGAAAGTGGTGGTGGAAGTACTAGTGGGGGGAGATCTCGTAAGAAAACATCTTGGATTTGGAAACACTATACTCTATCAGAAGATGGTTTGTCTTGTATTTGTAAAGAGTGCAATAAACGTTATCTTCGCGTAAGTGGATCTAGAAATATGGGCACTAGCACTATGGTAAAACATTTAACGAAACATGAAATATATGATCCTACAAAACCTAACCCAACTAATGTTTGCACGAACCCTCAAACAGGTCTTCCTTTTGAGTTTAACCACAATACTTATAGGGAAGAAACAATGATTTATGCAGTCGGTAGTTTACAACCATTTAGTTTTGGGGATTCTTGGAGATACGAAAATTGGATGCAAGTTGGGGTAAACCCACAGGCAACACGCATTCCACGTACCTTTTTGCGATCGCTAGCCTTTAAATATTATTTACAAAGAAAAAAGAGATTATTGAAACTATGCAGACTTTGCCATGGAATGTTTCGATTACTAGTGACATAGCTTCTTTTACTGATTTAGATATGATATGTGTTACCCTCCATTAGATGGATGCCCAATGGGTCCTCCAAAGGATAATTATATGGTTTGAATCAATTGGGAAGCATAACGCACAAATAATTAGGGAGAGTATGATTGAATGCATGAATGTTTATGGCATTAAAAACAAGATTATGTCTATTTCGTTGGATAATGCATCTTCTAATATTAGTGCTATAACATTGCTTGTACAAGATTGAAATCCCCCTTTTCCAAAATTGTTTCACACCAAATGTTTATGCCACGTACTTCAATTAATTGCGAAAGAAGGAATACGTAAGGTTCAGGGTGATTATATTACCTTTATAAAAAATGGGATCCTATTTTGCTCGACATCCGCTGCTAAAAAAAGAGCTTTTAAAACACTTGTTCTTTCAAATGGGAAAAAATATAAGAAACTTTTATTAGATGTCGAAACTAGATGGAATTCTACTTACACAATGCTTGCACGTGCGCATGTTTTTAAAGAAGAGATAACGACGCTTTATAATACATATCGTGAAACACCAATTGAACCAGATCATTGGAAATTTTGTGCACATATGTTAAGATTTTTAAGACTTTTTAAAGAAAACACCCTAACCTTTTCTTCACAAAATCAACCTAATGCTCATTTGGCCCTTTTCACGATTGCTAATCTTGCCATGCATATGGATGAATTTAGATCACATTATGCATGCGTAGACATGGTGCCTGGAATGGAATATAAGTTCACAAAGTATTTTCATCCAATCCCTGATAGTTATTCATTTGCTTGCCTTTTAGATCCTTTTTCACGAAAAGAAAAATTTGAATTGCTAGTTGAATGCTTTTATAAATCTGTACGGTTTCCTACAGATATACCACCGACCGAACCAATTGACCCTCAAGGGTATATTAACGATACATATGATAGTTTGTATAATATCTATGATAAGTATGCTGCAAGATATAAATCAAATACATCTACAAATGTAAGCAGTAGTAACAATAGGGGTAGAGGGAGAAATACTAACTATGTTCAATTGGCAATGTTACGAAACAATGTTACAAAAACCCCTCAATCTGATAATGAGTTGTATAGATATTGGACCACTAGGTTTGATTTTACGAATTATCAACACCAAGGTATTGAAGATATCATACGATGGTGGGGTACCAAAACTGAAGAGTTTCCTATTCTTTGCAGGATTGTTAAAGAGATTTATGCTATACCTATGTCTACAGTTGCAAGTGAGTGTGCTTTCAGCCAAGCGAGGTTGCAATACACGACTAAGAGAACAAGATTGACGGGCAAAGCACTTGGAGTGCTTGTGGCAGTTAAGGATTGGACAGCGGCGGATAAAAGGATGCAAGACATAGAGTTCAGAGACGAAGTGAACGTAGACGACATCTTCGAAGATTATCCGGATGATTACGAAGATATACTTGAACAAGAAATTGCGGAAGAAAACGAAAATGACGACGAAGATTTTACTTATGAAGAAGACGAAGATGGAGATGAATGATGTTTGTAATAGTTTTTTGCTATTTTGTATTGTAATTTGAAAACATTTGTACAACTCCTGGCCCGCACGAGTATAAACTGTGAACGGCTAAATTATCCAAAAATGACTTTACCTTTTATTATAACAAAAACACATGTATTATGAAATACTTATAACTTCATAAGATCTAATTTTGGTTTAAAAAATAATAACAAACACTTGTAAAATTTAAAACCAAATCACAATAGTAATCAAAATGTAATATTAAAATTATAACCGTAGAATTTGTAATATTTTAACATGATAAGATATAGTTTTGGTTTGTATTAGATCTAAAAACATAATAATAATATTCAAAATGTGATAATAACATAAGTAATATTTAAAATTTTGGACTATATAATAATTACAACACTAAAAAACTTAATAACCAAAACGAATTAATATTAACAAAAATGTAATAATAATTCTATAATAATATGCAATATCTCAATATTTTTTAAATATAACATTCTGGTTATAAAATAAATAAAATCAGCATAATATTTACCAATAAACCACCGGTTTTTTACAAATAAACCGTGGTTTCGCGGTCCTGCCGGGTTGCGGTCCTGGCGGGTTGCGGTCCTGCCAGGTTGCAGTCCTAATGGGCCAGTTTCGCAGGTAGACCGCCAGTTCTTAAGCAGGTTGTCAGCTTTGAACCATGGTTCCTGAACCATTAGACACCTCTATCCTTAGGAAATGAAAGGAAAAAAACATAGGTAAGTGCCAAAAGTATGCACACTATTTCAAATCTAAATGTCCTAAAGAATGGGTAAGAAATATAATTAATGTTAAATTGGTATATCAATGTTAATAAAGGTTGTGTTTGTAGAGTTGTCCTAAATATCATTAAATCATGACATAATTATGTGAAATAGAATGCTGGATTGGTATTATGGGATAATGACGACAAATCACAAGAACCATTGAAAAAAGAATTCACTTTAAAATAGGAGTTTCTCTTAATTACAATTTCTTTTTAGGGAAGAAGGAATAAAATGTGAGATATTTCATTGAATTCGTAGTTTTTATGTCTAGCTATCTCTCAAGAGATGCATTTTGAACACCAAAACTCTGACTCCAATTAAATACTGAATCATAAGACCATGTTACTTTAAATTGGTAACTATAGTTAGATCAATCATCAAAGAAGTTTTGGCTTCTCTTATACTTAAAATGAGAGAGGGACAAAGAAATACTTCTGCTATCTGACTTTCTCTTTAATAGTTTCCTGGAGCTAGTGGAGTTTTTTAATTGGGCCAATAACATCTGTGAAGTAGTTTTTTTAGGTGTAGTTGGAGCTAGAGTGCAGGAGTCATTCTGTTCACAAGGCTCACATTTGCAGCGTTTAGCTAGAGCAAGAGTTTTTCAGTAAGTGTTTATATGTGGATTTCTTTATATGGCTGCTAATGTCTAGATAGCTTATATTGTACTCTTTCCGTCCCAAAATGTTTGTCGTTTTAGGAAATATTTTTTGTCCCATAATATATGTCGTTTTCGTTTATCGATGCAAATTTAAATATTATTTATAATCAACTACCAATTAAATCTCTTCTCTTTCTTATTTTTTTATGAAAAATAGAAGCAATTATTACGTTCCTTAAAATCTGTGCATAACCTTAAAACGAAAAATATTTTGGGACGGAAGGAGTAGTAGTATCATTTTTGTATCGATAGTTAATGTATTGTAAAAATCCAGGGCCAACTAAGCAAATTGAACCTTTGGCAGCTTAGTAACAACCGTTGGATGATAAAAATACACTCAAAAAGACCCATCAAGAACTTATATTCTTAGTTTATTTTGAGACTACACGCAGTAATGATATTTTTCAACCAAATATGTGCATCAACCCTTGCAACAGTACATATTTGGTTAATATGGAAGCTCAATGATGAAATGGGGTTCAAAAGATGAATTTCGCTTCATCTTTTCTTAGACCAACTGCAGTCATGTCACATGACTCATGTGGCATGCTGGAGGTCTACTTTCTTTTTGTTTTTTTTTTAAAACGTTTTTAGCAAAATTGGTTGGTCAAAAAAAATATACCACTATTTTTTATTTTTCGGTATCTATAAATAAAGATTTGGTTTGTTTGATTTGGATCCCGATTGTTTTTTAGTTTTTTTTTATTTAGTATTTTCAAAACAATTTTCAGAATCTTTTAATAAGTTTACAAATATAAAAATTATTCCATGATTTATAACTTTTTGAGATCTATAAATAGAGACTTGGTTTGTTTGATTTGGACACTGAAATTTTTTGAATTGTTTTTATTAAGTTTTTTAAACAATTTTTAGAATATTTTAGTAAGTAAAAACAAATATCATAATTTATAATATTTTGAGATGTATAAATAGAGACTTGGTTTCTTTGATTCAGACACCGAAATGTTTTAAGTTTTTTTATCTAAGTATTTCCAAAACAATTTTCGGATAATATTTTACTATATATTATGTATTATATTATTAATTATTTTAATTTTATAATGTATATATATATAAACAAAATATATTACGTTAATTTATGAAAATTATTTATTTTAATATATAGAATTTTAATGTATATATATATATATATATTAAATAATAAGAAAGATAAATGAAAATATATGGTAGGATATTATACGGTAGAATGATATAGAAGATAGAGAAATATGGTGGGGGTATAGTGAAAGATGAAATATGCTGTACTGCGTGGAGTAAGAATTTTTGCAGAATTATTTGGGAATTATGCTGATGTGGTGCGCTTTTCGGAGATGAAATATCCTCACTGAAAATCACATCCTATTATCTTACTTTCGAAGCAACACCTTCTTCGCTTACTACAAAACCTATATATTGCTAGCTTGTTTTAGAAGCTCTACCTTGTTAGCTTCTTTTGAAAGCTTAGCTTCCTATAAATAGTGGAGTCACCCACCATTGTACTCACTACCAAATATCAACAAGAAATTAAGAGAGAAAATTAGAGTGAAGATTTAAGGATAATATAGCTCTCTTGAATGTCAGAAAAAATATTTCTCTTGTAGTGTGAGTTGAAAGAGTGGCCTGTAATATTTTTTCATTTTCCATCTTTGTAAAATTTGTTTGTTTGCTTAAGTGAGTGTTGTTTCATACTATTTTCCACCAACAAAGTGGTTTTTAGAACCACAAGCTCAATCCAAAATTTTGTTTCCAAATCTTCAACATATTGAAACATATGGCAAACATTGTATCATCTTTTCAAATTCTAACACTAAACAACAAAATTTAAGACAATTGGAGTATCAAGATGCAGCCTCTCCTCGGAGAACATGATGTGTGGGATGCCGTAGAAAAAGGTTTCAACAAACCCAAAGATGAAACTTTCCTTACTCAAGAGAAGAAAATAAATTTGAAGGATTCAAGAAAGAGAGACAAAATATATATCTTTCTTATTTATAAAGAATTAGATGATGATGGTTTCGAAAAGATTTCAAGCGCATTTTCCACCAAGCAAGCATGAGATAAATTATAAATCTTCTACAAATTAGTCGAAAATGTAAATAGGTACATCTCCAAACGTTAAGAGGTGAATTCAAATCATTACACAAGAAATCATTTGAGTCTATCTGGGAATATTTCTCAAGAGTAGCAACTATTTCTAATCAAATAAAAATAACTGGTGAGAAGTTAGAAGATGTGAGAGTAATAGAGAAAATACTTTGTTCGTTGGATGCTACACATCCTCGTGACAATTGAAGAAACTAAAGACTTGGAGTAAATAATAATTGAAGAATTCCAAAGATCATTACAAGGCTATGAAAAAAAGCACAAGAAGGAGTAAGAGATCACTGAACAACTCTTCAAAGTAAAACTCAAGGACATGCATGCAAGTTAAGGGGACGATAGAAACCAACATGGTTTAGGGAGAGGTAGAGGCCACAAACGAAGTGGTAAACATGCTCTCGGACGTGGTTGGAATCATAACAATAATAATTCCAACTACAACAACGAAAAACTAGAAAGCTCAACACGAGGTCGTAGAAGAAGAAATCTGAACTATAGGTATGATAAATCTCAAATCCAATGATATAAATGTCAAAGGTTTGGACATTATGCTGCACAATGCAAAGGTCCCAACAATAGAGTTGATGAGATGGCCAACTATGTGGAGGAAAATACGGAAGAAAATGATATGTTGCTACTCACATACAAAACACTAGTGAAAGAAATCATATAAGTGGGAAAAGAAGCATGTTCGTAGAGCTTAACAAAGCATGTTCGTAGAGCTTAACGAAGCATGTTCGTAGAGCTTAATGAAGTAGTAAGTGGAAATGTATCTTTTAGAGATGATACCAAAAGATCGGTGAAAGGAAAAGATAACATTCTTATTCGTGCAAAAGATGGTAGTCACCAAGAATTTCAATTGTATATTACGTACCTAGCATGAAAAATAACATCTCGAGCTTGGAAAAACTGCTAAAATGGATATGATATTCACATGAAAAATTATATACTTTTTATGAAGATGATAAATGAGATTTAATTACTACAAAACGGTGTGGTAGAATGGAAGAATAGAACAATCCTTGATATGGCACGAAACATGCTCAAAAGCAAGAAACTTCCTAAGGATTTTTGGGCAGAAGTAGTGGTATGTGGGACCTACTTGTCTAACCAATCTCCAACAAGAATTGTTTGGGGAGAGACACCACAAGAAACATGTACTGAAAGAAACCCCAAAATTTTCTACCTGAGAGTATTTGGAAGCGTAGTTCATGTCCAAAATGGATGATAAAATCAAGAGTTTTATCTTCACCAGTTGCGACTCAAGTTCCAAAGGCTACATGTTGTATAACCCAAACAATAAGAAGGTTGTGATAAGCCGAGACGTGATAATTGATGAAGAAGGTGAATGGGAGTTTGGGTCTAATATAAATGAGTTCATATTTTCCCTTAAATTGAAGAAGATTGGAAAACACCAAATGAGCAATAAAAAAAGGTTGCAACCCCACATGTTTCACAAACATCAACTAAACATTGTGACTCACCATCTTCATCATTGTCAAATGGTAGCCAAAGTGAGATTTATGTGGAACATACAAGAAGACTTATTGATCTCTGTGAGGTAACTGAACCTATGGATAACCTTACACTATTTTTTATCTTTACTGATTTCGAACCACTGGCATTTCAAAAACCTACACAAGAGAAGAAATGGAGAGACATAATGGACGAATAAATTAGAGTTATCGAGAATAATGACACATTTGAACTCATCTCACTTCCCAAAGGGTACAAGAAAATAGGTGTGACATGGTTATATAGAACATATAGAAATTATAAAGGAGAGATTGAAAAACACAAAGCGAGACTTGTTACAAAAGGCTACAGTCAAAAGACTGTTATTGAATATGTAAAGGTATTCGCCCCAGTTGTTGGATTAGAAGCTATTAGACTTATAATTTATTTGGTAGCTTATAAGAAGTTGAAGATACAATAAATGTATGTAAAGTCAGAACTTGTAAATGGTGTTGTTGAAGAAGATGCCTACATTCAACAACGATTAGGCTATGAAGTCAAAGGTCACGAAGACAAGGGGTTGAAGATAAAGAAGGCCATTTATCGGCTAAAACAAGCACCAAGAACATATAAGAATAGAATCGATAAGTACTTCCTAGAGAATGGCTTCAACAAATGTTCATATGAGTACTCTATATATACCAAGATAAAATATGAAGATAATGTGATTGTGTGTCTCTACGTGGATGATTTGATCTTCACCATGTTTAATAAATTCATAGAAGTGATGATGAATGAATTCGAGATGACAAGCATCAGGCTCATGGTATACTATCTTGGCATTTAATTTAAGCATAAAAGATATAATTTTTATCTCACAAGAAAATTATTCAAAATATATCCTTAAAAAGTTTAATGGAGAACTGTAGGCGGATAAACACACCCATGAAGTTTGGAGTTAAAATATCTAAACATTAAAAAGGCGAAAGTATAGATCTAATATTATTCAAAAGTTTGGTGAGAAGTCTACATGCATGAGAGAATATATTCTTCATGTAGTTGGATTGGTTATTCGCTACATGTAATCTCCAACGACAACTCATTTCAAGACTGCAAAGAGAATCCTTCGTTATCTGAAAATTACAATTGAGTTTGGCTTAAGCTATTCATTTTTTAATGATTATAATTTTGTTGGGTATAATGATTGTAATTGGAGTGGAGACATAGATAATCGAAAGAGTACTACTGGATTTGTATTTTTCATGGGAAATATTACGTCAATATGGATGTCAAAGAAACAACCGATTGTCACACTGGTGAGGTTGAATATGTTGTTGATACTACAAGTTTTAGTCACACAATTTGGCTTAAAAATTTAGTGAAGCATATAGACTTAACATAAAATGAGACAACTAAGATGTATGTTGATAATAAGTTATCCATCGCCTTAGCCAAGAATCTAATATTTTATTATCAAAGCAAGCATATTGATGTTCGCTACCACTACATATATGAGTGTATTTCAAGAAAGGATGTGCAAGTTGAATAAGTGAAGACGCAAGATCGAGGTGCCGATATTGTCACCAAACCACTGAAAAAGCAAAGACTTCAAAACATAAAAAACTGTAGTAGTTTCCACTTGCTTGAACTTGAGTTCTTCAAGAATTCTTCTTAACGAGACAATTTGACAAGCACAAGTTGTAGCAGCAATAAATTCAGCTTATGTAGTTGATAATGTGACAATTTTTTTGCTTCTTAGAAGACCATGAAATAGCCCCAGTGCCCATAATAAAAACATAACTTGAAGTGCTTCTTCTATCATTTTGATCTCCTCCATAATCAACGTCAGTAAACCCAAACAGTTTGTAATTTTTCATCCTTCTCGTAAAACAACCCAAATCTCTAGTTTCTTGCAAATAACGAAGGATTCTCTTGGCAGCTGAAAAATTCATTTATGTTGGATTCTCCATATATCTACATATTAAACTCACAAAATACATTATATTTGGTATTGTTGTAGTTAAATATATCAAACTTCCAACAATTTTCGTGTAAAGTGTGTTCTCCACCTTATTTCCTCCATTATCTTTGTTTAGCTTCAAGCCAAACTTAGTTCGAGTACTTACAGGATTGCAACCCTTCATTTGAAACTTATCCAAAACATCTTGCACATACTTCTTTTGAGATATGAAAATCCCATTAACTCATTGTACTACTTCTATGTTGTTAACGGAAATAATAAAAGATATTGACTACATAGTTTATTGTAGTCAATAGTGAACGATAATTTATTGTCTACATTATTACGTTAGACTAGACATTATTATAGTAGAATAGAATATTAGTACGATATATTCACAGCATATATATATATATATATATATATATGGATTTAGTTTGTACATAATCGATATGCCAAAATAAAAATATATTTCTCACTTTTATATGGTATGAGAGTTGTTAGGGATTTACGACAATGAGTTCAATTTTATGGATAATTGTGCTATTGATTCCATTAATTGGTAATCAGTTCTTAATTTTATCCGATGAAAGAAAATAGATTTGGTCATAGCCTTTACTATAGTAATCAAGATAGGTTCAATTGTTATGGAAGATGTGGTTTTTAAAATCTCAGCCATATAAAGTGTTTCTATTGTCATGAATTCCGTCACCCGGAATGGAACTGTCCACAACAACAACACCAAACACAACAGTCACAAAAAACAAAACAACCACAACAAACAAAAATATCACAACAGTTTACTAAGAAATATTTCAAAGCACCGGTTCTGCTTTCTGCTGAATAATATGCTCAGTTTTCAAAGTACCGGGAATCGCTAAAACCTTTTAATCTTACAAATAATGCAGCTTCTGGATCAGGTAATTCAAAATGTTTTCTTTCTTTGTTATCAGATTGGGTCATTGATACTGCTGCCACAGAACACATGACGAGTAATTCAAAGCTTATTTAAACTTTTACAAACACACATCATTCAGATGTGACATTGGCATATGGGTCATCATCTAATGTTTTAGGATCTGGAACTGTTCATTTAAACGAAAATATTTCTTTGACTTCCGTTTTAAATCTTCCTCATTTTTAATTTAACCTAATTTCTGTTAGAAAAATCACTAAAGATTTAAATTATATCGTTATATTTTCTTCTGATTATTGTTTATTTCAGGATCTACGACGAAAAGATTCATTGCTAAAGGGCATAAGTTTGGAGGTCTCTACTATCACAATAAACATATTAATAATTCCATTGTGTGTTCTAGTGTCCAATCTCCATTAGAAGCTCATTGTCATATGGGTCATTCATATTTATCCTCTTTTAAATAAATGTATCCCCAATATAAACAGCTAATCTTATTGGAATATGAGTCGTGTCAATTTACTAAACATAATTGTCTCGCGTCAATAAACGGGTTGAGTCTCATATCTAAAGTAGCTTTTAAGTCTTTGTTAGTTTTACCGATGACCATTCTCAATTTACATGGATTTATTAAAAATCGTTCCGAATTATTTTCTATATATTGCAAATTTTATGCATAAATAAATACTAAGTTTAATTTTCTGGTTCATATTTTAAGAATTGATAATGGTAAAGAATATTGTTCAACTTCATTTCAATCCTTTATGGAACAGCATGGAATTTTGTATCAAACCTCTTGTGTAGACACACCTTCTCAAAATCGTGTCGTTGAAAGAAAAAATAGACATCTTCTAGAAGTTGCTCGTGCACTTCATTTTCAAATGAAAGTGCTAAAAACATTTTAGGCATATGCTATTTCCACTGCTTGTTATGTAATAAATTGAATGTCGTATTCAATTCTTCATAATAAGATTCCATATTCAGTGCATTTTTCCTCCAAAACCTTTATTTCATATTGAACCCCGCATATTTGGTTGTACTTGTTTTGTTAGGGATGTTAGTCCTAATCATACAAAATTAGATCCCAAATCTCAAAAATGTATTTTTCTTAGATATTCTATAGTTCATAAAGGGTACAAATTTCTTTTTCCTCTCCTAAATGGTATGTTGTGTCTAGAGATGTTACATTATTATAACATGTTTCATTTTTTTTCCAATTGGGCGTAGCATTTAACCTTCACAGAGATAAAGAGGTAGATGACCTCCTTATTTATTCCATTGTTCAGTCCCTAGTATTATTAAATCTAATTATGCTACTCAATCTGCTGAACTTCCTTCACCATCTCGACCTCCCATTACACATGTTTATTCTCGACGTCTAAAACCTCCTCCGACATGCCCATTGCCGATTCTTTCATCTTCGGATCATGTTACAAACGATAGTGAGTCTGCTATTGACCTTCATATTTCTCATCGAAAAGGTAAAAGACAATGTACTTACCCAATTTTATCTTTTGCAAAATATGATCATTTTCAACTTGTACGAAAGCTTTTATGGCAACTCTTCAAAAATTGTTCGTGAAGTTTTATGTCATTTTGGTTAGAAAGCTGTAATGTTTGAAAAGATAAAAGTATTTAAAGATACTGGTACTTGGAAGTTGGTTAATTTAGCTGCCGGAAAGAAAGCTATTGGTTGTAGATGGGTGTTTAGTATCGAAGTGAATCAGAATGGGATGATAGCTCGGCTTAAAGAAAAACTGGTAGCAAAAGGATATGCTCAAATTTATGGTGTTGACTACTTAGAGACATTTTCTCCGGGAGCTAAGTTTACCTCTATTAGTTTATTTATTTCTTTGGTAGTTTCAAATGATTGTCCATTGC
Organism: Limnanthes douglasii subsp. nivea; assembly: GCA_036936605.1. Lineage (NCBI taxonomy): Eukaryota > Viridiplantae > Streptophyta > Magnoliopsida > Brassicales > Limnanthaceae > Limnanthes > Limnanthes douglasii. The sequence continues at coordinate 27,241,442 of JAUPFV010000004.1, read as the reverse complement.
ATCAGTTAGACATAAACAATGCATTCTTACATGGATATCTCCAATTAAAAGTGTATATGGAGCAACGACTTGGGTTTGTTGCTCACGGAGCGAGAGGAAAGGTATATCGTTTGTACAAGTCCTTATATGGTTTGAAACAAAGTCCACGTGCTTGGTTTGGAAACTTTAATGAGGCACTCAATGAATTTGGGTTAAAGAAGAGTAGTTGTGATCATTATGTATCTTACAAAAGTTATACAAATGGTAATATACTCGTGGTTATGTATATTGATGACATCATCATTACTGGGAGTGACAATGAAGGATATTCTTTACTTAAAACATTTATACATTCAAAATTTCAAATAAAAGATTTAGGACCATTGAAGTTCTTTTTGGAAATGGAAATAACAAGAAACAAGAAAGGTATTCTTCTATCGCAGAGAAAATATATTTTAGATTTATTGATGGAAACAAGAAAGTTAGGAGCAAAACCATGTAATACACTGATGGTTCCTAATTTGCAGCTACTAAAATATGATAGGGAATTATTTGGTGATCTAGAAAAATATCATCGATTGGTAGGGAAACTTAATTATCTTATAGTAACTCGACCAGACATTGTGTATCCAGTTAGTATTGTGAGTCAATATTTGTTATCACCAACAGTTAATCAGTAGGTGACACTAGAACATATATTGTGTTATTGCAGTAAAGGTCATACTAATATATAGTTTTTTACGGATGTAGATTCGGTTGGATTTAAAGCTAATTTAGTATCTTGGAAGAGTAAGAAATAAAATATTGTTTCAAGATCAACGAAGGTTCCCTACCAACTAATTATCTTCGAGTCCTTCTTCTCTCGAGTCAATTTTATCTTAACGACTATCGACCCTTACTTGACAAAATTATGACATGTATTGCCTCATGGACTACCAAACACCTCTGTTATACGGATAGGCTTCAGCTCATTAAATTGGTTCCTTTCGTAGGGGAAGGTTTATTGGTCTTTAATCTTAATTCTCCCCGGAAGATTCCTTAAAGAACTCTCCAAGTCTCTCAGTCATTTCCTCTGGTGAAGCCGTGAGCTAAAGATTACAAATGCTAAAATGGCATAGTCTTCTGTAACCTGTATTTGAAGGCGGTCTTGGGATTCTAGACCTAAAAACCTAGAATCAGACGGTCGTCCTCAAACATTTGTGGTGCATTGTTAGTAAACTCAAGAAGTTAATCTGGTGGACCGGTCTTACCACATTCACTTTACTTTTTTTACTTGTTGGCCAAGCTTAAGTCGATCATTTCGGTCTTGGTTTTGTTTTGTTTTGCTTGGTAGTACATGTTTAATAAAGAATTGGTTAGCTCTTTCGACTTATATCTCTTAAGATCTTAAGAATGAGTCAAATAATTCCTTGACAGTGTATCGTGTTCGCGGGTCCAGTATTGTTTCATTGGCAGTGCACTTTTTCTGCTTAAGTATAACGTGTGCATAATATTTTATAATCTTTTTGTATATGATCCAATTAGGTCTATTATCCAGTAAATGTATTTATTCTATTTAAATAGATTATTATGACTACACAAAAGGGAATCTGAAAATCTATAACCCTTTCTATCATAGTGAAACACTTTTATCTAGCGACACCCGTGGACATAAACATTTGTCAAACCACGTTAAATCATGTGTTATTTTCTTTTATGCCTTCTATTGTGTTCCGTGTTTGAGCATTGGTGAAACATTTCATATTAAATCCTAACAATTGGTATCAGAGCTTTGGTTATGAATGTAAATTTTACAATTAGGGTTTACAATAGAGTCTGTATCAAAAAAATACAATATTAAAAGATTCGATGGGGGATCCAACTTTGCATTGTGCAAGATTAAGTTGAAATCACCATTGGTACTGCAAGCGTTGTGAAAGTTTATAAAGAATAAGTTACCAGCAAAGATGAAAGAGGAGGAGAAGTAAGATCTTCAAGAAAGGGCTTTATGCTGGATTTTAATGAGTGTAGAAGAAAATTTTCTTAGCGAGATTCATGGTGAGAAGACGGCTGCCCGCGCATGGAAAAAGCTAGGAGATCTTTACTCAGATAAATTAGTAGTAAATCGATTATACTTGAAGAAACACTTGTACGATTTCATATTGAAAGCATGTATGTCCATAACCGAACACTTAGATAATTTTAAATCAAATATTATGGACTTGGAGAACATCGATATCATTATTGTGGATACGAATCATTCTTTGTTTGTGTTGAGATTGTTACCAGCTCTCTATGAACAAATCTTGGATACCGTAATTTATAGTAAAGATATATTATCTCTAGAATATGTCAAAAAGGCATTGAAATTAAAGAAGTTGAGATAGTTGTCACCAGACAATCAGGAAGAAGGGGAAGGTCTTATGACTAATGGAAGATCTAGAAGCAAAACAGGTTCTTTAAGAAGGAAAAATTGGAGGTCGAAATCAAAAGTGAAGAACTCAAATTGTTCTGAATACGGTGAGCATGGTCATTACAAGAGAGATTGTCTGAAGCTGAATGGTAAGAATAAGAAATCAAAAGGTAAATCCAGCAAACATTGCTGAAGGTGTGAACAATTTTAACAACAGTAAAAATAGTGGTACAAGAGATGTATTGTCCGTGATTTAAAATCTGGGAAAAACTTTTGGGTACTCAATACCGGCTCTAGATATCACATGTGTTAGTTCAAACAATGGTTGGATATTTATTACCCAATACAATAAACTGTCTATTTAAAGAGGAATCATTCGTTCCATGTTGGTGGTATCGATAACGTCATAATCAGAGTGTTTGATGCGGTTGTTATAATCATGATGTGCTGGCATGCTCTTGGGTTGAAGAAAAACCTGATATCTCTTGGGACATTAGACTCTCGGGGTTACAAGTACTGTGTAGGTGATGGTATAATCAAAGTGACAAACGGCTCAATAATGTGTATAAAAACCAGTTTTCAGAAGGGGATTTGCATTCTCTATGGAAGTTTTGTTATGGGTGATGATGTAGTAGCATCATCATGGAATAATAGCCAAAGTCAGCAGGATCAAAATCACTTGTAGCATTGGCATCTCAGTCACATAAGTTAAAAAGGATTAGCTGATTTAGGAAATAGATACTTGTTGAAATGGTATAAAGCTGAATCATTAGGATTTTGTTAGCACTGTGGGTTTGGTAAACAAACTAGAATCAAATTAAGTAAATCGGTTGTAAGAAAGTCTAAAGAGAAAGTGAACTACATACATTCAAATATTTGGGGCCCAAACAATTCCTTCGAAGAAGCGAGCCAGATACTACATGATTTGATTCATGATTATTCAAGGATGGTGTGGGTTTACTTTATGAAAACAAAAGATGCGACATATTCAACCTTTATCAAATGGAAGATGATGATTGAGAAGCAAACATGAAGAAAAATCAAATATCTTAGGAAAGATAATGGGTTAGAATTTTATAGTCGTGAGTTCAACGAGTTTTACAAAGCTGAGGGAATAGTGCATCATTGCACATGTTCTAGAACACCACAACAGAATAGGTTCGAAAAAAGAATGAATAAAACATTTTGTCATAAGACACAAAGCCTTCTGGTTTAGGAAAGTGTTTTGGGGTTGAAGTGATCAATATAGCGTGTTACTTGGTAAATCAGTCTCCATCAACGACTATTAATTGTAAAACTCCTTTTGAGACTTGGTCTAGATCGTCGGCTGATTACAAACAGTTGAGGGTGCTTGGTTGTCCAGTGTATTCTCATGTGAGATATTTTAAACTTGAGTCGAGGGAAAATAGGCGCATATTTCTAGTTAGTCTACTGAACTGAAAGGATATAGGCTATGATTTACCTCTCCAAGTTCTCCAAGTTTTCTCATTAGTAAGTATGTGACTTTTACGAGTTTTCTTTCCTAGAAAGTCCGAAGGAAGTAAGAGAAATGCTTGAATCTGGATTGGTTATGAGGAAATATGTGGATCTTGAAGTAGAATCAGTTCATAGCAGGTTTAATAATTTGAGTGGTTCTAAGGTGGATCCAGAATGAGGGAGTGATGCGCCAACATCGAATCATAGTGACTATGATGCACCTGAACCAGAACAACAACCTTATAACATTGCATGGGGCATAGAAAGAAGAGAAATTAGAGAACCAAAAAGGTATGTGAATTTAGTTGCATATGTTATGTTAGTTGCAGAAGAAATTGAGATGTAACAACCTAGTAACTATAGAGAAGCTATAGCGAGTTCAGAGGCAGATCGGTGGATTGGTGCTATAAGGGAAGAGATTGAATCTCTACATAAAAACAAACGTGGAATCTTGTTGACTTGCTTAAATGATAGAAGTTAGTAGCCATCAAATAAGTGTTCAAGAAATATGAAGGTAATCCAGGGGTTGAGGCATCTCCATTCAAGGCAAGACTGGTCACTAAGGGTTTTACTGAAAGGGAATGGGTCGACTTTGACGAAATGTTTTCTTCAATACTGAAACATAGTTTGATTCGAGTTTTGTTAGCCATGGTAGTTTTGTAGGTGGATCTAGAATCAGGAGGTGAAATGCAGCATCGAATGATATTGACGATGATGCGCCTGAACCAGGACAATAACGTTATAGCATAGCGTTGGGTAGAGAAAGAAGAGAGATTAGATAACCAAAAAGGTATGGGAATCTAATTGCATATGCTCTCAGTTACAGAAGAAGTTGAGATACAGGAACTTAGTAACTTCAGAGGCGGATCGATGAATTGGTGCTATATTGGAAGAGATAGAATCTTTGCATAAGAATCAAACATGGAAGCTTGTTGACTTTCCTAAACGACCAAAGGTAGTAGGCATAAAATGATTGTTAAAAAAATGAAGGTAATCCAGGGGTTGAGGAATCTTGATTCAAGGTAAGATTGGTCGCTAAGGTTTTTACTGAAAAATGAAGGAATATACTTCAATGAAATGTTTTCTCCAGTACTAAAACATAGTTTGATTCGAGTTTTATTAGACATGGTAGTTTGTAAGATTTATAACTTGAGCAGTTAGATGTGAAGATTGTGTTTCTACATGGTGAATTGGAGGACTCGGTCTTCATGAGACAACCATAGAGATTTATCGAACCTAATATGGAGGACAAGATTTATTTGTTGAAAAAATCATTATATGGTTCGAAACAGTCACCTAGGAAATGTTACAAAACAAATTATACATTAATGGTGTCAAAAGGGTTCATGAGTAGTCCATATGATAGTTGTGTGTATCAACAAAATATGTCAGATGATTTTTATGTTTACTTGTTGTTGTATGTGGATGATATGATTATTACTAGTTGTAGTATGTCAAACATTATGCAAATAAAGAAGCAGCTTAGTGTCGAGTTCGAGATGAAGGATCTGGGTAGAGCAAAGCAGATTATTGGTATGAATATTATCATGAACATAAGTGTAGGATCATTACATTGTTTCATCGAAGTTATATTGAGAAAACGCTACAACGATTCAACGTGTTTGATGTTAAGGCAGTTAACATCTCATTTGCTACTCATTTCAAGTTATCTATAGCAGGATCGGCCAAGGAAGATGCTGAGTTGGAACAATTGTCAAAGGTTTCATATTCAAGTGTAGCTGGTATTATCATGTATGGTGTGTTACGCACACGTCCTGATATTTGTTTGTAGCTTATGTCTTTTCTGGTCCATATTCTTTTGGGAATCGCACCATCTACATAAACTGAAGGAGATAAGTTGATAAGATGTACCGCCATCCTCAATGCTTCACCCTAGAAGGACTTTGAGAATCTTGAATGAGAGAGCATTTATACGATATTGTTATAGATAATTATATTCATTCTTTCTACAATACCACAATGTTGCAGGGTCTTGGGTACTGATCTCTCAAGCCTGATACCGTGAACTCTACAGTGTTCTTCATTTGGTCTAATGTATTCATCTCTATTATCAGAGCGGATACATTTCAAACGTTTTCCAGTTTACCCTTCTAGATTAGAATGGAACTTCTTGAATACTTCTAATACCTGATATTTGGTCTTCAAAGGATAAGCTCACACCTTTCTGGAATGATCGTTAATGCATGTGATAAAGTATAATAATCCACCAATATTTTATGTAACCCATAAAACATACATCTGTATGTATTAGATCAAGAATATTATTATTTTTATGTGGATATCCTGCTCGAAATGCACCTTTGTGTTGTTTTCGTGCCAAACAATAAGTGCATTATTTTAAAAGAATATTTGGGAAGTTTGGTATATGATTTTTTTATGAGAATTTGAAGTACCTTCTCACTCATATGGCCAAGTCTAGCATGCCATAGATTTTCCGAGTCTTCATGTTTGATCGCCTTGACTTCTACTTCACTTGATTGTTTTGTTTGCATATAATAGAAACGATGAATTTTTTTACCTCTGGCCACGACCAAATTTCCTATCTTAAGCTTCCCAATTCCATTGGCAAAGATGTTTTCGTATCTCATGTCATCAAGCTGACCAGTAGAGATCAAACTGATACAAATACTTGGAGCATGTTAAACATCTTATAATAACAACTTGCAACCGCTACTAGTTTTTAGTGTTGCATCACCTCGACCAACAATTTATCATTTTGCTTCATTTCCTATCTTGACAAAACCGAACTCACCACTTGTGCAAGTGGTAAAAAGACTTCTATCGGCTGTTACATGGAATGATGCTCCAGAATCAATCATCCATGTATCTTGGCATGGATGGTTGACACGTCCATCGTAAAAAATTAGGTATGTTTCACCATCGTTGGTGATAAGGGAGAATAAAAGATGAGGGCGTTAATTGTAAAGGGGAAAGTTAATTTATAGAAGATTATAAAATATATATCAGAAAAGGACTAGTTTGAAGCAAGCAATAGAAATAAGGTCTAATTATGCAATTATCAAGTTGTTAGACTTGTGGGACCTACTGTTGTACTATAAAAGCATGACCCTTTTCTGAGAGAAAGGGTGATCATAATTTCAATATATTTTCTCTCTCTAAAAGTGTACAACTTCTCTCTCTAAAATTAGTGACTAAGATTTTGTTAATACGCAATACGTCCTCACAACTTTGTTATATTCTTGAAACCCTTTTTAGCTGATAAATGCATATGAAGTCTTTGCCTTGAGATTTTGTATCTGATTTTAAAATATCATGTCCAACTAAAAGTTGGCACACAACTATTATCATGTCCAACTAAAAGCTGGCACACAACTATTATCATGTCCAACTAAAAGCTGGTATACAACTATTATCATGTCCAACTAAAAGCTGGCACACAACTATTATCTTGTCCAACTATAAGTTGACACACAACTATCATTATAATCAACTAAAAATTAGTATAACATGTATTATTATATCCAACAAAAATTTCAAATTCCATATATAACAGTAGGCTACAAGGGGTAAAGCAAAAATTGGTACAATGATCATTGCATAAAGATAACAATCCCTGAAAAACAGTATGAGTCTTACAAAAACTGCCCCGGATTAAGAGGGGTCTTACAAGAGAAGCCCTAGAAAATAACAATGACACGTACAAAAAGAGGGAAAAGACAGAACAGCTACTTAGAACTTTTGGAAGAATCGTTGTCTTCGGAATCCGATGCGTCGCTTTAACTAACAACGATATCAGGTGGGAGATTTTCGGGAGGGACAAGTTTCCAAAAACTACCCAAGTCATAATCAGTGTAGCTTTCATGGATTTTTGTGATCAGCCCTGATCGGATGGTAGCGTCCCTTGCATTCAGCTTATCCACACAACTTGCGGCATATATTTTAACAGTCGTGGTCTTTTCTTTCTCAAGATTGCTGAAGATATGTTTTTTGTCCTTCACTATCCTTTCAAAATCTTTGAGGCAGTCTTTACAACCATTTGTTGACAGTTGATGTGCTTATTTGAGAGCCACAAGGAGTTTTTCTTGAGAATCATTTTTCTTTTTATACAGATCCCTTTCTTCTTGGAAACATTTCTCTAGAAGCACGACATAACTCTCTGAGGAAACCAATTTTTCAAAGATAGCATCAGATTGTTTTTCTAAGATAAAGTGTTGGTTTTTGAGCTCTTCAAATTTGGAAGAGGCAAGTGAAGCCTTAAACTTGTAATGATTCTTTCTATTTTCAAGATGCTTCATTTTCTTCCCCATTATGACCGAGGAGTGAAGTAGCCTTCGAACACTGTGGGAGAATTCATCTCCTTGAGGAACTTCGAATGAGCTGCTAGGAGAACCCATTTAAGCTGAGTTAAAGCTTGAGGTTTTCCCTGACAGAATAATTGTGTCAACAACTTGAGGTGGATGGCTTACGGGAATAAGAAGAAGGGCTAGCTCATGATTAAGGTCATTATTTGAAGGAATATGTGGTAAAGGATTCGGTGGAGAATATTGTGCTTGTCCAGTGTTGTTTTTTTCTTGATCTCTAATGTCTTCGAACACCTCTTGGATAGTATCTAGAATGACATGTCTTTTCTTTGGCTCTTTTTTCCTGACCGGATGGATAGGAGCCTTTGGAGGTGAGGAAGTAGAGGCTTTGGCTGGGATAGTTTCTTTCGAGGAAGGGGTCGCTTTTGTTGAAGTGTTCACCCCTTTTGAATCAAAGTTTTGATCTTTTATGGATACTTCTCCCTCAGAATTTTCATCTAAGTACCTTTTTTCCCGAGAATGTTTTGGGGGATAGATGACTATGTCTTTAGCTTCAAGGTGTTCGAGGACTTCCCATTGAGAATGAGGAGTCATTAATTCTTTCAAAGATAGCCTCTCCAAGGGATTTACTCTCCAGAGTCGACTTTTGGCTAGGTTGGTGTTCATAAAGCAGAGTTGGAATTTGTTTTCCCAAGCTTCTTTGGCCCACTCGTTTAGTTTGGTGAAGATGGTTGTTGCACTCGGGACAAAGCCGGCATAAGGCTTAGAGATGCCAGTCTTGGCTAAAAGAAGTTCGAAGAGTTAAAATCTGAGATAAAATGGTACAAAGAGTTCATATTTGAGATAGTTAAAAATTGTACGTTTGTTAGTTCATACAAAGGAAAGCTTGTGTGGATTTGAAGATGATGATTCAGAACCTGTCTTCCAATGTCCTGAGAAGAAAATAAATTCCTTCTTCCATTTTTTTTCGGCTTCAAGTGGGTCTTTCACTACCTTTTGCCCTCGGCCAAATGTTAGTGAGTAGAACGGGAAAAATGGATTGTTGGCTAAACCAGATAACCCAATAAATTCTACTAAAGAAAACTCGTAACCACAAATTCTTGAACGGATCTAAGAGATACCTTAAACCCCAGTTCATGACCTTTGTATATACAATCACCTCGTCTTCTTTTATAGATAAGGGAGTTAACCCTCCATCGGAAATCTAATGGTAATATATGAAGGGATTCCCCATCGAGCCCTCAACATGGTTTCTTCGGAAGGCAGAAAATATTTGTACTTCATATTATAAAGAATTACCAAATGTTTGTTTTCAATACGTCGAATGTTGTTCCCGGTCAAGTTCTTGAGGGAGTGTGATATCACATTTGGATTTTGGAGCAATTCTTGAAGAAATCTTGATGAGGTTAGGGAAGTCTCCTCGGTTTTTCTCTCACCGGATTTGGAGATTTCTGCTTTGTCTGAGCTTCTTGTTAAGGTCTTTTTGGCTAGGGGCATCTTGTTAAGGACATTAGGGTTGACTGATTGAACTTTTTTGCCAGTTATTGTTACTCTAGATGGGTAAACTGCATCTTCTTGTATAGATCTTCGAGGAGGAATATTCGGGGTGAATCTAGGACTTCCTTGAACAGTTATTAAAGGAGTATCTGGTAAGTCTGACCTAGAGCCCTCGGGTTTTTGTAATATAGGTTGATCATCAATTGGAGTTTGGACATGACTTGGAAGTTCCAAAGGAGAATCTTTTGAACGTTTATGCTCTCTGGAATTTTTCTTTTCCTTATGATGTCTTTTTCTTTTTGAAGAAGAGCTTTTGTGATGTATATCTTTCCCCATAAGTTCGAGGTGGGTATTGAGGGTTTGAGAATGGATGTTAAAGGGAATTATAGCAGAAGAACTTTCTCAGGGGGGCAAGCTCCAAAAAAAGTGGTTACAGGTGGTTCAGTTATAGGACGGACGTAGGTGCCGACGGCTTTTCTCTCCTCGAACCTTTGACTAATAAACAACCACTCTGGCATCCGACGGGTTTTTATGGGCATAAGTAGTATTTTCTCTCTCTAAAGTTTTTGGCAGAGTTTTCTCTCTCTAAGAAGTATGTTTAAGAGATTGAAGTTTCAAGGAGTTTTTATAGTGGATAAATGGGTTTATGAAAATCTTAAGGCCCAGCTACATTTCCTTTGTTTGCCTTGCGGCATAATGGGAAAAGTAGGTGTACAAATTCTTTTTTGGGGTGTGTAAAAGATTGTCTAAATGATATTTGTCATGAAAGAATGCGTGATAGAATTAGAAATAATTTGTGATGTGACATGTTTTTTGGGGAATTATGAAAGATTGTATGGAAGATGTGGAATTGCCAGAGTTTTATGTGACGTCAGCACAAAAGAAAAAGCGGGAAAACGGTTAGAATGGGTTGAAGATTTTTTCAGAGATACGAAAGGTCATGTTTGAAAATTCGATGCACTTACTTTAAATATGGTCTTTGAAAAACCTTTTGTTTAACTATTCTATAGTCTTTGGAAATTTTCTTTCCAAAGGCTAGGGGGCTAGATATATATGAAAAGCTGTATTGAAAATTTCAAGGAGACTAAAACGATTTGAGTGGCAATTAGCGTGAAAATTTCGAGGACACTAAAGAAATTTGAGTGGTGATCATCATGAAAATTTTGAGGAGGCTAAAGCAATTTGAAGAATATCTAACAGTCCTTGCCAAAAACATTTTCACAAGGACTGGGGGGCTACTGATAAGGGATAATAAAATATGAGGGGGTTAATTCTAAAGAAGAAAGTTAATTTATGGAAGATTGTAAAATATATATTAGAAAAGGACTAGTTTGAAGCAAGCAATAGAAATAAGGTCTAATTATGCAATTATCAAGTTATTAGACTTGTAGGACATACTGTTGTACTATAAAAGCACCACCCTATTCTGGGGAAAAGGGTGATCATAATTCAAATATATTTTCTCTCTCTAAAAGTGTAGAACTTGTCTCTCTAAAATTAGTGACTAAAACTAGTATAATAAATCTTCCATCGTGGTTTTCCAAATAGAATATTTTGTTTCTGTGTGTACGATCATGGAAGTACCATCGATGTTCGTACGTCCCTCTATTTTTATATGACAAAAAAGGATATAGAACTGCAACCAATGCTCTGATACCAGTTGTTGGGAAAGATAATCCCACGAATGCGGAAATATGATCAAATGAGAAGAAATGATTTAATGTGGTTCGGCTAATTTGCCTACGTCCACGCGAGAAAAACAAGTATCATTATAGCTCAAAAATATTATAAAAGTTGGAGTCTCACTCAATACATCCAAGAGTTATACATTTACTTTTCCCACCTTAAATATTATGCCCCAAAGAGAATAGTAATCTCACAGAACACTCTAACTAATTCGACTAAGAACTCTCGTTAGTCACGGGAGTTAGTCATTTGTTTCAAAAGTACCACTCAAGTTATATTTGTATCAAAAACTTTACTTTTGTTGCTTTTATTTGATTTATAGTAACTAGTGGTGACCAAAAATGTATAAACAAAAACCAACAATAGTGACCACTGGTGGAATAAAGTGATTGGTTTAATAGACAAATTAGATAAGTGACAGTTTTGAAACAAGTGACCAACTTCAGTGAGTAAGCATGACTTTTTGCTAACATATTCTCTCACAAAAAGCTCACACCTTTCTCCCAAACACTATCTATATTTCTAACTCACTCAAAGTGTTTCTCTCTAAAATGTGTCACACACATATTACATAAATGTTACAGTATAAACTATTTTTATTTAATTTTTTTTAATTTATAGCAAACTAAAGTTTCCAAAATAAGCCAGTGTGTAACTTGCAAGACACACACTAGCATTAAGTGAAAGGATATTGTTTGTAAGTTACCTGTAATTCATGCTTAATGGTTTCTTGTAAGAAACCAAAAAGGAGGGCACAAACTAATAAATGAGAGATAGAATGTGAGCATGCCCTATAAAAAGAACCATCTTTGTTATTCTTTTAGCGATATATACACTGCAATAAATTGGTTCGATCACCAAATAATCATCCGTAATGGCAGGTAGTAATTTTATTCTTTCTTTAGTTATTATATTTTTCCATCGAGTATAATTTGTCCGACTTAGTATTATATTTTCCATTTTGGGTTTGAAAATTCACATGGTTTTTTTGGTCGACTTCAAAAAACCTCGTACTAGTAAAGATATGTTTTTACTTATATATTATTAATCTTTTTTATGTTTTAACCAATGTTAGACTAGTATAAGATATGTTTTTATCTATATATCATTGATCTTATGTTTTAACCAATGTTAGACGTAGGACTTTGATCGTGTCTAACAAAATCTAGTTTATTTGGTCAAGATAATTTAGTTTTATAAATTGGTCAAGTTTGATACAGTATACACAGCCGTTTTATCAAGACGAGAGCTTGTAGCCGTTAAAAGAATATATTCAAGTCTGATTTTAAGAAATACAGGACTAAAGTTATCTTTGTTACTAAAAACCCTAACCCTAGCTCAACGCCCTAACCAGGTTTAATCCCTTGTAAATAAAGTCATATGATAATAGAAAATATAACACTAAAATTTGTAACTTTTTTCTATCATATTTGAACATTTTTTCTAATGGTGATTGTGGAAGTAGACATTATTGTCGAGCCACACTAAAATTATTTATAATATTATTTTTTATCTTTTTATTCTTTTTTGTGTATGAGCCACTTTGTGATAGATTTTGCATCATGATTTCTAACAAATTGGTATTATAGTGTAGGTTGTTACAATTAAAGGTTAAAAGTGAAAGATTTAACGGGGCATCTAGTTTTGCATTGAAGAAGATAAATTTAAAATATTCATTGCTACTGCAACTTACTAGTAAAAATGAAAGAAGATGAGAAAGATGATCTTCAGGAAATGGCTCTATGTTCGATTTTAATATGTGTAAAGGAAAACGTTCTTCGCATGACTACAAATAAGAGGATTATTACATGTGCATGGAAGAAGTTGGGATAACTTCAAACTTAAATTCATTATACTTGAAGAAGTGATTTTATGATTTCAAGTTGAGACAATCAATGTCTATAACAGAGCATATTGATAATTTTATGTTGATTATCATGGATCTCGTGAATATTAGTATCACAATCGACGATGAGGAAAAAACCTCGTTTGTTTTGATATATTACCAACTTCCTATGATAATTATATGGATAACATCATGTAACATGCAGATATGTTATCTCAGGAGGATGTCAAAGGGCCCTAAAATCAAAAGAGTTGAGATAGTTGCAGCTAGACAAACAGGTAGAAGGAGAAAATCTTATGCTAGAGGGAGATCTAGCAATAAGGTGAGTTCTTCAAATAAGAAGAATTGAAGGTAAGGATAATGATGATATAGAGGTTTTCCCTATGGTAGGCAGTCATATGTATTGGTCGGAGTGGTTACTGAAGGCGCTTAAATTTTCTTTGGGAATGAGATTCATCGTCGATAGCGAAAATGGAACCAAAGAAATCGAGTTTAGATTTTGGGGAAGCTACTGGCTCAATTAATCGAATAAGTGGTTATATTAAAAAGGTCGTGGTTCATTGTTTTAAAATTTATAATACCCCATCGGTGGTTTTAAAGGTTAGATTATCCCCTGGTATGGGTGAGATTCGGTCAATCCGGCCGGTTTTTTTTTAAATTCTTAAACCAAACCGAAATAATTCAGTTTGTATATTATTAAACGGATTTAGTAATAAAAAATCGTTTTTTGGTCTCGCGGTTTCGGTCGGTTTTTCGGTTTTAATAGTGGTGCGGTTCGGTCGGTTCAGTTCGGTGTGGTTCGAAAGCATACATAGATATATATTGTTTATGCGTCATCCTGAATTTCTAGTAAACTAACATTAGATAAAGATTTAAAAGTCCTTTTATCATGCAAGGAAAATTAATTTTATAACCTAATCATCATCTTGGAACAAAAAACTATTTTAAAACAAAAATTTATATCTAATTTATTGGAGCAAACAAGTTTTCATAGAAGTCATTACCTTTGATCCTAAATGTTTCGAGAAAATTTTGTGGAAATATTCTTCTTATATTCTCAATTCTTATTTTGACAATGATTTAGGGAGGTACCTGATATCTAAACTCACATTGCTTTGAATTTTTCACAGGGAGTTCCAACATTGTTATTGCACTTACTGGGAATAAAATTGATTTAGAAGACCAGAGAACAGTAACAGCTGAAGTAAGTACCCGTTTTTTGTCTTCTTAATACTGTATAAAATGTCTTCAGGTAATGACATCCTTATTTACTAGATGTCAAACTCCATTGTTCTTAAAGAGGAAGGTTTAACTACTTTAATAAACTTGTCATCACGCTAGTGTTAAAGTTCAGAAGAGGATAAGCATGTTTACATAACATCTATTTTCACCTTTTTTCGCCACAACAGGTGTTTTCAAGTAAAATTAAAGTGAATGAAAGAAAATTGAGAATATAGCCATCTTTTTTTCAACCGAATATAGCTCCACGGTTTTTAATATTGAATCAGTTTGTTTATAAATTATTTTGCAGGAAGCACGCATCTAAAGGCTCTGGTTGGCATCGAGATGAGAGAGAAAACGAAAAAAAGAAAGCGGAACATTCTCCGGACTGTTTGAGTGCTCTACTTAGGCCCCTGTCCGGTTTCTACAGTGAGTGGCAAATATTTCCGGACTCATCAGTAGCCCTTTTTTTAGGTTTTGTCGAAGGCCTTTGGTAAGACCTAAAAAATCTTTCTTAGGCACGAGCAACATTCTTTGGACTATTTGAGTGCTCTACTTAGGATTTATCCGGACTGAAAACTTCTCAGAAGTTGAAAATTTCTGCTATGGATCGTGGGACACACGTCATCTTTTGATTTGTCTCACCAGCCGTTTTTCTCCTAGGACGACGCTCCCACTAATCCTAAAAAGTAACCTCTTCATTTAATACCCATGATGTCAGCGCCGCCTTCAATCATAACTTTTGTCTTTTCGTATTCTCTTAGGTTTTTGGCAGAAGTTCATCTTCAGAGGCTGATCGAGGTTCATCTTCTGCCAGAAGTTCCAAACCCAAGAGGTTATTTCAACAAGTCTTTCACCCATTATATCAGGCTCCTCGGTTCACGAGTCATAGCCCATTGTTGAACGGGAAAAAGTCGTATCATGTACAAGGAAACCCTCTCCCTTTATAGCCATGGGGTCAGATGCTGAAAAATCCCTAGAAAAGGTTACACTTCGCCAAATAGGCCGCTTAGTGAAGGGCCAAGCTATCGTTTCACAGTCTAAGTCCCCGAAATTAGGGCCTTCTAAGTCCGGGGCCAAGGACAAAGTTACAGAATCAAGGGCATCTATCAGAGACCTAAAAGATAAATCCCCCGGTCCGGAGGGCACTGGAACTAGCTCTCGAAATGATCCCTCTGGACACGAGCCCCAACCGGACACTAGACCCTTAGGTGAGGGTGATGCTCAACAGTCCAGATGACTTACAGAGCCCGCCACCAGCACTCCCCCACCAGCAAACAACTGAAAAACCTTCCACGGTGATGGAAGAGGTGATGGAGGACAGCATAGAGGAAGCCCCATCCGGACCTGCCAGATTCATTGGAAGGCAAAATGGGACCCTGCTTCCATAAGGTGAGCGTAAAGTATCTGCTGGCTATGCAGAACATTAACTATGTCTACACTCACACAGCTGAGTTACGCCAGATCCGGACGAAGTGGAAGATCCTTGAGTCTGTTAAGGTGAGGATACCGGTCACTCCGGAGACACCAATGGACTGCAAGCTGAGTGAGATAGTTATCTACACAGATCTGTTCAACTAGGGGCTCAGATTTCCCCTGGACCCAGAGATTGTCAGATACATTCATCTGATAAAGCTCTGTCCAAGCCAGTTGAGTCCCAATGTTTGGTACACCCTCATGGCCTGTATTATGGCCTCTAGGCTCTCCGGAATACCACTTTCGATAGAGAAATTTGGTGTTGTGGCTAGCCCTTGTAAAAACCACGTCATCCCTTTCTACCACTATAATATGGGAGATATTTTTAAAGTGGTGGATGATCTGCTTTAGTCAGAGAAGAATTGGAAGACCCAATTCTTGTTTATTAGTGGGGCTTGAGAAAATTGAAGGAAGATCAAAGCTGGTGTCAACCCTAGCATGCTCACCACCAGATGGAAAAGTTCAGGTAAATATTCAATCATGCTTGTCTTTCTTTCCTTAAAAAAACTTTGTTACTAAATTGCTCTTCTTTTTCTTTGGGTACTGCTGTCGAAGGAGTTCTCCGACTACTTAGAGGAGGGGCCGACAACTTGTGCCAAGCTGAATGCTTGAGCTTCTGAAAAAATAGGGAAATCGATTCCACAATTGCTTTACCGCCGGCAATTTGGTGAGGTCCCATCTCTGGAACACAACTGGCCGGAGAGACCTTTCTTGGAAGGAATTTACCACTCTACCTCCTCCGGGTGTTATCCTCCAGAGGACAGAGGATAAATATGGTAAGCTGGCCTTGCCTGCCAGAGGAAAAGCCCCAAGTAAGATGAAGGGCAACAAGGGTAAGAAGAAACAAGATGCAACTGAGGTTGCTCAAGATGATGTTGAAGAGATTTCCCCAACAGATAAGGAAGTGCAGGCCCAAGGGGGAATCGATGCCACTCTACTTCGAGTGGTTGAAGATGGGAGTATCAGAGAGGTAGGTGGACCTCCAAATCCTTCAAAGGCACCCAAAAAGGATTGAAAACGGGGAGCAGATGGTGGAGATATGAAAGCCAAGAAGAAGAAAATCTCATCGGAGGATGAAGTCACTCTCCGGCCTCCGGAGTCTCTTCCTCCGGCCGACCCAACAGACCCCACCTTGGCAGAGCAAATCCCAAGTGGCTTACACACCGGAGAGGGTACCGGAGGGGATATCAACATTAATGGAGTAGACATCAATGGCCTTTAAGGGATTTGCATTTACTTTGGAGACCTCGAGAAAGATGACTTTGTTGGCCCTTACCTCCCTCCAAGCTCCTCGAACATGGTTACTTTCAATGGTAAGTCTGTTTCTGTTTTGGGGGAGGATGATATGGTGACTCACGTTTTGCTGAACAACATTCAACCGGTGCTCAACTTGGAGAGACAAGTGCGATGTCAATCTACCCTTATCAACACACTCAACACAGACAAATAGACTTTATATAACAATCTCCTCAACGTCAATCAAAGTGTTGAGGCATTAAGGAGAGAGATCGAGGAGTTGAAGAAGGGGAAATAGGACTTGGCCACCAGGCTGGCCACTTTGGAGAGGGTTAACAAAGAACTCAAATCTAAGTGTTCAGGCTTGGAGAAGGATCTCTCCACTTCGAAGTAGGAGGTGAAGGGCAAGGACAATGTCATCCAAACCCTAACCAGTGACAAAATTTCACTTGAAAATGTTGTATCTAGAGTCAACTAGGAGAAAGGTGATTTGATAAAGTAGCAGGAGAAGACAATCCAGGCCAAGATCGATGCATACACCAACAAGGTGATAGATTCTCAAGAAGAAAGGTATGTTGAAGTCAAATCCGACATGGTCTTGCTCTTTCATCGAACATTTCTGAAGAGGACGCTTAGAGATTTATGGCGATATGTGGAATACGAAGACCTCCCATTCCACACCATGGTTGATGGTGATAGGCACAACTATTCCAGCAGTTATGATGATACCACTGATGAAGAAGAAGGGACCGGAGAGAGCCCTAATGAAGATCCCAAAGACCCCAAGAAGAAACCAGATGAGGCTGGAAAATCTAAGGGAGCCCAGGCTTAGAAGTTTTAACTATCTTTTATTTTTTCTTCAGTTCTTGTGTCAGACTAAAGTCCTTGGATGGCCAAGGAATTTTTGTAACCGTGTTTGGCTCTTGTCCGGATAAATCTTTTCTTGTTTAAACTTCAAATTCCTTGGATGGCCAATGCATTTTACATGTTTTAATATCATTCCCCGGTGCTAGCCGGGCAGTTTTACTTTACACAATTCTTGCATTATCTTATGTTTGCCCAATTTTAATGGTTAATATTTAAATAGCCCGTAGTATTTTTACAAGTATTTTAAGGTGAGAGTGTTTAAATTCTTCGATGACAAATGTTTAAATGTTCATCACTCCACCAGATCAATCCGTTATGTTAGTGATACTTAGAAAGTTTTAAAGAACCTATCAATCAAACCACTTAGAATTTTTCAAGAAGGCATCAAATTTCATTAAAAATCCCGGATACCTCATTAAAACCTCCCCGCGCCACCAGGGTAGGAAAGAGTATGCCCCATAATATTACATGGACTTGAAACAAGTAAATATTTACATAAATTTCATTCGAGATACAACCGGAGGTGTTCGATGTTCCAAGGGTGATTTAAGATCCTTCCATCTTTATCTTGAAGCTTGTATGTCCGAAGCTTAAGATTTTCAATGACTACATAGGGTCCTTCCCAATTTGGAGCTAGCTTGCCGAACTGCTTCTCCTTAGTAATCCACTTGTTGAAAATCCCTTCTTCTGACTTTTGAAGCAAACCTGATTCTCATCAATCCCTGATAATGAGTGGCTCTAAGGTGAGCCTTAACTCTTTTATCTTCTATCAACTCGAGTTGGTTTCTGATTGCCACTTCATTAGCCTGTTCAGAAAAATTGTGGACTCTGTATGATGGAAGAGTTTCCTCTATAGGAGCAATTGCATCCATACCATATACTAAGGCAAACGGGGATTCCTGTGTAGCAGCTCGAGGAGTAGTCTGGTAGGCCCATAGCACTTCTTGTAGGTAACTTGGCCACTTTCCTGCAGCCCATTCTAAATTATTTTTAAGACCGAATACGATGGTTCTATTTGCTACTTCAACTTGACCATTTGCTTGTGGGTGGAAAGGAGAAGAGAAGCAATGTTGGATGCCTCTAGAGGCACAAAAATTCTCCATATCCTTGTTATCGAATTGTGGCCCATTGTTTGTGGTTATCTTATGTGGAACCCCAAATCTGCAACAAATATTAGATAAGATAAATTTTATAACAGCTTTTGAAGTAGTTCCTGCCAGTGGGGCTGCTTCTATCCACTTCGAGAAATAATCAATGGCAACAATGATAGTTGTGCACCCTCTAGACGCCATAGGTAGAGGCCCCACCAGATCTAGTCCCCAACGAGCAAAAGGTATTGGCTCAGAAATCGACTCCAAAGGGACAGCTGGGATATGAATTTCATTACCATATCTTTGGCATGGATCACACTTCTTCACCAATTCCTTGGCATCTTCCATTATGGAGGGCCAGTAGTGTCCGGCCAACAAGACTCTTCGGGTTAAAGCTCTATAACCACACTGTGCTGACCCTTCACCATCATGTAGTTCGGACAGCACTGTTTGGGACTCTTCAATCCCCAAGCATCTCAAGAGAGGTCTACTAAATACTTCTTGTAAAGGACGTCTCTTATGATAAAAAAATCCACGAGCCCTATACTTCATTTTTTTTGCTACTGCTTTTTCCGGAGGCAAGATGCCATCTGAAATGTATTGAATAAGAGGATATCTCCAGTCTTTAGGTTGACTTAGTTGCATATTTAAACTTTCCTCCTCTTCCCTGCTCTGATTGAGTTGAATGGATGGGCACTCTTGCACATGAATCCATGGGTAGGACTCAGAATATGCTATGGTTTCCAAGGAGTCTGCTAGTGTGTTCTCTGTTCGGGGTATATGCTCATAGGTGATATTTTTGAAGTTAACCGCCACCTCTTTAAAAATGAATAAATATTTGATTAACAGCTCCTTCTTGGCCTCAGATTTACCTTGTGCATGATGGATTTGAAGTTGAGAATCACTCATTAACCTGACCCTTTTGGCTCTACAAATCAGGGCTAACTTCAAACCAGCTATAGCAGCTTCGTATTCAGACTCATTGTTTGAGGCCCTGAAAGCAAAACATATAGCCTGATATAGATTTTTGCCATACGAAGAGGTTAAATAGATCCCAACACCACAACCCATAGTAATTGATCCACCATCAGTCTGAAGAACCCATAACTTCTTAGCCTTTTTATCGGTAGCTTGTTTAGTAATTATGTATGAATGGAACTCGACTAAGAAATCAGCAATAGAATAAGCCTTGATTGCAGTTCGAGGGCCAAAATCAATGTCATAGTCTCCCCATTCTACTGACCATTTGGTCATTCTGCTTGATATGTCTGGCTTTTGAAGAACATTTTTTAATGGAAAAGACGTTCCGGCAACAATAGAATGAGACTGAAATTATGGCCTCATCTTTCTAGCAGCAATTACTAATGCAAGTGCTAGCTTTTCAAGTTTTAAATACCTTTTTTCAGCATCCATTAGGCTTTTGCTGATGTAGTATACCGGACGAGGTTAAATGTCCACCTCTCTCACTAGCACCGCACTTATGGCTATATCAGCGACTCCAGAATCTTCGTCAGGGACCCCGATCTGTGGACGAGTATAGAGAAGAATTCTATCAGCTGCTGGCTCGTACGGATGTGACTGAGTCGTCGCATCAGCGGGTATCCCGCTATATTGGTGGGTTGCGCCTTCAGCTTCAAGATCTGTTGAATATGTTCGACCCGTGCTCTGTTTCTGAAGCCCATCGGCGTGCCCACCAGGCAGAAAAGCAGTCGGCTCGCCGGACCCAGACTAGCGTACGGACCAGTTCCCCGTCCAACCCCTGATCAGATCCCTCCTAGGCGCGGTGCGCCAAGCCGTTCTTCAAGCAATTTATGATGCTATGGATGTGGCGAGTTAGGGCATCGTCAGGTAGAGTGTCCAAATGCTGCGGGTGCTAGGGGTCTTTTCTCTCACGAGGTGTTTGAACCGAATCCCATCGTTTTATCCCACCACTTCAGACACCTTCTCCTCCCATTGTGGTCGCCAATTTGGTGTGGATTATTTTCGACTAAGGGTAATTTTGTGAGGTGTTTTGTAGTATTTTAAAGGTATTAAATGTTTGGGTGTTTTGTAGTGAGAGATTTAAGCTACCTGGTTATATTAAATATTCATTACCCTCATTAATGAAAGTGGTTGGGTATTTATACCCTCGATTATGGGTCATATGGGCTTTTGGATCAAACTTATGAAACCGGGTCGAATTCAAAAACCCAATAGTTAATTAAGCAGATTAGCAATTAGCTTAGTCAAAAAGTGATTAGTTTTTAGTACTTTTGTCCAGTTCGGATGGTTCAGTGGGTGACTTTTGTCTGAATTGCCCCTGTCCGGTTTCTACAGTGAGTGGTAAATATTTCCGGACTCATCAAATTTCATATGCAACAACATGTATTTCATAATGTGGATTGAGTAACAAGGTCTCTCTCTCCAATACGTATATTGGGTCATTTTTGGTTACATCACGGGCCACTACAAAAGCCTTTTGATGGTGATCCATACCTCACTCATTCCTTTGCAGAATTTTGAGGAGTCCGATCGTTCTGAAATTTATCACGACTTTGTGAAGGCCCTCATTACAATTCCATTAACGGAGATCAAGAAGGTGGAAAATCGCAATGAGGTGGATTTCTCACTGAAAAGGATTCACCTTATTGGCAAAATTGTTACTGGTAGTTTGTATTTCTCTTCTGACAAGACCTTTGACTGATCCATTGTAAGTTTAAATATCTTATGTTTATTGTTTCATGGAATGTTTAACTGATCCATTGTAAGTTTAAATATCTTAACTTTAAATATCTTTGTATTTCTCTTCTGACGAGACCTTTGATTGATCCATTGTAAGTTTAAATATCTTAACTTTAAATATCTTTGTATTTCTCTTCTGACGAGACCTTTGACTGATCCATTGTAAGTTTAAATATCTTATGTTTATTGTTTCATGGGTTAACTGACCCTGTTAGGTAGAAAGATATCACTAGTTTTATTATAAGTAATAGTATATCATTAATGATACTTATAAAAAACAAAAGTATATAGTTATAAAGTAGACTCCATTATTAGAACCATGATCATATGTTTGCCTTTTGTAACTAACCATGACTCGTGCCTTATTCATGGAATCTATATGATTTGGAATCCTAATATAAATACCATTTCCACATTATCATCATCCCCTCAACACACGTACTAGAAAGCAATAATTCGTAAATTCCCTATTTACCCTTTTATTTTACTACCATTTATGATTTTAATGTTGCTCCTCGTCTATTCATTTATGGATTGATCAAGAGGCCATTGCGGTCTAAGATCAGAGATTTATGTAGGTTACTCTTGAAGACTTCAATATCATTCGTATCCCATAGGATTGAATAATTCAACAATTAAACTACGACAATTGAAAATTTCAACAATTGAACACTCGATACGCACATTAGCTCCTCATAAA
The DNA here is from genome assembly GCA_036936605.1 of Limnanthes douglasii subsp. nivea. NCBI lineage: Eukaryota > Viridiplantae > Streptophyta > Magnoliopsida > Brassicales > Limnanthaceae > Limnanthes > Limnanthes douglasii. The sequence goes on along the minus strand of JAUPFV010000004.1, from coordinate 27,218,971 downwards.
ATTTAAGTACGGTAATTTAAGAATTAAAAAATTGTGCTTATCAGTGTGAGCTTAGCAACCTTCGTTCCAATGGTTTCAATTTTACATTGCTTAAAAATAGTTTTAAATCCAATATATTTTAAAATTCATCATGTTTTTAGTTAACAATAATTGGGACAAGTATTTTCAAATGTCTTTTGCTCACTGTAGGTATCTTCGTTTTTCAAATCATACCACTGCCATCCTTAACCTTGAATCCTTTGTAAGCGCATGAAAAAACATTTGATTTTTTAACATCTGGAAACCCCAACCCATAATATAAGTTCTTCAACTTTGGAAGTTTAGACCCTTTTTGGAATTCCATTACTATGACTCTCATTCCCAAAAAAGACTTACATTCATTCAATGGTGATTTCAGGCCTATTTCACTTTGCAGTATTGTCTACAAGATAATTTAAAGGATTCTAATTAATAGAATCAAAGACTCATTTCATTACCTGATTGAATAATCTCAATTGGCTTTTGGTTCTAAGAGGAAAATTTATGCCAATATCCTTCTTTCTCATGAACTTCTTATGGGTTATCACACCAACTGCAAAGAAAGCTTTTTACAATTTATGTTGGTACCTTATTCTTGACATATTTATCATTATGAATTTACATGAAAAGATGATCAATTGAATAATCCAATATATTGACACGAGTTCTTATATAATATCAATGATGACCCTTATGGTAACTTCCAAGATATGTATAAGCTTATGCAAGGTGGTCGTTTCTCCCATTTTATTTTTGTTTTAGTTATACAAGTCATATCTATATTCTAAAGGAGAAAAATAGTAATAGGAAATTTGATGCAGACAGTTCGGTGAATTGACAGTTTGGAGCTCTGGTGTCTGATTTTGACCCACAGCACCTTGTTTTGAAGGAAACGACGTCACGAACGCAAGTCACCAGCTTCGCTCGTGAGCTATGGGCCTTTCTGGGCATTTGGGCTCATCTATCATCTTATTTTGTGTTTTTACTACTTTAGGCTATTTTAGTAATTTTCATATTTTTAGTTTTAGAGTTTCGCTTGAACCCTTATATAAACCTATCTTCTATACATTGTTGAGGCAGTTGTTTTTTATTAATAAATTAGGGTTTTTATCCCTCTTTAGCTTCTCTTGCGTTTCACTCTGAATCATAGTGGTATCAGACACAGGCAGTCCTGCAAGATGGTGCGAGGAAGAACCAGCGATCGCGGTGGCGCTGCAGTGACTAGAGATACAAGTGATTTCGGTGATCGTGAAGTTGCTGACCTACGCCGTCAGGTGGCCGATCTTACCCGTCAGATGGCTGATCTTAACGACAGGCAACAAGGCACGGAGGTTGAAGGTATCGATAACCTTTTTGGGGAGGGGTTCGAACAGAATGCTTCTCACGGCCGACGCTGGGAGCTTGGATTTAAGGTAGATATCCCGGACTTTGATGGTAGCCTTAAGGCAGAGGCGCTTATTGATTGGTTATCCCAGATTGAGGAAGTGCTGGACTTCAACGAAGTCCCTGAGGAGAAAAGGGTCGCATTGGTCACCATCCACTTACGCGGTAGGGCACAGGCTTGGTGGCAACAGGTGAAGAAGAACCGTGAGCGTGAAGGCAAGGATAAAGTCCGCAATTGGGAGAAGTTCAAAAAAAATCCGCAAGGCTTTCCTTCCTTACAACTTTGAGCGGGAACTATATCAGCGACTCCAGAATCTTCGTCAGGGACCCCGATCTGTGGACGAGTATACAGAAGAATTCTATCAGCTGCTGGCTCGTACGGATGTGACCGAGTCGTCGCATCAGCGGGTATCCCGCTATATTGGTGGGTTGCGCCTTCAGCTTCAAGATCTGTTGAATATGTTCGACCCGTGCTCTGTTTCCGAAGCCCATCGGCGTGCCCTCCAGGCAGAAAAGCAGTCGGCTCACCGGACCCAGACTGGCGTACGGACCAGTTCCCCGTCCAACCCCTGATCAGATCCCTCCTAGGTGCGGTGCGCCAAGCCGTTCTTCAAGCAATTTACGATGCTATGGATGTGGCGAGTTAGGGCATCGTCAGGTAGAGTGTCCAAATGCTGCGGGTGCTAGGGGTCTTTTCTCTCACGAGGTGTTTGAACCGAATCCCATTGTTCTTGATGGTCCTCCGAAATTTGATACCTATGATGATGACTTGCCTGAGGCTGCGGAGGAAATTGTGACTGGTGATGTTGGAGCCGTGTTGATGTTGCGTCTCACTTTCCTGTTTCCTCGCGTTCCTGATCAGAGTGACTGGCTGCGGAATAACGTGTTCCAATTGACTTACACGATCGGCGGGAAGGTGTGCACCTTCATCATTGATGCTGGTAACTGCGAGAATGTCATCTCTGAGACAGCGGTTTCGAAGCTCGGGTTGAAGTCAGAATCGCACCCCAAGGCTTATAAGCTTGCCTGGCTAAGTAAAGACACTGATATCACTGTATCTAAACGCGTGCTTGTATCTTTTTCTGTGGGGCAAACATACCGGGATGAAGTGTTTTGTGATATTGTACCTATGGATGCTTGTCACCTATTACTTGGCCGTCCTTGGCAGTATGATCTGTCTGTTGTGCATGATGGTCGTACAAATACGTATTCATTCCTCTTTCGGGGAAAAAATATTTTTCTTGTGCCAGCGAAGCCTCGACCCCTAAGCATTGGCTCTAATCCTTCCACAACGACTTTGTTGTCCCGTACTCTTTTTCAAACAGCCATGGAAGAGGCTGGTGTGGTTTTCTTATTGTTTTGTGATCCTGTTGCGACTAATTCCCATGCGGACCCTATCCTGTCGTTCAGTCTCTTTTGCAGGAGTTTGCAGATGTGTTTCCTGAGAATTTGATACCCGAGTTACCTCCTCTAAAGGAGATTCAACATCAGATCGATCTGGTCCCTGGTGTTGCTCTCCCAAATCGGCCCCACTATCGAATGAGCCCGAAGGAGCATGAAGAATTACTTCGACAGGTGGAGGATTTGTTGGAAAAGGGATATATTCGGGAAAGTCTCAGCCCATGTGCAGTTCCGGCATTACTGACACCAAAGAAAGATGGTTCTTGGCGTATGTGTGTGGACAGCCGAGCTATCAACAAGATCACTGTTCGCTACAGGTTTCCTATACCTCGCCTGGATGATCTGTTAGACCAGTTGGGTGGTGCTTCTGTGTTCAGCAAGCTTGATTTGAAGAGTGGATACCATCAGATTCGGATTCGTCCTGGTGATGAGTGGAAGACGGCGTTTAAGACGCGTGAGGGTTTGTTTGAGTGGATGGTGATGTCGTTTGGTCTGTCCAACGCGCCTAGCACATTCATGCGTATCATGAATCAGGCATTGAGGCATTTCATCGGTAAATTTGTTGTTGTTTACTTCGATGATATTCTGATCTATAGTAATAACCATTCTGTGCATCTATCCCATTTACGTGAGGTGTTATTGGTGTTGCGTCGGGACAAGTTTTATGCTGTTACTGCCAAATGCTCGTTTATGTCCCCAGCTGTCCAATTTTTGGGGTATATTGTCTCTGTTGAAGGGTTACGAGCTGATCCAAGCAAAGTTGCTGTTGTGGACCAGTGGTCTCGACCTACTTCCATCACTGAGGTTCGCAGTTTTCATGGTTAAGCTTCATTTTATCGGCGTTTCATTCCCCATTTCAGCAGTGTTGTGGCCCCGATTACAGATTGCATGAAGGGCACGAAATTTGGTTGGTCTGAAGATACTGATGCAGCATTTGCAGAAGTTAAACGGCGTCTCACCACAGCGCCTATTCTGGTGCTGCCCGACTTTTCCCAGCCATTTGAGCTTCATTGTGACGCATCTAAATTTGGTATTGGGGCAGTTCTTTCCCAGTCAGGGGGTCTTATGGCTTTCTTCCGTGAGAAATTGGCGAATGCTAAGCTGCGATTTAGTACTTATGATATTGAATTTTATGCGATAGTTCAGGCTATCAAGCATTGGCGTCGTTACTTGTTTGAGCGTGAATTTGTGTTATATACTGATCATGATTCTTTGAAGTATCTTGGCAGTCAAGACAAAGTATCTCATAGACATACTTCTTGGATAGCTTACTTGCAGCAGTTCACTTTTGTCATCAAGCACAAGGCCGGTATTACGAATCGGGTTGCTGATGCTTTGAGCCGACGTCACACTCTGCTGACTGAGATGCGCGTTCAGGCTCCTGGCTTTGATTCTTTTGTTGACCTTTATGTTACTGACTCGTTCTTCTCTCGGGTTATTGAACTGATTCAGCAGGGCGAACATTCTGATTTTTTACTAGATGATGGCTTTCTCTTTTGTGGAGTACAGTTGTGTATCCCTGACTGCAGCTTGCGTCTTCAGCTGATCAAGGAGCTGCATAATGAAGGTCATGTGGGCCGTGATCGAACATACCAGTTGATGTCCTCATCCTATTTTTGGCCTTCGATGCGGAAGGAAGTTGGTCGTTTTGTCTCCCGTTGTCGAGTTTGTCAGTTGGCCAAAGGAACATCCACAAATGCAGGTCTTTATTTGCCACTGGCGATTCCTGCTCAGCCCTGGACCGACATCAGTATGGATTTTGTTCTTGGTTTACCCCGGACTCAGTGTGGATTCGACTCTATTTTTGTGGTGGTTGATCGTTTTTCTAAGATGGTACACTTCATCCCATGTAGAAAAACATCTGATGTAGTGTGTGTCGTGCAGCTTTTCTTTCGAGAGATTTATCGTATTCATGGCCTTCCCAGTACCATTGTTTATGACCGTGACACCCGGTTTGTGAGTCATTTTTGGCGCAGCTTATGGCGTATGGTGAATACACAGCTCAACTTCAGTAGAGCTTACCACCCCCAGACGGATGGTCAGACAGAGGTGGTTAACCGATCCCTTGGTAACCTGTTGCGCTGTCTGGTGGGAGATCATCCGAAGGCATGGGATCAGCGCCTACCGTAGGCGGAGTTCGCCCACAACCATACCCTTAAACGGTCAACGGGTTTTTGTCCTTTCCAGGTGATGTATGGTATTGTGCCTCGGGGTCCAGTAGACTTGTTAGCACTGCCTAGCAAGATTCGTCTTCATACAACTGCTGAGAAACTTGTCTCACAGATTCGCCAAACCCACCAGACGACTCACGATCAGCTAGTCTTGAGCACCGCCAAGTACAAGTCTAAGGCAGATTCTCATCACCACAAACACCACTACGACCACTATGGCTACTTTCAAGACCACCACCAACAGTACGGCTATCACCACGACCATCACATCCACCATCATGACCACCACCACCACCACGAGCACCATAACCACCACCATCACCAACGCTGCCACCGCAAAAAATTAATTATATTAATCTTATTAGGAATATCGATAATAAAAATATTACTATATTAAAATTAACAGTAATAAGACGGTTATTCCTAGGTATTTCGATTAACAAAAATCAATCATGTTATATATTTTTTTATAAACAAAATTCTTTTAGTTGTTTAGATTAACAAAATTAATTTTGTTATTCATTTGAATATACAAAAAAGAATATTGTTCCTCCTATGAGGAATGTTTATTACTATTAAGAATAACAATAATACGACGGTTATTTTTATTCTTTCAATTGTTTAGATTAACAATAATAAATTTTATAATTCAATTAAAAATATAAAAAAATTATCATGTTACTCATATTAGGAATATTGTTAATAAAATTGCCACCCTATTAAGAATAACATAATAAGAATGTTACTCTATTAGGAATAACGGTAATAAGATTGTTTTGGTACATATTTTGATTAACGAAAATCAGTTGTATTATTTATTTATTTTCACTTGCTATATTAACAAAAATAAATCATGTTATTTATTTTTGAATAAAAAAATTAATCATGTTAATCATATCGTGAGTAACCGTAATAAGATTGGTACTTCTATTAATAAGAACTTTATTTCTGTAAAAAAAATTCATCTTTTAAAAAGGTACAAACTTACATATATAAATTTTATAATTGCACTTATATTTTAAAAAATGATTATAAGATATGTTTTGGCGTCGAGGTCGAATATGGAGAGAAATAAAATCAGTTGTGGCTTCTTGATATATGCGCACTAAATTCTTCGAGGGAGAATGACACCATAGTAAGGCCTTCATCTCTCAATCGACTTCCGCTCTGAATCGAATGGTGCAAACGGAACACTAAAATTTACCAAAATTTTAATCTGATCGGGCCAAAACAAACACATGTACCGAACGATAAAAGAGCCTTAATCGCAACCGAATACAAAAACTTTATCCTGATCATCAATGACACTATCGAGTGATCACGATGAAAACGTTGAAGATTACTAGTTTTTAAATATTTTTATATATTGGATAAAAATTAGGAGACCGAAATATGAATTTCAAATTTTTTTATGTATCTAAAAAACAAATTTAATCCTTATAGGATGATTACCCAAAATAATCGATATAAAATCTAAGGTATTGACAGTTTAATATAACTAAATAGTCAGATATAAGGTGAACTTTCAAATTTGGTGCCAAATTATACACTAGAGAGAGAAAGAAAAAGAAAAGAGATACTAAAGTTAAAGAGCTAAAACGAAAGAAGAGATTTCAACTTACCAATCAGCGAGAAGACGATGATGATGTGATTTTTTTGGCAGAGGCAGTGCTAACAGTGAGGTTTCCTCCGACGAGGAATCATCGGATTCAGCTGATTCCTCTCTCGAACGTTTTCCTCCACCGCCGGTTATGCAGTCAATCCGTTGACTGGGATAAGGAGACATGTTCGATACGTCTAATGCGACGAGCGTGGGAAGTTTAGGATAGATCCGGAGGGTGTGGCCACCCTACAGCTTCTCAAAGAACCGGTTGGAGTTGTCTCCGTTTGTGGTCGAGATCGGCAAGGAAAAAGGTTCGTTCCGAATGAGGTTAGTTTTGATTATTGGATTCCATTTCATAGTTTTAGATTTAGGCTATTTCTAGTCAGATATGTTAGTTAAATAGGGTTTTTCGAGGAGGTTAGAATTCTTGTTGTTTTCGAGCTAGTTAATTAGTGGCTAGTCCATGCAATATAAATTCAGTTTCTAATTTATCGTAGAATTCACTTGTGTCCCAAGCTTAAAGTTTGGCTTGTTTAGCAGGGAGAGTATGGTGTCTAAAGGACGAGCACTATCAAAACCCTTCAAAATCTTCTTGATTCTGAGCGTGCTCCACATATGGGGTCTAATGAAAGAGTCGAAGAACTCTCTCGCCGGTTACAAGCTCCCGAGGAAAAAATCTTTCCTGAGATAGAATTCTCGGAACCAATAAGAGATCCATAAGCGCAACTAGTCCAGAAGATGGCGGTTCGATATTTAAAAGCGACTGTAATCAGAGTCAACAAAGTAATGATGATTATTCAAAGTTTATTGTCCAGAAATTTAAGCAGGAACTGGCTAAAAATAACTTTGGCCACATACTTTTATCCCTGAAGAAGCCAGCATGAACCATTTTGTTGCCTTTTATGAGAAATTTATTCTTTCAAAGTCGTGATATTTGTGTAGTTCTAACCCAGGTTTGATAAGTAGGGTTTACCTAGCGAGGTTAGGGTGTTAGTTAAGCTATCTTTGAGTTCACTTTAGGGTTTTAGGTTGCCTTCTGCTTTCAACAAAACTTGGTCTTGTGTGACAATGTCTTTTTATTCTGATTTAGATTAGACAGATTGTAATTTACTTTTTAACTTTGTTTTATTCTCTTTAATATACTACTTACTAATCACTCTGTTCGGTTCGAATCTAATTAGGAAAAGCTGATCTTCAGCTGTTTATGCTGAAGTTTATTGACACAATAAAATAGAAGAAACATATTTAACTAAAGCACCATCACCATACAAGTCCTCCTGATTGATCCTTTACTAAGTCATCTTTCTATATCTTCACAAAGTTAAACTATTTTCTTTACCTTTAATAGAAGCTATCCTAATTGTACAAACTTTAAAATACCTGATGTTCAATTCCAAAAATCGAATTATAATTATACTCGACATTGAATCTTGGAATATTGTTTTCCAATTATTTTTCGACCGAACATGAACTCAAATCTTTTATATTAGGTCCACCGCAATGCCTAGGTTGTGTCTAGTCACTTTTGATACACCAACTTCACCTTCTTTTTCTTCCTCATTGTTACCTAACTGGTATTGATGGTTTCTTTTGCCTACCCTAGTTTGGGTAGAATACTAAAATCCTTCTAAAACCTTTCGGTTAGTATGATATCGATATCAGCTCCCTCAGCATTGAGTGTTACCGTATAGCCCTAGACCTTACAGTTCAACCCATGATCCAATATCTACTGTGTAAATATATTTTTTTAATATTCTCGATATAATATCTTTTACGGATTTTTTTTGTTTATATAAACAATGATGGTTTTGTAGAAAATCTATAATTATATTTTTCTAATAAAAAACTGGAAATAACTCTGATAAAATATTCTAGTGAAGATTTGTTTTATTCCTAAATATTAAATTTTAGGAAATTAATTTTAATATAACTCCTCCTATAAGTAACTCATCGAACAAAGGTGTTGGTTATTTTGTTTAACTACTTCTCTTACAAAAGATCATCATGCAGACTAGTCTCTATACGTGCAAGGATCTCAAGGTTAGTATTCATGAACGTAGACTTGTATATATGGTAATGGTTTTGAAACAAAAAGTATAATTATGTGACTCAAATATAACTCTTTTTTTACCTTATCATGATGATAGTGAATGTTGTTGTTATGTCTAGGGATGTCAACGGTTCTCAAAAAATGAGAACCATACCGCAACCAAACCGATAAGAACCGGACCGAGAATCACACCGAAACCGATAAGAAACCGAAACAGAAAAACCGGTAAGGAACCGAACCGATAAAAACGATAAGCTGGTGGCACCAATTAGGAACCGAACCGATAAAACCGGTAGACCGACGGAACCGATAAAGAATCGAACCGATAAAGAATCGAACCGATAAGATCGGTAAACCGATAGAATTGATACGGAATCGAACTAATAAAACCGTTAGAACCGACTATTTTACTATTATTATTTTTATTTTGTAAACATTATATCACCAAAATTAGTAATTAATTACCAATTTTTAATAAAAATCAAACATTAACTTCTAAATTTTAATTTTTATCTTATTTATTTAAGTAAAATATTTAAAAATTAAATTATAATTTAATTTAATTTTTTTTAAGCGGACCGAACCGGACCAAAACCAAACCGATAACGGACCGAATAAAAGCCCAAATAAAAAATAATTTAATAGCCCCACCCACAAGTTCTATATTCATTAGGCATCGAAAATAAAACTGTGTATAATATAAGGTTAAGTTGGTAAAGTAGTGATTCACTGTTCATAAGCACACTGAATCACTATTTTACTTTAGTTTTTATAATAAAGTAATATCTATTAAAAGCATAGAAATAAATTATCATCGTATCTTTGAGTGTTAGGTAAATTAATTATTCACAAATTTTAAGATGGTTCTTAACCGTTTTGTGTAGCCAAATTTGTGCCTCTTCCACTTGTGCAATCTATACATAGAGCGATTCGGATGTTATCCAAAGTGTATCAAGAAATCACGAGGAATCAAAGATGAATATTTTGAAGAGACGTGAGGATATCAGAAAATTGACTGTTAGCGACTTGAAAGATTGGGTAATGATTTTTTTTCGATTTTTTAGTTTTTTTTTTATGTTAGAAGCGATTTAAGCCTGGTGAAGTATCGTCCAAACTCCTCACCCCTCTGCCACAAACTGCATCTCCAACCTTTTCAACCGGTTTTCTGTTAAAAAAAGATATTGCATCGAGAATATTAAAAAAATATTAGACAGTAGATATTTGATCATGGGCTCAACTGCACTGTCTAGGCTATATGGTAACACTCAATGCTGAGGGAGCTGATATCAATATCATACTAACTGAAAGCTTTTAGAAGGATTTTATTATTCTACACAAACTAGGGTAGGCAAAAGAAACCATCAATACGAGTTAGGTAACAATGATGAAGAAAAAGAAGGTGAAGTTGGTGTATCAAAAGTGATCAGACACAGTCTTGGCATTGCGGTGGACCGGATATAAAAGATTTGAGTTCATGTTCCGTCGAAAAAGAATTGAAAAACAATATTCCAAGATTCAATGTCGAGTATAATTATAATTCGAGTTTTGGAACTGAACATCAGGTATTTTAAAGTTTGTACAATTAGGGTAGCTTCTATTACAGGTAAAGAAAATAGTTTAACTTTGTGAAGATAGAGAAAGGTGACTTAGTAAAGGAGCAATGGTGATAATGCTTTAGTATAATATGTTTCTTCTATTTTATTGTGTCAATAAACTTCAGCATAAACAACTGAAGATCAGTTTTTCCTAATTAGATTCGAACCGAATATGAGTGATAAGTAAGTAGTATATTAAAGAGAATAAAACAAAGTTAAAAATGTAAATTACAATCTGTCTAATCTAAATCAGAATAAAAAGACATTATCAGACAAGACCAAGTTTTATGGAAAGCAGAAGGCAATCTAAAACCTTAAAGCGAACTCAGCACAAAGATAACTTAACTAACATCCGAACCTCTAACCTCGCTAGGTAAACCCTACTTATCGAATCTGGGTTAGAACTACACAAATATCACGACTTTGAAAGAATGAATTTCTCATAAAAGGCAACACAATGGTTCATGCTGGCTTCTTTAGGGATAAAAGTAGGTGGCCAAAGTTATTTTTAGCCAGTTCCTGCTTAAATTTCTAGACAGTAAACTTTGAATAATCATTATTATTTTGTTGACTCTGATTACAGTCTCTTTTAAATATCGAACCGCCATCTTTAGGGTTAGTTGCGCTTATGGATCTCTTATTGGTTCCGAGAATTCTATCATTTGTTTCTCCAACTCCCATTTTGTAGTCATTCGTTCGTACAAGTTTACTATAAGATGCAAGTTTGAGTTTACTATCTAGCACCGTTTCGCTAAGTCGACTATAAGTCAATTCTTGTTGGAGCTGATCGATTTTTTCCTCGGCAGATTGTAACCGGAGAGAGAGTTCTTCGGCTCTTTTATTAGACCCCATATGTGGAGCACACTCAGAATCAACAATATTTTGAAGGGTTTGGACAGTGCTCGTCCTTTAGACACCATACTCTCCCTGCTAAACAAACCAAACTTTAAGCTTGGGACACAAGTGAATTCTATGATAAATTCGATACTGAATTTATATTGCATGGACTAGCCACTAATTAACTAGCTAGAAAACAACAAGAATTCTAAATCTCAAAAAAACCCTATTTAACTAACATATCTCACTACAAATAGCCTAAATCTAAAACAACGAATCGAATCTAATAATCAAAACTAACCTCATTCAAAACGAACCTTTTTCCCTGTCGACCTCGACCACAGACGGAGACAACTCCAACTGGTTCTTTGAGTAGATGTAGGGTTGCCACCCCCTACAGATCCATCCTAAACTTCCCATGCTCGTCGCAGTAGACGTATCGAACAGGTCTTTGTAAGGTTAAATTATGTAGTCAGGATTTCGGAAAAACAGAAACGACAAACACGGCCTTGATAGATAGGATCAAACGGTTTAAAGCCTTTTTATTTCGTTTATGTTTCAGTTATTCTAAAATGTAATATATAAGATATTATGTTAGTGAAATTAATTAACCCTTTCACATAAACTTTGTTGTCTCTGTTTCATTTTTTAACGCAATCCTACATTCTAAAGAAACAGACGGACTAAAATCCTATATTCACACAAATACAGGAGGATTAAAATCCATCAATTGGTATCAGAGCCGCAATGTCGAACACGCCAGGACCGGATGATAGTTACGCCAGTGTGGTGAGGGGCAGTGGAGGCATGCAGACAGGAGTTTCTGGAGGTAGATCTGTCTCGAGGGAAAAATCTATATCCTTCCAGTACCCGAAACTGTCTGATACAAACTACCAAGTATGGGCTATGCAGATGAAAATTTTCATGCGCATCTAGGGAGTTTGGGAAGCAGTGGAGTCAATGGTTGACATACAAACAGACCAACTTGCACTCGCTGTTCTCTACCAAGGATTGAATGAAGAGACGTTATATCAAATTCTGGATAAAGACACCGCAAAAGGAGTGTGGGATGCGTTGAAAGAGACTCATGTTGGAGCAGATCGTGCTGTTAAAGTCAAAACTCAAGCGTTAAGAAGAGAACTAGACAGCATGGACATGGCTGAGAATGAATCCGTTGATGAGTATACCAGAAAGATGACCATGATAGTCGGTAAGATAAGGTCTCTTGGAGCAAACGTTGACAACAGTTATGTCATCGAAAAATTGTTAAGATCGGTGTCATCAAAATTTATGTCAGTGGCCACAACTATTGAAGATTTTGGTGATATCTCCTCAAAGTCTCTAGAAGAAATCATAGGCTCTTTAAAATCCTTTGAAGATAAGATGACAAAGTTTGAAGAAAAGAAAGGTGTTGAAAAAATCTTGTACGCGAAGACAGATATGCAAAACAGGGATCAAGGCCGTCCGAGTAACAGAGAAAGAGGCCTAGGAAATGGAGGAGGCCGAGACAGGGAAAAGGGTCGAGGCAAAAATAATTCCAACAAAGAAGGTGAGAGACATAAGAAACATGATTCCACCTTTGACATAAAAAAGGTCAAATGTTACAACTGTCATAAATATGGTCATTTTGCTGTAAATTGTGGGTACAAGACAGAAAAAAATCTTCACTTAATTCAGCAAGTGGAGGAAGAAGCTACGTTGCTTGCAGCGGAGATAAACTTTGATACTTCTGTTAAATGAGAAGTCGGATTTGAAAATGGATGATCGAGTGACTACAAAATTGAAGGAGAGAAATGTAAGGTTAAATTATGTAGTCAGGATTTCGGAAAAACAGAAACGACAAACACGACCTTGAATGTAGGATCAAACGGTTTGAAGCCGTTTTATTTCGTTTATGTTTCAGTTATTCTACAATGTAATATATAAGATATTATGTTAGTGAAATTAATTAACCCTTTCACATAAACTTTGTTGTCTCTGTTTCGTTTTTTAACGCAATCCTACATTCTAAAGAAACAGACGGATTAAAATCCTATATTCACACAAATACATGAGGATTAAAATCCACCAGTCTCCCTACCCCGGTCAACGGAGAAAACTACATAACCGGCGGTGGAGGAGAACATTCGAGAGAGGAATCAGCTGAATCCGAGGAAACCTCACTGTTAGCACTGCATCTGCCAAAAAAATTGTATCATCATCGTCTTCTCGCTGATTGGTAAGTTGAAATCTCTTCTTTCATTTAGTTATTTAGCTTTAGTATCTCTTTTATTTTTTAGTATCTCTTTTATTTTTCTCTGTGGTGTATAATTTGGCACCAGATTTGAAAGTTCACCTTATATCTCACTATTTAGTTATATTAAACGGTCAATGCCTTAGATTTTATATCGAATATTTTGGGTAATCATCCTATAAGGATTAAAAAAATTAGATACATAAAAAAACTGAAATTCATATTTTGGTCTTCTAATTTTTATCCGATATATAAAAATATTTAAAGACTAGGAATTTTCTATGTTTTCATCGTGATCACTCGATAGTATCATTGACGATCAGGATAAAGTTTTTGTATTCGGTTGCGATTAGAGCTCTTTTATCGTTCGGTACTTGTGTTTATTTTGGCCTGGTCAAACTAAAATTATGGTAAATTTTAGGGTTCCATTTGCACCATTCGATTCAGAGCGGAAGTCGATTGAGAGATGGAGGCCTGTCATTCTCCCTCAAAGAATTTAGTGTCCATATATCAAGAAGCCCCAACTGATTTTATTGCTCTCCATATTCGATCCGGTAGAACGAGGCCAAAACATATCTCATAATCATTTTTTTTAAATATAAGTTCAATTATAAAATTTATGTATGTAAATTTGTACTTTTTTAAAGATGGAAATTTTGTTTTTCATAAATAAAGTTATTATTGATAGAAGTACCAATCTTATTACGGTTATTCACGATATGATTAACATGATTAATTTTTTAATTTTAAAATAAATAACATGATTTATTTTTGTTAATCTAGCAAGTGAAAATAAATAAATAATACAACTAATTTTTGTTAATCAAAATTTCTACCAAAACAATCTTATTACCGTTATTACTAATAGAGTAACAGTCTTATTATGTTATTCTTAATAGGGTGGCAGTCTTATTACCAATATTCCTAATATGAGTAACATGATGAAATTTTTGTATTTTTAAATGAATAATAAAATTTATTTTTGTTAATTTAAACAATTGAAAGAATAAAAAAACTTTCGTATTATTGTTATTCTTAATAGTAATAAACATTCCTGATAGGAGGAACAAGATTCTTTTTTGTTTATAAAAAATATATAACATGATTGATTTTTGTTAATCGAAATACCTAAGAATAACCGTCTTATTACTATTATTTTTAATATAGTAATATTTTTATTACCGATATTCCTAATAAGATTAATATAATTAATTTTTTGCGGTGGCAGCGTTGGTGATGGTGGTGGTTATGGTACTCGTGGTGGTGGTGGTGGTCATGATGGTGGATGTGGTGGTCGTGGTGATAGCCGTACTATTGGTGGTGGTCTTTAAAGTAGTCATGGTGGTCGTAGTGGTGTTTGTGGTGGTGGTGGTAGTTATAGTCATACTAGTGGGTCGTGGTCCTACTGGTGGTACTAGTAATGGTCGTGCTAGTCGTGATTGTATTCATGGTGGTGGTCGTCGTGGTGGCGGTGGTCATGTCGTTAATGATAGTGTTGATGGTGGTGATTGTTGGTGGTGATAAAAGTACTAGAAGGTTAATTTGAGAAGATCTTTTGGTTTATTAGTACTTAATATTTTTGGTAGGTCTTAATGAGAGAAAGAAGGTGCTTATAATTAATATTTTTGGAAAAAATCTAACCTATTTTGTGTTGTTGGTGATGGTATTTATACTTTCTCTTAAGACCCATGGGCCGTTCGGGTTATCTTAGATTTGGGTCAGTCTTAAGAGCTCCCACGCCTAAGGCTTAATGTGCTAGGCACACAGGTGAGTCATAGTCCACTCGGTCCACTCGAACGTACTGTTCATTCATTGTATTTTGTTTGTTCTGCCTGAATTATGCCTTCACATAATTCGGGTAATCACTACGATTCAGTTCGAACGATGTCCGAACCTATCATTAGTCTCTTACTTCTTTCAAAAACTGTTTGGAAGATCTAGCCATTATAGGTAATATCCCATCAGGCTCCGAAGTGAATCTTTATGGTGAATAAAAACCCAAAAGGTCACGACTTTGATAAGTCATTTCTTCTTACACGTGTCAATTCCTAATTGCACATATCGACTATTTTATCCTAGGTACTTGCACCTAAACTTAAAAAGGTAATTAGGATTTAGTTAATAGCTTTTCTTTTGTATGAAGTAATACCTTTCTCAAAACTTTGTCCCCTACTTCGAATTCCCTTCTCATAACCTTTGAAGCATATCGACTTATCATCAACGTTTGATAGTGTAAAGAGTTCGGCAGTGCCATTTTTCTTTTTTCTTCCACCGAATCTAACTCTATGCGTTTTCCTTTATCATTTGTCTCCCCATAATATTCGCTAAGACTGTATGATGAGAAAATTCTCTCAAACGGGACCATTGCATCCTTAGTCCATAAAACTTTTTGTAGATAATCTCGCCATTTTTCTGCTTTGCCTTCCAAACTCTTCCTTAGTCCATCCAAAACTGTCTGATTGGTGACCTCAACCTGGCCATTTTCTTGAGGGTGAAAATGTGCCGAGAAAAATTGTTGTATTCCTTTAGAAGCACAAAAAGCTTTCATTTCTCTTATTATCGAATTGTGTCTTTCTCGGAACCCCAAAACGACAGATGTTAGAAACAATAAATCTCATCACATCTTTAGCTTTTGTTCCTGCTAATTGATGTGGATCGGATTTCTTCGAACTAAGTCAAAGACAAATATATGGAGGGCTATTTGGACATTTTCTTCCCATTATCCTACTGAAAGATCAGAACAGCTTGCTTTTATGACTACGCATCTTGCTAAGAGCTTTTTACATATTTATCCTTGGGCTTAAATCCCATAAAAATAATAATTAAACCCGAAACCCGACCCATAAGGACCATGGATCATAAAAAACCTATAAATAGCTCAATCAAATTCATTTAAGAGGTTGGATTTTTTCTAAACATACTTAATACCTAGCACACACCACAATTTTCTCACTACACCCTACTAAACATTAAATACTACCCACATACTTCCCAAACTACCTTTGTATCACAAATTTTCCACACCACTAATGGTTCAGCTTTCACCCACTTAGAGAAGTAATCCACCGTAAAAATTATCATTCAGCGTCCTCCTGATGCCATTGGTAAGGGTCCGACCAAGTCAATAACCCAACGTTCAAATGGTAGCGATTCAGATATTCATTCTAGAGGAACACAGAGGGTGTGGATTATATTAGCAAACCTTTGACAAATGTCATATTTTGAACTAATTATTTGGCATCCGAGGAGAGTGTAGGCTAGTAATATCCTGCATAAAGAACTATTCGAATTAATGTCTTATACTCGCAGCGCGTTGAACCCTCCCCATCATGCAATTCTGATAGTATCATCTGTGACCAATTCTCTCCCTATCATACAATGCATCTCTGAGGACAACATAACCATAAGCCTTAAACCATATTTTTTGTGCTTGTAGAAATCTGGAAAGCTTCAATAGCTCATTCAGTCAACTAGGAACCCTTTACTATGGAAGGATTCTCTTGTGTGATAATGCACGGATGTTCTTCAGAATATGAAGCGGTAGCCAAAGAAGAAGCTACTGAATTTCCAAAATACTTTCAAAAGACAAAGTCAAAGTCTTCGGTTCCTTTAAATACTTCACTAAATGATCATTTCTTGCCTCTGATTGACCAGATACGTGATTTACAAAGAGTTGCGAGTCACTTGCCAACCTTACTTTTTTAGCCCCATAAAATTTAGCAAGTTGTCACCCTGCTAGGGCAGCTTCGTACTCAGCCTCAGTATTTGATGATTTGAGCTTGATGTATATCAATTCCTTCTCAAGATATCAGTTGTAGACCTGCTCCACAGCCTACTAGAACCCCCCGTCCGTTTGTACTATCCATTCTGCTCCAAAATTTTCTTCATCAACCTCTATATCTGACTGTTCCGAATGAAATTCAACCAAAAAGTCTACTAATGCTTGTGCTTTGATAGCAGTCATCGGCTCAAACCCGTATCAAAATTTCCTAACTCAACCGACCATTTAGTCATTCTTCTATATCAGGCCTTTGTAGCATATTTTTCAACAGGAAAGATCTTCGTACTATGATAGTATGGGCCTGAAAATAAGGTCTCATTTTTTACACAGCGATAACTAATGCAAGGGCTAATTTCGATAAATTTAAATACCTTTTTTCTGCATCTAGAAGACTTTTACTCATGTAATACACTAGTCTAGGAGAATTATCTTCTTCCCTGATCAAAACAGCACTTACGATATTGCCAAATAGATAAACAGTTTCTCCCATAGATTTAGCTTTGTAAGGATTTTCATGGAAGAGAGATAATCTTTGATTCGATGAGAAACCTTTTAATATTCTTACATCCACTTAAAACAATTTTCTCTTTTGAGCACTTGGAAGAATGGAGCATATTTATCAGAAGATCGCGATATGAATCTGTTCAAAATTGTCAATCTTCATATTAATACTTGCACTTCTTTGATTGTTCCAAGTGGTTTCATAATACTCAGAGCCTTTAGCTGCACCGGATCGTCTTCTATACCACATTCACTGATTATTTACCTAATGAACTTTGTAGATATCATTCCGAATGTGCATTTTTCTGGATTCAACTTCAAATTTATCTTTCTCAAATTAGCAAAAGTTTCTTCTAGATCTGTTAAATGGTCTACATCCCTTGCACTCTTGGCTAGCATATCATTGATATATACTTTAACATTTCTCCTGATTTGAGTCTCAAAAGCTTTGTTTACTAACCATTGGTAGGTAACTCCAATTTTTTTAACTCAAACGATATTCCCTAATAGAAATGTAAGCCTTTCCCAGTAATAAATGTACTACTCTCCTAATATTTTGGCACCATCCAGATCTGATTATATATGGTTTAAGCATCCATAAAAAAGTAGTCGATTTCGAGAAGTCAAAGTGACTAGTTAATCTATCCTTGAGATATGAAAATGGTCTTTGGGACAAGCTCTGTTTAGATCGGTGAAGTATACACACATTCGCCATTTGCTATTCTTTTTCTTTACAAAGACTGGATTTTGGGTCCATAAAGGGTATTGTGATTCACGAATGTGACCAACTCTGGTCTAGCGATCCACCTCGGCCATAATAACTTCATACTTCTCGTGAGAAAAAAATATTCTCTTCTAGATTATTAGACGTACATTACTTCGTACTGCTAGTCTATGGCAAATAATATACGATGGGATCCCTATAACATCATTTGAACACCAAGCAAAAAATGTAACTTTGTTGATAACAATTTAATTAGAATTTCCTTTACCTCCAAATATAGTTTTGTCCTGATTTTGAGAATTTTTCATGGGGATAAAACATGATTATCAAAACTTTCGTCTAAGATCAAGAATTTGGGGCTTCCCTCAGATCATCTATGGGATGAGACTCTGAGACAAACCCCACTAATTGATATTTGTGCCTCGGTTTGATCCCCTTGACTTGCTTAGGGGCCAAAGTTGTTCAATAATATTCTCTTACCAACCTCTGACTGCTATAATCGTTCTTACATTATTCCCCACGACATATTTCAAACATTGATGAACAATTGATAACACTGCATGCATTTTAAATAACCACGACCTTACAAAAATTGCATTGTAGGATGTTGGGGCATCCACTATAATATATAATACAGTTACTATCTTCTTGAATGGCCCCGACCCAGTTTGATTATTCCCTCGAATTCTCCTATTACCTCAGCTAAACCCTACTATAGTTTGATCCGACCGTAAAATTGTTGGTGGGTTTTTTTATCTAACTATAAGTAGTCATAAATATAATGTTATACGAACTGCCAAAATCAATCAAGATTTTTTTTATCTCATTGCCAACTATCTCTGCCACAATAAGTAACGCATCCTCATATGGACCAGCTACATCTCTCATATCATCGTCTTCAAAGCAAAGTATAGGATATGGGCTTCGATACAAATATGGTGAAGCGCCTGCTTCTAATTGAGTTCTTAGACTTATAATATACCTTTTCCGAGAATAATTTGATATTCATGCAACAGTATCTCCTCTAAATATTGTTAGTTGTTTAAATAAAGCACATAATTCACTAACCTTTCCTCATGTCGTCGGTTTCTCTACCACATTAACACTATTTCTGCTCGGTTCCGGATCTAAATATTCAGTAGAGATATCAAATGCATGAATTGATTCTTCATTAATTAACTATGATATCACTAAATCATCTTCTTACTTCGGGAAAACTTCTTGTTTTAGAGTAATCGAAGAATTCTTCTTCACAAACGCAACCAACTTCCCATTTTCAATCAAGTATTGTATATCTTTTTTCAACACCACACAATCTTTTGTATCATGGCCAATGTCCTTATGATACTGATAATATTTATTTTTTATGTTCTCCCTCAAAGTCAGCATTAGAAATGGTTTACGAAAGCGCACACTCGGCCGTGATTTCTCAAAGATAGTTGTCACACAGTCCGCTAATTCAAGGAAATGAACTGGTCGGATCTATTTATTTAACATGGGTCAAATATATTGATGTGCTAGGCACACAGGTGAGTCATATTCCACTCGAACGTATTGTTCAGTCATCGTATTTTGTTTGTTCTGCCTGAATTACGCCTTCACATAATTCGGGTAATCACTACGATTCAGTTCGAACGATGTCCGAACCTATTATTAGTCCCTTACTTCTTTCAAAAACTGTTTGGAAGATCTAACCATTATAGGTAATATCCCATCAGGTTCCGAAGTGAATCTTTATGGTGAATAAAAACCTAAAAGGTCACGACTTTGATAAGTAATTTCTTCTTACACGTGTTAATTCCTAATTGCACCTATCGACTGTTTTATCCTAGGTACTTGCACCTAAACTTCAAAAAGTAATTAGGATTTAGTTAATAGCTTTTCTTTTGTATGAAGTAATATCTTTCTCAAAACTTTATCCCCTACTTCAAATTCCCTTCTCATAACCTTTGAAGCATATCGACTTCTCATCAACGTTTGATAGTGTAAAGAGTTCGGTAGTGCCATTTTTCTTTTATCTTCCACCGAATCTAACTCTATGCGTTTTCCATTATCATTTGTCTCCCCATAATATTTGCTAAGACTGTATGATGAGAAAATTCTCTCAAACGGGACCATTGCATCAATTCCATAAACCAATGCAAACGGTGATTCTTATGTTGTCGTATGAGGAGTAGTTCTGTATGACCATAAAACTTTTTGTAGATAATATGGCCATTTTCCTGCTTTGCCTTCCAAACTCTTCCTTAGTCCATCCAAAACTGTCTAATTGGTGACCTCAACCTGGCCATTTGCTTGAGGGTGAAAAGGTGCCGAGAAAAATCGTTGTATTCCTTTAGAAGCACAAAAGCTTTCATTTCTCTTGTTATCGAATTGTGTCTTTCTTGGAACCCCAAAACGATATATGTTACAAACAATAAATCTGATCACATATTTAGCTTTTGTTCCTGCTAATTGATGTGGATCGGATTTCTTCGAACTAAGTCAAAGACAAATATCTGGAGGGTTGTTTGGACATTTTCCTCCCACTATCCTACTGAAAGATCCGAAGAGCTTGCTTTTATGACTACGCATCTTGCTAAGAACTTTTTACATATTTAACCTTGGTCTTAAATCCCATAAAAATAATAATTAAACACGAAAATCGACCCATAAGGACCATGGATCATAAAACACCTATAAATACCCCAATCACATTCATTTAAGAGGTTGGATTTTTTCTAAAAATACTTAATACCTAGCACACACCACAATTTTCTCACTACACCCTACTAAACATTAAATACTACCCACATACTTCCCAAACTACCTTTGTATCACAAAATTTCCACACCACTAATGGTTCAGCTTTCACCCACTTAGAGAAGTAATCCACCGCAAAAATTATCATTCATCGTCCTCCTGATGCCATTGGTAAGGGTCCGACCAAGTCAATACCCCAACGTTCAAATGGTAGCGATTCAGATATTCATTCTAGAGGAACACAGAAGGTGTGGATTATATTAGCAAACCTTTGACAAGTGTCATATTTTGAACAAATTATTTGGCATCCGAGGAGAGTGTAGGCTAGTAATATCCTGCATGAAGAACTATTCGAATTAACGTCTTATACCCGCAGCGCGTTGAACCCTCCCCATCATGCAATTCTGATAGTATCATATGTGACCAATTCTCTCCCTATCATACAATGCATCTCTGAGGACAACATAACCATAAGCCTTAAACCATAATTTTCGTGCTTGTAGAAATCTGGAAAGCTTCAATAGCTCATTCAGTCAACTAGGAACCCTTTACTATGAAAGGATTCTTTTGTGTGATAATGCACTGATGTTCTTCAGAATATGAAGCGGTAGCCAAAGAAGAAGCTACTGAATTTCCAAGATACTTTCAAAAGACAAAGTCAAAGTCTTCAGTTCCTTTAAATACTTCACTAAATGATCCTTTCTTGCCTCCGATTGACCAGATACGTGATTTACAAAGAGTTGCGAGTCACTTGTCAACCTTACTTTTTTAGCCCCATAAAATTAAGCAAGTTGCCACCCTGCCTGGGCAGCTTCGTACTCAGCCTCAGTATTTGATACTTTGAGCTTGATGCATAGCAATTCCTTCTGAAGATATCAATTGTATACCTGCTCCACAGCCTACTAGAACCCCCGTCCGTTCGTACTATCCATTCTGCTCCAAACGTTTCTTCATCAACCTCTATATCTGACTGATCCGAATGAAATTCAACCAAAAAGTCTACTAATGCTTGTGCTTTGATAGCAGTCCTCGGCTCGAACCCGTATCAAAATTTCCTAACTCAACCAACCATTTAGTCATTCTTCTATATCAGGCCTTTATAGCATATTTTTCAACAGGAAAGATCTTCGTACTATGATAGTATGGGCCTAAAAATAATGTCTCATTTTTTACACAGCGATAACTAATGCAAGGGCTAATTTCTATAAATTTAAATACCTTTTTTCTGCATCTATAAGACTTTTACTCATGTAATACACTGGTCTAGGAGAATTATCTTCTTCCCTGATCAAAACAGCACTTACGGTATAATTCGATATTGCCAAATAGATAAATAGTTACTCTCATAGATTTAGCTTTGTAAGGATTTTCATGGAAGAGAGATAATCTTTGATTCGATGAAAAACCTTTTAACGTTATTGCATCCACTTAAAATAATTTTCTCTTTTGAGAACTTGGAAGAATGAAGCATATTTATCAGAAGATCGCGATATGAATCTGTTCAAAGTTGCCAATCTTCATATTAATATTTGCACTTCTTTGATTGTTCTAAGTGGTTTCATAATACTCAAAGCCTTTAGCTGCACCAGATCGTCTTTTATACCACATTCACTGATTATTTACCTAATGAACTTTCTAGATATCATTCCGAATGTGCATTTTTTCTGGATTCAACTTCAAATTTATCTTTGTCAAATTAGCAAAAGTTTCTTCTAGATCTGTTAAATGGTCTACATCTCTTGCACTCTTGGCTAACATATCATTGATATATACTTCAACATTTCTCCTGATTTGAGTCTCAAAAGCTTTGTTTACTAACCGTTGGTAGGTAACTCCAATTTTTTTAACTCAAACGACATGACCTTATAGAAATGTAAGCCTTTCCCAGTAATAAATGTACTACTCTCTTAATATTTTGGGTTCATCCGAATCTGATTATATATGGTTTAAGCATCCATAAAATAAGTAGTCGATTTCGAGAAGTCAAAGCGACTAGTTGATCTATCCTTGAGATATGAAAATGGTCTTTGGGACAAGCTTTGTTTAGATCGGTGAAGTACACACGCATTCTCCATTTCCTATTCTTTTTCTTTACTACGACTGGATTTTGGGTCCATAAAGGGTATTGTGATTCACGAATGTGACCAACTCTGGTCAAGCGATCCACCTCGGCCATAATAACTTCATACTTCTCTCGTGAGAAAAAGATATTCTCTTCTAGATTATTAGACGTACATTATTTCGTACTGCTAGTCTATGGAAAATAATATACGATGGGATCCCTATGACATCATTTGAACACCAAGCAAAAAATGTAACTTTGTTGATAACAATTTAATTAGAATTTCCTTTACCTCCAAATATAGTTTTGTCCTGATTTTGAGAATTTTTCATGGGGATAAAACATGATTATCAAAACTTTCGTCTAAGATTAAGAATTTGGGGTTTCCCTCAGATAATCTATGGGATGCGACTCTGAGACAAACCCCACTAATTGCTATTTGCGCCTCGGTTCGATCCCCTTGACTTGCTTAGGGGCCAAAGTTGTTCAATAATATTCTCTTACCAACCTCTGACTGCTATAATCGTTCTTACATTATTCCCCACGACATATTTCAAACATTGATGAACAATTGATAACACTGCATGCATTTTAAATAACCACGACCTTACAAAAATTGCATTGTAGGATGTTGGGGCATCCACTATAATGAATAATACAGTTACTATCTTCTTGAATGGCCCCGACCCAGTTTGATTATTCCCTCTAATTCTCCTATTACCTCAGTTAAACCCTACTATAGTTTGATCCGACCGTAAAATTGTTGGTGGGTTTGTTATCTAACTATAAGTAGTCATAAATATAATGTTATACGAACTGCCAAAATCAATCAAGATTTTTTGTATCTCATTGCCAGCTATCTCTGCCACAATAAGTAACGCATCCTCATATGGACCAGCTACATCTCTCATATCATCGTCTTCAAAGCAAAGTATAGGATATGGGCTTCCATACATATATAGTGAAACGCCTGCTTCTAATTGAGTTCTTAGACTTATAATATACCTCTTCCGAGAATAATTTGATATTCATACAACAGTATCTCCTCCAAATATTGTTAGTTGTTTAAATAAAGCACATAATTCACTAACCTTTCCTCATGTCGTCGGTTTCTCTACCAGATTAACATTATTTCTGCCCGGTTCCGGATCTAAATATTCAGTAGAGATATCAAATGCATCAATTGATTCTTCATTAATTAACTATGATATCACTAAATCATCTTCTTACTTCGGGAAAACTTCTTGTTTTAGAGTAATCGAAGAATTCTTCTTCACAAGCGCAACCAACTTCCCATTTTCAATCAAGTATTGTATCTCTTTTTGCAACACCACACAATCTTTTGTATCATGGCCAATGTCCTTATGATACTGATAATATTTATTTTTTTATGTTCTCCCTCGAAGTATGCATTAGAAATGGTTTACGAAAGTGCACACTCGGACGTGATTTCTCAAAGATAGTTGTCACACAGCCCGCTAATTCAGGGAAATAAACTGGTCGGATCTATTTATTTGACATGGGTCAAATATATTGATGAGTATTGACCACTGGTGAATACTCTTTCGCTCTAGAAGGCACATGACTTGTAGTCTGAACTAAAACTCGTAGTCGAACATTGTTGGTTGGTTGTAATACTTGGGGTTGGACATTTGTTGTTGGCATTATAGTGCTTGTCATTGTCAGATCTTGATAAAACTGTGCTATAGATTCCAACTCTGAAGCTCACGTGTCCTCTACTAAAATTCTTTTTTCTATCTGGTCCAATAACGCCCCAAATATCATAGTCTCTGTATCTGCAGCATTATCATTCATTACCCACGGAAGAAAACCCATTGGAAAAGCAGCTAGTGCCACCTTATCCTCACAAAAATCCATATTAGTGTTTACTTGGATAAAACATTTTGTATATTCTTTGAGACTTTCCCCAACCTTTTGCCTACAGTAAATGATTACATCCTCATTCGCACGTAATTATTTGCTTCCCATGAAATGCTGGCGAAACATACTCTGAAACATATCAACATTCTTGATACAACTCTGGGGCAAACGATTCTACCATTTTGAAATAGCATTATTAAAAGTTTAAGAAAAAGCCCTTCACAATAGTTTATCATCATCATTG
This sequence comes from Limnanthes douglasii subsp. nivea, assembly GCA_036936605.1. Classification (NCBI taxonomy): domain Eukaryota; kingdom Viridiplantae; phylum Streptophyta; class Magnoliopsida; order Brassicales; family Limnanthaceae; genus Limnanthes; species Limnanthes douglasii. The sequence goes on along the minus strand of JAUPFV010000004.1, from coordinate 27,193,745 downwards.
TAATTGATCATAATTTTTTTGAATTGCTTGATGTGATTGTCTAGATCCTGAGTTCCATCGAACATTTCCAGCTTAGAAATGTCGAACCACTTCGGGAGATGGCCATATAGAATTTCCATATTAGTGGGACACGCTTTGCTAGCTTCTTGAGGTGGTCATTGCTTAGTTTTGTCATCATTTAGCATATTCTCGGTTAACAGTTGTAATACCTCAGTCACTTTGGCCTCCTGTTCTTTGTCCTCTTGTAGCTGAAGCACCTTAAGATGCTCTTGATTTAACTCCATAATTTGAGATTCCATAATATTAATAATAGAGGGAGTAACCGATATACTTTGGTTTGCAATGTTTTCTCCCTACACGCGAGCGAATCTTCCCCCCACATGGGAACTAACAATATTAAGACTGCAATGGGCATGGACTTCTCTCAGGTGAGCATTATGTGAGCCATCACCAGTTTGGAAATAATTGGTGGTAGCAGGAAATTGGCTCATGGTGCTCAACACTGGCTCGGCCTCTGGGTCACTCATGACGGTCGGCAAGTTCCCCATGGCACTCAGGTCAACTGCCCGATTGTTGTTATAAAGGTTCTCCTCTAGAATTTCTTTTTCAATTCGAGATCTAGTTACCACTTTCGGAAAGTTTGGGACTTAAGCCTTTTGTGACATAATATGTTCCTATAGGCATCATCAAATTTGATATAAAAAATTCCTCACAAATATATACCAAAGTGATGAACTATTTAATCATCAAAGAAAATAATAAGCAAGTCAAATGTCCTTTTTTTTATTCCTTTATAGTTTTATTTATACAAGATCTTAACATGTAATTACTCTCTCAATTATCAATTACATAATTATCTCTTAGGACATGTCTTAGTGGCATTAAATCCATGGTGCATTACTTGAGTCGTTACTGCACACGTTCATTAGTGGCCCCTAATGAGAGGGTACATTTTTTAGTAACCTCTCGTTCATATATGACTAGCCTCAAGATATTGTTTTACTCTCTTGAAAAACTTCTTTCCTTTCCTTTCCTTTCTTACCACTCAGATTATAACTCAACCCAGTTGGTAAGATTTTCAGTCTTCTTCCGATAGTTTGATCATTAATTTCTTCTCGATTTGGTTTTATTTCACCCGGGTATAAAGATCATGAATAACCTGAGGGTGTGGACTTATTATTCGGTCGGTAAGATATCCGGCCTTGTACCTCTAGTTTATTATGAACTCATCCTCTGTTTCGACTTACCTTATCGGGTATAAGGAGCATACCTCGCCCAATGAGTATGGCATTATCAATTTCAGTAATTGTTGGCTCTTTGTTACGTCTTAAGGCCCTGGCTGGTATATTTGGGTAAATTTTTTGAATCTATCGTAGTCTGGAATTGACTAAAGATTCATTTCGTCAGTATGGTACCTACTTCATGCATGATAAAATTTTAACAACAGTCCATCTAAAGAGTAGTAATGTATACAATTAAATTTTGAGAATTAGAGAAAGAATACAAATTAAAAAAAATACATAATGTTGTTGATATACTTACATGTATGAAATGGTCTCAATATACAAAAGTAATTCCAATCTCGATAACAGTTATGGAACAAACAAGTGGATAACCACGTACTGGTAGATACTTGAAAAACAATTGTAGAGATATATGGTATGCAAAATATTAATATCCAATAGCTAACACTAATCTGATGTTGGGAATAGTCATCCAATAATGGATTTCCGAATTACATTTGAACAAATTTAAATTTTGTAGTATATCATCTAAACATTGGCCAAACCATAAACTCACAACCATAAATTATGGTTGTCATCAATATCTGAGATCAAATCGCGTCTAAATAATTCCCAACTATCATCTTTATTAAATATTGCTCTCGGTATGGTATGATAATCGTACTATCCTTCTGGAATGATGTCTACCAAGCTAGTAATATAAATATGTATATATGGTGGGATGCACTCCACTTATATATTTAATTTCCATTGTAAGTATTATTATTTTTTGGCCGACCTATTTTTCTTTTGGTAGTGAGAGTTTTAGGTACTACAAATGAAGGAACTTTTGAAGAAGTTGTGCTAGATAACGTGTTCATGGGTGTACTAGCACTCGTTGTTTGATCAATGACATATATCCAATTACTAGAGTCTTATTTAGTCGATCGATTTGGACCGACTCCATTTCTACTTATAGTAATAAACGGTTCTTTAGGCTCTATAACATGACTAGTTTCAGGTTTTAGGATCTACATAACCCTATTAATAATAGAATCTTGATATCCAGATCCATAACCACGTATGGAACTATCTATGATGGATAGTTTTTTTAATAGATCAATTTCATGCCTAGTTGTATCTCTTTAAATGATATCAAATCTCTTCCAAAATATATCCAAATCGTCTTTAAGAATGAATCCACCTTCTATTTCTATCGCAACTATTGAGACATCCACATGCTACCTGACCTATGCCTACTTGTCTAATATGTTTAATAGCATGTGACATTCTTCATAGGCCTATATTTGATACATATCTACATAGTTACAAGTCTAATTAATTTCTACTATCCGGTATGATACAAAACTTACTTCGCTCAAAATATTCAAGAATCACGGAATGTTACTTACATAAGATCTTATGAAATTTATCTCATAAAATTTTAAAATTGCATTGTTACTACCAAGATAATATTTCAGAGCCCCATGCACACTCCCACACCTAAATATATGTATTTTTTATAACATTGAATTGTTGTGATAATAAATGTCAAATTTGGGCTCACCAATTGGTTGTTATATTTCCATAATATTTTATCTAGTTGGTTCGATAATTAAGAAATTTGTCATCGTACTTTGTTATCCATGACATAACATATTCTATATATATTGGATAACCGGGGAATAATTTATACAAGGATGCTAGATTTTTATGATAAGCTTCTACCTTTTTTGCTTCAACAAAAACATTTATAAAACTCTATAAATCCCTTCAAAACAAAGTCGGACTTCAAGTTTCTAATCGTGTTAAAAACGTTCTTGTTTATATAAAAATTTCATAATAAGTTGATTGCATTCATAAATATATCTTTAATAGCTAGTATCAATGTTAACTCTTGATTCGTCAAAATGATGATAGATAACACACACATATTACCCATCATCACACCTCGTAGAACACTTAACATGTATACGTAGTTGGTTTCCTTCTCTACACCCGTAAACGCGTAACCAACAATAAATATAAGTGATGTTGAAGTTACTCCAACAATCTCAAGCAATGGCATTTTATACGCCATCGTCTTGTAAGTACAATTCATGATAAGTACATATGGAAATCTACACAGCAAATCAATACTTTTAGGATGCGAAAAAAAACTGTTAATCACGCTCGATGTATCACTTATATGATCTCACATGTAGTATTTATGTTCTTTAATTTTTCTAATAAATATTGAATTGGAGACTGACCACCATGATCAAGATCATGACTTTTATGATAGTTGTAGATTGTACGCATGTTGTGAACCTTTTCTGGTTATGCACTTTCAGACCAACATATATTTCCTTAGGACGCGAATCATGAAAAGATAAATTACGAACTAGTTGCTCTTCATCTGCCGTGAGTCTACAAGCTTGTGAATGACCGTCTAATCAGAAATAAAATTCGTGGTTATGTTTCCAGTTTTCAACGGTCAATTGTCATTTTTTATCTAATGCATCAGTCGGATGTCATTTCAATTTGAATGAACAATTATATTGTTTGGTTGTACACTTCATTTTGTTCAAAGACTTACAATTGTTATTTATTGCAATGATGGCTTGGAAAAAAATCTTTTATGGATCATTACTATGTATGCAAAGCTACGTTATTTTAAAAATATCAACATGAATAACCAAGATTGTGAATATCGTGCCAACAAAAGATCATGGAGGATTAGACAAAAGATCATGGAGGATTAACCTAGAAAAAAAAAGTGTGAAACCTAATAAAGATGGACCTATATCCTACATCTACTCGTGCACTTATAGACAACAGTTTTCATTACTCTAATAAAAGCATTGAAATGTTTCACTAGTCACTCAAATGACCACCACTCCATAGAAGAACTCCATAGAACAAGAAGAAAAAGAAGACACCAACTTCTGTCTCGCTCTATGATTTCTCTCGCTCAACCTCGCCAGCAGTTTCGGTCTTCTCTGGTCAATCTCTTTCTTCAACGTTTCTCCACCTCGCTCCTCTGTAAAACTCTCTCTCTCGCTCTCTCTATACTGTATACATGACCTTTGATTAAAATCGGGTATAACATGTCTCCATTCTTTATAAAAGCAGATTCTTCGGAGAAGAAGAAAGAACTTGAAAGCTTTATTCACCCAACTGCCATTGTCCACCCAGATGCAATTATAGGGCAGGTGCTCTTTCTCACCTCTTTCAAACTTTACCCAATGTTTCATCAATCGATTCAATTTCACTTCTTTTTCCATTCTTTGCTCTTGTCAACTTTTTATGTGTTTGATAATCTTGGTTTTTCAACAATTTGAAGCACTATTGAAAAACTCAATGCTTTTCTAATGTGATGCTAAGCAAGCGTCATTGCGTTTTGGGGTCTGAGTTTCTGTGTATCACGTTGTATATGCTCGTTGATTGTAGAGGGGAGCATTGGCGAGTTCTAAGTGTACAAACATAGGTGAAGACTAACATGGGTTTCTTTTCATTTAATCTATGAGTTTGCAAGGATCATGCCTTCTGATAATGCATACTTACGGGTTGTTTGGTGCACAGTTTGTAGCAAAAAAGCTAGCTGAAAATAAGTAAATAAGAAGTTGCAATGAGAGTTATACTAATAAGCCTAAAGCCAAAAGCTTATATGCACCAAACAACCCTTTCGAAATTGCTAGGCGATGATGATTTGCTTGGCATTCTTTAGGAGTGGTGATACTGTGTGTGTGTGTCTATTATGACGAGGTTTATCGCCTGGTTGATTTTAAATATTATGATGAAGTTGTTTTAAATCAGTTGTGTATAATAAACTATCTACTCTATATTTTTGCTTCAGGGTGTTTCTATAGGTCCTTATTGCACTGTTGGATCTTCAGTGACGCTGGGAAATGGTTGTAAACTATATCCCGCTAGCCATATTTCTGGAAATACCCAATTGGGAGATCACTGTATTTTAAAAACGTAAGACTTTTATCGTTTAGGCTAGCAATATTCCTGGTTTTGATTCTTGCAACTTAGATTCGACCGGTTGACCAGATTTGACTTAGTTTTAAGTTTTAACCTTTCTTTTAGATTTGTTTATAAAATTTTGATTTTTTAGTCTTTTTCTATTATTTGTATCTAACACGGACTATGATCCCGACTGTTCACTTTCCAATGCCCGAATCCGACCGGTTTGTTAGAATGTCCAAACTCAGACCCAATTTCTAACATGAAATTGTTTCCGAACCTTATATTCTCCAGATCTTAAAAAGCAGTTGGTCAGATAAGACAACGTTTTGCCACCCTTATTCTAGGCTTTACTCGTAATGAGAAATATTATATTTCGGATTCTAACAAACAAGCTTGGTTATGTTAGGCAGCGGTGCTGTCGTTGGTGATGATCTTCCAGGTCATACTCTCTTAGGATTCAATAACATCATCGGCCATCATGCTGTTCTTGGCATTCAGTGCCAAGACATGAAATACAAGGTTTATTTCTATCGATCATATATTTAACTGATTCTGCTTTAATATTCATAGTAATACCAGATTTTTGATGCCCAGCTTATCAGCAAAGAAGCTAGCTTAAAATACGCAAAATAAAAAGTCAGCATTTTAGAAAACATCGCGAATCGTAGAAATCAAGTTGTATATTGAAAATAAATAGATTAAAGGTGTTTTCTTTTCTCATGCACCAAACAGGCAAACAGCCCTTAACTGTTCACTTTCTTTCAGTTGGGGGAAGAATGCTTTCTTCATATCGGCGACAACAATGACATCAGAGAACATACTTCAATCCACAGATCTTCAAATCGTAGTGATAAGACGGTACAGGACAAAACTTATCCTTTTGTAATTCTGTTTCTGATATTTTTTGAAGCATTTCTAGTGTATTAACAAGAGTTGCATGTTTAGGTCATTGGTCATAACAATCTTATTATGGGATCGTGTCATATTGCACATGACTGCAAGATTGGCAACCATAACATACTTGCCAACAATACTCTTCTAGCAGGACATGTCATTGCAGAAGTAAGTACATAGCCAAGGCATAATTTTTTTAAATGAAAGTTAATCATCTTATATTAACATTTCCAATGCAAGATTCAGAAGGTGTTGGGCGGTACACATAGATAGTTTGTATTTTTTAAGAAAATTAAATGGATTAATGAAAAGGTCAAAAAGCTTAAAAACCTAGAAGAAATGTTTTCTCCCTATAAACTTTTTGCTTTTGTAGAAGTGAAAAGACCATGTCTTAGCTTTATGCATATCATTTTATTAAAACTTGATTAAATGCTTGCATTCTAGGACTATACACACACGGCAGGAGCCGTAGTTGTTCATCAGTTTTGCCATATCGGCTGTTTTTCTTTTATTGGTGGTGGTTCCGTGGTATGCTCCTTTCATATTCTGTTACTTTCAGTTTTTCAGTTTGTAATTTAGATTTAAAGGCACTAAAAAGTGGTTTAGTTTTTTGAAATCTACATTGGTTTTATTGTTCCTCAAGGTCTCACAAGATGTTCCTAAATACGCGATGGTCTCCGGGGAAAGGGCTGAGCTTCGTGGTCTGAATTTGGAGGGTCTTCGACGATGTGGATTTAAAACCACGGAGGTAATATAACTGATAATTATAATGATGAAAGAGATTTACTACCATACAAATTGAAGGATAGCATCTTATCGAGTGCAATTTATTTGCTTCCTCGAAGATGGTACTAGCAGCAGCTAAATGTTCAATCGTGCTTTGCTTCTTCGATCGAAAGTGATCAAGATGGTAATATAAGCTAGAAAGATAGTTTAAAGCAAATAGAACAAGTAAAATCTTGAGGAAAAGTCACAGATTGTCTGGTGATTAAACGACAGTATAAAGTGAATGTGAGAACTAATAACAGTTAAAAATTTGTTTTTATTGAAAAGCTATAGTAAAGATGTCGGTGAAAAATAAATTTGAATCAAAGTGATAGTTGAAAAAGACCAGCTATTTTATTTGCTAATAGTTTTAGATCTTTTTATCTTGGTAAAAGCTAGACACCGCCTTCGATTTCTTAAATACAGCCTCAATGTCGACACCATTGGTCGACATTAGTTATGCTGTTTTTCAGCGCAACTAATGTAGAACGTCGACCTTAGGTGTTTTTTCAACACAATTAATGTCGACATTGGATGTTACAGGCCGTATATAGTAATTTAAAGGTGGTATTTCGCTTTCACCTTTTATCTTATAACCTTACGAAAAACAAAAAAGCCAGACCGGCCAAAAACAAAACAGACAGAAGTTAGTTTAATCTTACTAGCCAATAGCCTACCAAACAATTTTATAATGTTTATATGATCTCTATATTTTATTCATGCAAGGATTTAGATTAACAGTTTGAGAAAAGCCTACAGAAAGATATTCATGCCTGTTGAAACAACCAATTATCCGAGTTTTGAGGAACGTCTCTCCATAGTGGTATGTCTCCCATCCTTTTTTTCCCTTGAATCTTATGCCAAAAGTTTTAACAAAGAAGCCGTAATGAATGATGTAGGAGCAGGACGAAGAATTGGGAGACGTCCCTGCTGTTTGTTTGATGCTGCAGTCAATTCGAGCTTCTTTTTCAGAAAATCGTCGAGGAATATGCAAATTCAGACAATGGACAAACACATAAATGCATAGTATGAAGCCTGTTTTGATCAATATGGAAAGTTGTTTTGACCATAGAGGAGTTGAGAAGTTTTGAATCCGTACCGAAACGGACTTTTTCGTACTTCGAATAGAGAGGCTGCAATTTTATTCTAATGAATCATTTAATACCTTCAGAGTTTAATTATGGATTTACATGGAAGGGAATTGCTAAAAAAAAAAGCAAAAACCATTCCGTGATACTAAAAATAGTCATAATTTCATAAAATTTTCGATTTTTTTACATCTGAACCAACAAGATGTATAAAAAGTAATTGATTCCGCGGAGTGATACTAAAACATGTATAAAAAGAATTGATTCCGTGGAGTGATAGCGAGGAAAGGTCAAAATTATTCTATAGAGTTTTTAATTTTGATATTTTTACGTTTGAATCAATAAAACATGTAAAGAAATTTGCTTCGTGGAGTCATACTTTTTCCTATAAATGTATTTTTTTTTAAACAATATATATTTCTTTACTTTTACTCTCTAAAAATTAGAGAGGTCATCGTCTAAATTAGTACAGCTTATATAATTGTTTCAATTGAATGCAACAAGTACTCAGTGGCGGATCCAGGAATAAAATTTAAGGTATGTCCAAAGATGTTATGAAAAAATTCGAGTATTGCATAATAAAAATATGTAAATATTCTAGTTACAATTCAAAATGAAAATATATTTTAGTCTCATTCTTCTCTTACTCATGCTTTGAAAGCGTTGGATAATATCTAGATCATCAACCGTAGAAAACACTTCTTTCCCCACAAATGTCACTGAAGAATCATTAAGCCATGAATCGTGAATTGACAATTCTATTTCTCAACTCATTCTTCACCAATTTATACGAGAAAATACTCGCTCAAAACTTGCGGTAGCAACCGGTAAGGACAAAACTCGCTTCAAAAGTCTGTACACAAATCCAAATATCTAGTGTTTTTTTACAAATAAAAGTCTTACATAGATCCGAGATAATTTTTTTATAGAAAGGAAAACTATGGTTTGAAAATTCCTAATTTTTTTGGTGATTTGTTGAATCAAAATTGAAGTAAAACCAAATGGAAAATTGTATTGCTTTGTTGAATGAAAATCGAAGTAACCTTCAACTAAGGAAAAATCTTACAATTTAGCAGGTGGACAAGATATTACATCAACCATCTGCAAATCTTCGTGTTCATTAATCATTAACCTGCAATGAAATATGCAATCAATTTGGAATGAATGATTAACAACCATGCATATCATATAATTTTATTATAGAAAGGAAAACTAGGGTTTGAAAATCCCTAATTTTTTCAATGATTTGTTGAATCAAATTTGAAGTAAGTTTGAAAATCCCCAATTTTTCAATGATTTGTTGAATCAAAGTTGAAGTATTATTTGAGAGAAGTTGAGAAAGAGACATGTACGATTAGGGGAAAATAGAGTAAAATATTAAAGAAGTTAAGCTTTTATTTGAGAGAAGTTGGAAATATAATAAAAATAAAAAGTAAAAGAATTATAGAAGAAGTGGGTATCCAATAGGTGTTGAACCCAAGACCTCAAGTATAATACTTGAGAAGTTAACCACTATACTAAACTTATTTTTCTCATTAGGGTTGTCCCGGGCATACCTATCTCCCCCCTAAATCCGCCCCTGCAAGTACTTGTTTTCGAACCAATTGAAAAGAGAAAATTACCTTTTCTTTAATGTGTTTTGTCATTTATATTTTGTTTTGCCGTTAGTTTTGTATATTGTTCTAGATTATGCATGATTTAATAGAGAGATGTGAGAGCATATATGATTTAGATGTGGATTAATTTAAAGTTGAGAATCGACTTTTGAACCAAACATAGAAGAAGCTATTTTTAAACCAAATCTGAACCTAAATTGTTGTTGAACCAAACCCACACAACTAAATTCGACTAAGTGACCAAAAGGAAGGGTTTCGAATAAAGAGAGGTTACGTCCTCTACCACTAAAAACGAACGATTTTCATGTTGGAAACATAGGTACCGCATATTTCGTTTTCGAATATAAATAAGAACAATCTGATCTCCACACTAGTATGATGTTTCATTTTCGAATATAAATAAGAACAATCCGATCTCCACACTAGTATGATGTTGTCCATTTTGGACCCGAAAGGTCGCACCACTTAACTTTTGGTCCACTTCTAATATGCCTCATATTAGTTGAGATATGTTCTCACTTATATATCATTGATCCGTCCTATGTTTAACCGATGTGGGATGTGAGACTTTAGTCGTCACCCTAACAAATCTTCCTATCGAACAAAGTACCATTTTAGCTTCTCTCAGTTTACTTCCATCCGTCCACTCTAATCAAGTTGCTTCTCCACCTGACCCATAGAGCATTACAGCAGATCAATCTCTAGTCACCTCCTAATTAGACCATATTATCTGGTTCCTTAACGTCACTCCAATCAAGTACCACCGTCGTGATACACTTCAATCAACTCACATTGTTTGATGAGTCACGGGCACTCCAAACTAGGATCTCTATAGCAAATCATTCACCTTGAGTGTGGCCATTGTTTCATTATATATTCGACTTCCGAGAATTTCACCACCATCTCGTTATGTCCGGGTCTAGTGCTCTGATTCCATTTGTTGGGAATATAGGTACCGCATATTTCGTCTCCGTATATAAGTAAGAACAATCTGATCTCCACACTAGTATGATATTGTCCATTTTAGCCCCAAAGGGCTGCACAGCTTTGCTTTTGGTTCACTTCCAAAAGGCCTCATACTAGTTGAGATGTGTTCTCACTTATATACCATTGATCCTTCCCATGTTTAACGATGTGGGATGTTGGACTTTGGTCGTCACTCTAACATTTTAAACAACAAACAAAAAGTTTCTCACCTCAAACAAAAGGTTTCTCGCATGAAGAACAAAACATCAGCAAAAGCTACTCAAAACAAAGGTATTTTTTTATGGTTTTATATGTTTAATTTTTTTAGGGTTTGATTTGTTTGTTTGGAATCAGACTCGAATTGGTTTAGATTATCTCCAATTGGCCTATAATCAAGCTTGAATTGTCTTAGAAGCATAATCGAATTGTCTTAGGTTTCTTGTTCTGGGTTGTTTTTTTAGTTTACGTGTTATTCGCCAACCATTGACGATAAACACATGGTTTCTGCCAAACACATGTGGAAACTATGGCTACCAAGCGAGTCATATGACGCGGTAGCCGTGCCTCGCACCAGACGTCCATCACGAATAATATTGTCGATGCCAAGGTTATGGTGGACTAGTAACTTTAGGCGCTTACACCTATCAGTCCACCATATCTTTCGCGTCGGGAAATTTCGGTGACCAAATTTTATCCATCCGGTTTTATCTTATTTGTTTTGGTTCCGTATACGGTGTTTTTTAAGAGTTAGTATTTTCAAGTAGGTTTACGTATAAAATTTTTTCCACATTATGAACGTAGGACACGGTTCTAGTGGTGGTGAGGTACACGACAAAAAGAATCAAGAATACACATAAAAGGATAAACCCCCCAGTAGAGGAAGTCCTGGTTTCTAGGGACACGCTTACGCTTCCACTGCCATATCCATCCAGTTCTACATCTCCTCACGGTTTAGTTTTGTCGAGCTTTACCCCCAACCGACGATCACCTACTGCTCGCTGACCTCTAATTTGAGCTCCACCCGTCTCTCGTTTACTTGTTCAATTTTGTAACATGTTCGTAGACCACGTTTAGAAGGAGAGGTAATTTCACAATTTATTTTTACTTTTAATTGATATATGTGTTAGTATTCGTAACGTCAAACCGTGTTATTATTTGTAGGACCGTGAGATGCGTTTGAAGCCCACAACACCTATCATGAGAGTTGGAGTTTGGGATGTCAGGGTAAGGTCAGAGAGCTATTCGGTACCACAACGTTCAGCAGGCTAATCAAACTGTTATCCCTCATACGGCCACATACCACTATTACATAGTTTTTTATAGAGTGTTGGCATCACAAAACCAACATTTGATATAAGTATCACAGTTGATGATGTTCATATGATCATGGGCCAAGGAGATCGCAGGTAATGTCGCCATGTTTTCGGTTATAAAAGACAAGGCATTAGCCATTCTTGTTGTCGTCGTACTTATAGGTGTAGATCATACTATGATTAGAGAGGAGACTGATCTTCGCAAAATGGATTGGATTAGGCCTTGGTTTTCTTTGCAACATGTTTAGCAGGACGGTCTACCACGATAGCAACCCTTCACTAACTGACGATATGGTCCATCAGGCTCCACGTGCTTATATTTTTCACATGTTCTGGTGTAGTCTGTTTGCTGACATGAGAAATGCGTACATCAATTACAATTACGTGTTCCTCCAATAGGATTTGACATTGCAATTTAGGCGTTATGCATAGGGTATTGCGGTGTTGGCGTATTTGTATAATCATCTGGGAGATGCTTCGTTGCAAGCGATGAAAACTATTGGGTGGGGGTATTTCTCTCAACGCACCTGGATATGAGATCTTTTTTTTAGTTTGTCCAGTAGTTAGCGTGTGAGTTACACACAGCGAATGCCAACTATTTCTTGATGGGATGGAGATGTGTTCATTTACGATTCCTGGACCAAACTGAATTGTAGGGTTATATTTATGAACCTACAGGAAACCAATGTAAGTTTTACCTTCTTTAAATATGATAATTCTAATTATTAGTTTTTTAATCAATCAAAGTATGAAAATATTTGGTAAGTGGTTACTACTAAAAATAGAATATAAAATAGATGCTCTGTTTGTAGTTACTATTAGAGGATGATAAGATTAATATATCAATTTATGAAAATGTTTCGTATGAATTTTGTTAGACTTTTTCCTACTTGGTAGGCTTAAATCGCTCCTTCGTCCCTCGACTATCACGTTTTGTGTCATTTAGTCCCTCGACAAAAAAATCACGGTTGAGGGTTACTCGTCTATCAAAAATCTATAAATTCAGTCCCTGCGCGTGGATTTTGCTGTAATGCTGCCACATGTCGCTATAGTTAAATGGTTTGCGTTCCACAGGTAGTCTTTCGACTTTTAATTCCATTTTTACCCTTCAAATTTAATATTTTTTAAATATATATTTTTATTTTTTAGTTTTTCTCAAAACAGAGTATAGTAAAATTTGCTATACTCTGTTTTTTTTCCGACTACTTTAGTTGGATTGGTCCCTTCTTGTGGACATCGTGGATTGTTGTCTCAAGGGAAATCTATTCATGGGATTGCGGTGAAAGCTGGTCTTGATCTTGTGGACAGGAGGACACGGTTGCAAATGTAGTTCTTGTATACCTCCACAGAGCTTACTGTTACCGTAAACTCCGACTATACTAGCGTTTCTGAAGATCCCTTGAGTCGGTACCTGGTCTTCAAACTCGTTGAATGATAAATTCGAATTCTGTATCAAGCGAAAATCGGCCATATATTTCGGTATGTGGCCGGACAGGTTGTTCTGTGAAACATCTAGAAATTCAATTCCTTTCATCCCACTAAAATCCGGAAGAGAACCTTTAAAAAGATTGATTTGCATAAAAAGCATTTGCATAGCTAAACACTTCCCCAACGTGGCTGGTAATTCACCTGTGAGTTTGTTGTCTGAAATAGAATTAAAGAAATCAAAAACTGGGTTTTGGTTTTCATCTGCTTTCGAACTAACCCTTTTGATTATAAGAAAATTATTAAAGAGATCATCAAGAACTAACAGGTGGAAGATTTTTATAGAGAGAAACAAAAAAATAGAGAAGTTAAAAATGAAGAGATTATTTGAAGTTTTAGAGAGAGAGAAAAGGAAACCAAAAATAGAGGAGGAGTCGAATGAAGATGAGAGATTAGTAAGTGGTACGAGAGAGAAAGAGAATTTGAGAAGTTGAATATTTATTGAAGTTGAAGATTAAGAGATTGTTTAGAATTGTTAGAGAAGTAAGAGAGAATGTACGAAAAACAGAAGAAAGAAGTGAGAATATAATCGTCTGTAAAAAGAAAAGGGAGAAGACGAAGTGGCATTTGTTTTGGATGTGTAGGAACTGGACAGTACTTGGTCGGTAGAAAGTAACGTTTTTCACCGCAATTCCGTAGATAGATTTTCCTTGAGACAACAATCCACGATGTCCATAAGAAGGGACCAACCCAACTAAAGTAGTCGGAAAAAAAACCAGAGTATAGCAAATATTGTTATATTCTGTTTTGAGAAAACTAAAAAGTAAAAATAAAAATATATATATATTTAAAAAATATTAAATTCGAAGGGTAAAAATGGAATTAAAAGTCGTAGGACTACCTGTGGAACGCAAACCATTTAACTATAGTGACGCCTGGCAGCATTACAGCAAAAACCACGCGCGGGGACTGAATTTATAAAAACTTTATAGACAAGGGACCCTCAACCGTGATTTTTTTATCGAGGGACTAAATGACACAAAACGTGATAGTCGGGATACAAAAGTATGAAAATGTTTGGTAAGTGGTTACTACTAAAAGTAGAATATAAAATAGATGCTCTGTTTGTAGTTACTATTAGAGGATGATAAGATTAATATATCAATTTATGAAAATGTTTCGTATGCATTTTGTTAGACTTTTTCCTACTTGGTATGTAATTAGTCCTAGAAATGGAACAAACTGAGTAGTTAGAAAACAAGTTCTAAAAGTGTGTATGGTAATAATTAGAAACCTCATTTATGTTGTTGTTTGAATTGTTTTATTTTGTAAGCATTAGTTGAACTTTACTAACATATATGATATCATTTCTCTTTAAATCCAGTAGCTTGGTTATGTGGTATCATTTTCGGTGTGGAGCACACCCAGGCCTACTATCTGGATCGATCTTTACCGCAGTTCGGATACGTCCACGAATAGTAACCGTATTTATTGTTTCGTATACAGAACAAAGGAAAAACAAAACCAAGGTATACAGCTTATGAGTGCGCTCGCAACGATTCGGAGCATTGGTCAAATTATGTTTACATCCTTTATAGAGCCCCCTCCCCCAATTAGAGATAATATGGATTCATTCTGTACTGCATAGTATATGTTAACTCATCATCAGGTTAGTTGGTACGACATCATGAACCAAGCCATATACCCATTTTAGGATTACGTTCAAGATAACTGTGAGTGTTTTGTTCTACAATATCTGCGAGCGAGGTTGCGTAAGATTGCATTATATCCCCAACTACCAAAGTTTCAAGGATATTTTGGCAAGCTCGATAAGACGCATGAGGATATTTTGTCGATTGAAAGGAAAGTAAATTAGACATTTTCTTGTGGTGTTTGTACTTAGAAATTTCGGTATTATCTTTGTTCTTAGTCACTTTCATGTGGTGTTTGTTCGTATGCACTAGTGTGATGTTTATTATACAATTTGGTGTGATGTTTGTTAATTTTGTAAAAGTTGTTGATTTCTGAAAGTTGTTGATTTTGGTGTGATGTTTGTTGATCTTTTAACATTTGTTGATTTTGTGTGGTGTTTACAGATTTTGTAACAATCGGTGTGATATTCGTTGATTTTATAACAGCTGTTGGTTTTTGTGTGATGTTTATTGATTTTTTTAATAGTCGGTATGATTTTTTTAACAACTATTATTGTGTTTGATATGGGGAAGAAATATTATGAAGAATAAGCTAAATTGGATAAATAAAGGAATTAATTTGGTTTAATAAAATATTGTATAAGATATCCAACAAATGTGTAATATTAAGGGTTCTTAGTGTAATTGTTAACAATTATGGTGAAGATTAGTAAAGTAATGAGGTGTGAATTGTCCATAAGTGGGGGGGGGGGGTAAACTTGTAAATTAAGGATCCATCACTTCTACTATATAAAACACCTATTTTTTTAGAAATGGGTCAATCATTAATCAATCATGAGTTTATTATTCTATTTGTCAATTTTTTCTCTCTACATCAATGTTTTCTCTCTCTAAAAACTATTTTACGAACATTGTTAAGACATACAACCCTTCTAAGAAATATTTGGAACTATCGTTGGTGTCATCTGTGCGAAAACGATTGGTACCCGAAATCATTTTTCTAAAACCATAGTTTTATTCTCAAATGTTGTGAGAATAATTGATACAGAAATGCTATGAGAGCTAGAGTCTAGTACAAAGAATCATGTGGTCGGAAACTCATCTAGAGATCGTCTGATCGAAGAGTAAGTAGTGAAGGAGCGAACTAACGATGAACGATATGCCGAGGAGTTACTAGAGGAGTCTGTCTTAGTAGCTTGACGAAAAGAAATTTTGGAAGATATCGAAAGGTTGAATGTTGAGAAGAAATCAATAATGAATTCAAAGAGACTCGAGTCGGAGGTCCAAAGAGATCACATAACTGAAAAATAGGATTTGGAATATGTTCATCGAACTGATGATAGGTGTGAAAGACATCAGAGACAAGATCGTTATTCTTCAAGGAGAAGAATGAAACATATGCGTCGCTCTGAATCCAGTGTTTATTCTTTGTATGACTCGGATGAGTCTTTTTCCGCATAGTGGGATATCTGACGTGGGAAAATTTATAAGAAAAGAGATTCAAGGTGGCAGAGAGATGATCATCGGACTTCTCGTTAAAAAGATTCAAAGAGAGAAGGGAACAATCAAGAGAAAAAAAAAAAGCTTGGGTCCGAGGAACAAGATAAGGTTGTGAATGTTTCTAGAAAGGAGCAAACAACCCCTTATGTGCAGATCCCTTAAAGAAGTCATAATTTGAATACCCTGTAAGTAATCAGTTCATGTACCCATCCGAAGAAGGTTTATACACCGCAATGAATGAAGGCCCTAGGTCGGTATGATGACAAATTGGTGTGCATTCCCTTCTCCCAAACATTCAAGAACGCTACTTCAAAGTGGTACAACCGTTTGGCTCAGGATTTTATTAAGAATTTTGACATATTTTGGAATATCTTTCGCCACAATTTTATGGAAAGCAAAAACAATCGGCACAAATGAGGATACACATCATCTACTACATGTACAAAGTGAGAGAGAACCTTGAAGATTATACAAATCACTTTATCAAAGTGAAGACTGGCATGGAGAGATGTGAAGATAAAGTGGCATTAACATCTTTTCGAATTGGTCTATTCCCCGAAATCATAAATGATAACGACATAGAAAAACAAGACATGAAGTTTGGAGCGTTGTTAGACCAAATAGAGAAAAGGGTTTCGATGGAAGAAACTGAAACATCAAAAATGGAGTCCATGGAACGGTTTTATCAAAATTAGTTCCACCAAATTCCGATGGTGATATATATTCACTTCCAAAACATGTCTGACAATGAGTACTGATCCAAGCACCGACTCAATTACTTTCAAAACCAAGGGAGAAAACACAAGTCGTAAGCACACAGCAGAATGTGTGATCTATATCAAATAAGTGGATCCGACCATCACATTTTGCTGAACTGACAGATTGTGTTGCAATAATTTTTGACGAAACTCTAAATCCTATACAGTCGTGGAAACCATTTCCAATACAGACTCCTAAGGAAATTAAAAGCAAAATATATTGCAAGTAACATGATGATGTTGGGCACGACACAAAGGATTGTGTAGTGTTGAAAAAATAAATACAAGCCTTGATTGAAAATGGGAACTTAACAACATTTGTGAAGAAGAACTCATTTGCAGCTCTGAATCAAAAAAATACTCTGATATTTCGGAACCTATTGATGTTTTTTATGTTTCTATTAAGTGGTGTGGTTTATTTTTATCTGAGGGTAAGTTTGTAATTTTTGTTTAGAGTTGTGTGGAAGTTTGTGAGTATTTAATGTTTGGGTAGAGTGTAGAGGGAGAATTAAGCAGCCTGGTTGTATTTAATTTTCATTACCCTCATTTAATGCTGGTGGTTGGGTATTTATACCCTTATATTTGGGCCTTATGGGCTTTCGGGTCGTGTTTAATAGACCTGGGTCAAGTTTAAGGACCCATGAGAGCTAAGTAGGGGAACAGACAGCTTAGTCAATAAGTGATTAGGTTTTAAGTACTTTAGTTCTGGTCGAACAGTCCAATGGATGATGGTGTCCGAACTGACCCTGTCCGATTAGGTAGACATTGTCCGAACTGACCCTGTCCGAAGTGCTGACAGAATCCGGACTCATCACTAAGTATTTATATTCAGAACCGGGCAAGAATGGTATCTTGATGGTGGTTAAATCAATCGTGAGTAGAAATTTTAGTAAACTATGTCCTTTCTTTGAACCGCTAACAATTTTTGGAGGTGAAACTGTTTCAGGGACATCAAATTATACCCAGAAGATGCACATCGTAAGTTTAGGAACTCATTTAAAAGAAGGAGCTTCGCCTCATTTGTATAGGATACTTTGTTTTAAAGATGATAACATGAGGGATATGGTTAGAACGCATGAGGATGGTGTAGTCATTATGGCAGAAATAGTTGGGGATGAGATAGAAAGAATCTTGATAGATACCGGTAGTTCTGCCAATGTAATGTTCATGGAAACTTATCAAAGAATAGTGAATCCTCCGATAATAATTTGGTCAGATCGGACCATCTTTGGGTTTATTGAAGTAACCATGGAAGTGCTCGGAGAATTTGATGGAGTGGTAAAACTAGGTCGAGGGTCATTCAAAAATGTAGTGGCGCTGTTTTTTATTGTGGTAGATGCGCCAACATATTATAATGCGATATTTGTAAGGTCTTGGTCATATAGAATGCAAACAATAACATTCACCGTTCACCAATGCTTGAAGTATGTTATGGGATTAAATGTTGGAACGATTAGGAGTAGCCATAAAATGGCAAGAGAGTGTTACCGGACATCTTTGGCCCCAAATCAGATCGAGGGGTCGAATAAAAAAAGACATAACAATTAGTGAGGTCTTCTCTGGACTTCAATCCCGTGGATGATATGAGGAAGACCCCCGGGTTCTTGGTCATTTGCGAAAGTTTTGAGGACCATGTTTTTTCGAATGGAAAGAGTTTTAAAAATAGCGGCAAAGTTATCTCCAGAAGTAAGAGAGATGTTAATTCTATTTTTATCAACAAGGTTACATATGTTTGTATGGTGCACCGAAGATGTGACATGGGTGCCCACGGATATCATCTGTCACAGGTTGGAAAGTCGAAGCAGTGTGTGTCCAAAGCATCCAAAACAGAAATTTTGTTTCTCTAGAAACAACTGAGGCTATCATGTCCGAGGTAGATGACTTATCTAAGGTTGGGCACATACGAGAATCGCAATACCCTCTATGGACTGCCAACCTAGTTTTGGTAAAAAAAATGGTAAATGGCGGATGTGTGTAGATTTCACCAATTTAAATAGAGTATGTCCAAAATATCATTTCTGGGTTTCGCAGATAGATCAATTAATGAATTCTACCTCAGGGAACTGATGTTTTCGTTTATGAACGCATACTCTGGCTACAATCAAATCCAGATGGATCCAAAGAATCAGGAAAGAACATCGTTCATCACGGGAAGAGGCTTACATTGTTATAAGGTTTGTCATTTTGGTTGGAAATGTTGGGGCAACTTATCAGCGTTTAGTAAACAAAATGTTTGAGCCCCAGATCAAACGAAATGTTTAAATGTACTACAATCATATGTTAGTAAAAAACACCATGGATGAGAACCACTTTTCAGATTTAGAGGAATTTTTTACCAACCTGACAAAAATAAATTTGAAGCTAAATCCAGAGAAGTGCACATTCGGGGTAAGGTCCCAAAAATTTCTTGGGTACATAGTTAGTACACGTGGAATAGAAGTTGATCATGTATAGTTAAATGCTTTGACCACTATGGCACCTCCACGAACAATAAAAAAAGTACAGTATTTGACATGGATATTGGAACCTTTGAATAGATTTATATCTCGATCATCGACAAATATACTCATTTTTCCAAGTGTTGAGGCAAGCAAATTATTTTATTTGGACCCAAAAGTGTTCTGAAGCATGTCACCGCATTAAAGAATCTTTATCTTCATCGTAAATCTTGACAAATCCTAATCCTGAGAAAATTATACATCTATATAGCAGTATCAGATTATACAGTTAGTGTTGTTTTGATTTAAGAAGAAGGTAATTTCCAAGACCTGTGCACTATATCAGTAAAAAAAAATAGATGCGAAAAAAGGTATTTGAAATTAGAAACGTTAGCCCTCACATTGGTAAGTGCTGCTCGGAAAATGAGGCCTTATTTTCATACTCGTTCTATCATTACACGAATATTTTTTCCATTAAAAAATATACTAGAAATTCCTTATGTGCCACGAAGAATGATCAAATGGTTAGTTGAATTGGGAGATTTTAAAATTGACTTTGAACCTAGGATTGCAATGAAAGTGCAAGCCTTAACAGATTTCCTAGTTAAATTTTATTATAAATGGTCAGATAGAAAGGTAGATAAAGAAATTTTCGACACATAATAAGAAGTCCGAACAAATGGGGGTTAAAGTACATCAGGATGTGGGGCAAGGGTGCAGTTGGTTTCTCCATATGATATTGTAATGTATCAAGTTGTTCACTTTGGTTTTCAAGCATCAAATAATGAGGCAGAGTACGAAGCCACTTTGGTAGGTTTAAGACTTGGTCAAATCTATGGGGCTAAAAGAATTAGGCTAGTAAGTGACTCCCAACTTCTTATAAATCATGCCTCAGACCAATATGAGGCTAGAAAATATCATTTAGTGAAATATTTGAGAGCGTTAAAGGCTTTAAAATTAGTATTTGAAAATATCAGGTGTGAACGTGTTCATATGGTAGGAAATTCTCTGGCTGATTCTCTGGCTACTGCTTCATATTCTGAGGAGTATCCTTGGATTATCACACAAGAAATTCCTTTGATAAAAAAGAGGTCCGAGCAGGTGGAGGTATCATTTGAATTTTTTTAAACTTCTATAAGTACCAAAAAATTAGAGGAATGAAATCATGGAATTTTTTGTAAATGATATTTTTTCCATTGATAAAGTAATGGAAAAGAGAATACGATTCAAGGCATATGGCTACGTGGTAGTCAGAGATATCTTATACAAAAAATCTTTTGACATGCATTTACTTTGATGCCTTGTAAATTACATGATAGGGAAGAGTCTGCGCATTGTGGGTATAAAACATCGATACGAAGAGTTCTCTTGGCATGATATTATTAGCCCACAATCGCCTCGGACGCCAAGAAATTGGTTAAGATATGTGATATTTTTCAAATATTTGCTAACATAATTCATGCATCATGAGTACCTCTTGACTCAATGTCTAAGGCATTACATTTTTCCAGTGGGATATTAATCTGGTCAGACCTTTACCGGTGGCATCTGGGGGACGACAAACGATAATTGCCGCGGTATACTATTTCTCTAAGTGGGTGGAAGCTGAACCGTTGGCAAAAACAAAAGCTAAAGACGTGATCGGGTTCATTGTTTCTAATATTTGTTGTCGTTTTGGTGTTCCGAGGAGATGGCGATGGATAACAGGCCACAGTTCAGCAATAAATAAATGTAGGTTTTTTGTTCTTCTAGATGAATACATCAATGCTTCTCGGCACATTTCCATCCACAAGAAAACGGCCAAGTCAAGGGTACTAGTTGAACCATTCTTGATGGGTTGTTCATGAATTTGGAAGGCAAGGCTGGAAAATGGCTAAAGTATTTACTAGAATTTTTGTGGGCATACAGAACTACCTCTCGAACATCGACTCAAGAATATCCATTTGTGTTAGTCTATGGGATGGATGTTGTTGTGTCATTTGACGCGATTTTATATCGAGTTAGTGAATAAACTGAAAATGCTAACAATAAGGGAAAGCGTGCAGAGTTAGATTTAATTGAATAAAAGAGAAGAAGAGCGCAATTGAATTATATGCGGGAGTTCAAAGTATGAGATAATGTTCTGAGAAAATTATTTCTGTATACAAATAAAACCCGCTTGGAAAGTTGATACTTAATTGGGAGGGCCCGTACATGGTAACCGAGAAGGTGAAGCCGGTGACATGTCGACTTAAAGATAAAGAAGGAAAAGATATTCATTCATCTGTGGAATATTGAACATCTTACACAATTTTTAATTTTTGGACCAGAAGGACCTTCCAACGAATGTTGGTATTTTTTTTGACCGAAAGGGTCTTCCAACGATTGTTGGTCAACAAAAAAAATGGACCGGAAGGGTTTTCCAACGAATGTTGGTCAACAAGTTTTATATTTTAGACCGAAAGTGTCTTCCAACAAAAGCCGACAGATAACAATATTTTGATAAGAAACAATTTGGTAGAAAAGAATTAACCAAAGAACACTTTTATTGATGAAAAATTATGAAGTACAAATTGCCTCGAAAAAATACGATTATTTAACAAAACAAAGTGCCCAAGGCACAACAGGTTCATAAAAGTTCACATAAAATCGATGAAAACAAAAACTAACAAAATATTTATGTTTTACCCTGAAGGGATACCTTCATTGTTATCCTCTGATGAGCTGTTGGAGGAGGAGCTAGTTGATTTTTAATCCACTAAAAAAATCCTTATGAACGGTACTTCTCCAGAATTCGCTTCCAAATACTTCCTCATTTACAAATTTGGAAGATGTTCATGAATTTCTAGCACCATAACAGATTTTATTCCAGGATCCCTCTTTTCCAAACAGGAAACACATTCAGCAGCATACTTCTTAAGGCAAGCATCCTTCTATTATTTAGTACCATCTCTAATACATTGTTTCTCAGTAGTACAATTCTCTATATATGTAACAGCCCGCTCAAAGTATTCTTTAGTTTTAGCACAAGCCTCAGTTAGACCGTCGACAAGCGTGTTTCGATCGGTATCTTTAGCAGAAAATCGTTCTCGCTCATCATATAAATGTTCTTGCTCCGTTTTTAGGAGAGCTTTCAGTGCCTTAATCTTCTTCAAACGCTCAGTAGTAATCTTCTTGTAGTGGGTAAGTTTCTCTTTCAAACTTTTTCATGGTGGATTTTATTTTACCAGCTTCTTTTTTGTAGCGATCTTTTCGGTTGGCGTTTCTTTCGAGAAGGGTTGCGGCATGAAGTAATCTATTGAGATTTATGGCTAGGAAATCATTTTCGTAGATATCAAAATATGCCAATGCATGAGAACTAGCTTTGATGTTCTCAGAAACTTCCTTTTCATTTCTCTGACTTCTTTGGCCATCATTCGCCTTGCTTAATTGAGAAACAAACTCTCATATTGAAGTCTGAGCAAAGTCTGAATCTGCGATAATAACCTTTTCATTAGAAGGCACAATCAAATCAAATGTTTCATTATCCTCTTCGATAATTTTATTTTTGCATTTGTCTTTAGTGAGTATCTCTTTGGTGACCTCTTGGAGCCACATTTCCCTGTTGGATTAATTTTTTTGGTTTCAACCTCAGTATCATCTTTCCCCTTGGATTCAGCCCAACAATGACATCTTCGTGTTTGACCATGTCTCTCTTAGGATCACGATGACTTGGAGATGTAGTTAAGAATGCAGACGGACTAGTTTCCTGGTCATGTATCGGAATCGGGTCAAACATAACCTAAAATAAAATATTTTGGCGAGCTCGTCAAATTTTAAAATTTTGCTTTCGATACCCAAATTCGACCCATAAAGCCTTCAAAAACCAATTTTTATATTTAGGTGTTATTTTTACTTATTTGTTTTATTTTAAGATATTTATGTAATTTCCCTTATTTGGAATTCAGATTTTGTGTAGTTGCTAGATAAAGCGTCATATATCCTATTTTTCTATTAGACTTTGATTAGTTAAATTTTGGAAATTATTTATATTAGTCTCTTTTACTATCTAACCTAGGGTTAGGGTTTTATCGCGGTTTTTTCCTTCTAATTTTCGCCACGCTATCAGTTGACTGATGCAACGGAATTAGTAGAAGAACAAACGTATAAACGAAACCCTAAGGTTTCTAGAACATACTGGTTCTCTTAAACTCAAAGTCTAAAATTTTATTCACTTAAAAAAAATAAGTGTCTTAACATTAGGGTATTAAATGTTTTATGCATGAGACATCCACAAACCCTAATCAAAATTCTGAAAATAAAAATAAAAATATTAAAAACAAATATATTAAATCAAATCTGAATGCAATCAGAATTGATTCTTTGATTGAAATATTTACCTAAAATATAATATAATAAATATTAAAATAGACTTTTCAACCCCTAAACAGTAGAAGTTGAGGTCTCAATTTCATGAAAATTACTGTCATGCTTTTCAAAATTGTTGTGCTCCTCGAGACGTCAATTTGAGTACCAATTTTGCGTCGTTCTGATATCTGAGTGACAAATAAAGCCCATTTGTGTCTGTCCAAAACAGCTACATAGTTGTGGATTGTCTGGCCTACATCACTTGGGGACCTAGCTATTGCAGGAAGAAAGAAAAGATTATTTGAGGTTTCTAGGCACTTAAGCACGCTATCTTGTGGAAGTCACCATCAACTCCTCTAGAGACATTGTCTTCGTCAATTCGGCCTTCCAAAGATGGCTTATGGTCATATTCGATGGAGTGAAGCATATGTGGATTCGTTAGACCAAGAGGTGTTACATTATCTTGAAATTCCTCCCAAGGGTTAATGAATGGAAGGGAAAGTGAGGATTTTGGCAACGTTGGTCAACCCAACGAACTGCTCATTAAAAAACCAATCTTGGAGATCTGAGAGTCCATTATACAAGCTATCAATGTAAAACACATGTTGGGACCAGTTTGATTCAAACGAAACTTTATAAGTTCGAAATACTTTACTAGATCAGGGTTCAATGGAAATCGAAGACCTAGTTGAGGATCTCTGAGTAGACAATTAATTTGTTGTCTCGAACTGATAAAGAAATTTCCTCAGCCTCATAATTCGAATTTGAATGAAGTCTGAAATTCCTTATTGATTTTCAAGCTTGGCCTCCTTGGATCGTTAAAAGTATTTGTACTTAATTTTGTGCAGTGCAAGGAGATGCTTAGCCTTGACCTTTCGTAAGTTATTTCCCAAAATAGTCTCAATGTTCGAGGGCAATTCAATATCATCTTTTTTCTTCTTCTATGATTTAGTCATTTGGTGCATGGGAGTACTTGTGTTAGCTCACCCTGGAGGGGATGATGCTTAAGTTTGTACGGAAGGTCCGAATCGAGAAGTCGGCGCAACAATGGATCTGATGGGTTGAGCATCCACATCAATTATGTTTTCCTTTTGGTTATCCTTGGGTTCATCAACTAGATGTCTTTCTCATATCTCTGGGATGGAATTGAGGGGAAGATTCCCCACAAATTTCGTCGTAAGAATAATATATTCTTCTAATGATGGCCGAGGAGCTGTTTTTACAGATTTAAATTAAGGTTTTCGATGAGTGACTTTGGGATTCGTTAGAAGAGTACCATGTGGAGTATTTTGAGGGGTAGGGACTGTAGATGAAATTTTAATCTTTGTGTACCTTTTTTGTGGGCGTCAGAGATTTCTTCCTCTTCGAACTATCGTCCTTGGATTTTTTAATTGTTTGGTGTTTATCGCCCAACAGAATGAACGTTGAAGTGTGAGCTAGGTTATTTGGAGGGATAAGGTCACTATTTTCTAGCATCAGACAAGTCTGAATGGAGGGTTTTGTGGTAGTAGGATCTGATGGAGGTAGGATCGGATGGAGTGTTGGTACTCGAAGTCTCTGCCGCCTCGGAGTGTTTCCTGATCGGAGGCCCCTGACCGTAATAGGAAGTTTTGGGAATCTGCAATGGTCGAAGCTCCTCGTCTAAACCAACAGCTTTTCTCTTTTGGGCCTATTTACCTATGTTAAACCACTCCCAAATTTTATATCCCTCAAGGTGAACGAGTTTTTTAGGCATGAAAGATGGAAGAAAACGTTTAGACAATAAGTAGAATTGTTTATCTTTCTAACTAAGTTTTTTTCTCTCTATCTCTCTAGAAAATATGGAAATAAATAACTTCGAAATGGTAGAGGAATTGAAGTATTCATAGAAGGAAGTATGGGCTTCGAACGCTTGCGAAGGCCCAAGCAATCGAAATATCTTCCTTAGCTGTCAGATGCCTAGAAAAAATGAATAGTTTTTTGAAATATAGTCGCTTCATCTATGATTTGAAGTGCACGCGTGTTGATAAGTGTAAAGGTTTTTTGATACACTTCTTCTCTCACAAGTCATTTTAGAAGGCATACATGTTTATGTCGGGAATTAATTATCACATGGATCATAAGAATCACGTGTGTCATCAATCAAAAACAAATTTGACACATGGACTGGATGTGATATATACACCAAATGTCAGAAACCGCTCTAATACGTGGCCTAAGATACGCGGTGCATAGATATGAAGTCATTATTTCCATTAATGAGGTCATGAAGCCAAGGAGTTACATAAGGAGAATAATCTGAGGAGATGAGTAAGGAAGAAAACTTTAAGGAGATAGTCAAGGAAGATGAGTCAGAAGCGACACATAAAAAAGAAAAATATAATTTCACAGACTAGTCGTTACTCAAATATCTTCTCAAGGACTTGGAGGCTACTGATAAGGGGAAGAAATATTGGGAAGAATAAGCTAAATTGAGTAAACAAAAGAATTAATTTGGTTTAATAAGATATTGTGTAAGAATCCCAACAAATATGTAATATTGACGGTGCTTAGTGTAATAAGTGACAATTATGGTTAAGATTAGTAAAGTAATGGGGTGTGAATTGTCCATAAGTGGGGGGTAAAATTTTAAATTATTGGGAAATGGCTCAATCATTAATCAATTATTGCTTTATTATTCTATTTGTCATTTTCTCTCTCTAAAAAATCTTTTGTGAACATTATTTAAACAAACAATCATTCTAATAAATCTTTGGAACTACCAGTGTTAACAATTTGAAAACATAAAAACTAACTTGATAATACAATATTAAATCGTTGACTCTTTCAAGCAATGATATTGATCAAGGTCTAGCATTTCTCTAGTAATGTGCATCCATAAAAGATCTATGTTTGTAAAGGTGAACCTTTATCCATATCAACCTACAAAACTAAAATAAAAAGAACAAATATATATATATATATATATATATGTATGTATATATATAACAATTATATAATTTTAATAACTCAAAAGAGTATTAAAAATAATAGTTTACGTACATAAACAAAATAATTTATGTTCACTAAAATGACTTCGAGTTATTTCAGAGGGTGTTCGTTGGTGGTGTATCTTTAACCGGTAAATATGTTGTACACCATCTTGGTTCTAAGCAATAAAAAACACAGTTGAAAGTGTGTTGATGACGAGTAATTAATTTTTCGCAACTTGGTAACGTCATCTAATTATCTAAAGGTACATTTTCAACCGTCGTATTTTTATTACCTCAACATCTTCTAGAGAATATGTGACATTTAAATAAAATTCTATATGGGTTTTGAGTTTGTGTACTAACTGCTGAGTTTCCATCCATTTTTGGCGGCCATCATATCATGGTCAATGGCTCTAAACTAGCAAAAAACATTGTGAGACCTAATGTTGGTAATTTTGTTTATAAAAAGATGTATAAATTATGGTTTGTCCAATGCATACCTTGTGTTTGGTATGTTAGATATTGTTCAACCAATAATAGGCAACCCCGTTGGGGTTTGTTGAACGATAATTAACGATTTTGCTTTAACGATATTTGACGCAATCGGAGTTACTTTATCGTTAGATGCAACTCGTGTTTGTTTTGATGTTAAGGGTTACTCTGAAATCAGTACATGATTTTTCAACTACTGTTCTAGTAATGCTACAAAAAGTATTGGTCGTTGTTCTGAAACAAGCCATCGGTGCTCCCATCTTCGGAGTTTTCGCATTATTCGTATGGTATACTAACCACTCTTTTTCGGCATATTCGTGCATAGAAAGATCATTCTTTGTAGAATATTCAAGATGATTTTATTATCCTTAATGCGACTGCGACCACGAAAACGGGAGAAATCGGGAGTGTGACCGCAGTTTTTCACCTTTTGTAGGGGTTTGTATATAAGAGAAATAGAATGATCCAAAATTTGTGTAAATTTTTTAAGCCAATGAATTTAAAAAAAAAATCGATGGATCATCTATAGTCTTCTCCAAAGCGCGTCTATAATTTGGTAGATACATATCCATCCGTTTTTCGGGTGGATGCTAGTTAATGGATATATAGTAACGTCCATGTTGTGCGATTGATACACTCGTCAGTCTATTTTTCACATCCGGCCTTCTTGGACTTTTCAAGATAATTATCGAATAAAATCATCAAAGTGATCGGTGATGCATACCCTCGTGCTAATTTGAGAGGTTTAAAATCTTTAATTTATAAATTAGGCGATACTTGTTTAACTTCATAGTTTTTTATGGTCAAATGTTACATCGCAAGAACCATGAACCTCCTCCCAAAATTATTTCAAATTCAATTGGCATGACCCATATATTTCTTCAAAGTAGAGTACGAGCTTTTCACCTTATTACACATGTGATTGTCAAAATGCACGATCATGTTAGTGTATGCATGAATAAACCTCTCTTTATATAGTGTAATCCATGACTTTAGGAATTAATCAACCGTATTCTCGTGATTATAAAACAAATCAACTCACAATATTTCTCTTCCATAACCATTTTAAAACATCACAAAGCCCATTCCTACTTCTCTTGCTATATTTCGTCATGAATGTGAATCCAATGCAAAACGTTTTGTTAGCCGATGTAACCATAACTACTTCCAACAACGACATATCGTATCTAATAACCTTGTAAGTTCTATCCATGATTAGAAATAGGGGGAAGGTTCGTTGTAAATTGATGCTAACCGAGTGTGCAAAAAATAAATCGGTTCTGACATTGGATCATTTATTGGTTGTTTGATGCCAAAATATACATTTGTGCATTTTTAATTTTATTACCAAAAACTGCATTTGCGACCTATCACTCTTTTCAAATAACCTTGTTCTTTAGCGATGATTGTATATGTGAGGGATGTTGGACGCATTTTCCAGATCGGCCTTCTTTAAGGCACCAAATATTGACGTAGAAGTTGTTCTTTTACCGTCAAAACGTCAACAAGCTCTTATTCTTTTGGTTTTAACTTCGAAAATTGCAAATGTTCTTGTACATACACAATCGGATCATGGTTGTTTTTTGCGGAAATCACTAAGTCCAATTATCATCACTTTTAACCAAACTACCAACCAAATGAAAATGACAACTGATGTTTTTTGCTACCGCGCTTCTTTCGCTTACAATTACACTCTAAGATACCGGATCTCTCGCATTTATAATCTACTATAAGTGTTATTTCTCTTTTCCTATTTCTCTAGATGTTATTCTAATCGCGAACCCAAATGTTTTGTCTCTCTTTTTTACCCTCTCGGTTATCGACTCTAAGCTTTACTCCTTGTGAGTTACAAATGGTGAGCATAGTCCACAACAGCTCATATTTCAACTTGGATAAACTCCTGCAAAACATATAAAGCAAATGAATCAATCGAACCCTGAAACCGGATTAGTCAAAACCATTACATCAAGCCCATGGTACTCAGGTAATTGGAGCCGCCATCTAGATGGGGCCTAGGTCATTTCCTTTGCCAAAAAGATGGCGCATACGTCATTCAGTCTGCTATCAAGATAACGTCCAATTCATTGCACCCGTTAACGAGGTGAGGCCCAGGTCATGTTGTCCACCATAACCTTAACGGAAAGTATATTCTTGTCCGCTAGGACGATGGCGACGAAGATCACTTGGACGTTATCATCAGATAGAATCTGGGTTATTCTAGATTTTAAAAAATTGTATTTGGAAAAAAAATAGAAATAAAAAGAAGTGTATACCGCTTTTATTTCTGTATTTGTATGTAGAGTAACATGTACTTTCATTTGGTTTCGAGTTATATTTATTTTAGTGAATTTAAAAAAGGTCAAGCTATATATACTCAATTCTGGTTTAAGTGTACCCAATTTTGAGTATACCCAAAGATGATCTATGTATACCCAATTTTTTCTAAGAATACCCTATTCTAGGTATATAAGTCAAATGTTTTGTACTAACTTCCATCTAACACATTTTTCCCTAAACTTTCTCTCACTTCTCTCACTTCTCTCTAAACTCTCAAACTATTTTCTCTCAAAACACTCCCACCTCTCTCTAAAATGTTCCGACGAGCCACCACCACTTCTCCTCCTCCTTTATCATAGTGAAGAACAAAAACCCACCACCACCACCTACGTAAGTTCCCTAATCTAATTTTGCAAATTAATTTAGTTATTTTAGATATGAATTTAGGATTTAAGTTAGATTAAGTTATAAATTTAGGGTTTAGGTATGGATTTATGGTAGAATTTAGGCTAGAAAATAGGGTTTATGGGGCATTTTCCAGCCCGGTTGTCGGCTGGAAAATGGCCGGCAAACCGGTGCGCTTAGGGCAGCACCATCTGTGCGAATGGTTGTGCCGCTCGGCACAGCCCCTCTGTGCCGAGCGACACAACCATTGTGTACCGAGCGGTACAAGTACAGCCAAAAATTTTAAAAAATTGTCTAAAGTAAATTTTAAAAATTACTTTTGAATTTTTTTTAAAAAAATTGAAATTTTTAAGAAATTTTTAAGAAATTTCTTTTAATTGGAAGTTCGATTTCGAATTGTAGTTTTGTTTTATTAATTTTGCGGATTATATCATATGTTATTGTTATTAATTTTGTAATTTTTTTGTATTATTGTAGGTCCGACGCCGTTGAGGAGCGACGTCTACCTCGCTCTAGGGCGTATCCTCCGGGATCACGGGCGCCACACCCGGGGAAGAATCTAAAAACGGTACGGGATGCTAAGCACGGACGAGATTCATCTGAGGATCCTGAGGAACGAGGCATTCGGCTCGTTTGGTTTAATGATCACAAACTATTTGTCTTTAGAAATGGCAGAATATGTTCTTTCTCAAATTGCCATGAAGGAGGAAACAGTGCGTATTCTCAGCGACAATGGAGGCTACGATTTTGACTAACTGTCTGTTCAATCTCAAGTTATGTACTCATGTTTTGCGATGTTGTTGTTACTTGTTTGTAACGTTTGATATTAAGTTATGAAATAATTAGTTGCTTATCGTTATAAGTTGGAAATTTTCATGAATTAGGGTCAAACAACTGAAGTACAAAACGTTATGAGAAAGTAAACAAAGTTTTAAAAAACATAAATCCAACCAATGTAGGTCGCTCATTCAACATATTCCATCTCTTCATCATTCAAACGGCCAACAAAAGAATGACAGTCTAGCTGTTTTGAACTCTCGTGGTTATGAATATCACATTTCACTTCTAACTTCCATTGATCTGGTTCCAGCATTAACCCGAGAAGCTTAAATGGGCAGTCAATCTTTTTCGTTCCTGTAGACTTCCGTTTACGGTCTTTTTCGGCTACTCTTGGAGTATATTTTCCTCACCTCTCACACTAGAAATACATCCTAGGAATTTTTCTATTGTTTACGTTGTCGCGCCGACTTATGTTGATAACCATACCATAGAGTTTTCCTGTCTTCGTAACTTATTTAATCAACGCGTCGTGTGTATAGAAGTCGGTAGTGAAGAACAAATGATTGTAGTCAGTAGCGAAAGCTTCCTCAGTCCCATGGGCGACATCCGTCCCCTGTTACACAACAACAAATCACAATAACCAATCAGTTTTAATTAGAAAGGAAAAAAAACCTTGATTTTTTTGGAAAATTTTGGCGAACCAAAGGTTAAGAGGCCTAGAACCGGTGGTGAAGGGGCCTTAGAACCGAGCGGACTAAGGCCCCTGCACCACCAGTTCAAGGCCACAGAACCGGTGGTATTGAGGCCTCAGTACCGACCGGACAGAGGCCTCAGCACCACTGGTTCCTGGCCATGGAACTAGTGGTGCGTAGGTCACGCACGGCCGGTTCTAAGGCCCAAAACCGGCCGTGTGTGACCTACGCACCACCAGTTCCATGGGCAGGAACCGATGGTGCTGAGGCTACCGGGGCAATTGCTACCTTTTCCGGCGATGGCTGCTTCTCCGGCGACTCTAACTCCTTTTTCGGCAACATTTCATCATCCCTTATCTCCGGCGACATCAACTCTTCCACGCTAATACCTAATTTTTGGTGAGTCATAATCGATTTTGTGTTTTTCTCTAGAATGAGGTTGAATGTTCTTGATTTTATTTTGAAGTTTGAACTTGGTTTCAAAGATTTTAAGAAAACTAGACTATTTGGATGATTAATTCACTAAAAAATAGTGTTTGTTTGGGTATAAATAGCGAAATAGGTTATTTGATGAATTGGGTATACTTATGATACACTTAGTAGTTTTTTTTACTTAATGGCAGTTTCAAAATTAATTGAATTGTCGAGGATAATTTGGTAAAAAAAAATCAAACTAAAATCAAATAAAAATTTGGAGTATATTTAAACCGGAATTTGGTATATATAACCTTGCCCGTTTAAAAAATATAAGGTTAGATTTTACTTAAATTTTGTGCCACGTGACTTCATTGAGTACGCAGTGAAATAAAACATATATATAAATATAAATAAATTAAAAGAAAATTAATGTACGACACATTTATAAATATTCAAAATTCTGAAATTACCCCTTCCACAGTAGCCCTTTTCTTTTATTAGCACTTCTTAATGCAAGGTAGACAATGCCTGGTCGAGATAATGTACTCAGTAAAAAGGAAATTATAGACAAGGGTGCCATAATCAGCAAAATGAGGGATTAACATGGACAGACCCATTCGAAATTATATAATACATTTTAGCTTGAAAAACTGAAAGCGACTGAAAAAGAATGAAAAAACTGCAAAATTAATTTGCTACATTACAAGACGACTTTTACACAAAATAGGTCATCCGAGGGCGTGTGTCACACGCGGATCTCATATACAAACTCGTTATATCTTGGTCAGGGATCGGTTATATATTCACTTCTTTTTTGTTTATACATCTTCATCTTTACCGGAAGTACGCAAATTTGATGAATGTCCTTCCAATTATGACAAAATCGTATGCTTCAAGCAGTCTGTCCTCCGGGGTATAATAATGGAGCCCACAATAGGTCGGTTTGGGGTTCACTTTCCTTTTTTTTTAACTTCATCATGAATCATGAGAACCTTGAATGATCAAAGCAATGCGCTTAGAACTGTCTGAACGATGATGAGCCAACCCAATCTGGGAGGATAAAATTATATTAAAATCATTAAAGGAACATAAATATGTATTGCGTTATATTCAGTCGAAAATCATTCATACCGTATATTTTCCTTCTCTACTCGCCTTCTAAGAAGATTAATTTGTTTTGGATGTATGTTCTAAAAATTGTAATTATTACACGGATAGATAGATTTTACCTCACTTGAACTGTCGGCAGGAAACCACCGCAAGAGCACCCCTAGATGTACCACAGCAGGTATCAACTTAAAAAGCAATGATGTAGTCACCTGCCAACAAATGAGCGAGGACAGGAATTATTACTGTAATCCCAAGAATATTCTAATGTCTTTTCGGATGTAAGCCTATAAATGTTTTTGACACTCGATTGAAAAAACTGCCACTCAGTTATTTAGCAGATATATCAGATGGAACTAACAAATTATCCTCTGTAGTCTCAATATCTACCCAATAGTTATAAATAATCGATATTGATGTCAAATTTTGTTATAGCTACTGTGCGATATTGATCAGAATTAGACCCCACGAAAAAACATTGTTGCAAAATGTTAAAAATTAGTTGAAGCCACTGCAGAAAGAGACAACTGCACTACAAGTAAATTATGAAAAAGATGATTACTTACAAGACTCAGAGCAGTCGTGCCGAGAAGAAGTAGATATAGTTTACTCTGCCAAAACAATTAGATTTTCAGTTGTAAACATTGACCATAGTGATGCCTTTATGGGATATTGAAGCTTTTATTTTGGAATATCTATACGCAGTCTAAATAAACTTTGCTTTACTTGTTAGGTTATACAATTCTTGTAAAGGGAGCCAACTAAACTAATGTAAGAGACTATAAGACATTATTCAAATTATAAGGTGAAGCAGAAATTTATGAAGTCCGATTTTGCTTTGGTTATGGCAAATGTGTAGCCACACCAAAAGTACAAGATGGTCACTAGATGAGATTGATACATTACTAACCTCAATTAGTTTGAGATTAGAAGCTCGACTTAGAAGAACGAAAGCGAATTCTCCAATCTGAGCAAGAGACAGGCCAACCTACAGAAAAGCAAGAGACTGTTTTATTCACCTAATTGTAAATGAAGGTGCAATTACAACTCACCACAGTAAAGACTTACAAGCAGCGCATTTTTGTTGCTATAGCCGAATGCCTTGACAACAACTGCAACCACAAGTGTCTTTATCACGATTACCAATAATACAGCTGCTAGTAGAATATCAACATGATTCCAAAGAAAATGCACATGAATCAGCATTCCAATACTCGCAAGAAAAAGTGCTGCAAAGAAGTTGCGAATAGGCTCCACCTACAAGAAAGTTAGTACACTTATAAAGCAGTTGTAGATTATACAAAGGGCACGTGATTTACATTCCAAACTGGCAAGGAAAAATCCAAACAAACTGGGCCGACAAAAGGTGTGAGTGCACAAGGTGAGAAACTGAAAATACTAAATGCAAACTGACAGAAACTTCTATGGAGAAAGGACATTCAAACCAATTTACATATGGCTTACGGAATTAAACATCATAAAAATTGCAGGAGCATTGTATATATATTATATACTGAAACCATTAATAGATATTGAAACATACATGCATTCGCAACAAAGATAGCAAAATAAAAGGCTCACCACCAAATGCATATGTTAACTTTCCGTAAACAGGGTGTAGAGTAAGCAATATTAATGACATAATTAAGCAAGCAATCGGAAAATGGTATATAGATACATGCCTGCTCATCATGCATGCGGAGAAGTGTATGCAACTACATTCCGTAGTACACGTAGCTTTTTTAATGTTAAGACAACGCAACAATTTAAAGTTGGTCCCAGTCCTAGGCTGAAAAAATATTCCCTGACCACTAGGCTAGACTAAACCATAAATACAGTTATGCCATTAACATTTATAAAGTAGACATTAGGTTTTGGCCGAAAGTCTTTCAATTATCTTCCCAAAAAATGAAATATGAGTGCCTTGATGAGTTGATTAAGACCAACTCAGAATTGGTTATGTAAGAGAGTCAGATCGAACAGGCAGCACAGCTTTCAATTACTGCCACCAGCTTTATATGAAGCAGGTGATGCTCATCGGCGCTTATTTGTGAATAGGTAGTCCTAACATTATGGTCATTCAGATCTATGGCTAACTACATCCCCTCGTATAGTTCATTTTGAAATGTTCAATACCACCTTAGTTATTTTAATCACATATAACCATTGACGTCGATTGATTCTAATAGCATCGCTAAAGGCTGTGGATATTTAAGCAAGGTTTGAGACCAACCTGCGCCTGTGACCTCAATTTATTAGCCTGTTTAGTTACAGATTCATATTACCCTGCGGTTTATTACTCCAGATGAATAGTTCTCATTATTTTCACGATAAACTTAGAGATACGGTAATTCAAGTGAGTATCGTTGCTACTCTAATTTACGGAAGAGGTGAAAGTGTTAATGTAAATCCTTCAATTGATATACAAGGCTAAAATATCTTACTTGTTCAAGAGTATGCTGGGCAAGCTCAGTTGTCGATATCATCACCCCCGCAGCAAAGGAGCCCAGTTCAAGACTTAGACCCAGCTTATCACTACACTGAAACATCACAACTATTTCAATCGCAAGGAGAAAAAATGCACCTCATCTGGACAAATTTAGATAGTTCGGCAAGTCAATTGATCAGATGCATGGTAAACATCAAAGGTGCGACTGCCTCTTTCAAATACTTGTGGATTTAGAATGACAAATGTGTCGAGAGTAAAAGGAATGTGAAACAAACCCAAGCAACAAGTAAGCAGAATGCCACCATCGCCAGCTGATATAGTTCATTGGTCTGTCAAAGAAAATATTAGTAACAAACGCCAAAGGCGTAGCATAAACCATAAGAGACCGATCAGCCTTCCTCACCTGAGATGATAGGCTTATCATGAGCTTGAGAAACCAAGGCACCCAAGTTCGAGACAATATGGTCAGGATGCCCAAAAATGCCATCAAAACCATTAACCTGGATACAACAGTTGATGTGACAAAAGAAATTCCGCTGATATATAGTGATGACGAGCAGAGAAAATAAAGTATTAAAGGATTTGCTGATTATATTCTTACGACTTGGTCATGGACAACATTCCTTGAAGAACACCAGATGTGCCACCAAGAACTGGAAGCAGAGCAAACAGCAAACCCACAGCACAGTCCTGGAAATCCATTAAAGCAAAATAAAACATATGAGTACATATATATATTTACGCATACATAACAACAATAATCACTCAACAAGAACATAATAAAATGAAATTAACTTCACAAAAATCACTCAAATATCAAGTACAGAAAGCTAGCATTAGCGGCCATACTTTTTAAGGTGAAGATGTAAATACCTGTAGAATAAGAGTACCGACCGTTATCTGGCCATGAAGAGCACTAATACTATTTCTTTCCATTAAAAATTTGAAAACCTGGGACAAAACGAGGTGAAATAAACATCAAGAGCTACGAGTTACATGCGAGGCAAATATTATACAAGAACAATAAAATAAATCTCAGTCCTGAAAACAAAATAATTTACAAGACAATAAACAGTCATGCTGGAATAATTCAAACACTGCATGCAATAACTTCCTCAATCCACGTCTTGCACAAAAGTGATTAATATATGATAATTCTAAAATAGAGAGCCTGAGATCTACCACTGCGGTCGAAGACATTGAGAGAAATGCACCAACGAAAATCCCCTCTGTGGATCTACCACCACATAACTGCAAGGACATGCAGTCACTTTTCGTGAAGACCATGGAATATTAAAGAGCTTCTAAGAGTATCTATAGCTATATTGGTCTGAGATTACATGAACATTACTCTTAACAATCTAAAATTGTGTCGTTCAGCCATGCTATCAATATTTTGCCTATTCATTGCATAAATTGATTTTTGAATGAAGATAAATTATAAGGTTCTATTACTATTTTTTTTTAAAGAGCATATCTCCACAGTGATGTTGGCTTCTCCATGACATCTATCTTGCGTTAATTATAATTCATTTCAAAATTAGTTATAATAATAATATTATTGTATGATATAGATCTTGTTGATTGAATTATAAAAACAAAACAAAATAATGCATTCTTAAAAAAAGGAAGCCTCTCTCTTTGTCCATTTTTTATTATGGAGAAGAGAACCTAGATTCTAGGTAACAGCGACCTTTATACCTTTCTCCGTGTAAAGAAGAAGATTTAAAGGAGATTCAAATACATCGGATGATATACAAAAACCTTTGTGGTTAATGTGTAGTCTTATATGTATGGATAATGAACATACCGAAACTGTTATTCCACACAAACACATAAATAAAGATATCTGAAGAAGACCTCCAAGAACAGCTACTGCACGAACTACACGAAGCTGCAACAGTATATGGTCAAGAATATAAATAAAAGGTCTGCTAGAAGAGAAAACAAAACCAATATGAGATATACACAAACCTTTGCCGCCGAAAATTCCAGGCCCAAAGCAAAAAGAAGAAAAATTACACCAAACTGAGCTACAGTTTCAACCTGTAGAACATAAAATATAAAGTTATTTAGTAGAAAGACTCAAGATAGTCCCCCAAACGTTGATCTAGACATAAAAATGACCATTAAATAACACACGTATTCTCAAAAGCAAATCAACTGATGCTCAGTAATTATCCAAACGATAGGTATACCTGCACCATCTCGCTAACAAAGCTCAAGCCACCAGGTCCAATAACAGAACCTGCCAGTAGATACCCAGTAATAACCTGTAAGATTGACATGTGTATATCTTTAGCAAGTCAAAATCCAATAGCATTCCAGATGGTCATTGGAACAAAGGTACAAAGTGTTCTGACCGGCTGTCCAGCACAAGCAAAGGCAATGCCACCACAAGTGGCAGAGACAATGACGATAACCAAATCTGATATCAATCTACAGGCATCCGATTTTGAGATCAGAATCAGTAAAAAGTAGTCAGTTGTGCAGTTATGAGCAGAGAACTGCATTCAGTAAAACACTTACGTATTGTCTAGCTGTAGCACAGGATACTTAGATTTCCGATTGGATATAATAAAGACATTGTCCTGAGGATGCATAGAGAACATGATCAGGTACCTTAAAGGTATAGTTTATAGATACAAAGCTTACTGAATGCTATTTACTAGAGACAAGAAATAACCAAATAAAGAAACGATCAAAGTGCGAGTTAACATGCCTATGACATACCTTTCGATCTATCAATTTGGGTGTTTCTTCCGCTTGATTTTCGTTGTTTAAGACATTGTGAAATTGAAATGACCTGGGGATTGAGTGAAGAATTAATCAGATGACAACTAATTCCCCAATAAACTTATCCAGATTGAGAAAAAACGGATTATGAAGAAAAGACATACTTCTCTTTGGTCTCATTTTTCTTAGTCACTCTGGCAACAGTTTCCAAAACAGCCTGATAAATTATCAAACACAATGCGTCATCAGGAAGGAGGTAAAATTCTAAAACCGATAATGTACCAGTATTTCAAATCCTTTTTTAAGAATATTGGTAGTACAATCAACATATGCACTTCAATACCAGCTTCCTATAGCATCAAGGATAGTTTAAACACTAGAAGATCCTGAAAACCAACCTGCTGATCAGCAACACTGTTGTTGAAGCTGCCAGGATCTGTGGCTGCAAAAGAAAATACAATGGGAATCAAACACCATGCACACATCTCAACGTTACCAGGTACTGTTAATGCTCTACTATGTTACTGCAAATTGAGCTATACAGCAAATTGAGCTAGAAACTTAATTCTTATTCTGAAACCTTAACAGATATAACAAACAAAGAAAATGGCTTCTAGTTCTCTTCTTCTCCAAATTGAACTTGAGGACGCAAAATTCATTCTGCATCTTCAGTTTCTAGACACAGTTAACAACTATATCGTAGTGTAATAGATAACATTTCAGGGGGGGAAACGAGTATTAAATCAACGACGCGAGACGCAATTAAGAATCAGTCTTGATAAACTAAACAACAAATTTCTTGAACAAACGGAAACAAAAAAAGCTGATCCAAAACTCAAAAACATTGCCAACAACCACAGGAAAATCAACAAAATGCAAATTCGCATAGAATACAAGAGACCAGATCTAGTACGGACCTTCGTTTTGATCATTCTCAGGAAACTCTTTCTCCAAAGCACGATCAATCATGCCGGCCAAACTATCCTCTCTAGATCTATCGTGCGTAGCATTCGAATCGATAGAGGTTCCATTGATTTCTTCTCCGACCAAAACGTCGGACTCTACGCCGGGCTCGGCGACGGAGAGAAAAGCGGAGCATAGGAGAATGCAAAGAAGTGAGAGAGTGACAAGCTTTCTCATTGTAGAGATACAGCGTGGGAGAACGAGCGGAAGTTTGACGGAGTGTGCCACACTGAGGCGGTGGCGGGATGGCGTGAGTGTGATTCGATGTGGTATTTACCTTTCTTCGAGTGTGGAAGAAAGAGAAGGAAATGGTAGTGTCGTGGTTTAGTAAAAAGCGCTGAAAGAGAAAGCAATGGAAGTGACGTGGTTTAGTAAAAAGCGCTGAGATTTTATTTGTTGAAGCAATATGGATGCTGCTGATAGAGAGGGTTACTAAAAACAAATTGGTCGTTTTTTTTTCTAAAGGTACTAAAATGGAAATTATTTTTAGTAATATTTTTATTTTTTAACTAAAAAATGGTATATATCAATCATCATTCATAGTATGTCAATCATTCATTAATACTAGCTAGTACACTAAAAAGCACATCTGACTATTTCTAAATATGTTTGTTAAATAACTATAAAAAATATTCATATCCTAAATCTCTAGATTTAGATTTAAGGTTTTTAAAATAAAAATTTGGGAGGGACCAAATTCAATTCTAAACGATTAATATAGTATTTTTTTTATGTAGAAAGATTCGAACTCATGATCAAATTTTTAGACATGAGTGTGTCATACTCCATGAACTGGGATAAAAGTAAAGGCATTAAAAAAACTCTAAAATCTTTGGATAAACTCAAATCAAACGATAATTATTACAGGGATAGAGAGATTTTTAGAGGGAAATCAGTATTCAAAATCGTAATAGACGAAAACCTAACGTTTGAGTCTGAATGGTTGCTGAGACTGATATCTGATGAATAGAACCTTCAGACCAACGATCGAAGCTTCCAGATTGACGATGACGGCCTGCAGAGATTGTTGATGTATGCAGATGAGATACTCCCCGTTGACGCTGAATTGTTTGCGTTAACGGCATCCTTATCACCAAACCGGATACCGGTTGACGGCGATTATAAATCACAGGAGGCCGTTGCGGGTTATGAACGGCAAATGGGTTCAGCAGATCCGATCTCGGCTGCAGTTGCTTCAGAATAAAAAACTAAAAGAAAACAGACAGCATCATGTCGATGGAGCCGGGATGAGCACCAGCGGTTCTTAGAAGGAGTGACTAGATGTGGATGGGGTAACTGGGCACTCGTCGCGAAAAAACATGTGACAACCAGGACAACGATTCAGATCGGTAGTCATGCCCAGAAATATTTTAAACGACATCATAATCAAGAGAAAAGACGAAAGAGCATTCATGATCATCCTGTGAATAATGTATTGATTATGCCGGAATCAATTGAGTCAGTGTCGGACCAGATATCTGGATCTTCGATTTCAGCTAGTGATGTGTGCACGCCGTCATCGCAGCCCGTTGCACCGTTGGACATTGACACTTTTTTAAAATATATCAATTCCTTCCTTATATAGATGAATGGAGGTCTAATGTCACTACATTTCTTCTTTTTTGTTTAGGAGTGTAGTTTGAAAGGAGTATAGAAGTCCATTATGTTTATTTTATCAAAAAAAATACTCCACCAACTTATTTTATTTTTCGGAGGGGGGCCGTAGTCGCTACTCAGAGTGCGCACAGGGTAAAACTCTCAGTCTGACACAATAGCCTGCAAACCAACGCCAGAAGGTAAATCACACAAGTTGAAAGGCTCAGCCGAGAAAGCGTATGTAGATGAACTCGAACTCATGACGTTTGATCACAAGCATGTCTTACTCAACCAACTCGACACCCCTTTGAAGGCTTACATTAAATATAATTGTTATTAGTTGTCCTGGGTTTTATGTAAAATCATCGAGCGGTGTGATATAAAACAAATTAACTTAGATTTAGACTTTTTAAATAAGAATTCATAACGAACCAAATCCAATTCTGGTTCGGCGAAATCCAATTCCAAACTATGTATTTATTTATTTATTAGATTTGGTTGATTTTTTATTAGTCTCGCTCGTTTTTATATAAAATTATCAAGCTTTGTGATATGAAGTAAAATAAGTTTTTTAAAATCTTAAAAAAGATCAATATTCGGCAACGGAATTACGTACTAAACATATTAAAAATAGATAAATTAAAATAAAATGTGAGTCATATTGATCTCATTGTTATTGCTTCCATTGAATGGTGTAAAGATATACATTTTTATAAAAACGATTCCACCCACAATGTGGGTGCAGTGATAATATGAACGTGTTCCATTCCCTTATAGACTACTTTTAAGGCAAATTTTAAAAAACATACTCACTGATGAAGTTCGACAAGACGATGTAGTATTACAAATTTATTTGATGTTTGAATCCTACCATGTATTTGAACTAACATAATATTTATATATTTGATAAAGGTGTAAATTGTCCAAATAATAAATTTGACCAATTAAAAAATTGAAACTCGTTTCACAAAACAGCTAAAGGATCAAAGACGATCTTTTTAAACAATATTATATAAGTATAATACATTAAACGATATCATGTAAATAATCTTTTTAATTAATATTATATAAGTATAATATATAATTAGCAAAAGAAGTGATTCATTTAGTATAGAAAATAACATAATTTTCTTTATTGATGAAATATATTTTGGAATTTTTGTAAAACAATAGACTAAATCAATGATTTAACTCTAAGTAATTTATTTATTAAAAAATTTATTTGTATTTGATATTTATATTTTATTATCAGATCTATGTTTTGGATCTTCATCTGGATATACCAAATTGGTGTTGTTTTTTAATCGATAGATTCACATGAAATTTTAGTATAAAAGTCAATGAAATAAGAAAGCACACACAAATATTATGACGGACTAATATCGAGATAAAGCTTCATCCATAGAGATATGTACCGACAACCAATATGAACATGAACAAAAATCATCGTTATCATCGAAATTGACCAAACAAATGAGTTATAACAGCTCATGAAGAAATGAAGAGAGCAACATACTAAGATATTCAAGATGATGCAAGATATGATTTATTTGACCCTTAATCTCAAGTTGAAATCCAAAAATCAATACCCTTAAGTGGACTTGGAAGATGAAAATGAGATGATATACTAAAAACAATGATAGTTTTTCATCACATGAAAGCAAAAAAAACCACTACTTTTATGATCAATTCATAAAGTTTATGGTAATCTATAAAAATAAATATGATATATGTAATGTAATCTTATTGAATACTGCTTTTACATAAAACAAACACATACACACAAAAAACTACATTTAAGCTGGCATATGTGTGGTCTTACTATAGATTATGCCCTAGTTATAAATATATTATGTCACTCGTGTAGTAAGACACATTATTAATCAAATAGATAATAATTGAATATAAATCATTTTCACATCAAACTGCACTTCTTGAGTTATATTATTTATCCAAATTTTGTATCTTTTAAGCTCCAAAATTGATATATGCGAAGAAATAAATCAAACATAATGAAATCAAATTCAACATATTAATATATGAAACTGAATCAATAAACAAAGTATACGCTACGCAAAAGCATCTAGTTTTAACATATAATTTTCTGGAGACAAAACGTACATAATTAAAAGGTCAAAATAAATCTTTATTTAATGCGTACTAAAATTACTCAATTAGCAAGAATCACTCTATAGTTATTAGGCACTTATGCTGATATGCCAATTTTTTATATGATATAATAGCTTAAGTCTTCCCTACCAAACACAGTTTAAATAACAAACCGTAAAAATCGTTAGAACCATTACAATGTATCTATATGTTTCATAATAATTCATATAACGGTCATTCGATTCTTGATTATTCTAATAACATATAATATATGTGTGTATGCTACATATATATTGTTTGGCTCCCATACATATATATTGTATATGTTCGACATTGTTATATTTATTGACAATAACGAGATGCAAATCAACGTCGACTGGTTGGTGGCCCTTCGAGATTTAGACAATTTAGGCGACTACATAGGAGATGTACATCATTGTTGATATTTACCATGACTTACTATTTGGTTGCCAAGATTCTACAAATAAGATGAATGGTTTCATCCTGTTACTTGAGTGTTGAGTTTACCATTATTTTTATCCTTATCAACCATCGTGTTGGCATATATATGAGTCGACCATGCCATGTTTATAAGTATATAATACTGATTGTAGAAAAATATTACATAAAGAATCTCAAGTCAAAGCGGTTGGCATTGGATGGTTTAACGATTGATGTGGTAGGTATAGTATTAGTCTTTTAAATACTTAATAATTGCTTTTATATATACGATAACACTATATTTTATTGTTTTATATGTCATATTTCATCCTTTTTTAGGTATCCATATAGTCAGAGAATTCACATATGTAACACAGTTTGATTACATCGTCAAGCATGAAGACAATATTGAGTCGTACCAAAATTGGTAGTTTGGCACATGCAACACATATCGAACAAGTTGAGAAAATCTTTAGAGAATATAGGTAGAAAGATAAAAAAAATACAGGATGAAAAAAATTATTTTTAGCGCGATTGGGGGATATACCATATACCCGAGCAAAAAATGTATGAAAATGGTAGTAAGATTTAACATTCATAATGTGAAAGAGGGATATGATGAACAAATTTATATGAACCTTTGGTATTTTGTATACCATATTCCGCACACCATACATATCCTTCCAAATCCGCATCACACACTGCACGATGAGAACTTGCATTCTTAACCCGTGAGGATAGTCAACAAGTATTAACATAGACTTTTCAAAATGACATACAAATATAGTT
Source organism: Limnanthes douglasii subsp. nivea (assembly GCA_036936605.1). NCBI lineage: Eukaryota > Viridiplantae > Streptophyta > Magnoliopsida > Brassicales > Limnanthaceae > Limnanthes > Limnanthes douglasii. Next base: position 27,149,623 of record JAUPFV010000004.1, on the reverse strand, counting down.
TTTTATCATTGAGTAAACTTATATAGTGATGTGAGTCATATAATTTTAAAGATAATGCTTTTATATTTAAGTTAGTTTAATGTTACATTTTAAGAATTTATTTTTGTTTGATTATTGTCTCAATTTTAGATTTATGATTAAACTTATGTTTTAAATTATATACATTTGTACGGTTTATTATATGCATTATACTATGTATTCTACAAAAACAGAATTATATATGTTATGGTTTATTATGGTGGTTTATTTGTGTGTTTTTTGCATGCTTTGATTTTTTTTCTTCAAGTTAGATGTTTATACAAACAATTTTTTGTGTTAAACAAAATTATATTGTTTTTTCTTATTGAAACAACCATTCGACATTGCTGCAGAATCATTGTAAATTTTATCAACGTGATGTGTCGATAATAATTGGTTAAATAATGTTAGTTAATGTTGATCTCGTATGTCAACCATATTTGTTAATTAAATGAGACAATTATGTTGACCCAACGGGTCAACCGTAGGTGAATATAGTTTTGTAGTAATTATTGTTTAAAAAAAATATCAATTGCTCTTTCAATTGACTCATAACCTCAACATTAAGGTTCCACATGTTTAAACTAGTATCGACTATCAGCGTCGATTTTAGTTGATCACTACTTAAAATGTTTACACTTTTGATAGATCATTCACACAATATTTCCGGTTAATGTCGACATTAGATGGTAAACACTATATATCTAAATATGACAGTTGACATTGTCAACTTATTATGCAGATATTAATATCACTATGGCAGTAAATAATAAAAGTTTTATTTAAGCCTTAAAAGTTATAAACTAATAAAAGTAAATATATAAATACAACACTTAATTTATAAAATAAACAACGTAATTGATACGATACTCGCAATAATAAACAATAAATAAAAAATTTAAATGAGAAATTATCAATCTATGGATAAATCTATTACTTTACGATATTGTTTAACTACTCCTTAAATTTGCATTAATAATGAAATTCAATTCAGTAACTGATTCATCTATCCAACAATATCATCCCAAACATATGTTTTCTAACCATGTTAAATAAGAGCAATCGACGTCGTTCAGATGGAACAAAACCTATTATTTTGAAACAAATGATATTATATAACATAATATTATTATGAACTTAATATATAATTTAATGTGTAAATTGTTTACGTCAAAGTAATGATTATCGTTTATGTTAGCGATGCAAAATTCTCTTATTTTTGTGAGAGTAAGCATAACATATTTTAGATGAAACACTTTTTAGACGAGAAACATAACGAAAATGAATAAAATGCATATAAACATGATCACAATGACAAAATAAATTGTTGGAATTATATCATGTTCTTGAAGGCGACATGTATATATCGACGCATTTAAGCTTATATAGTTTTTCATCTCCAAATAAAGGACCGCCATAAACGACTTCATACAAAGGTAAGTTTTTGTTCATTAATTATTCCCTCACATACGACCATGTCTCTTGACCTTTTTAAAAAATTAAGCAATAAACATAAAACCATGATGACCATCCATTTTCATTTATGATACTTCAAAAATGTGTTGATGCATATAATCAATAATATGGTAACAATACAACAACTCTTCTTTAACTTATTATTTAAATTTTCGGGTTTTAAGTGTCTTATAGAGTTTTGATGTTTTAGAAGACGTGATTATTTTTGCTTGACTAGTTAATGTTATCACGGTATTTATGATTTTTATTGAGGTTAGAGGGTTGTGGTGCGAAGATGTGGTCATACTACCATTTCTACCTCTTTTCGATCATAGATAAATTATAATATGGCTATATGTTACCATCATACATATCTCAGACGCACAAGGTAACCCATAAGTAGATCACAAAAACACATTCGTAATTTACTTTTGACACACCATTGTTGGCATCTTCGTATCATTTGGGCATGAATTTAAAACATTTATCTCTGACCTATTCTCTAACCTCTTTAAATATGACCCTATCGTAAAAAGAATAATATATTTCTTAAATTTATCGAACGATGCTTTTATTTTCGTGTGTTGCATACCAAACAAATCTTGAAGTTTAATTCAAATTTATGCAGATTAGTCAACTCATTCTGATATACTACTTCAATGATGATTGTTGGCCTTCAATACTAATATGTTATTTTACTATTATATATCTAAGGATGACTTAACTTACATGTCCACTCTCATGTTTTTGTAGTGCTTAACAAGGTTAATATGTGCATATAAGATTTTTTTTGTTATATTTGTATACAACTCAAAATATTTATTGAATACATAACCAAATTGTGCGAAAGAAACTTATCTTAAATTATTTATTATGCAGACGATTTGTTCAAATTCACGTGTTTATTCCTACTTGTATATTTTTTGCATAATAAATGTGTAAATTTTGGGCATGTTTTATCAATTGTGCCCATAAATGATATGTCATCATAACATCAAGTAACAAACACTCAGTTTATTTCATAAAAACCGAAGATAATCTATCGAATTAATGTAGTTATTCAACTTTTTTGCACCCAAATGCAAAATGTTAAACATGTCGACGTAACCTTAAAGATTTCAAACAATGACATTTTATACGTCGTAATCTTGTAGCTACTATCCATAATCAATACATGTAGAAATGTCCTTATGGGGTCGATGGATGTTGGATGTGCAATACTATATATGTGTGTGTGTGTGTGTGTGTGTGTGTGTGTGTGCACGCGCGCGCTTGTGTGTGTGCGCGCGCGCTTGTGTGTGTGTGTGTGCGTGTGTGTGATAACTTCATACTCTTGACACTTTTGTCTGATATCACATGATATAGTTATTTTCTTTTAATTTACTCGGTCAAAATTACATGTGTGACTGACCATACATCTCAAACGTACTATGTTTTGTCTTGCATTATAAATATTACGTATGTAAGAGTTTTCAGGTTTCTCATTCCTCAAACTTCTTAAATTTCACGATGATGAAGACCCATGTAGACAACTTTGTAACTAATTATTCCTCGTTTAATTTCAAAGTTTTTTTATCTTGGACATCTTTATAAGAATTTTACAAGATCGTGATTATATTTTCCGCATAAAAGTTTTAGAATACATAACCCACTTTCAATTGAAATAAGAAAATCTATAGGCTAAAATGGCATTTAGTTTTTTTTTGTCCCCCGATGTCTTCTCTTAACATTAGGTTTCTTAGGTTGTTGCCTATATGGTCCTAAATTGTTGTCAGAAAAAATTATCTCGAATTTCTCTTCCATTTCCCTCACCATAGTAAGCCTACAAATCACATATCCTATACATATACCCATTCAAACCCTTTCAATAATTTGAGGTTAAATGTAACGCATGGGCATTGTAAATATGTTCAAAATAATACTGTAAAATTTTAGTTTCGTAATGATATAGCTCTCATAAAAAATAAAAAAATGACACATAAGCTATGACACAATGGTAAAATAAACTAATATTGACATGTATGGTCGATATTGGTTGAATGCATCAGCACCAAAATTAAACTCATACTGCCTACACTGGTTACCATAAACGTCATCCAATGCCAACCATTAAAGTCGACATCAATTAATATGATTTCAACCAACGATGACCATATGTGTCGATATTGGTTTATCCAAGGACTTATTGATACAAACATTGTTAGTAAACATTAAATAGTGTTTAAGGTAACCAATGTCGACCATATGAGTTGAATTTTAATGCAGATGTCGACTCATCTTGTCGATAGTGAACCAAACCAAACACTACAGTTTTGAGAAAATAATTTTTTGTTTTATTTTGATCTCGACCATAAACTAACTAAACAAACGATAAAGTGTATACCTCTATTTATGATTATTGAATCTCTGTTATATTCGAGTCCGTTATTGATTCTTTTATTTTCAAGATTAGATTATTGTAAGTTTTTAACTATTTTTAAAGTTTTTGTATGTTTTTGTTTCTTGATTTAAAGTATATATACTATACTTTGAATTATCAAATAGTAGATTATAAGTTTGTTATATTTAGAAAGAATGACATGAGTTTATAAATTGATTACAACTTTAAAGACCAATTGGTATTTTCCATATGAAAAACAAATCTCTTTAATATATGCCGTAAATAATAATCTCGAGAATATATGTATATATATATATATATATATATATATTAACTTTTTTTTGCTCGAAAGATATTTGATACATTTTTGTGACGTTTTTATAAATGTGACGTTTTTGTTGAAATAATAACGTGTATAACACGTGTCTCAAAAATTATATGAAAAAAAATCTACAATTGTTATTTTAATAATTGTTAAATTGTTTTGAAATTTTAGATAATTTTTTAAATATTTAAAAACTTAAAAGAAATAATACCATTAGGAATTGTTATCAATACATACAAAAAATAAAATATATTTACATAAAAACCTCTGGTCATAATTATCTATAACTATGGAAAACATACCTAAATTACCTATAACTACAAAAGACAAATATTCGTGAAGCAATGGTTAACCGAGTTGGTGGAGTAAGACATGCTCGTGACCAAAGGGCATGCGTTCGAACCCCTATACGAACGCTTTCTTGGTTTGGGTAGTCAAGTATGTCATGACAAACTATGTCATGACAAACCTTTGATTAGGAAAAAAAGTTTGGTATAATGGTAAAAAAGTTTCAATTGGATTTGTGGATGTGAGTGTATTTTAAAACAATTTTTGATGTGAGTGTATTTTAAAACAAATTCTCTTTGTGATTATGGAAAATATATTTATTTTAAAATAAAGGAATATATATTAAAATATTTGTTCTAAGTTTAAGTTACATATATAATTGTTTATTATTATTTTTATAAATTTTATCCATAAATGATTTTATTAATCATATTTATATAAATTATTAATTAATAAATTTTGTATCTCAAATTTAATATTTAAATAATAAAATGCTATAGTAAGAATAAAGTTTAAATTATAAAATGTATTTTGGAATGATTTGATTATTAAATGTATTTAAGTTTTCAAATCATTTGGTTACTAATTTTAGTTTTTTTCTCATATTACCTAGTGAATTTTGTTTTGTTTGTCTATTGTTTAATAGATGATTTAGTTTGATTTGTTTACAATATATTAGTGCAAATTTCTAGAAATGAATCAAGTGAATGGTCATTCGAAGGACCTACCTCTATTCTTTCATCAAGTGAAATATTGATATATTTTTACATGTAATATTCAAATATTTATATATTTTTTGGCATACTTTTGATTTTAGTTCTAGATCCGCATCTGTGTGACATATGATTTGGAACAATTTTACCATTTGTTAAATAAAAAAGGTATAAATAGCAATTGTTAGATCCCACACTATTTGTTTCTATTTTTCATTTTACTACCAAAATCTCTCAATATACCCATTTACAAACTACTCATTTTACAAATTCGAGTTTACAGTAACATTAAGGTATGTCATATGAGCCTAATGATATAGTTTTTTTTGTATATTTAATTTCATTCTTTAATTTTGTAGTTATTTAAGTTTAAATTATGGCTTTTAAAAAAATAGTCTTCCCATGATTTTAGTTATTTTTTTGTTGATTGATATTTGTTTGTGAGTGATAGATCTAGGTTTATGATGCATTTTTATATAAAATGGTAAAAAAATTAGGGAGTTAGGGTTTTAGGTTGAGGTTTCTGGAAATTGGCGTTCATTATGGATATCACGCGACATCGTTGATTGTTTTTTGCGTAAGACGCGCGATAGAGATGATTTTTTTTGTAAAAAAACATCTGAATGTAATGATATTTTTTGGGTGATATACACAAATTTGTATCAAAATGTCATATAGTTCATGTGAAGTGTTGTTTTGTATTTGTTTTCTTTCGTGCATAGTATGTTGACTTATTTCTTACATTTTGCGACACTTATATAATGCGTGTATATATATATATATATTAAAATATATAGTTGAAATGTTATGTACGCGATATCGACTTTTTCACGGCCGTGTGGAGGCTTAAAAGGAGCTATGTGATGCCCATATTTGTAATACATTCTATAAAGAATTTTATTAAAAACCCATCGATAATAATGTTTTGACCATATTTTTGTTTAACAGATTTGACAGTTCTGAGCAATTGGTAGTCTTCTGAAATACTAAATTTTATTTCTTACAAATTTAAAGTTTGAGTGTTTATGATATTTAATAGAATAAGAAATGTGCTACGTTTGTAAAACTAATTATAATAAGAGAATGAAATGGGCGAGAAATTTTATTGGGCATGAAATTGATGTTAGAGGGAGAATAAAGTGCGTGAAAAATTCATTTGACGAGAAGTTCATTGTTCGGTTCAGATTTTGGGAGGGAAAAATATCATGAAATTTCATAACCTTAGCTATTTGTAGTTCTAAAATCTCTAAGGCTATGTGAAACCCATACCCATGTCTAAAATTTGAGCGCCAAATTTTTTACATTGGGTCACACATTTTATGCGGCACAAGGCAAAAAAAATAGCCTAAAAACTCAACATGCCACTATACCGTATAATTTTTGTAAAAATTGGACCAAATGTCGTTCATTCTATGAAAAAATCATGCACTACCTAAAATTTAGGGCAAACTATTTTTCATTAAGCCGTATAATTGGTTTGACGGATTGACCACATGTCACATATATTGCACGATTTTAAGTATTATGTGGAAGTCTATACCAAACTATCATAAATTAGTCATTAACTGAGATAACATTAAACATAAGATGAAAATACATCAATAAACTCTCAATGCGAGATGAGATTACTTACGAAAATAATATTTAACATCAAAGTGCAATAAACATTACAACTTATTAGTCGAAATCATATCCAATCTTAAATTTAAGAGGTGTTCAATTTGCTATCGTATCTGCTTGTTCAACAAGGTGCTCATCTAAGTAAGCTTTCATATATCTTGTAATGAAATTAATAATTTTCAAGCACCACATGTTGAACGTTTTATGCCTTACTTTATATGCCAAATCGAACATCCAAACCATTGGTTCAAATTTCAAATTATTATACATGGTAGAGAATTCTAAGCGACTACACAAAGTTGGAGAGGGATCTCCTAGAAGGTCGTACATGTAGTACACTGTACACATTAATCTATAAAAAAAGCATCGGTGGTCTAATATGACTTTGTTCTCTGAACACACTTAACAGCTTCAAACAAGTAGTTATCTTTTTCAATGATCCATTCCATACTTAAGACAGCTCACATTTTTATATGATATGATATATGGTATATGAATAAATATGTCATGTTTGAGTAGCTATATAAAGAAAAGTGAAATTGGGGGGAGGGCGGGAAATCTTACTAAATGAGAAATTATATTTGCTGGGAATACAACAATTACCAGCTAATTGACGTAAATATAATACTAACATAAGAAGTAATTAAGTTCCAATGTAGCATGTGTAATTTAATATTACATAGTTAAATGCGAGAGCGCACTACCATAATATAAAGATGCGAAAAAAAGTTAGATAACGCAAAGTAACACAATCAAGCGTCATCCTTGTTCAGATCGGTTGTTATTGCCTCTTCATTACGCCTTGGTGCCTTGGGTGACGTGATTTGGGTAAATTAATTGAATCTATCGTAGTACAGAGTCGACCAGACGCTCGCTCCATCGGTATGGTATCGATTTCATATATAGGATAATATTGACATCGGTCCATCCAGAGGTGTAACAAAATATAAAATTAAATTTAAGAATTAGATAAACATTAATATATATATATATATATATAATATTATTGAATATACTTACGTGTACGAAATCAATTTCATGTAAGAATAAAATTCCAATCATTATAATGCTTGTGGAAGAAACAGATGGACAACCACGTAATGACAAGAACCTAAAAATATATGATATAAAAGATATTGATATCGAGTTGCTATCACTAATATGATGTCCGGAAATATTATCCAATAACGTCTTTCATGATTATTTTTGAACCAGTTTAACCAATGTAGCATATCATATAAAACCTGATTGAACCATAAACTTCCAACAATAAATCATGGTTGTTATCTAATTCCGTGATCAAATCGCGTCTAACTAATTTGTAGTTGCCATCTTTCTAAAAAAAATGTTTTCCAAGCTAACGATATAAGGATGTAAAATTATCGGGATGCATTCATTGTTAGTAATTTTTTTAGCCGACATATTTTCCTTTTTCTTGTAGGAGCTATAAATGAATGCACTTTTGAGGTAGTCTTGCTACCGAACGTGTTCATGTGTGTGCTGGAACTCGTGGTTCGATCAATAGTATATTTCGAAGGATTGAGGGTCTCATTTAGTCGAACGGGCTTGATCGACTTTTTTTCTAATCACTAGTAACAACAAATTTTTTAGGCTCTACAATGTGATTGGTTTTAGGATTTATGATGTGTATAACCCAATGACGTTCAAGCCCGTGACCACATATGAAACTATGTATGATGGATAGTTTTATTAATAGAGCATCTTCATGTGAAGTTGCATATATTTAGATAATATCTAGTTTTTTCCAAAATATATCCAAATTTCCTTCGAGAATGGATCCACCTTATATTTCTACTACATGTATTTCACATGCGCAAATTAACCTGCGTGTTTTCCTAAAAACACATCCACATGCTACCCAATATATACCTATTGTCTAGCACATTTAATAGTATGTGACATTAGTTTTAGGCCCGCATGAGATACATAACTAATTAGATGCATTTCAATGTATTTTTATTACCGGATACAATACGAAACTTACTTCTCCCTTAATATTGGAGAATCGTCAAATGTTGTTTACGTAGAAGTTTGTGAACTTTGTCCCTAAAAAGTTCAAAATTACACCGTTAGTACCAATATATTTTTAGGGTCGCCTGCGCAGTCTCACACCTACAAAAAAAATTTATTTTTATAACATTGAATTTTTGTGCCAAAAAATGTAACATTGATAACGAAATTCGAGTTTACCGATTCGTTGTTCAGTTGTAATAATCTCGTTGCTGCGATGATTAAGAAATTTGTCGTCGTATTTTGTACCCGATATATACCTATTTGTCTAGCACATTTAATTGTATGAGACATTAGTTTTAGGACTACATGGGATACATGACTAATTAGATGCATTTCAATGTATTTTTATTACCTGATACAATACGAAACTTACTTCTCCCTTAAGATTAGAGAATCGTCGAATGTTGTTTACATATAAGTTTGTGAACTTTGTCCTTAAAAATTTCAAAATTACACTGTTGGTACCAAGATATTTTTAGGGCCGCCTGCGCAGTCTCACACCTAGTGGGGATCCAAGGGGTGGCCATGTATGCCATGGACCATCCTAAATTCTAAAAATAGGTTTGGTACAATGGTAGAAGTGTAGGGTTCAAAACTTGGACCACCCTAATTTTTTTGGGCACACCCTAAATTCTAATCCTGGATCCGCCCTGCTCACACCTACATAAAAAAATTATTCTTATAACATTGAATTTTTGTGACAAAATATGTAACATTGATAACGAAATTCAGGTTTACCGATTCGTTGTTCAACTGCATTAATCTCGTTGCTGCGATGATTAAGAAATTTGTCGTCGTATTTTTTCATTCATAACGATATATCATACTTTATACATTTTGGATAATCGGCGAACAATTCACATAATAATGGTAGATTTTTTGTCAAAAGCTTTGTTATAAAATTCTATAAATTCTTTTGAAGAGCGTCGAACATCAACTTTCTAATCGTGTTAAGAACGTTATTGTTTATATGAAACTTGCATAACAAGATTATTATATCTCGTGTGGATTATTTTTGACGGGGGGTAATTTTATCAGGTGTTTTATGGTGTTTCAAAGGTATTTAATGTTTGGGTGTTTTGTAGTGAGAGATTTGAGCTGCATGGTTGTATTAAATGTTCATTACCCTCATTAATGAAAGTGGTTGGGTATTTATACCCTTAATCATGGGGCACATGGGCTTTCATGTCAAACTTATGAAAACGGGTTGAGTTCAAAAACCCATTAGTTTGTTAAGCAGATTAGCAATTAGCTTAGTCAAAAGGTGATTAGATTTTAATACTTCTTCCCAGTTCGGATGGTTCGGTGGGTGGTTTTTGTCCGAATTACCCCTGTCCGATTTCTACAATGAGTGATGAAAATATCCGGACTCATGAGTAGCCCCTTTTTTAGGTTTTGTTCGAAGGCCTTTGGCAAGACCTACAAAAATGCCCCTTGGGCACTTGTTGTATTTTCCGGACGGATCTAGAATTCAGTAAAGGACTTATCCGGACTGAAAAACTCTTCAGAAGTTTAAAGGTTTGCCATGGATTGTGGGACATGCGTCTCCTTCTGATTTGCCTTTCTAGCCGTTTTTCTCCAAGAACGACCCTCCCACTAATCCCAAAAAGTAACCTCTTTAATTAATGCTTGTGACATCAGCGCCATCTTTAATCATTACTCCCATCTTTTTGTATTCTCCTAGGTTTCTGGGTATCTTTTGTCTATTTAGTATAAATCAACTCATTTTTCACTGTTTTACCATCTTCATCACTTTTTCACTCCTATTATTCAAAGCTTTCATCTCTCTTTTCAAAAACCCTTTTTGGTGTAAGTTTATGTTTACAGCAAGAAACGCACTTTTAAAAGGTGGGTGGCTTAATCTTTCGGAGCTAGAGAAAGCACAAAGAGTCGAACGAGAAAGGCGCATTGCTGCAGGCCTTCCAGTTTCTCCAATCGACAAATCTGAAACACCAAGTTCAGAGCCTGATCGAAGTTCGTCTTCTGCCAGAAGCTCCAAACCTAGAAGGTTATTTCAACCTAGTATTTCACCAATCGTCTCAGCCTCATCGGTTCAGGAGTCGCAGCCTACTGTCGAACGGGAAAAGGCTGTTACAAGCACAAAAGACCCTCTCCATTCATAGCCATGGGATCGAACACTGATAACACCCCAGAAAAGCTAACACTTCGACGAAGAGGCTGCTTAGTAAAAGGCCAGGCTGTTGCTCCACAGTCTAAATCTTCGAAGTCATGGCCCTCTAAGTCTGGAGCCAAGGACAAAGCTGCAGGGTCAGAGACACCCATCAAATCTCCTAAGGACAAGTCGTCTGGTCTGGAGGCTATCGGAACAAGCCTTCGAAATGAACCCTCCGGATCTGAGCCCCAGCCGGACACCAGACCACAAAGGGAAAGCGATGCTCAACCATCAGGACAGCTCACTGAGCCGACTACCAGCACTTCTCCACCAAAGACAACTGACAACCCTTCCATGGTGATGGAAGATGTTATGGAGGCTAGTGTTGAAGAAGCCCCTTTTGAGACCGACGCCTCCAGGCAGACGAGGGAGGCTTCCATTGTGAAGAAAAGCAGGGGTAAAGAAAAGTTGTTTTAAAACATCCGGACCTGCCGGAGTCCCTTGAAGGTGGAGTGAGACCTTGCTTCGACAAGGTAAGTGTGAAGTATCTGCTAGCTATGCAGAATATTAATTATGCCTTTATTCATACTGCTGAATTAGGCCGGATTCGGACGAAGTGGGTGATCTCATAACCTGTTAAAGTAAGGACATCGGTTGATCCGGAGACGCCAATGGACTGCAAGCTAAGTGAGATAGTCTACTACACAGATTTGTTCAACTAGGGGCTTAGATTTCCCTTGGACCCAGAGATCGTCAGATATTTTCATCTGATAAAGCTCTGCCCAAGCCAACTGAGCCCCATCGCTTGGTACACACTCATGGCCTGCATTATGGCCTCCAGGCTCTCCGGATTCCCACTTCTGAAAAAGGGGAAATCGCTTCCACAATTGTTTTACTGGTGACAACTTGATAAGATCCCATCTCTGGAACACAACCGGCCAGAGAGACTTGTCTTGGAAGGAATTAACCACACCTCCCCCTCCGGGTGTCATTCTATAGAGGACAGATGCAAAGGATGTGAAACTAGCCTTGCCGGGCAGAGCTAAAGCCCCAAGTAAAATGAAGGGCAAGAAAGGCAAGAAAAATCCAGATGTAGCTGAGGTCAACCAAGGTGGTGTTGAGGAGACTGTCCCAGCAAATCAGAAGGTGCAGGACCATGGAGGGATTGATGCTGCTCTCCAATAAGTGGTGGAAAATGAGAGTACCAAATAGGCAGTGGACTTCCAAAACCCCTCAAAAGCTCCCAAGAAAGACCGAAAATGGGGAGCAGAAGGTGGAGATAGGGAAGCCAAGAAGAAGAAAACCTCCAAGGGAGATGAAGTTGCTCTCCAGCCTCCGGAGTCTCTTCCTCCGGTCGACCCAACAAACCCAACTCAAGCAGAGAAAATCCCAAGTGACTTTCACACTCGATAGGGTGCCGGAGGGGACATCAATATTGATGGAGTAGACATCAGTGGCCTTCAAGGGATTGGCCTTTACTTTAGAGACCTTGAGAATGACGACTTTGCTGGCCCTTACCTCCCCCAAGCTCTTCGAACATTTTCACTTTCAATGGTAAATATTTTTTTGTTTCAGGAGAGAAGGACATGATGACCCACTCCTTGTTGAGCAATATTCAACCGGTGCTCAACTTGGAGAAGCAAGTGCGAAACCAATCAGCCCTCATCAACACACTCAACTCAGATAAAGAGAGTTTGTCTAACGACCTCCTTACTACCAACCAGAATGTTGAGGCATTAAAGAGAGAGAACGAGGAGTTGAAGAAGGGGAAAAAGGATTTGACCACCAACCTGGCCACTTCGGAGGGGGTTATCAAAGAACTCCAATCCAGGTATTCTGACTTGGAGAAGAGTATTTCTACTTTAAAAGAGGAGGTGAAGGCCAAAGACAACGTCATTCAGACCCTAACCAGTGATAAAATTTCGCCTGAAGATGCTGTATCTAAGACTAACCAAGAAAAAGATGACTTGTAAAAGGAGCAGGAGAAGACAATCCAAGCCAGGATTGATGCATACACCAACAAGGTGATAGACTCCCAAGAGGAAAGGTATGCTGAAGTCAAATCAGATATGGTTTTGCTCTTTCATGAAAAATTTCCGAAGAGGACACTAGGAGATATATGGCGGTTTGTGGAATACGAAGACCTTCCTCACCATACTATGACCGATGGTGATAAGCACTGCTATTCCAGTGGTTGGGATGATACCACCGATGAAGATGAAGGGACCGGGGAGAGCCCCACCGAGGAACCTAAAGACCCCAAAAAGAAACCAGATGAGGCTGGACCATCTAAGGAAGCTCAGCCTTATAATTTTTAACCACCTTTTATTTTTCTTTAATTTTTGTGTTAGACTAAAATCCTTGGATGGCCAAGGCATTTTTGTAACCGTGTCCGACTCTTGTTTGGATAAAACCTTTCTTTTAGAACTCCAAAGTCCTTGGATGGCCAATGCACTTTTTCACATTATAATATCATTCCCCGGTGTTAGCCGGGTAACTTTAACTTACACAATTGTTGCATAGTTTTATAGTTACCCAATTTTGATGGCTAATGTTTAAATAGCCCTTAATTGTTTCACACGTATTTTAAAGTGAGAGTGTTGAAATTATCCAATGACAAATGTTTAAATAGTCATCACTCTACTAATTCAATCCGGTGTGCCATTAATACTTTAAAAAATTCAAAAAAGCTATCAATTGAAACACTCCGAATTTTTCAAGAAGGCATCGAATTTCATCGAATGTTCCAGAGGTGATTTAAGATTCTTTCATCTTTATCTTGAAGCCTGTATGTCCCAGGCTTAAGCTTGTCAATGACCACATAGGGTCCTTCCCAATTTGGAGCTAGTTGCCGAACTGCTTCTCTTTCGTATATAGGAAGACTTTTCTCAACACTTTATCCCCTGGTTGGAAATCCCTCCTTCTGAATCTGGAAGCAAACCTGCTTCTCATCAATCCTTGATAATGGGTGGCTCTAAGATGAGCCTTAACTCTTTTCTCTTCTATCAAGCCGAGTTGACTTCTGATTGTCACTTCATTAGCCTGTTCGGAAAAATTATGGACTCTGAATGAAGGAAGATTTGTTTCTATAAGAGATATTGCATCCATACCATATACCAAGGTAAATGGGGATTCTTGTGTAGCAGCCCCAAGAGTAGTTCGGTAAGCCCATAGTACTTCTTGTAGATAACTTGGCCACTTTCCACAGCCCCTTCTAAATGCTTTTTAAGACAGGACATGATGGTTCTGTTTGCCACTTCAACCTGACTATTTTCCTGTGGGAGGAAATGAGAAGAAAAGCAATTCTGAATGCCTTTAGAGGCACAAAAGCTCTCCATATCCTTATTATCAAATTGTGGCCCATTGTCTGTGGTTATCTTTTGTAGAACCCCAAACCTGCAGCAAATATTAGATAAGATAAATTTTATGTCAGCTTTTGAAGTAGTTCCTACCAATGGGGCTGCTTCCATCTATTTTGAGAAATAATCGATGGCAACTATGATAGTCCTGTATCCCCCGGACGCCAGAGGTAGAGGTCCCACCAGATCCAGCCCCCAACGAGCAAAAGGTATTGGCTCAGATATTGACTCTAAAGGGACAACTGGGATATGAATTTCATTACTGTATCTTTGGCATAGATCACACTTATTTACCAATTCCTTGACATCTTCCATTATAGAGGGCCAGTAGTATCCGGCCAACAAGACTCTTCTGGTTAAAGCTCTATAACCACAGTGTGCTGACCCCTCACCATCATGTAGTTCAGACTGTACTACTTGCGACTCTTCAGTCCCCAAACATCGCAATAGAGGTTTGCTAAAAGACTTCTTGTAAAGAACGTCTCTTAGGATTATAAATCCACGAGCATTATAATTTACTTTTCTTGCCACTGCTTTCTCCGGAGGCAAGACACCATCTGAGATATATTGAAAAAGAGGACACCTCCAATCTTGAGGCTGACTTACTTGTATGTTTAAACTTTCCTCCCCTTTTGTGCTCTGATTGAGGTGAATGGATGAGCATTCCTGCACGTGAATCCATGGGTAGGACTCAGAGTGTGCTATGGTTGCCAAGGAGTCTGCTAGAGCATTTTCTGTTCGGGGTATGTGCTCATAAGAAATATCTTTGAAGTTAAGTGCCACTTCTTCAAAACGAACAAATTTTTAATCAGTTACTCTTTTTTTGCCTCAGATTGACCTTGCACATGATGGATAAGAAGCTGAGAATCGCTCATTAACCTGACCTTTTTGGCTCCACAAATTAGAGCCAATTTGAAGCCAGCTATAGCAGCTTCATATTCAGACTCATTATTGGAAACCCTGAAAGCAAAACATATAGCCTGGTACATTTTGTCACCGTACGGAGAGGTTAAACATATCATAGCACCACAACCCATGGTACTTGATCCAAAATCAGTCCGCACAACCCATACTTTTTTAGTTTTTTCACCTGTTGCTTGCTTAGTGTCTCTGTCCGAATGAAATTCAACTAAGTAGTCAGCAACAGACTGAGCTTTGACTCCGGTTCGAGGGGCAAAATCAATATCAAAGTATCCCAACTCCACTGACCATTTGGTCATTCTTCTTGAAATGTCTGTCTTTTGAAGAACATTTTTCAAAGGAAAAGACATCCGGACAATGATCGAATGAGACTGAAAGCAGGGCCTCATTTTCCTAGCAGCAATTACTAAGGACAGTGCTAATTTTTCAAGTTTTAAATACCTTTTTTCTGTATCTATCAAACTCTTGCTGATATAGTACACCGGACGAGGATAATTATCCACCTCCCTTACTAGCACTGCACTTATGGCACAATCAGAAACTGCCAAGTATATGTAGAGTGTTTCTCCATCAACAGGTCTAAACAAAGTTTTAGGGGAGGATAAGTGCTTCTTAATTTCACCGAAGGCCTGTTCGCACTGTGGAGACCAGTTAAATTCTTTTGAACCTTTTAAACTTTGAAAAAACGGGGCACCCCTATCCGAAGACCTCAAGATAAAACGGTTTATAGCAGCCAACCTCCCTGTCAATCTTTGTACTTCTTTAATATTCCGAGGAGGCTCCATCTACAATAAAGCACTAACTTGGTCTGGATCAGGCTGTATCCCTTTCTCACTTATCACATACCCTAAAAACTTACCAGATTTCACTCCAAAAAACACATTTTTCTGGATTCAGCTTTAAATTCACATTCATCAAGTTGGCAAAGGTTTCTTGGAGATCTGCTAAGTGTAGTTCTTCTTCCACACTCTTTACCATCATGTCATCAATGTAGATTTCCATGTTTCTCCAATCTGATTAGCAAAAGCCTTGTTTACTAATCTCTGATAAGTAGCCCCAACATTTTTTAACCCAAATGGCATCACCTTGTAACAATGGAGGCCCCTATCAGTAACAAATGTAGTGTGTTCTTGATCCTTCGGATCCACTTGAATCTGATTATACCCGGAGAAGGCATCCATAAAGGACAGTAGCTTATTCTCAGATATGGAGTCCACCAGATTTGAGATCAGTAAAATCAATCCACATACGCCACTTCTCATTTTTCTTCTTTAGTAATACCTGATTGGTTGTCCATAAAGGGTACTGAGATTCCTTTATGTGCCCCATCTTAGTAAGCCGGTCAACCTCTTGAACTATGACATCATCTTTCTCCTTAGAAAAAACTATCCTCTTTTGTATAACAAGTGATACATCCCTCCGGATGGATAGTTGGTGTGATATAATTAATGCTGGTACTCCAGTTACATCAACATTGCACCAAGCGAAAACATGCTGATAGGTTTTCAAAAAAGCTAACACTTTACTCTTTAATTTTGATGTCATCTTGGATCCGATCTTGAAATTTCTTCCTTCAGCCAGAGAGTGAGTTTCAACTTCTTCAATTAGTATTAAAACACCATGGGTCTCTTTGGGGTCATCAATTTCACCCTCCCCCTAGAGGGCCCCTCAAATTTTTAATCTTCACTGATACGAACTGCCCCCAAAGTTCGAGGGGCCAGTGCTATTGCATAACACTCCCTTGCCATCTTTTGACTACTTCGGACAACTCCCACTTGTCCTTGCACAGCGTATTTTAAACAATGGTGAACTGTTGAAGCCACAACATGCATCTTGGAGAGCCAAGATCTCCAAAAAATGACATTATAACATGTGGGACAATCCACCACAATAAAAAGTATTCTGACCATCTTCTTAAAAGGGCCCTTGCCCAACAAAACCTCATCCTCAAACTACCTGATCACATCCGCTGAGCTTCCAGTGAAACCCACAATTGACCTGTTCGAACACTGAATCACTGCTGGATTCATCATTTGTTTGTAGGAAGTTAAAAAGAGGATATTGGCTGGACTACCGGTTTCCACCAAAATTCGTCTAATGTCATTGCCCCCGATGGATGCTCCTATCACAACAACATCTTCATAGGGACCAACTATGTCCCACAAGTCATCTTCATTGAAAACAATGAAGGGAAAAGGAATTTGCGATTGATGGGAAGTCATGCATCCTTTGAGTTGGGTAGCTAGAGTATGAACATGTCTCTTTCTCGAAGAAGCAGTTGGTGCAGTCATGGTGTTTCCCTCAAATATTGTAAGTGACTCAAAAAGCTGATGAGTCCAGACACCGACTTGCAGTGTTCTATGATAACGCCCACCTTATTCCGGGTTGGATCAAGATCCAAATATTCTGACTCCACATCAAACCTTTCAATTATCACCATAGCCCCATCTGGAGCCGATGTCCCTGCATTGTTTGGGCGAGTCCGATGAGCATTATCAGGCCTATTTCCACTTCTTCTTTTAACATAAGCCCCCAACTTTCCTCTTTTGATATTTTGCACCTCTTGCTTCAAAGTGATGCAATCATCTGTGTTATGACCAATATCTTTATAATATTGGCAGAAACAACTATTACGACTTTCCATGGGAGATTGAAGCGCATCTGGCTTCGTGAAATGTACTTCGTCTTTTGTTTTGTCATAGATGTTGCCACATTCTCTTTTAACTCGGCAAACCACTCCGGTTGAACCCATGGACCTCGCTTATTTCTGGATTGTTGACTCTAAGCTGGTGCTGGGTGAGATTGAGCGTCTCCAATTCCGGCCACGACTAAACACAGTATCTTCATTGGGAGTTGCAAAGATACCTGGTTCATCATGAAAGGCGAAAGGATCCATCAACAATCGGTCTACATGTCTCCGGCCATGGCTGTGGCCCTGAGATAACCCTTTTCCTAGATGCATTTTCAACATTCCATACCTGTCCCTCTTTCTTGAATATTTTTTAACCAACTTTTGCTTCTTTTTAGAACGACCTTCATCACTGTTGGATGACAGGGATTCCTCCACTCCATCTTCGTTCGAGGAGCTACTAGAGGATTTTGAATCTGAATCTGAGCTCTCCACCGATTTAGACAAGTGAGACTTCTTAGAGCTAGTATGAGTCTTTTTAGTACTTACCTGAGTTTTTGCTGATGGGTCATGCTCTCTTGGATTGTCACTGTGGTGAACGTCTGACACTTTTGATTTTTCTTTTAAGTCCATCTCCACCCTTTTATCAGCCCTCAAGGCTTCTATCTCATCTTTCAATCTATCTCGCTCTTTAATTGTGTATTCATTGTTTTCTCCCACCACTTCTACCAAAGTCGGTGGCACTGCCTGCTCGTCCGGATTCATCCGAACTGACTTTTCTTGATAGTTTCGAATGCTAAATTCATGCACCTTCTTCTCCCACTGTAGTCATCAATTTGGTGTGGATTATTTATGACTGGGTTAATTTTGTCAGGTGTTTTATGGTGTTTCAAAGGTATTTAATGTTTGGGTGTTTTGTAGTGAGAGATTTGAGCTGCCTGGTTGTATTAAATGTTCATTACCCTCATTAATGAAAGTGGTTGGGTATTTATACCCTTAATCATGGGCCACACGGGCTTTCGGGTCAAACTTATGAAAACGAGTCGAGTTCAAAAACCCATTAGTTTGTTAAGCAGCTTAGCAATTAGCTTAGTCAAAAGGTGATTAGATTTTAATACTTTTGTCCACTTCGGATGGTTCAGTGGTGGTTTTTGTCCGAATTACCCCTGCCCGGTTTCTACAGTGAGTGATGAAAATATCCGGACTCATCAATATCCAGAAATATATCGTCAATATCTACTATCAATGCTAACTCCCGCTCCGTTAAAATGATGCTAGGAAACGTACACATATTATCAATCATCACACCTCGCATACACACTTAAACCACATGTGTAGTTAGCTTTATTTTTGCAACAATAAACACAAAATGACCGCTAAACATAAGTAATGTTGAAGTTACTCCAACAATCTATAGCAATGACATTTTATACCTCGTAGTATTGTATGTACAATCCATGATAAATACATGTGAGAATGTACGCAACAAGCCAATACTTGTAGGATGCACAAATAAATAAATAAATCGGTGATCACTTCTCTTGTATCACTTCTTCGATCCTACACATAGTATTTATGTTTCTTCAATTTCGTCAATAAATATTGCATTTGAGATTGACCATCATTGGTGTGGATCATTTTTTATTGAGGGTAATTTTGTCACAGGTTTGGTGGTGCTTCAAGGGTATTAAATGTTTAAGTGTTTTGTAGTGAGAGATTTAAGGTGCCTGGTTGTATTAAATGTTCATTACACTCATTAATGAAAGTGGTTGGGTATTTATACCCTTAATTATGGGCCATATGGGATTTCAGGTCAAACTTATGAAACCGGGTCGAGTTCAAAAACCCATTAGTTTATTAAGCAGATTAATAATTAGCTTAGTCAAAAGGTGTTTATTATTTTAATACTTTTGTCATGTCCGGATGATTAGTGGGTGATTATTTTCCGAATTACCCCTGTTCGGGTTCTACAGTGAGTGGCGAATATTTCCAAACTCATCAGTAGCCTATTTTTTAGGTTTTGTCAAAGGCCTTTGGCAAGACCTAAAAAATCTTCTTAAGCAATAGTAACATTCTCCGGACTGTTTGAATGTTCAGCTCAGGATTTATCCGGACTGAAAACTTCTTAGAAATTCAAAAGTTTTGCTATGGATCGTGGGACACGTGTCATGATTTGATTCGCGTCACCAGCCGTTTTCCTCATATAACGACGTTCCCACTAATACCAAAAAACAACCTCTTCATTTAATACCTATGACGTCACCGTCGCCTTCAATAATTACTTTTGCCTTTTCGTTTTCTCCTAGGTTTTTGGTAACTCTTTTTGTCTTACTAATATAAATTACTTCTTTTCACTATTTTACCATCTTCATCACTCTCTCATTTCTTTATTTCAAAGCTTTCACTTCTCTTCTCAAAATTCTTCTTGTGTAGGTTTATGTTCACAGTAAGAAACGCATTGGTGAAAGGTGGGTGGCTTAATCTTTCTGAGTTAGAAAAAGCGCAAAGGGTTGAGCGAGAGAGACGCATCACTGCGGGTCTTCCAGTTTCTCCAAACGATAAACCCGAAACACCATCTTCAGAGGCTGATCGAGGTTCATCTTCTGCTAGAAGTTCCAAACCCAGGCGGTTATTTCAACCAAGTCTTTCGCCCATTGTATCAGACTCCTCGGTTCAGGAGTCACATCCCACTATTGAACATGAAAAAGCCGTATCAAGCGCAAGGAGACCCTCTCCATTTATAGCCATGGGGTCAGATGCTGAAAAATCCCCAGAAAAGGTCACCCTTCGCCGAACAGGCCGCTTAGTAAAGGGTCAAGCCGTTGTTTCACAATCTAAGTCCCCAAAATCAGGGCCTCCTAAGTCTGGGGCCATGGACAAAATTATAGGATCAGGGGCATCTATCAGAGTCCCAAAGGATAAATCTTCCAGTCCGGAGGCCATTGGAACTAGCTCTGAAAATGAGCCCTCCGGACCTGAGCCCCAGCCGGACACCAGACCCTTAGGAGAGGGTAATGCTCAACCGTCCGGACAACTTACAGAGCTTGCCACCAGCACTCCCCCACCAACAACAACTTACAACCCTTCCATGGTGATGGAAGAGGTGATGAAGGACAGCATAGAAGAAGCCCCATTTAAGACCAACATCTCCGGACAGACAGGGGAATCTGCCACTGAAAATAAAGGCAACGGTAAAGAGAAACTGTGTTTGAAGCATCTAGACCTGCCGGAGTGCCTGGAAGGCAAAGTGGGACCCTACTTCCACAAGGTGAACGTGAAGTATCTGCTGGTAATGCAGAACATCAACTATGTCTACACTCACACTGCTGAGTTAGGTCGGATTCGAACGAAGTGGAGGATCCCTAAGTCTGTCAAGGTGAGGATACCGGTCAACCCAAAGATCCCAATGGACTGTAAGCTAAGCGAGATAGTCATATATACAGAGCTGTTTAACTGGGGGATTAGATTTCCCTTGGACCCAGAGATCGTCAGATACTTTCATCTGATAAAGCTTTGTCCAAGCCAGCCGAGTCCCAATGCTTGGTACACCCTCATGGCCTGTATTATGGCCTCTAGGCTCTCCAGAATACCGCTTCTGATGGAGAAATTTGCTGTTGTGGCTAGCCTCTGCAAGAACCACGTCATCCCTTTCTACCACTACATCATGGGAGATAAATTTAAGGCGGTGGATGATTTGCCTGAATCAGAAAAGAATTGGAAGACCCAATTCTTGTTCATTAGTGGAACTTGGGAAAACGGGAGGAAAATCAAGGCTAGTGTCAACCCTAGCATGCTCACCAGCAGATGGAAAAGCTCAGGTGAAAATTTCATCATGTTTGTTTTTCTTTCCTTATAAAAAATATGTTTCTAAATTTCTCTTCTGTTTCAAGCTGAATGCTTGGGCTGCTGAAAAATAGGGGAATCATTTCCATAATTGCTTTACTGCCGTCAATTTAGTGAGGTCCCATCGCTGGAACACAACAGGCCGGAGGGACCTTACTTGGGAGAAGCTGACCACTTTACCTCCTCCTGATGTCATCCTCCAAAGAACAGATGAGAAGGATGGCAAGCTGGCTTTTCCTGCCAGAGCTCAAGCCCTAAATAAGATGAAGGGCAAGAAGGGTAAGAAGAAACAAGCTGCAACTGAGGTTGCTCAAGCTGGTGGTGAGATCGTCCTAGCAAATCAGGAAGTGCAGGGTCAAGGGGGAATCGATGCTAGTCTATTTCAAGTGGTTGAAGATGAGAGTATCAAGGAGGCAGATGGACCTCTAAATCTTCCAAAGGCTCCCAAGAAGGATCGAAAACGGGGAGCAGATGGAGAAGATAGGGAAGCTAAGAAGAAGAAAATCTCCTTGGGGGATGAAGTCGCTCTCCGGCCGACCCAACAGACCCCACATTGGCAGAACAAATCCCAAGTGATTTTCACACCGGAGAGGGTACCGGAGGGGATATCAATATCGGTGGAGTATATATCAGTGGCCTCTAAAACATTGGCTTTTACTTTGGAGACCTTGAAAAAGACGACTTTGTTGGCCCCTAACTTCCTCCAAGCTCCTCAAACATGGTTACCTTCAATGGTAAGTCTTTTTATGTTTCAGGGGAGAATGACACGGTGACTCACTCCTTGCTGAGCAACATTCAACTGGTTCTCAACCTGGAGAGGCAAGTGCGAAGAAAATCTACCCTCATCAACACACTCAACACAGACAAAGAGAGCTTATCTAATGACCTGCTTAACGCCAATCAGAGTGTTGAAGCGTTAAGGAAAGAGCTCGAGGGGTTGAAGAATGGGGAAGAAGATTTGGCCACCAGGCTAGCCGCTTCAGAGGTGGTTAAGACAGAACTCCAAACCAAGTGTTCTGGCTTGGAGAAGGATCTCTCCACTTCGAATGAGGAAGTGAAGGCCAAGGATAATGTCATACAAACCCTGTCCGGTGATAAGACTTCTCTTGAAGAGGTTGTGTCCAAAATCACCAAGGAGAAAGAAGATTTGATAAAGGCGCGAAGAAGACAATTCAGGCCAAGATCGATGCATACACCAACAAGGTGATAGACTCCCAAGAAGAGAGGTATGCCGAAGTCAAATCCGATATGGTTTTGCTTTTCCACCGAACATTCGTGAAGAGGACGCTCGACACTTTATGATAATACGTTGAATATGAAGATATCCCATTTCACACGATGGTGGATGGTGATAAGAAAAACTATTCCAGTGGTTATGATGATACAACCGATGAAGAAGAAGAGACCGGAGAGAGCCCTACTGACGAACCCAACGATCCAAAGAGGAAACAAGATAGAGCAGGAACATCAAAGGACGTTCAGTTCTAAAATTTTAACTATTTTCTGTTTTTCTTTTATTCTTATGTCAGACTAAAGTCCTTGGATGGCCAAAGCATTTTTGTAATAGTGTCCGGCTTGTGCCCGGATAGGCCTTTTCTTTTTAAACTTCAAATTCTTTGGATGGCCAAGGCATTCTTATATGTTTTAATATCATTCCCCGGTGCTAACCGGGCAGATTTATCTTGCACAATTCTTGCCTTGTTTTATGTTTTCCCAATCTCGATGGCTGATGTTTAAATAGCCCCTAGTTATTTTACGAGTATTTTAAGGTGAGAGTGTTTAAATTCTCCGATGACAAATGTTTAAATGGTCATCATTCCACCAGATCAATCTGATGTGTCAACGATACTTAGAAGGCTTTAAAGAAACTATAAATCAAACTACTCTGAATTTTTTAAGAAGGCATCAAATTTTATTAAAAATCCCGGACACCTTATTAAAACCTCCCCGCGCCACTAGGGTAGGAAATAATATGCCCCCTAATATTTACATGGACTTTAAACAAGTAAATATTTACATAACTTTCATTCTAGATACAACCGGAGGTGCTCAATATTCTAGGGGTGATTTAAGATTCTTCCATCTTTATCTTGAAGCCTGTATGTCCCAGGCTTAAGATTTTCAATGACCACATAGGGTCCTTCCCAATTTGGAGCTAGCTTGCCGAACTGCTTCTCTTTGGTATGTAGGAAGACTTTTCTCAACACTTTATCCCCTGGTTGGAAATCTCTCATTCTGACTCTGGAAGCAAACCTGCTTCATCAATCCCTGATAATGGTTGGGTCTAAGATGAGCCTTAACTCTTTTATCTTCTATCAAGTCGAGTTGACTTCTGATTGCCACTTCATTAGCCTGTTTGGAAAAATTGTGGACTCTGTATAATGGAAGAGTTGCATCTATAGGAGCAATTGTATCCATACCATATACCAAGGCAAACGGGGATTCCTGTGTAGCAGCCCAAGGAGTAGTCCGGTAGGCCCATAGTACTTCTTGTAGATAGCTTGGCCACTTTCCAGCAGTCCCTTCTAGATTCTTTTTAAGACAGGACAAGATGGTTCTGTTCGCCACTTCTACCTGACCATTCGCTTGTGGATGGAAATGAGAGGAGAAGCAATGTTGAATGACTCTAGAGGCACATAAATTCTCAATATCCTTGTTATCGAATTGTGGCCCATTGTCTGTGGTTATCTTCTGTGGAACCCCAAATCTGCAGCAAATATTAGATAAGATAAATTTTATAACATATTTTGAAGTGGTTCCTGCCAGGGGGCTGCTTCTATCCACTTTGAGAAATAATAAATGGCAACAATGATACTTCTGCACCATCCGGACGCCATAGGTAGAGGTCTCACCAGATCCATCCCCTAACAAGCAAAGGGTATTGGCTTAGAAATAGACTCCAAAGGGACAGCTGGAATATGAATTTCATTACCATATCTTTGGCATGGATCACACTTCTTTACCAATTTCTTGACATCTTCCATTATGGATGGCCAGTAGTATCCGGCCAACAAGACTCTTCGGGTTAAAGCTCTCTAACCACAGTGTGCTGACCCTTCACCACCATGCAATTTGGAGAGCACCACTTGGGACTCTTCCATCCCCAAACAACGCAAGAGAGGTCTACTAAAAGACTTCTTGTAAAGGACGTCTCCACTGACCAATTGGTAATTCTGCTCGATACGTTTGCCTTTTGAAGAACGTTTTTCAAGAGAAAAGACGTCCGGACAATAATAGAATGAGACTGAAAGTAGGGCCTCATTTTCCTAACAGCAATTACTAAATCCAGTGCTAGTTTTTCAAGTTTAAAATATCTCTTTTCAGCATCTATTAGGCTTTTGCTGATGTAGTACACCGGACGAGGATAATTATCCACCTCTCTTACTAGCACCGCACTTATGGCACATTCGGAGACTGCTGAATATATATATACAGTGTTTCTTCATCAGTAGGTTTAAATAGGGTTTTGGGGGAGGATAAATGCTTTTTTATTTTATCAAAAGTCTGGTCGCACTATGGAGACCAGTTGAATTCTTTGGCACCCTTTAAAGTTTGGAAAAATAGGGCGCTCCTATCCGAAGACCTTGAGATAAAACGGTTTAGAGCAGCTAACCTCCATGTCAATATTTGTACTTATTTAATATTATGAGGAGGCTCCATCTGTAGTAAAGCATTAAGTTGGTCTGGATCATGCTGTATCCCTTTTTTACTTATCACATACCCCAAAAACTTCCCGGACTGCACTCCAAAAACGCATTTTTCTGGATTCAACTTTAAATTAACTTTTACCAAGTTGGCAAAAGTCTCTTGCAAATCTGCCAAGTGTAACTCTTCTTTCACATTCTTTACCATCATGCCATCAATGTAGACTTCCATATTTCTTCCAATATGACCAACGAATGCTTTGTTCACCAGCCTCTGATAGGTAGCCCCAACATTCTTTAACCCAAAAGGCATCACCTTGTAACAATGAAAGCCCCTATCAGTAACAAAAGTGGTGTGTTCTTGGTCTTTCAGATCCACTTGAATCTGATTATAACTGGAGAAGGCATCCATGAAGGACAACAACTTGTTCCCAGATGCGGAGTCCACTAGTTGATCGATCCGGGGGACTAGATATAGGTCTTTTGGACAAGCCCTATTAAGATGAGTAAAATCGATGCACATACGCCACTTTTCATTTTTCTTTTTTACTAACACTGGATTGGCTGTCCATAAAGGGTATTGAGATTCCTTTATGTGCCCCGTCTTAGTAAGTCGGTCAACCTCTTAAAGTATGACATCAGCTTTCTCCTTAAAAAAGCTCTTCTCTTCTGCACAACAGGTGCTATATCTATTTGGATGGATATCTGGTATGATATAACATCTGCTGGTACTCCGGTTACATCAGCATTGCACCAAGTAAAAACATGCTGATGGTCTGTTAAAAAAGATAACATTTTGCTTTTTAGTTCTGATGTCATCTTGGATCCAATCTTGACATTTATTCCTTCAGCCAGAGAGTGAGTTTCAACCTTTTCAATCGGTATTAAAACACCAGGTGTCTCTCCAGGGTCATCAATTTCACCCTCTCCCCCAGAGGGCCCCTCCAACTACTAATCTTCACTGATCCGAACTGCCCCCAAAGTTCTAGAGGCCAGTACTGTTTCATAACATTCCCTTGCTATCTTCTGACTACTCCGGACAACTCCCACTTGTCCTTGCACAGCGTATTTTAAACATTAGTGAACTGTTGAAGCCACAACATGCATCCTGGAAAGCCAAGACCTTCCCAAAATGGCATTGTAGCATGTGGGACAATCCACTACAATAAAAAGTACTCTGACCATCTTCTTAAAAGGGCCCTTGCCCAACAAAACCTCTTTCTCAAACTCCTCGACCATGTCCGCAGAGCTTCCAGTGAAACCCACAATCGACCTGTTCGAACGTTGAATTACTGCTGGATTTTTCATTTGTTTATAGGAAGTTAAAAAGAGGATATTGGCTGAGCTGTCAGTGTCTACCATAATTCGTCTAATGTCATTGCCCCCAATGGATGCTCCTATCACCACAACATCTTCATGGGGACCAGTTATGTCCCTCAATTTATCTTCATAAAAAATAATGAAGGGAAAAGGAATTTACGATTGATAGGAAGTCATGCCTCCTTCCAATTGAGTAGCCAGGGTATGAACATGCCTCTTCCTTGAAAAAGTAGTTGGTGCATTCATGGTGTGATTCAAAAAAGCTTATGAGCCCGGACACCGTCTTGGTGTGTTAAGTGATAACGCCCACCTTATTCCGGGTTGGATCAGGATCCAAATATTTTGACTCCACATCGAATCTTTCAATTATCACCATAGCCCCGTCCGGAGCCGACGTCGCTGCATTGTTTGTTGGGCCGGTCCGATGAGCATTATCAGGCCTATTCTCACTTCTTCTTTTAACATAAGCACCCAATTTTCCTCTTTCAATCAAATTTTACACCTCTTGTTTCAAAGCGATTCAGTCTTCTGTGTTATGACCAATATCATGATGATATTGGCAGAAACAATTATTACGACTTTCCCTGGGAGATTGAAGCGCAGCCGGCTTCCTAAAATGTACTTCGTCTTTTATTTTGTCATAGATGGTTGCCATATTTTCTTTCAATTCGGCAAACCACTCCGGTTGAACCCAAGGCCCTCGCTTATTTCTGGATTGCTGGCTCTGAGCTGGTGCTGGGTGGGATTGAGCCTTGGCCATGTTGGGACCCTGTTCGGATTCCTTAGCCTTGTACCGGGACTGATTCTGGTTTTGGTTTGGTGCAGTTGGGGCCGACCTCACTTGCCTATGCACCCTAGTCTTCTTCATTTCATCCACATTGATTTGCTTTCCCACCTGATTCAGTAAACCGCCCCACGTCATGGCCTTCTTCCTGTTTACCGAATCGGCTAAATTGCCGTGGTTCAAACCCTGCCTTTGAGAAGCTATTGTTACTTGTTCAAAGCAATCAACTAATCCATTCTTGGTGGTCACAAATCGACTTATATATTATTTTAACGATTCATTTGGTTCTTGGGCACAATGGATAATATTGTCTCCATTGCCCTTCACCTCCTTACTTACAACGAACTGCCTCCGGAAGGCCAGCCAAAAGGTATTAAAATTTCTGATGCAGCCCTGTGGCAGGCTATTATACCACTTCAGAGCACTCCTCGTAAAAGATTGGGAGAATGCTCTACAAAGAAACTTATCATCGTCGTCAAAATTTATTATAAAGTTTTTAAACTGCTCCAGATGGTTATCTCGATCTTTACTCCCATCGTATTTTTCCATCTTAGTACTGTCAAACCTCTTTGGAAGGTTTCCGGACAGTATCTTGGAAGACAATGGAGATTGTCTCCAATTCCGGCCACGACTAAACACAGTATCTTCATTGGGAGTTGCAAAGATACCTGGTTCATCATGAAAAGCGAAATGATCCATTAACAGCCGGTCTACATATCTCCGGCCATGGCTGTGGCTATGAGATGACCCTTTACCTAGATGCCTTTTCAACCTTCCATGCCTATCCCTCTTTCTTGAATATGTTTTGACCAACTTTTGCTTTTTCTTAGACCTGCCTTCATCACTGCTGGATGACATGGACTCCTCAACTCCATCTTCATTCGAGGAGCTACTAGAGGATTCTGAATCTGAGTCTGAGCTCTCCACTGGTTTAGACCGGTGAGACTTCTTTGAACTAGCATGAGTATTTTTAGTACTTATATGGGTCTTTGCTGTCAACATGTTTCTCCTCCCACTGTGGTCGCCAATCTGGTGTGGATTATTTTTGACTGGGGGTAATTTTGTCAGAGGTTTGATGGTGTTTCAAGGGTATTAAATGTTTAAGTGTTTTGTAGTGAAAGATTAAGCTGTCAGGTTATATTAAATGTTCATTACACTCATTAATGAAAGTGGTTGGGTATTTATACCCTTAATTATGGTCCATATGGGCTTTCGGGTCAAACTTATGAAACCGGGTCGAGTTCAAAGACCCATTAGTTTATTAAGCAGATTACTAACTAGCTTAGTCAAAAGGTGTTTATTGTTTTAATACTTTTGTCCTCTCCGGATGATTCAGTGGGTGATTATTGTCCGAATTACCCCTGTCCGGATTCTACAGTGAGTGGCGAATATTTTCGGACTCATCAATCATGATCAACATCATAATGTTTTTTACGATAATTATAGATTATACGCATGTTGAAAACATTTTTTGGTTATGTATCTTCAAACCAACATATATTTCTGTTAGACGCAAACCAAAGAAATTTTTTTATGGATTAATTGCTCTTCATCCACCTTGAGTCTACAAGCTTACAAATGACTGTCTACCCGGTCATATTTTTTGTGGTTTTGTTTACCGTTTGCAACGGTCAATCGTCATTGTTGAGCTAGTACATCAACAATATACCATTTTAATTCGAACGGATAATTGTAATTTTTGGTGGTAGATTTTTTTAAAAATTTTGGTTTAGCTTTCAAACATATATATCGTACCTCTCGTATTGGTAGGTTATCCTAGAAGTTTTCTCCATATATCGGAGTCGTATGTGATAATGATGATGAATCCTATCATTCTTCCTTTAAAATAAACTCGTGTATCTAATTTCAATTTAGTAAAATACTCATCGGTCGTAAAAATTTATGTTTAATCAACCATCATCAATGGTAATCGACCAAATTTCTACCGGATATTACGAAAATTTAAAAATTATTTTAATCGCAATAGTTTAGTTTTTTTGAATAAAAGAAGACGAATAACATATTAATTCCTAATCCAGTTTTGCATTTGTAATCGTTTGTCTCAATTTGTACTTATATTTATACCTAAATAGAACTATAAATACAAAACAAAACCAACAAACATAACCGCTTTCATAAAAAAAATATATTAGTAGCCCTTAAATACACATCACCAATTCCGTAACAAAAAAGTTACTAGTCCCAAATAAAAAATTGAAATGTGTGGGATGCTCTAACTCTGTATATGCAATTCTAATGCACGGTTTCTAGCGTTCCACACCTCTCTGCGTCTTATCACAATCGCCCAAGACACCAAAACATGACATCAATGAGTGTCGTCGTTGAATTAAAACCAGACACAAAATGACCACTTTTCTCGGTCAGTCTTTGGCAACTTATTATCTCCCTTTTGCCAAAACAAACAGCTATGTCGATTACGGTTCACGGTTCTCAAAAGCACTAAAAAGTTTTAACCATTGTGGTGGTAGTAGTAGACGACCCCGTCGTCTTGTTTTAGGTGTTGGGGTTTCATTTTGGGCTCAGTGGATGAGTACGGCTGGTGCTAAATCGTCTATTGCGTCTGCTATGCAAAAGGACATCTCCGCTGTTGAGCAGGTGAAATTTTGTTCATGTGTGTTAATTTATGGTTCTATATTGGAATTGTTAGGTTCTGGGATGGTTTTAGTAAAGGGTAAGTGTCTGAATTCTAGAAGAGCAACAATTCAGTAGGTGGGTTTGATTGATTTTTGTTGAAGTAGAATTAGATTGCTTGCTATAGAGTAGACTAGATTTGATCGTTTGTGTTGTGCTGTGTTCTGGACCTTTTGGTTGCTTGATGTAGAACTTATCACCTTATAGTTGGTCCTACGCTGACACTCATCTTATGCAGTGAAATGGAGTTTTTCCTGTAGTTCTGATTTAGCTTTCTAATTGAATTTAGGCATTGATAAATGTGGATTGGCCGGAGAAATTTCCATTTAAGGAAGAGGACTTCCAAAGATTTGATGAGTACAAGCCTTTTCTCTATCTCTTTTTCGTGTTTGCCAAATCCACTTATTTGATGAATTTCCACTGAAGAAATGAGTTTTTAGGTCTCCCGATACATCCTTCTATGAAGCTCCAAGGTTTGTGACGCATATCGATGATCCGGCCATTGCAGCGTTGACCAAGTATTATTCTGAGGTCTTTCCTCCTAGCAACACTCCAGGAATCAGCATTCTTGATATGTGCAGCAGTTGGGTAAGGTATTAGGGATGACGAATATCCGGTTACAGGTTGAATGTAGAAATTAATAATCTGTTGGAGCTGGGCTAAGATTTTGGACACATAGGTGTGTCTGAATCTAAACCTGGTTTTTAAGTCATACAACCTAGAACCAACCAGTGACCAGGTTGACATGATCCAACTTGATTTTAACTTATTTTTTTGTAATAAATTTTGGATGATTTAACTTTTAAAGATTTTATTTTATTTGTACCTAGGGATGAAATCGAGCTGCATACCTCGAGGTCGGAGCTCGAAAGTTTATGTTAGTGCTCGGCTCGAAAAAAAATCGAATGTTCGAGCTTAAGCCAAATAGTTACATTTTAACTCAAGTTAAAGCAAACTAAAGGTTTAAATTATCAATTTTAACTCAAGTAAAGAATATTGATGATCTAGATTATTAATAGCTCACGACCTGCTTGCGAGCTCAATTTCACACTCGTGTTCAGTTCAAGATGGAAGTCGAACTATATATTGGGCTCCAAGCTTGAGCCGCGCTTTGCTTATATAACTCCATAGTCAGCCATATTTGTAGCTGATCCTGATATAAGTGTGAATCTGACCTGTTTGTCCGAATGTCCAAACCCCGAACCCCACTATGAATTTCAGACCCAACAATATTTCTTTATCCAAACCTGGATGTCAGACATCAAACTCTTCTCCATACCTAAACCGGTCGGTCAGGTTGGATGAGATACTGCCATCCAGAAGCCAATCTTCTTCTGGTGTTTTCATTATTAACCTGATTCCACTATTTATGCAGGTAAGTCATTTTCCTCGAGGTTACAAACAAGAACGTGTAGTCGGGTTAGGCTTGAACGAAGAAGAGCTAAAACAGAATCCGGTGAGATTTAGGAGTTAAAGGTTCTTTACGAATTATATCATCTAATCAGTTGAACACACAAAATTCTAAAGTAAAGCACAAACTTTTGCTTTTGTAGGTTTTGACAGAAAAAATTGTACAAGACTTGAATCAGAATCCAAATCTTCCATTTGCTGATAATTCTTTTGATGTTATCACTAATGTGGTACGTTCTTTCTTTTTTCTTTTCATAATCAAATCTTTACTTCGAGAAGGTGGTTATATAGAGTATGATTGTGATATGTATCTTGCAGGTAAGTGTCGATTATCTGAATAAGCCACTGGATATTTTCAAGGAGATGCGCCGGATCCTCAAGCCGGGTGGACTCGCTATAATGAGGTGATGATTATCTTGTAATCAATCTCCCGAACAGTATTGTATTGAAATTTTGTAAATCACGCGATGGGCTATTGTCCAAAAATTTCAAGTCATTTTAGCTACTTCCAAGTTCAACCGGGACTGTTTGGTGTCTATATTTTTTTTGGCTTTTAAATTAGATATAACAAAAAAAAAACGAAAAGCTAAACTTTTTTAGCATTTTCATCTTTTGATTCAGATTCGTCAGTGTAATTTCTCACTTCTTTTACCTCCATCCAATTCCTTCAATTACGCGTTCTTAGCATTTTTTGTTGACACTTCCAGCTTAACACTAAGCTAGCTTTTTTCAACGCATCATATTTTTTTTCCTATTTGATTAGTTTTTTAAGCCTATAAACCACGCGCTAAGTGACCCGCTTGAGGTGATCCATGATTTTAACATATTTTTTTCTCTATGAAAATTTTGAATATTTTAAATGTTGACTTTAGTTTTATTTGGTGATCAGCTTTTCGAATCGTTGTTTCTGGACAAAAGCAATCTCTATATGGACATCAACGGGTGATGCAGATCATGCTATGATTGTCGGATCCTATTTCCATTACGCTGGTGGATTTGAACCCCCTCGGGTAATTTGACAATTGAACATTTCATGCTGTTTCTTCTTCTTGAACAAAGTGATAAACTCTTTATCAACAACAAAAACATGTTAAGATTTTTATGTAAAGAAAGTAGCACATGTTTCGCAGGCTGTTGATATATCTCCGAACCCGGGGCGCTCAGATCCGATGTACATTGTTTACTCTAGAAAGCTATCGTCTTCGTCGGCATAAGAAGAAATAAAAACCAGGGCCTTCCGCATAAAGACAAATAAAAACCAGGGCCTTCGGCATAGAGACAAATGAAAGCAAGAATCAGAATGCGCTTATTAGTTGTTTGCCCCCTCAAACTTATGCAAATAGAATTTGCTGTTTATGCATTACCATGCTAAACCATTTTAAAATTAGGGCATGAAATTTGGTAAACTATGGCAGAAAATGAGTTTGAGTACATATAAGCCAATAATTTTGACAATCTACATTATTTTAGGATTTGTGAAAACAACAAAATTTCAAAATTATTAAACTTAGTAGTATTAAAAAAGCTGAAAATATTTACTATAATTTTTGTTTTTGGCAAAATTATATTTGTATAAAAAATCACATGTAAATTAAATTATTTAATATATTTACAACCTTTGAAAAACGCAAACATTTTTTACTCTTGATAAAAATTTATACGGTATTTGAACCTGTTTTTTTATTCTGATTTTGTAACTTATCTTTCTTTGATACATTTTTTATTTATTTTGTTAAATCAAATTTGATTTTTTTACAAATTTCCAATATATCACCGTGGGTTGGTATAAAAGATCGAAGACCACGTTTAAATTCATCATATTTTAGCGTTTTTGACATATCAAAACACACGAGGTTCGGATAGTTTGGTATAATTGTGCTTAAAATTTTCATATTTTAGTGTACTGTCAGAATTAGATCAAGACATAGGAGATTTGGTTTGTGTTCTCCCGACATTGTTTGACGAAGAAGAATTTTTCCATCTACACATGAGATTTTTCATGAAATTACCTAAATTATTGGCGAAAATATCCGAAAAAAACTGATTCTTTCGTCCCTTTAAAATATGTTTTGTATATATAACTCGATTATTTTCCGAGTTCCAAAGAACATACGATTTACCAAATACGTAAACCGAAGTAACATTAAACCTACATTTTATATTTTTAAAAATATAATTTTTTAAAACTAGAAGATTTTTAAATTTTAAAATATCTACTTGCAAAATTTTATGAAAATTAGAATTGTCAAAAGTAGTATATATAAAAATTACGAAACATTGTATTATTTATTTTTTCAAAATAATAAATTACAAAACATAAAACAACAAATTTGTAAAACATGTAATAATATATTTATACAGGGTGTTAAGTTGTGAATTATAGTATATTAAAATAATGAAATGAAACGTGTGCATATATATACTTTATAAAATATTAGGTTTAAAAAACATGATATATATTGCGAAATATAACAATTTATTTTTACAAAATACTGCATATTTTATATCTTCAAAAATATAAATATTTATTTTCGTGAAATGTTAAGATACAAAATATAACATTATATTATATTGCAAAATATACTTTGTTTTGAATTGTAAAATATATTTTATTAAATTAATATTAATTTTATCAATGTCATTTGAGAGAAACATACGCTACATACTCATGATGTCATATTAAGATTGTAGATTCTCGCAATTAAGAAACGAGTATGAGCATATTTAGACTAATTGGGAGGCTTCTCGGTTTTTTGACCAATTCTAATACAAACTCAGTTATTTCGAAAGTGTTTATAAAAATGTGACATCCGGAGACCAATACGTTTTATTTTTAATTTGGTGAAATATCCATCACGTTAGATGAAGTGCATGCTATTATTGGTTTGAAGGTCACGATTATATTGTGAAGGTTTTAGATAATATATCCAGAAATTAGCTTCATACTTTCGGTAGCAATTTTTTAAGTGTGGAATACAAAAAATTAGAAAATTGGAAAAATGCAAAGGTATTGGAATTATTTTGAATATATCCACACAAATTTTAATAATCGTATATTATACAACAACAATCCCGACCTCACCGATAATGATGTTTCCGTTCGATCGTGCGCACTTGTTTTACTAATTCAGATGCTCTATATTTGTCAAAAAATAACACGTACATCAAGCGTAAGTTTGCGCGCCTCCTTAAAGATATTGATGAGTTGAGATCATGTCGATGAGGTATTTGTGTATTGCGCATATTTACCATAATTTGGATGAAACTTTAGGACACCTAACGAATACTGTTTTCTAGCTATGCTAGATTTCTCATTTTAATCTTGTAATACGCACAAAATACATATGTGAGATACCATCTATATCAAAGTGAGATATGTGCCATATCGATCCTGACACAAGATCGAAAACCAACTGTATAATTTGTTGGAGCACATTGATGAGTATGATATCACCACTTAGTTTTTCATATTTATAAATTAAAGGTTGAAATTGAGTTGCTAAATTTGAAAAATTATATTTTTGAAGCTAGACATGTAAACAAATTACAAAATTAGAGAAATACAATTTGTGAATTTAGATTTTTTTGGGAAAAAAGATCATTAGAAATTAGAAAATGAGAAAAAAAGAATTTGTGAAATTAGAAGAAATTAATTTACGAAACTATGTTTCTAAACATACTCTGCCATTAAAAATATATTTTTCAAAATTAGAAGAATTAATTTGCTAAACTAGGTTTATAAAAATACTACAAATTTAGATAAACTTAATTTACAAATTTTGAACACACAAATTTGCAAAATTAAAAGAATATAAATTAAAAAAATATAAAGAATATATAAAAAAATATGTAATGTGTGAAACTAGGTTTGTAAATATATTACGAAACTAAAAAATGTAATTTATGCAATTAAAAGACACCAATTCGGAAAAACAAAATTATTAAGAAACATTTTAAAGTTAGAGTTTAAAAAAAATAGACTTATTGTTTCATTTTTGTTAAATATAATACTAATTAATTTAGTTTAATAGGAGTTTTCAGATTATTTTCCGGCTATATTTAGTCATTCATGATCGTTTTTATTTCAGGAAATAATATAATAGCTAAAAATTATAATCCGATCGGATCATGTACATACATATTATCATGATCAAGTAGTTTACCGATTTGGATATATACATGTCATTTTATAAATTTTTTGCACAAAATGCATAAAATTAGACAGATGCCTATGAAAATAATGCACAATTAGAGCGATCAAATTTAACAAATGTGACACTTGCTTATTTCGCTAGAGGAGGATTGGAAGTGTCTTGTTATCGATAAGATATACCATTTTACTCAAGATTATATAACAAGGATAAGAAAAACAGACTCATAAACATAGATTTAAATTTTTACACAATCGTAAAAAGGTAGGGATACAATAGTTGAGAGTTGTACACCGAGCGAGGTGATTATGCAGGCTTCCAAGAGAAAGAAAGTCTACTTCAGGTTATCTTTATTATTGTGTATTGAGAAGTTGTTAACTGGAAGTCTTGTATACAAAGGGTCGTTGCGGTTTCGTCTAATGAATTCGAATATATGGCTGCTACGAAAGCCATGAAGGAAGTTATTTGGCTGAAAGGATTGTTAAGTGAACTCCATAATGTGGAGAAGAATATAGTTTTGTTATGTGACGAAAATAGTGCTATTTATTTGATGAAAAAATTAAAGTTCCATGAACGAACTAAACATGTATACATTAAGCTGCACTTCATCAGAGACATGGTGGAGAAAGAGCAAGTGAAGGTAGCTAATATTGCTAACGAAGAAAATCTTTCAGATGTTATGACAAAGGTATTGCCTGGTGCGCTTTATTTCTGGCTGAGGGTAATCTGGTAAAGTGTTTAAAAAGTATTTTGATAATTTTGCGGTATTTTGTGTTTAGTGTGTAGAGTAGAGAGATAATTAAGCTACCTACTAGTATTAAATTATGATCACCCTCATTAATGAAAGTGGTAGGGGTATTTATACTTTAGTTACTGACCCATGTGCTTATTGGGTCGGGTTGTGATCTGGGTCGAGTTTAAGGATCCTTTAACCATTTAGTTTTAAGTTAATTAGTAACTAGCTTAGTCAAAAGTTAGTACATTTGTCATGTTCGGATATTTGGTGTAGTAGTTTACTCCAAATTGTCCTTCAGATTTAATTATGGCATAGTGACCGAAAACTCCAAACTCATCAGTAGCCTCTTTTAGGTCTTGCAAAATATTTTTGGAAGAGCTAAACTCAAAAAATTAACACCAACTTTTCCCGATCTGCCTGTATTGTTCGAACTACAAAAGTCTCTCTTCACAAGTGACCCTATTCGAAATTTGTCACAACTGCTTTCTCATCTCAGAATTTTAAGAGTTTTTCTTGAATCGTGGGACACGTGTCAAGATCTAGTTTGACCTCCCAACCATTTTATCATAGATTATCGCACCCACTAGGCTTAGAAAGTTATCTAGGTTTTAATATTCACACGTTTTGCAGCCTTTAATCATTGTAAAAAAACCGATCCATCTTCTCCTAGGTAACTGCTCATTTTAATGTTATATATAAACTTTTCTACTGTTTCATTGTCTTCCAAAATCAAATTTTCTTAGAGAGAGCTCAGTTCATCTTTAAACTTGTTCTTGAGACATATATGTTCACAGCCAGAAATGCCTTAGTTGAAGGAGGTTGGTTGAACTTGTCTGAATTAGAGAGAGCGCATAAAGTAGCGAGGGATAAACGCATTGCTACTGATCTTCCTGCTTCTCCAAGCGAGAAAGGTAATCAACCAAACTAAAACACCGATCAAGGGTCGTCATCTTTAAAAAAACCTAGAGCTAAAAAACTTCCATTCACAACAGGCCTTTCACCTCTTCCATCTCGTTCCTCCGTCCAAGAATCCCAAAACCCTCTACCCAAAGAAAAAGTCGTTTCCAGTGTCAGGAAACCCTTACTGTTCATTTTAATGGGATCAGACACAAAAAAAATCACAAGATAAGCTAATTTATCGCAGGGTTACGCGTCAATCCAAAACTAAATCCACACTCACATCTTTAAAACCCTCCAGTTCGAAGGTTACAAAGGCTGTACCACAAGTTAAAACATCCGGACAGCAGCCTCCACCAGATTCTAAAATATGAGAAGCGTCGTCTGCACAACCTTTTGAACAACCATCTAAAAAACCAACCGAACAAGCACCACCAAAGGAGTCGGTACAACCTCCTTCAAAAATATCTGAACAGCCTTCCACAGTGATGGAAGAGAATATAGAGGACAACATAGAGGAAGCCCCTTTTGAGGCTGAGGCGTCCGGTCAAATAGGGGATACAACTTCAGACCAGAAAGGAAAAACCAAGGTGGGTATGATTCATCCGGACGCTTTTCCGGAGAGTTTGAAGGGCAAAGTGGGTCACTGTTTTAAAAAGGTAAGTGTCAAATACCTGGTGGCCCTTCAGAATATCAACTATGTGTATACCCACACAGTTGAGTTGGGTCAGATCCGTACTAAATAGGGATCCGAGAGTCAGTCTCTTTCCCTCTTTGGAAACCCGAAATCTCTCTAACTCAAATTTTGAAAACGTTAGATTTTTGTAATCTAACAACGCACACTTGTTAAGGTATGAATTCTCTTCATCATGGTGATTGTTTTTTCAATTTTCATCTTTATTTGTAGTGATATTTAGAGTTTTATATTTAGATTAAAAAATCGATTTTCTTACATTTCGAGTTTTTGTTTGCTATAACGTCTTAAAAATGACGTAAGTTACTGAGTGTTTTAGTTGTTAAGGTTATAATTATATGCTATAATGTGGTTTATGTTATAGTTATTGGTTTAGGTGAATACATTGTTGAAAGTTTTGGCTATTAGTTTATATTATGTTGGATATTGGTTTAAATTATATTGGATATTGGTGTATATTTGTTTTTGGTTATTGAGTTTATTAGTTTAGGTTGAACCCATTGGTTTAGGTTTAGATGCATTGGTTTATGTTATAATTAAATATATTGGTTATTGGTTTATGTTGAGTGCATTGGTTTAAGTTTATATTGCATATTTGTTTATATTGCACATTTTTATGCATGCGAGGTTACATATGCGGTGCTACACTATGTACTATACTCACCATGGTTGGGATCTTGCGGAGCGACAAACCCGTACTCATGAAGAGGTGATGAACACTTGTTTTGGATCCATCGTTGACGCTCTCGCACGTTGGGCTACCAACGTCCATTTATAGAGGCGTTTTTAGAGAGATGATATCCTGAGATGAACATATTCCATTTCTCTTTCGGGGAGTTGACAGTAACACTCGACGATGTGCACATCATCATTGGTCTTCAAGTTGTTGGGGTGAACTACGAGACTTACGAGTATTCTACCGTGGAGGCGAGGAATGCGGCATATGCACACCTGCTTGGATGCACTGTTCAGGAGTTGGTGGCGGAATTAGACGAAAATAAAGGCGGTGGCAGGAGGTACGTTCGACTCGCATGGCTGAGGAGGAAATTTTGTTCACAACAGTATTTTGATGATGCCATTACTGATGGTGATGTTCGCCAAGCTACTCTGGGTTATCTTTGCACTTGTTTGTATGTACCATACTAGCCAACAAGTAGGGCAACAACGTAAAACTTGACTACTTAAAGTTCATCGATGATTACATTAGTTTGGGCACATACAATTGGGGACAGATGATACTAGCTCAGTTATATTTCCAGCTAGGCAAGGGTTGCCTACACACAACTTCCGGTATGTCTGGATTCCTTGGCCTTTTAGAAGCTTGGATTTATGATCATTTCCCCATATTTGGTCCTACGTAAAACTCTAGATTCAGTACCGCACAACCTACAATGTGCAAGTATGTGCCTCCATCATTTCGACAAAGCCAACATGCTCGAAACAGTGTTTGTGATTATCTCGCTACTTTCACCAAGCACGATGTAAGTTATAGTTATGTTCATTTGTAATTTCCGTAATAATGTAGTTGAAGAGTTTTGAGAATGCTCAGGGGTGATTTTGCGATGCGAAGATCTTTTAGTGTCTAAATAGTCAGCAATACTTTGTTTAGGAGTCTTTGTAGAGAGAGAAAGTAAGGATTAGGCTAAGTAGAGAGAGAAAATAATATTCTATTCATCTTGGGATCTGTGGTCCTTTTATAGTACAATTGCGGGTCCCACACGCTTTAACTCCCGTTTATTACATTTTTAATCCCTATCTATTTTCATCTCATAATGGCTACTTCTTTAGTAGTCTATACAATTTTCCCCAAATACAATTTCTTCTTTACAATTCTCTCCTATCATACTTCTTCTCTATAATTCTCTTCTATTATATTTCTTTCTTACAATTTTCTCCTTAACAAACCTTTTCTTTACAATTTCACCATGTCTTTTATTCTCCCTCATCAGTAGCCCCCCAGTCCTAGTGAAAATAGTTTTACTGGGACTGTAAAGAAGTCTCCACTGCTCCCTCGAACATCTTTTCCTCGGAGAACTCTTCTTCAAGTGAAAAATTTCCTCTTCGAAAATTCTTTTGACCAATACTTCAAATGCTACATATCTCTTCGAAAAAGCGTCTCCTCGAAAAAGCGTCTTCTTAACAAGAACATCCCTTGGACCATAGACTTCTTTTATCTCATATTAACTAGTGTGCCCCCCCCAATCCTTGCAATGTCTTAGCAAGGACAAGCCTATTGCATGGAAATGGTGCCCATCAGAATTCGCTGTGTGAGCATATTCCAACCACCATAATACGATGATAAGACATTGCAATGATTGACTGAAAAGGCATGACATAACCAGTCGTACTTTCTTGTCAGCGAATCTTTGGAGAGATCGTTTCACATTCCTAAGGTTGGATTATCTCTGCATCTTTTCCCGCGCTTTTCTGTCAACAATTCTTCACCTAGGGTACCCATAATTCCCCTAAGCAAACAATAGGAAATGTCATCAGGCCCGACTGTCCCTAAAAGCCCATTGACTTCTATAAATACTTACCTTCTTCATTAATAGCTCAAACTTTCCACCCAGAATTTCTAGAGAGAGAAAGCTGGCTTACAAACCTCGCCGGATTCCAGAGTGGCTCCTTATTAGTAAAAAGTTCAAAGAGAGAGTCGCTGCTGGTGAATACACTGAGCCTCAACCTCCACCTGCTGTGACTACCTTCTACGGTTCGTGGCCCCTTCCTGCAAATTCGACGACCATCATTCCCCTCGAAATATCACAACAAAACCAAATCACCAACCAGACCACCCTTGGAGAAATGGGGAAAGAAAAGCACCACAAACACTCCTCAGGAAAAAGAAAGAGACATCACAAAGACAAGCATTCGCAGGAGCGCAAACGTTCTAAAGAAGCGCCACCAAGCTCCTCGAATCGCGGTAGTGGATGCTTCTCTTCCGAAGACCAGGGATCCTGCATCAAGCCTTCCAGCCACTCCATCCATAACAGGGGCTGGAACTCCTCGGTTTTCTCCAGGACAGACTGTAATTACCGAGGCAGAAACTCGAGAGTTGCGCAATAAAACCCTAGCTGCTAAAGGGAAAACTATCGCCTCAGACAATCTTGAGTCATCTGTTCAAGCTATCCAAGTTGCTGATCCGAACAACATCATCGAAACTCCTGCAGAATCATCTAGTAAACAGCCCATCTCCCCGAAGAATCCTGAGTCACATAGTCAAGCAGTTCAAGCCACAAGTACAAACAAAGTCATCAAACTCCCAGTAGAATCATCGAGAAAAATACCTGCTCCTCTTCCAACAACATCTGAAGAGCAAGCGATCCGAATTGCCCCCAAGTCAAAGGGAGACGTAACACTACCCTTAGAACTCGATGCCATCATGGGCAACAATATTCAAGGGATTGAGAACAAACATGCTGTTGCTCTTTATAATATATCGTACAAGTATTTTTCTCCATCAGAGGAAATGTTACTTCGTACTCGTTGGTGCATCCCTTCGTACATCGACATCAGGTTCCCCTCCGAAGGAGAGACCCCATTATCAGTGAGGGATTATGAGCTTGTTGTTTATACCGAAATCATGAATTGGGGACTAAGATTTCCCTTAGACCCCTTTTACATCGAATATTTTGCTAAGATTGATCTTTTCCCTTCTCAAGCTGGACCCAACATGTGGTTCACATTGATGGCATGCATCATGGCCTCGAGGATTTCAGGCCAAGAATTTTCCTTGGAGCAGTTCATCGGATTATCCGGGTTGGCTAGGAACCCATTCTTCCCATTCTACTCATTGACCTTTAACCGAAGGCAAAAAGTGTTAAAAGATTTGCTAGAAGCTGACAAGAAATGGAGACAACAATTCATCTTCTTCTCAGGTCATTGGGAAACAGGCTCAGAAGAAACCCCTTCGAACCCTCACAAATTATCTCTTCTATGGACCAATAAATGTAAGTCTTCGAACGAATCTTCTTATGATAACCCTTCGAATAATAGGAGTCTAACTTAATATTTTTGTAGCTATGACTGGCATCTCCAAGCCCTTTGCTGATCATGTAGAGAGTGCCATTACCGTTTTTACCAAGCTCAGTGAATGGGCAAAAAAAAAAGGGAAAATATATTTCGCTTGTGTCTCAGCGACAACATCATGGC
The DNA here is from genome assembly GCA_036936605.1 of Limnanthes douglasii subsp. nivea. Classification (NCBI taxonomy): domain Eukaryota; kingdom Viridiplantae; phylum Streptophyta; class Magnoliopsida; order Brassicales; family Limnanthaceae; genus Limnanthes; species Limnanthes douglasii. The sequence continues at coordinate 27,107,488 of JAUPFV010000004.1, read as the reverse complement.
TCTGAGCAGACTTTGGAGGTTGAATCCCCTTGATCTATTGTCCTTAAAAGAGTTGATGACCCCTCATTCTCAAGACGAAGTGCTAGAGTGAGTGACAGAGAAGGATATAGTGATTTATCTTCCAGGGCGTGCTCGGGCACAGAGTCATCGGGATGGGTCCGATGAGGAACTCCCTAGTAAGGAACAACAGCCACAACTGGAAGTGGCCATCATCCCAGAGCCGGCCTCCTCGGACAACAGAGTGACTCCCAATCCTGACTCTCCCCCCAAAAAGTCCGTCCACCCTCGGAAGAAGAAAGACTTGATAGCCAAAAGGAAAGAGAAGGCTACCTTAGAGCCTATCCAAGAGCTGTTAGAGGACGTAAATCTTCAAAACGACTCCCCCGAACCAGCCCAGGAAATTGAAGTCCAAAAGGCATTGGGTGAGTCTGAGCATGAGGTGGGAGATAACTCTCCCAAACAGAACTCCAACTTAACACCTAGCACTCCTCACACCCAAGCGTCACATCCAGCTCCCCTTGAGGAGCCCCCAATACTGGCTCTACTGCCCATTCCTCGAAGTAAACCTCCCCAACACGTTGACCTTGGAATTCTCGAAGGAGAGTCATCGGATTTTGACATTGTTGGCCTAGGCTCTCCCAGCAGCTCCTTCAAAATTCCCCATGATGATGAATTTTCACTAAGTCTAGGGGGCCTGCTGCACACCTCTGTTATTAGGGGAAATAAAATGCATCATTTAGAGAATCGAAAGAACCACTATAAGTTCATTATTGAACTCATTATTGAATATCAAAAGGCCCATGAAATAGCGCGCAAAGGATTTAATGACTGTTGTAATGACTATGGAAAAATTTACAAGGACATAGAAGTATTGGTGAAGCGCATCGAAGATTTCCCTCGGCAAGTGGAGGAGGAGAAGACAAAGGCTGTGAATGCCTATGTGAGCAAGTGCGCCAATAACCTTGCTGATCGAGATGCAACAGTTTGAGCAGGCCTAATAACTCAACTTCATGCAGAGCACCCCAAATACGACCTTGGCAGCTTTTGGAAACTCGTGTCCCCGGATCTTCGCCCTCCTCATATTGTTGTTAGTGAGAGTGAGTCATTGGATTCCGATGAAAGTGATTCCCCTGAGAAATCTCAACAGTAGGTAAACATGGTGGCATAGTTTTTTGTGTATAAGACCTTATAAGGCAATTCTTGTTTTCCTTTGTTGTTTATTCGAGGAGATGTACTCCTCGGATTTTTGTGTATGCCCCAACTTGGAACATTTAACCATGCAACTTATTATTTATCGTTTTCTCCCACGTGTTTGCCAATTCATATTTTTGTATCGATTTAATAAGCTACATCTATTCTCCATGTGGTATGCATCAAGAACTATCCGGAGAAAAAGAAATAGACTAAGGCATGGCATAAATAATAACTTAAAAGTGTAAACAACTCGAGACACGGCATATTGTGTCCCAAAGAATAGTTCGAAGGGTAAAACCATTCGAGGCACCACCTAATGTAACCCAAATAATAGTTTAAGGCAAAGAAAAATTCGAGGCACAAATTACTGTGACCCAAACAATAGTTCGAAGGATTAAACAATTCGGGGCACAAATTATTGTGACCCAAATAATATTTCGAAGGGATAAACAATTCGAGGAACAAATTATTGTGACCCATTCGAAGGGATAAACAATTCGAGGCACAACTTGTTGTGACCCAAATGATAATTCGAGGCATCCAGAAATTCGAAGCATCCAGAAATTCGAGGCACAAAATATTGTGACCCAAATAATAGTGTAAGGTATGAAACAATTCGAGGCACAAAATATTGTGACCCGAATAATAGTGTAGTGGATAAAACAATTCGAGGCATAAAGTATTGTGACCCGAACAATATTGTAAGGCAAAAAATACTTTGTATTAAGCAGCTCATAGAGACACCTCGTTAAAACCTTCCTGTGCCTAACAGGGTAGGAAAGAGTATGCCCTCGCTATGTTTGGTAACCGGGAGATACAAATATTACGTTCTAACTAGCTCACCATTCAAGATACAATTTTAAGTGTTCAATGTTCCATGTAAACCGCATATATCGCCCCTCTTTGTCTTTCAAACGGTACATGCCTTGTTTTACTTTCTCTGTGACTTCATAAGGGCCCTCCCAGTTGGGTCCCAATTTTCCAAGACTCTTTTCCTTAGTATGTAAAAAGACTTTACGTAACACCTTGTCACCCACCTTAAAATCTCTGTGCTTTACCTTGGAAGTATATATACTCTTCATAAGTGTTTGATAGTGTAAAGATTTCAATCGCGCGCGTTGTCTTTTCTTTTCAACTAAATCCAACTCCAAGCTTCGGCTTTGGTCATTTGAATCCTCTGCATAAGTTTCCACCCGATAAGAAGGGAAGACGATTTCCAAAGGGACAACTGCATCCATACCATACACTAAGGAAAATGAAGATGCAACAGTGGCAGTTCACGTCGTTGTCCTATAATCCCAAAGTACTTCTTGTAAATAATCAGGTCATCTTCCGGCCTTTCCTTCCAAATTCTTTTTCAACCCATCCAAAATTGTTCGATTGGTCACTTTTACCTGACCATTAGCCTGGGGGTGAAATAGAGCAGAAAAACATTGTCGTATGCCCCTTGAAAGGCAAAAACTTTTAAGCTCCTTGTTGTCGAACTGAGGTCCATTATCCGTTGCAATCTGGAGTGGTACCCCAAAGAGACAGCAAATATTTGAAACGATAAATTTGATAACATTTTTGGCTTTCGTCCCTGCTAAAGGTTCCGCTTCCACATAGAGAAATAATCGACCGCTACGATTATGGTCTGTCTGCCCCTATATGCCATGGGTAGGGGCCCAACTAGATCGATGCCCCATCTGTCAAATGGGACTGCCTTTGAAATACTTTCCAACAACACCCCAGGTTTGTGGATTACGTTTACATAGCGCTGACACGTGTCACATCGTTTTACCAGGTCTTGCGCATCCGAAGAAATAGTTGGCCAATAATAGCCAGCCAGAAACACTCGTCGAATTAACGCCTTATAACCGCAATGGGCTGAACCTTCTCCATCATGTAATTCAGACATGATAAATGGCGACTCATCCCTATTCAGACATCTTAATAATGGCCGACTCAAAGATTTCTTATACAGAACGCCCCCCAATAGGATATACCCGTGAGATTTGAACCTAAGCTTCCTAGATTCGTACATTCCAGTAGGTAAAATATCGTTTTCCAAAAAGTTAATAATTTCCGGCCTCCAATCGTTTGTGATCACATTGCTGACCTCGTTAATGTTCATTGAATGCTCCACATTGGTTATGACCGAAGGATGCTCCTGAATTAAGACCCATGGATATCCCTCTGTCCGCGAGGCTGTGGCCAAAGAATCTGGGACGACATTTGCGTCTCTTCGAACATGTTCATATTGGACCCCGTCGAAATCAGAAACCAAATCTTTTAATGCTTTCAAATATTGTATCAACTTATCTTTTCTGGCCTTAGACTCCCCCAACGCTTGATTTATCACCAATTGCGAGTCATTGATCAATTTAACCTTTTTGGCCCCGCATATCCGAGCTAAACGCAAACCTGCCCATGCTGCCTCATACTCCGCCTCATTGTTAGTTGCCTTGAAACTAAATCGAATAGCTTGAAACATAGCTATCCCTTCTGCAGAAATAAATTGGACACCCGCGCCGCTTCCAGAGTTGTTCGACCCTCCATTCGTTCGTACCAACCATTCCATTTCATCCAAAGGGTCGGTGATCTCCATGTCCGCTCTGTCTGAGTGGAATTCAACTTAAAAATTGGCCAAAACTTGGGCTTTAATTTCCGTTCGAGGCTCAAATACTATGTCAAAATCTCCCAATTATACTGACCACTTTGTCATCCTCCCAGAGATATCGGGCCTTTGAAACAAACCTTTTAAGGGGAACGTCGTTCGAACAACTATAGGATGTGCCTGGAAATAGGGTCGCATCTTCGGGGCAGCTGTGACTAAAGCCAACGCGACCTTCTCCAATTTGAGGTATCGTTTCTCCGCATCCAGCAAACTCTTACTGACATAGTAGATAGGTTTTAAAAAAGTATCTTCTTCTCGGAGTAGAACAACGCTGACCGCATAATCGGATACTGCTATATAGACAATTAAGCTCTCCCCCACCAGTGGCTTAGACAATACCTCAGGGGACATCAAATATTCTTGGATTTGGAGAAAAGTGGCTGAACATTCGTCAGTCCAATTAAATTGTCTCGCATTTCGCAATACCTTGAAGAAAGGCGCACATTTATCCGAGGACCGAGAAATGAATCTATTCAGAGCGGCCAATCTCACTGTCAGGACTTGGACTTCTTTGATATTCCGAGGTGGAGTCATGGTGACTAAAGCTTTTATCTGTTCTGGGTCAGCCTCGATGCCTTTTTCACTTATCATGTAACCAAGAAACTTTCCCGATCTCACCCCGAAGATGCACTTGTCCGGATTTAGTTTCAAATTGACCTTGCTTAAATGATTAAAAGTCTCCTCCAGGTCAGCAAAATGATCTTCGTCCCGCAGACTTTTGACTAACATATCATCGATATATTCTTCAACATTCCGACCAATCTGTCCCTCAAAAGTTTTATTGACCAAGCGCTGGTAAGTTGCGTCTGCATTTTTAAGCGAAATGGCATAACCTTATAGCAATATAACCCTCTCCCGGCAATAAAAGAAGTACTTTCTTCATCTTGGGTATCTAACCGGATTTGATTATACCCTGAATATGCATCCATGAAGGACAACAGTCGGTTGCCCGAGGTTGAATCCACTAACTGATCGATGCGGGGCACCAGAAATCGGTCCTTAGGAAAAGCTCTGTTTAGATCTGTTAAGTCAACGCACATTCTCCACTTGCCATTCTTTTTCCGGACCAAGACTGGATTCGAGGCCCATACGGGATAATTCGACTCGCGAATGTGGCATGTGCTCAATAGCCTTTCCACTTCCGAAAGAATAGCTGTAGTTTTTTCTTGAGAGATTGGTCTCCTCTTCTGGACAATGGGTCTAACATCAAGTCGTACCGCAAGCTTATGGCATATTACCTCCGATGGCACGCACGTAACATCTTGTGCACACCAAGCAAACATATCAAGTTTGTTAGACAAAAACGAAATTAATCTCTCTTTGAACTCAAAATAAAGCTTGACTCCGATTTTAAGAGATCTGCCATGCCCAAAATCATGTCCCTCAGAATCCTCTTCTGCGACCAGAAATCCGGGGGTCTCCCTTGGATCATCACATGTAATGACGTCCGAGGAAGGACCTTTTAATTGCTATGGCTTATCCGAAATTCCTCCCCGACTTTCCTTCGAAGATAAAACGATTTGGTAACATTCGCGGGCCATTTTCTGGCTGCTCCTAACCGTCCCGATGTTGTTCCCTATCACATATTTCAAGCATTGATGCACCGTCGGAATAACTCCATGCATTTGGGACAGCCAAGAGCGACCCAAAATAGCGTTATACGAAGTTGGTGCGTCGACAACAATAAACAAGACTTCCACCTCCTTTTTAAACGGACCTCGGCCTAACTCAACCACACCCTGAAATTATCCAACCACCACCGCTGTTGCACTGGTAAATCCCACTATAGTTCTGTAGGAATGGCGTATAACTGATGGGTCGGAAATTCGCCTGCAAGTGCTCATGAACAAGATATTCGCTGAACTTCCTGTATCAACAAGTATCTTCTGAACTTGATCTCCAGTAATACCCGCAACAATCACTACCACATCTTCGTGTGGGCCCGCGATATTTCGCATATCATCATCATCAAAACATATGATGGGTGAGGGTAAGCGATGCATTAGTGCTGATACCCATGCCTCAATCTGGGTAGTCAGATTGACCATGTGTCTCTTCCGCGAGCTATTGGAATTCCCCGCTATGGTATCCCCTCCAAAGATAGCCAGCGACTCAAAGAAAGCACATAGGCTGTTTACTTTCCCCCTCAGAATAACTTCTTCCACCAAATTTACATTGTTCCTGCCCTCCTTGGGATCTAGATATTCTTTCTCAATATCAAAATCATCAACTTCCTCGGAGATCACCGTGTCTGTATCAATGTTTGTTGGAGCAGTCTTTACCACAACATTTTTCTGGGAGTGTTTTTTGAAAAACTCTAACAACATCCCATTTTTTATCAGAGATTGCACTTTTTTTTCAAGGCTATGCAGTCTTTTGTGTCATGTCCAATATCTTCGTGATACTTGCAGTACTTGTTAACGCTTCTGCTTTCCCTCAGAGACTGAATGGGAAAAGGTTTTCTGAATGGCACCGTGGACCTCGCTTTATCAAATATAGTAGCAACATTTTCTGTTAATTCTGCGAAGTAGTCCGGTCGAACCCACTTATTCGATATGGGTCTGGCCCCTTGATTATAATTTTGCTGGTTGCCATAATATTGTGAGTTCGTTTTCTGCCTCGGCGGATACTGACCCGTATTTTTGGTCTGAACATTGGTGCGAGGCCCTTGGTTACTAGACTCGGATTTCTGAAACTGGTGCTGATCCAATTGGTCACCAGATCCCTTCTCCAAAGCCTGAGTTTCCTCCACCAGGATTCTCTTCAACTCCTCGCTTTCTTCTTTCAACATGGCAGCGTTGGAGGTGGCAGTGCGAAGGTCTTCGGGCAGCTTCTCCTTCTCAGACTTAAGGTCTTTGATGATGTCTGCTTGACCCCGAACTTGTCTCTCCAACGTGAGTAGCGGCTGCACATTGCTTAGCAAGGAGTGGGCTATGGTATCATTTTCACTAGAGACAATAGAAGTCTTACCATTGAAGTTGACTGTGTTAGAGCTGCTCGGAGGAATGTAAGGCCCTGCGAAGTCATCTCTGGGGAGGTTGAGGAAGTATTCACCAAGCTCACCAAGACCGGTGATGTCCACTCCATCAATGTTAAGGTCTCCTCCCTCAACCTCATCGGTATGAAAGTCCCTTGGGATCTCTTCAGCATGCGTTGGGTCAGAAGGGTCAGCCTGGAAAGAAGGCTCCGGATCCCGGAGGGCCAGCTCATCTCCCTTAGCAGTCTTTTTCTTCTTGGCTACCCGGTCTGCGCCTTCATTCCCCTGTTTGCGATTCCTCTTGGAAGCCCTTGGAGGTTTTGGGAGGTCTGCTTCCTGCCTTTCGGTCTCTTGCTCCACCACTTGCAAGAGAGCAACATCAATTTCGCTCTGGGCCGGCCCCTCCGGGTCTGTTGGAGCATCCTTCTCAGCATCAGCAGGATTAACATCGCTCGCCACCTTCTTGCCTTTCTTCTTGCCCTTCATTTTTCTTGGGGCTTTGGCCCGGCCTGGTAGGAAGAGTGTCCCATCTGGTTCATGGGTCCTCTTAAGCACGGTGTCCGGAGAAGGCTGAGTGGTGAGCTCCTCCCAAGTCAAGTCTTTCCGACCTGTGGTGTTCCACAGGTGAGACCTTGCCAAGTTTCCACTGGTGAAAGCAGCGTGGAATCGGTTCCCCCATTCCTCAGCTGCCCAGGCATTAATCTTGCCACAAGTAACCTGCCCGGCCTTCAAGTAATCACCGTACTCCTTAGGCAGTTCTGTTAAGACAAAAGAAAGACCAATTAATTTAAACCAACTTTGAGAAGGAAAAAGTAGACAAAGATTTAAAGTGGGAGACTTACGGTCACTCCTCCACCTGCTTCTGAGGAGGCTTGGGTTTACTCCAGACTTAATCTTCTTTCCGTTTTCCCAAGCGCCACTGACGAACAAAAACTGGCTCCTCCATTTACTCTCAGACTCCAACAGATCATCAACAGCTTTGAAACTGTCCCCCATATTGAAGTGGTAGAAGGGGAATTGGTGATGTTTGCAAAGATTGGCCACTGCAGCAAACTCTTCCATAGGAAGAGGGATCCCGGACAACCTTGATGCCATGATGCATGACATAAGGGTATACCAAGCGTTGGGGCTCAGCTGGCTCGGACATAGTTTGATCAGATGAACATATCTGACGATCTCTGGGTCCAATGGGAATCTAAGTCCCCAATTAAATAGCTCCGTGAAGATGACTATTTCATTCAGCTTGCAATCCATAGGAGTTTCAGGATCTATGGGAATCCTTATCTTCACGTTTTCTGGGATCCCCCATTTCGTGCGCATTCGGCCCAGTTCAGCCGTATGGATGAATGCATACTTGGTCTTCTGTAAGGCCAAGAGGTATTTGAGTTCGACCTTGTGAAAACAATGCCCCACCTTCCCTTCAAGACACTCCGGTAGCTCCGGATGTCTCAAGCACAGTTTTTCTTTGCCTTTATCTTTTTTGGCAGCAGCAGTATTACCAGTCTGACCGGAGGGCTCAGACTCAAAAGGGAATTCTTCAGCAGAGTCCTCCATTTTTTCCTCCATGATCGTTGGAGGGATATCAGTGGCAGTGGACCGGGGAGAATTCAAACTTGGCTCAGCCTGGCTTCCGGACTGCTGGTCTTCAGTGTTTCCTTGACTTCTAGTCTCAGGCTGGGGCTCTGAGGCAGAAGTCTCTCTTTGAAGTGCTGGGCTGCTAGCCTCCAGACCAGGTAGTCTTTCCCCGAGAGCTCTGATAGGCACTCCAGACCCAGAGCTGCTACTTTTTGCCCCCGACTTTGAGAGAGTGTTCTTAGAGGCTTGCCCCTTAACCAGCCGACTCTTTCTTCGATCGACTAACTTCTCTGGAGAGTGCTCCATGTCTGATCCCATCGCTATGAAGGGTGAGGGTTTTTCGAAGCTAGTGGCAGTTACTCCTGGTTCAACGATGGATTCTGATTCCTGAACCGAGGAACCAGAGATGATGGGGGAAATGCTAGGTTGGAATAACTTTCTAGGCTTAGTGCCTTTGGAGGAAGAAGATCCTCGATCTGACTCTGCAGCAGAGGTGATTGGTCTGTCAACAGGCGAAGTAGGTAACCCTGCTGCGATTCGTCTTTCCTTCTCAACTTTTTGTGCTTTCTCCAACTCAGAAAGGTTAAGCCACCCGCCTTTGATCAAAGCAGTCCTTGCTGTAAACATAAACTATCAAGTAAATCTTTGCTTTAGAGAGAGAAAGCTCTAAGAAAATATGCAGAGTAAATATGAAAGAGATAGTAAAACAGTAGAAACCGAGTTTGAATTTATAGTAAATCTGAAAAAGCAGTTGATTCTTAGGAGAATTCGAAAAGTTTGGCAATAATTAAAAGACGGCACTGATGTCACCATTTGTAATTAAAGAGGTTGCTTTTCGAAGAAGGTGGGTTCGAAATTCAAGGTGAAAAAACGGCTGAAGCAACCAATCAGAGTGTGACACGTGTCCCACGATCTCTAGTAAAAAACCGTTTGAATTCATCAAGCTTTATCTGTCCGGATAAAACCATAAAGCAAATAAACCTCTCCGGATGAGAACTACCCCTGGCGTCGGACTGTTTTTCAGGTCTTTGGCAAGAATATTTGCACAAACACCTAAAAAAGGGGCTCCTGATGAGTCCGAATTCTGTACTCTCCCCGAACACGGACAGATCAGTCCAAGATCACATGAACCGGACAGATCACTTTGAACACTATGACCATAGGACTGTTGGAACTATGACAAAAGTACTAAAAAACCTAAACACTTCTTGACTAAGCTACTTGCTCTCCTACTTAGAGCTCATGGGTCTTTGAACATGACCCGGGTCCATTAAACATGACCCGAAAGCCCATAAGGGCCCAAACATCAGGGTATAAATACCCAACCACCTGCATTAACTAGAGGAAATGAAAATTAACTGCTACCAAGCTGCTTAATTATCTCTCTACTCTCTACTCTAAACACTTAAACACCCACACACCACCATAAAACACCAACTGAAATTACCAGCCTACCTTCACACAATTATTATCCACACCAATAGTCACTTAAATTCATAATATGAACTAGATTTGACAATATTCTTTTGTTTTTTTTTTTGAATTTATGATTAGTTCTAAAGGATAAAAGAGAATTGGTGACTGAAATTGAAGTTATTATACCATGATGTACTTCGATCCTTTCATATTAAAAAAAAAGTTTGGTTTGAAATCACACGGTTAAAAACCAAAAAATCTTGGTTTAGCCTATGCCCAAAACTATAGCACACTCGTGAACGAAAATGCATTTTCTCTTTCAACGGGAAAAATAAGTCTATTCCACTATCCAGTTTTCGGGTTTGGGGTGGGGTTCACCGTTGAGACCAAATTCCATCACGGAACTTCGCACGATTGGATTGGAGAACATTGATATTACATAGAAATCCAATAGGCCAATCAAATTTCATATATGCATTTCCAATAAAAGATTATAATAAAAATTATTTTTACTTTTTGGATGTGTTACCACCCAAAATAATTAAGATTGGACCGTATTGGGTAAGTAAGTAAAGGAGCTGGATACTCCCAATTAGGTTAGTAGGCGAGTTGTGTTGGAGTTAAATACTTCACTATTATCGTTACCCAAATTATTCATATCCAATTTCATACGTTACAAACATACATTAAAAACCGACCATTTCGTAAATAAAACACACAAATTTATTTTAATTTTAATTTATTTTTCAATCATATCATCTTCAACAACCACATAATCCATGGAAGAAAATTTCAATCATTTGACCAATTTGCAATGGATCACCTTAAACTCACATTTAGGAGATATTATCTGCACAAGCAACCTCGCCGTATGCTCCTGTACCACCGCCGCCTCCTCTATCTCCACCAACACAGCTTTCACGATCCTCTCGTAACCACCACCGCCTCCGTTAGCAACATAATCAATCAGCGCCGCCTGTACCGGACCTATACTTGGGTTATAGGCCGCCGATTCCATATACGATCCTTTATATACCTTCCCTTCACAATCTACCAGCGCTACCCCAGACGGACACCCGCTGTACGGCGCGTGAGACTTCTTTGCGGCTTCAAACGCCACATCCACTGTTCCTTCACCGGGATTAGAATCCCCGCCGTTGCCGAGGTCGTTTCCGGCTAATTCATCTTCGATGAATAATTGATTACGGTGAGGTTCGAGGAGGAGAGGAGCGTCTTTCTCGAGAAGATCGTTGGGGCCAAATCTGTGCGGTAGAAAACTCGATAACGGATCGAAATTTTCGCAATCACCGTTATCGTGATCGGTTATGAGAATTTCGATATCCTCTGCGCCGCGGATTTCTTGTAGAAACTGACGGCAATGACCGCAAGGAGCGGCGGAGACGGCTAAGTAGCGGAGCTCCGGCTCCGAGTGGAGAGAGAGATTAGTTACGAGAAACTGCTCGGCGTGAACAGATTGATGGAGCGGTAGACCTGGAAATTCTAGATTAACTCCGATGAACACCCGACCCGACGACCCTAACCCGACGGCACCGACGTGATAATTTGAGATCGGCGGCCGTGCTAGCGGCTTTGCTGATTCGACCAGCGACGGAAGAAGCTGGAGGATGGTTTGACCCGATCCTTTGGCAATGGATTCGACTTCCGCTGATTCGATTACGAACCTGAGTCGATCCATTTTGTTGTATGGATCGGGCTTGGGGTCGTTGAGATTAGAGTGAGAAAGAAGAGAGAAAAGAGTAGCTTAGATAAAAGAATGGATGAGCAAAATTTATATAGGTGAGTGAGTGTTGTTGGTGGTTGCTTCCTTTTGCTATATATAATTTAGTGGTAAGTATATAGTTGCTCAAAATCAAATTAGGACGATAATCGATACTAATTCGGTTTCGGTATAAGATTTTGAAACAAATACGTAAATATCGGGAGGATAATCAATTACTAGTTCGGTATAAGATTTGATAATAGTATAAATAATACCTGAATTAATTTATGCAAACGTAAAAATAATTAAAAATAATTAGTGGGTAAATATTGAAAGATATTTACTATAATACAAAACCTATATACAAAAGTAAAATATCAATCTCATCCGTTTTATTCATTATTTTAGCTTTGGGCAGGTAAAAAATACTGTTAGTCCTCTATGTTTACCACTTGTATCAACATAGTCATTTTCATTCACTTCTGCATAAAACTCATCCCTTTCGTTTTAAAAATTGCAAATATAGTCTCCCGCACATATAAACTATTTAAAAACTGACACGTGACACTTAAATTCTAAGTTTTGTATCACTTTTGGTCCCAAATCCCAAGTTTTGTATCACTTTTAGTCCCAAAATCCTAAGTTTTATATCACTTTTGGTCCCCAAATCCCGAGTTTTGTATCACTTTTGGTCCCCCAAAATATGTGGAGGGACTAATCGTGTAAATTTTTAAAATGAAAGGGATGAGTCTTATGCAGAAGTGAACGAAAGGGACTATGTTGATACAAATGGTAAACATGAGAGACTAACAGTGCTTTTTAGCCGCTTTGGACTGATACCATAAGTATTATGAAATTGTATGGTATTATTAAAATCTTTTAACTACTAATTTTTATTAATTTATGGTTTTATGAAATTGTATGGTATTATTAAAGTCTTTTAACTATTAATCTTTATTAGTTTATCATTTTAGTTTAATTTAGAATCCAAAATCAAGACATCAATTGCAATTGTTTAATGAAAACAATTTTTTGTTTTCAAATAATCCTAAAATCTAACAAAACAGATTTTCAGGCCATTGAAAGCATCAACCTATCAGTTGACAAAGATATTAAGATAGAGCGTCCACAAACGAACCACTAAATGCCCCTGTGTTCGATGTTCCATCAGGTGAAGAGGACTTGGTGATGCCTCTAACTGAGATTGAGTGCTAACTCAACAGTTAAGGAATGAAGAAGCAACAATTTTTTTTTGTAGTTGTAGGAACGCCTATTATCTCAAGCTCCCAAACTCAAATCTGTCATCAAAACAGTCGATACAGGGGGCGAAGAAGTAGATGATGCTAACCTAAAAATGTTGCAGGACATATACAAAAAATGAGCTCGAAAAAATGAGAAGCACTATTGGAGAGAATAAAAATGAGAAAAAGAAGATCATGATTGAGGGCATAATGGTAGAGATTAATGTCGACGAATGCGTCGTATGAACAGAAAGAGGAGCATGGCCCCGACGTTTTATTATTACAAAATGGTAGGAGTAGATCGAGCCTAAAATAGAAAAATAAACAAATGACCCAATAATCTAACAAATCAGGAATACAAGAACAATATAAATTATGCGAACAATGTCGAGTTATGCCCCGCTACTATAAGGTTATATGCCTTCACCATACCATATGCCTCTAACAAGATATCATCCGTATACATGCTACATAGCCACTGTTTATTTGAGCTAAGAAGCTCCACCAGGTATGTCTCAAAACATGAAAGGAGTCTCACTGGGATATCCACAAAATCATGTTGAAGGACAACAACAATATGGAATACCTGAATGGGCGCATGACATTCCATGATATCAACCATGGTATATAAACCAAGTTCCGTACAACCATGTGCGCATACCAAAAGATAAAACTAAATTTAGGGTTGCAAAATATAAATGACTAAAGTTTCACTAGGCTTACCTGTTCATGGATGTTCTAGTTGACTACTATGAATACGAAGAACCTCAAGTTGATGAAGACACTAGCACCATAAATACTATTTTGAGTCATGCCGCCGTAATATGATAATCACAAGATAAATAAACATGATGACAAAGGAGATCTGGAACACCACATCTAGTAATTTAATATCTAAATGCTACAATATGAAGCAGACGATGCTATTAAATACTGAGCCTTTGTCTTGACCCTAAAGGGAACATAATTCTCCATACTGCATTAAGAAATCCCTTCATGAGTTCAAAAAATAAATAAATGAGATGATACTATATAATAATTGCAAAAAATGAGGAAATAAGAGTCAAATGACTATATAAAATGATGCGTTGTAATAATTTCACAGTTACAAGATTACTATGATCTTGTGGTCATAGTAGCGGTCAGATAAGAAGTTAAAGAAGAAACCTTGTCTGAGGCAATAAAAAAATACTGAACGTCGGAGATTTTCTAGCCTAGATTGAACGATTCATCAAGAGGGACGTGTTATCCAGATCAAAGAAAATGGAAAACATTGATAGTTCAACCGGAGGTGCTTCAGTAAGAAACACAAATACATTAGCACAAAAAATGAAAATCCAAAACACAAAACCGCTTTGGCTTCATCTAGATCGAGGAAAAATCGGTATCAAAGAGAAAAATCGAAAGATAACTACGACATTCAAAGAAGAAGAAGAATATATCGAACACCAAACTCTATAAAAAAACAAAAGACTTTATCAAATATAGTAGACATGACAATCTGTTTATTGTGATATATGACTTTATTAAATATTGGTGAGTGTCACAAGATCAAATCCAAGTCTTGAAATATGATATAATATTGATTTAATTCATAAAAAATAAAACAAGGGAAGAACCAAGATATGGCTTAGGTGATGCCACATCACAAGCCTCAGTTGAAGCTCAACGAGCTCTTAATACAAACGTAACTACCAAGGTTGAGAAAAAAGAGAAAAATAATTACATGGACAGTGATCCGAATAGTCAAACAATCAAAGTGGTTACCGGATAAGACCTATACTATAGAATAAAAAAAATATCAATTGAGATGATGCTACCCTAAGAATGTTGTAGGATATATATGGAAAATAAGCTCGAGAAAATGAGAATGCCTTTAAGCAAGAATAAAAATGAGAAAAAAATATATAATCGGGGGTCTAATGATAGAGATAAAAGATGATGAATACGCCACATGAACAGAAGAAGGAGCATGACTCCAACGTCTAACTATCATAAAACAAAGAGGACTAGATCGAAGCCTAAAATGAAAAAATAAACAGAAAACCCAATAATGTAACAAATCAGGAATACGAGAACAATACCAATTATGGGAACAATATCGGGATATACCATGCTGCCACCAGGCTATATGCCTCTACTGGGCTATATATCTCTAATAGACTATCCTCCACATGCAGGCTACATATCCACTAGTTATCCAAACGAATGCACTCCACCAGGTATGCCTCAAAACATGAATGGAGTCCCATTAGGATATCCACAAAATCATTCTCAAGAGAAGCAAAAATATAGGATACATGGATGGACACATGATATTCCACGAGATTAACCAGGGTACATAAACCAAGATTCATACAACCATAAAAGCATACTAAAGGATAAATCTAAATTTAGGGGTGTAAAATGAAAAGAGCCAAAGTTATACCAGGCTTACCCATTCATAGATGGTCTAGATAACTACCATAAGGAAAAATAACCTCAACCAGATGAAGACACTAGCCCCATAAATACTATTCCGAGTCATGAAACCGTACTATGATAACCACAAGATGAATAGATATGATGGCAAAATGGATCCAGAGCACCACAATGCAATATGAAGCAGACGATTGAATTAAGTATCGAGCATTTTCCATGAACCTGATGAGAACAATAATTGAATGATTTAATAGTCTCCCACCACGTTGTATAAAAAATTACAAGATGGTCCAAACTATATAAAAAAATCACTTCGTAGATTCAAAATAAATTAAAGGAGATAATACTATATAATCCATTGTAAATAAAGACAAAATGAGAGTTTGAGGGTCTACAAAACAATATTCATTGAAACAAAGTCTAAGTTACAAGATTAACATGATCTAGTGTTCGTAGCAATGGTCAGACAAAGACTTAAAGAATGAACCTCGTCCGAGGATATAATGAAAAATAAATCACTGAAAATTGGACATTTATTGGCCCAAGTGGAACGATTCATCAAGAGGGATGAGGTGGCCAGAGAAAAAAAGAGTAAGGAAACACTCATACTCCAACCAGAGGTGCTACGGTAAGAAACAAATATAGTGGCACAAATAAGCACAAGAAATAAATATTAAAGAAACAAAATCATTTTGGCTTCACCTTGATCGAGGCCAAATCAATATCAAAGAGGAAAACCAAAAGGTAACTATAACGTTAGTAGTAGCAGAAGAATAGATCGAACGACGATGGGACCATTCACAGAACTGATAGAATTATTGATAAAAACATATAAAAAACTAAAAGATTCTATCATATACAATAGACACTGCAAGATGTTCAGACCAAAAGAGAACATAGACAAAAATAAGTACTAAAGTTTCATAGTGACATATGTCACAGGTCTCAGCTGAAGCTCAATAAAAACACAATCATACAGACCGAACAAGAAAAAGAAAAGAATTATCTAAAACCCGATTTGGACAGACAAACAATCAGAGTGATTAATGAGGGAGACTCATACTCTAAAATAACAAAATGAGAAAAAAGGTAAACATTTATTTCAATTTTTTTATAGGGACAACAAAAGCTTGTTGAAGAATACACAAACGGGGGGGGGGGGGGGGGGAGATGCAAAAGGAAAGCGACCAAGTAACTATTGATAAACTTTAGATAATGGATGAAGTATAAACTTGATGAATATGTTATGTAAAACAACTATCGGTATGTTTTCGTATATTTCTCAACTAACACTTATTATGCATAGCTTCGCAAGTCATCGTTTGTATATCTCTCTAGTCACATACATGAAAGTATTGGCAAAGTTATTTTGCCACAAAATAATATTGAATAATATTACAACCACGTGTAACAATAATATGCACAATAATTTTTTTTAAATAAATATAGTATTCAAAGTGCTTGGGTAGAGAAATGTAATAAAACCAATATATACAAAAAGCTAGCTAATATTATGTTCTGAATCTTTAGATAAATAAAACACCTTCACCAATCATAATTTTTGATTAACTAATATTCTTTAATAGATTTTAATTTCACTATATACCTTTGAGGATTTAGAGTCAGATAGATTGAAATGTTTATGTTGTAAGGGTCTAAGTCAAACGTGAGATTTATGATCCAACAATTTTTTTTGAGTCATCATCCAACGAATATTCATCTTCAGATTCATGGTAGATGAATTAGATGACGAAGATTCATGTGTTGAATGTTCGTGGATACCGACTTCTTGGGAAACAATTAATAGTATTCGTCCTCTAGATACAATGGTTTCTTAACTCGTTTTTATTCACGTCTATGCATTTTTATTGTTGTTGTAGTTTAAATTTGAGTTTGAAGAGTATATTTAAATTTTACACTCAAGTGTGAACATTATATATATATATAAAATGTTTGAGTGTCTTTTTAGTTAACTCTGATAGTTCTAGATATTTCTTAGTGAAGTATCGTGTCATGACAATGTTCGTATGGAGGTATGTGTCACAACGATGTTCGTATGCAAGTGCTTTGGGAGAGAGAAACGAAATGATTAGAGAGAGCAAGATACAAAAGGAATAATGTAGTATTAATTGTCTAATTATTGGATCATTTTCCCAAAAAGAGGTGCAAGTAGTAAATTATTTATTTATATATTTACCCCTTCTTACGTGAGTATTTAAACCCCACCACTTGACTAACTCTAACCATATATATTTAACATTACACATGAACCCCTTACCATTACATACATGCCAAGTTTTATCCTCAATACTTTATCACACCAAATGAATTCCTATATTTATCTAATTTTTCTTAATTATCACAATATATATTCTCCCCTTAGCAGTATCCCCTCACTCATTGTGAAAATATTTGAACAATGACTAATTTATAGAAGCAGATTTTCTTCCTCATGAAATTTCTTAATACTTCTTCCACAGGCTCCTCATTGGATTATTCTTCCAATAGAATTTTTTGGAAAACTCTTTTGTAAGGTCTCGTTAAATTATTCTTCCTAAGGCTTCTCATCGGGTTACTTTTTTACTAATATTTTTTTAGACTTATCACTTCACCACTGGTAATGATGACCTCATGCTCACCCATCATTTGTTTCAGGTTGCGTGTTGGATTAGAGCTTGATAAATGACGTGCGTGCTACGCCCTGTTTATGTGTCAGAAATTTTTTAAATTGATGATGTCACTAGCGTGTTGACTGCTTCCTGACACATACAAGCATGCCTTCTAGAAGAATTTATAGATGACGAGGCATGTCAGAAAACCTATATGCTTCTCGATACACATTATTTATGAAGGTCTTGCATGTTGAACTTTTATTGTTTCCAGTGTAAATATAATAGTTTAGATAATGATAAAAAAATAAAGAAATTTATGAAACTAAATATATAGATAAATTTACTTTTTACGAGGAAACATATCCCATAAATAGGGGCATACTAGGATTTTATACTTGTAATTGATAAGAGGATAAAAATATAGGTAATCACTAGGTTAATTATGCCAAGTAAAAGGCTTAAGTTTACATATTTAGTGATTAAAGACCAAAGTAAAGCAAACATAAAAAGTAGAAGGGTTAAATGACATACCCCAAGAACTTATCTGTAAATAGTAAAAGAGTGGGGTGAGAAATCCACATTAATGGTGGTAATTATGTAATTTTACTACCCACCTCTTGTACTATATAAAGGACATTCCCTTTTTGGGAAACTGTCAATGATTAGTCAATTATTGGTGCATTTAGCCCTTTTATCTTTTTCTCTCTCTACAAAACACTGATTTAATTATTACAGTCACTTCATACGAATATTTCTTAGTCGTAACCTCTCTAACAAACATTTCCGCTTTTGAACTTACTTAAGAATTTTATGAGTTTATCAGTGGTGCGGTCTGTGGGAACTTGAGTGGTACCCGGAATTAACGTTCCAAAAACTTGAAAACAATATTTAAAAAAAATGGAAACAAAATTTCGTGAAGAGACTGAGATGAATCCGACCAGAGATCTGATTGGTGCTGAGTCCGGTGACCATCTGATAGAAGAAGAAGTCACAAACGAAGGAAACAACCCAAACTAATATGCGGAAGAGCTTCTAGAAGAGTCAGTCTTGGTGGCCAGACGTAAAGAATTGTTGGAGGATATCAAAAGACTAAATGCAGAGAAAGAAGTTATAGTAAGCTCTAGAAAAGTCAGATCTGAAGTCCGACAAGAGAGAGTCATGGCTGATCAAATTCAAGATGACATTCAACCTGAAGAAATGCAGCGGAGGAAAATTCATCGAAGCTCCAAAAGACAAGCTAGATCGGAATTAAAGATACGAGCCATCATAATCTAGTGAGTATACTTCTCTGAGCTCAGATGAATTTTCATCTTCAGATACCGATGCCAGGTACAAAGCAGATCCTAGGCAAAGAGATTCGAAGATGTGTAAGCACTCTCATCGGACGAGCCAGAGAAAAAAGGAGTCAAGGAAGAAATGTGATCATGGGAAAATAAAGCTTTATTCCGAGGAGCACGACAAAGAAGGAAATGTTCGAGTCGAACATGTTACTCCTTGGAGGCAGTCTCAATCCGACAATTATAATCAAGATTACTGAGTTAGTAATCAATTCAGTTCTCCGACCGAGGAAAGACTCTATATGACAACCAATGAAGGTCGGAGGGGGAGTGCTTACAAATTCAAAGATAATTGGAGGTCATATCCACTCTCTACGCAGATCTTGTCTGGACATCTGCCAAATTGGTTTAATATTTCTAAGTTGAAAAAGTTCGATGGAACTCAAAATCTAGACGATCACATTGAGCAGTTCAAGAACTTTATGATCAATTATGATGATGACGACAAGCTATTGTGCAGAGCATTCTGCCAAACCTTCAAGAACGTTGCATCTAAATGTATAATCGTTTACCTCAGGGATGTATAAAAAACTTTGATATATGGAAGCAATAAATTCTGTGCAAATGGGGATACCATCATCTACTCCAGACAGAAATTCAGAGAAAGATTAAAAGAGTACACAAAGTGTTTTATTCAGGTCAAGACTAGCATTGGATGCTTTCCGAATGGGTCTGCTTCCGGGGGTAATAAAGGACAATGTCGTAGAGACACAAACCATAACATTCAGAGATTTATTGGATCAGATAGAGAAGCGGATCTTAGTTGAAGAAACTAGAGCCTAAGATATAAAGTTAATATCTCAATTCTATCGGGATCCAACCTTGAATAAAGCTAGAATGATATCATTAAATGTCCAACCGCAAGTTTCACAACCAAGTACAATTGTCCGACCCCGAGCACCAGTTCAAGCAACAAGTCAAACTCTTCAACGGGCAGCACACAATCAACAATATGCACCTGTAGGATAAGTGTCTCAGCAGTACGTTCAACCCATGTCCAACAGATGGGTCCGACCTGCTCATTAGCCGAGTTGACTAAGTGTGTATCAACCATTTTCGAGAAAGCACGTGCAAATGTGCATTTTTGCAAGCCTTTCCCGTTGCAGAAACCAAGGGAGCATAGGAAGAACAAATATTTTCAATTTCATGAAGATATCGGGCATGATACGAAAGATTGCATGACATTGAAGAAAGAAGTCCAGTATATGATAAAGAATAGAAAATTAATTGATTTTGTGAAAAATAATTCCACGGTGGTACCAAAGAAAGAAGCTGCTGTTAAACAAGAGGGTACTATGATGACATCTGAAGCGGTCGATGAAGAATTTGTTGATGCATTTGATATCACTGCAGAGTATATAGATCCAAAGTCGGGCAGAAACAGTGTGAACATGGTTGAAGAACCAATTTCTAGAGGAAATGTTAGTGAATTATGCGCATTCTTTGAATCACTAACCATTTTTGGTGGGGACACAGTGGCAGGAATATCAAACTATTCTCGGAAGAGACACATTGTTAGTCCGGCGACACAATTGGAAGCAAGAGCCTCATTACACCTGTACAGAAACCCATCCTCGGTTATTTGCTTCGAAGATGATGACATAAGAGACGTTGCTGGTCCACATGAGGATGCAGTGGTAATCAGAGCAGAGATAGTGGAAAATGAGATAAGACATTTTTTTATTGATACAAGGAGCTCATCTAACATAATGTTTATGTAAACCTATAGCCAGATAAAGAACCCACCAAAAATCTTGCGATCTGACCGGATGATAGTGGGATTTACTGGAGCAACTGCTGATGTTGTCAGAGAGTTTGAAGGAATGGTATAGTTGGGCCAAGGGTCATTTAAGAAGATAGTCACAACACTGTTTGTAGTGGTGGATGCTCCCACATCGTACAATGCTATTTTCGGAAGGTCTTGGTTGTCTAAGATGCATGTCGTGCCGTCCACTGTTCACTAGTGTTTGAATTATATGGTAGGTAACAATGTGGCTACGGTAAGAAGCAGCCAAAAGACCGCAAGGGAATGTTACAGAGAAGCGCTAGCCCCCAAGCAAGTGAATGAGGTCGAATAAAAAAAAATAGCAATCAATGGGGCCTCCCATGGATTCTGATCTTGTTGATGATCTGAGAGAGTCTCCCAGGTTCATAGTCTCTGATGATTGTTTTGAGGATCATGTCTTTTGCCCCAGTAAAAGTCTCAAGATTGGTACAAGGTTATCCTAGGAGGTAAATTAAAGTTTACTCAAATTTCTTTATACAAAATTATATTTGTTTGCTTGGTGCACAGAAGATGTAACAGGGGTCCCAGCAGATATCATCTGTCATAGGTTAGCAATACAGAAGAATGTTCGTCCGATTATACAGAAGAGAAGATCATTTTCTCAAGAAAAAGCTGAAGAGATAATGGCAGAGGTGGACCGTTTGACAAAGGTGGGCCACATTCGCGAGTCACAGTACCCTTTGTGGACTGCTAACCCAGTCTTAGTAAAGAAGAAAAATGGAAAGTGGTGAATGTGTGTGGACTTTAACGATTTGAACAGGGCCTGCCCCAAAGATCCATTCCCTGTCCCTAGAATTGATTAGTTGGTCGACTCGACATCCAAAAATTGTTTGTTATCCTTTATGGATTCTTATGCTGGGTACAATCAAATTCAGATGAACCCAAGAGGCCAAGATAATACAACTTTTATCACTGGAAGGGGTCTGCACTACTACAATATGATGCCATTCAGATTAAAGAACGTTGGGGCAACATATCAGCGCTTAGTGAATAAAACTTTTGAGAGTCAGATTGGAAGAAATGTGAAAGTGTATATCGATGAAATTTTAGTTAAGAGCCTCATAGATGAGAATCATTTAGCTGACTTGGAAGAAATTTTTTCCAATTTGACCAAGATAAATTTAAAGTTGAACCCAGAAAAGTGCATGTTCGAGGTAAGATCCAGAAAATTCTTAGGTTACATAGTCAGCGAACAAGGCATTGAAGCCGATCCTGTAAAGTTAAATTCTCTACGTGCTATGTACCCATAAAAAACAATCAAAGAGATACAAATCCTGACTGGAAGGTTGGCGACATTAAGCACATTTATATCAAGGTGCTCGGATAAGTGCGCCCCTTTCTTCCAGGTATTGAGAGAAGCGAATTGCTTCGACTGGACACAAGAATGTTCGAATGCTTTTAATCACATTAAAGAATACTTCTCCTCCCCAGAAATATTGACAAAACCATATCCGAGGGAGAAGTTGTTCATTTATTTGGTAGTGTCAGATTTCCCTATAAGTGCAATCTTAATCCGAGAAGAGTCAAGCGTTTCGAGGTCGGTCTACTATGTGAGTAAGAGTCTTTTGGATGCAGATAAGCGGTACCTCAAGTTAGAAAAGTTAGCTCGCATTGGTAACATCTGCGTGGAAAATGAGGCCCTACTTTCAGGCTTATTCAATTGAGGTACGAACATCTTTTCCGTTGAAGAACATGCTATAAAGGCCGGATGTATCGGGAAGAATGACAAAGTGGTCTGTAGAACTCAGACACTTCGATATCCACTATGGGTCACAAGCACTAGCTGACTTCTTAGTTGAATTCCATTCTAATCGGAATGAAATGGATAGTGTTAAAGAAGAATGTGGCCCATAGTGGATAGTCCGAACTAATGAGGGATCAAGCTCATCTGGATGTGGTGTAGGAGTATAGGTGACATCTCTAGAAGGAATTGCAATGTATCAAGCTATCTGACTCGGTTTTAAAGCATCAAACAACGAAGCAGAGTACGAAGCAACTTTAGCTGGCCTAAGACTTGCAAAAATTTATGGAGCCAATAGAGTCAAGTTGATAAGTGACTCACAACTCCTATTGAACCATGCTTATGGGTGATGAGAGGAAATAAAAGATCATTTAGTAAAATACTTGGGAATTTTGGTGGCTTTAACCTTGGATTTCGAGGATTTAAGATTTGAACATGTTCATAGGGCCGAGAATTCCGTGGCTGATTCTTTGGCCAAGGCGTCTTACTCAGAGAGGTACCCATGGATTTGTCTAAGAAAATCCATCAATTTTTAAGGGATCCGAACTGATTGAAGGTGGTATCGAGGCCTTCCAAATCTCTACACCTATAGTGAAAGATTGGATAAGTGAGATACAAGAGTTCTTAGTCCATTATATATTACCAATTGATAAAGTAATAGCTAAAAGAATACGATTCAAGGCATATGGGTACGTGGTACTCGGAGATATATTGTATAAGAAATATTTTAGCCGACCCTTTCTTCGTTGTTTAGGGAAAGACGAGTCACAATTGATACTTTCAGAGCTGCATGATGGGGAAGGTCAGTGCACTGCGGTTAGAAGACATTGATACGAAGAGTACTCATGACTGGTTATTATTGGTCGACAATCTCGTCGGACGCAAAAGAGTTAGTATAGAAATGCGACACTTGCCAACAATTTGCTAACTTGATCCATACACCCGGTGTTCCCCTCGAATCAATATCAGAGTCTTTACCATTTGACTGATGGGGTATCGATCTCGTCAGACCACTGCCGATGGCTTCAGGAGGTCTCCAAACAGTCATTGTTGCGGTGGATTACTTCTCCAAGTGGGTAGAGGCTGAGCCGTTAGCATGAACAAGAGCGAAGGATGTGATCAGGTTTATCATCTCCAATATTTGTTGTAGTTTTAGTGTACCAAGGAAAATTACAATGGATAATGGCCCGTAGTTCGATAATAATGAGATGAAAGCTTTTTGTGCATCCAAAGGGATACAACAATGTTTCTCAACATTACTGAGTCAACACCCTTCCACCCTCAAGAAAATGGTCAGGTC
Organism: Limnanthes douglasii subsp. nivea; assembly: GCA_036936605.1. Classification (NCBI taxonomy): domain Eukaryota; kingdom Viridiplantae; phylum Streptophyta; class Magnoliopsida; order Brassicales; family Limnanthaceae; genus Limnanthes; species Limnanthes douglasii. Next base: position 27,083,512 of record JAUPFV010000004.1, on the reverse strand, counting down.
GAAGTAACTAATCGGACAACTGAGGAAGAATATAGAGGGTAAGCCTGGAAAGTGGCCGGATTACCTACAAGAAGCTTGATGGGCTTACAGGACCACTCCTCGGACTGCAACCCACGAGTTTCCCTTCACACTTGTTTATGGAATGAACGCGGTGGTACCATCAGAAGCAATGTTCCCATCGTACTAGATAAACAAATATTTTGAGGAAACAAATGATAACGGAAAGTGTACCGAGTTGGTTATAGTAGAAGAAAAGAGAAGAAGGACGCAATTAAACTTTTTACACTATCAGACTTTAATGAGGAGCCGGTACGCATCAAAAGTCAGAAGAAGAGAATTCAAAGTCGGGAGACCTTCCTTCATACAAAAGAAAAGAGGTTGGGAAAGTTAGCTCTAAATTGGGAGGGTTCGTACATGGTTACCAAAAAAATAAAGCCGGGGACGTACAAGTTAAAAGATAAAGAAGGAAGAAATCTTCCCCACCCTTGAAACATTGAGCACCTCAAAGTTTACTCAGAGTAAACGTGTAAATATGTAAATATTTTCTTTACCACTTTATGTAAGTATCGGTGGCATACTCTTTCCTACCCTGGTGGCGCAGTAAGGTTTTAATGAGGTGCCTTAATAGCCGACTCGTATATAAAATTCCATTTTCTTCTTAAAATGATTCTCATAAATTTCATCTTTTTGAACTAAAAACATACTCCAAAAAAGTTTGGACAATAAATTTCACCTTTTAAACTCAAAACATACCACAAAAAAATTTGGATAAGAAAGTTCATCTTTTTGAACTCAAAACACACTCCAAAGAAGTTTGGACTAGAAAGTTCATCTTATTGAACTCAAAACATACTCCAAAGAAGTTTGGACTAGAAAATTCATCTTTTTGAACTCAAAACACATTCCAAAAAAGTTTGCACCAGAAAGTTCATATGTTCGAACCAAAAATGTTTTAACTCAACATCGAATCAGAGTAAGAAAAATATGAGGTAGAAAAGATTGAGAAAAACACCATGCTAAGAAGGCATCACTAAGAGTCCCAATAACAAAAGAAAATATTACACCAAAATTTTCTTGTTGCAGGAATCATAAAACAAAAGGTTAACAAAATAAAAACTACCCAACACAAGCTACTCGGAGGCAGAATTTCCTTTACTACCAGTAGGAGAACTCGAGTCCGACGAAGAGCTCACCGAGTCTTCACTAGATTCAGGATCCTCCACGGATACTCCGAGGGGGAGGATGCTATTCAATTAACCGAGTCCAAATACTACCAAGGTGCAAGTCTGGAAATCTCTCATGCATCTCCATTACCATTGCTAATCTTAATTTAGCATCCCTCTCCTCAAGACGAGCAACAATCTTAGTGACATACTCATCAAGACTTTCTTTCTTCTTAGGTTTGAAGTTTCTCTTCAGGCTTTCATGTTCCGCTGAAAGCTTCTCGATATCTTGAACAACATTCTAAAAATATACCTTTATTTTGAAATAGCCTTCAATAAGACCATCAACCGTTGTGTCTCATTCGACATCCTTGGCAATGAACTTCTCCCTTTCATCATCTAATTTGGTCTTTTCCTCAGACAATTCAGCCTCGAGCGAAGTGATGGCAGTCAAGCGCTCCTGAAGGTCTTTTTCTCCTTAGCCAACTCATCAGTCAGCTCTTTGACCCTCTTCTTTAGCTCTTCAGACTAGGAAGACAAAGTTTGTACCTTGGCGGTCACCTCCGATGTCTTGGCTAACTCATCCTTTAGCCTTTTCACCTCATTCTTCAGATTATCAGACTCAGTGACTAAGCCTTCCACTTTAGAGGATATCTCAGTCTGCTCAGCTACTTGGTTGGTCAAGTCCCACACCTTTTCCTTCAACTCGGAGATATCTGACGTTAGAGCCTTCACCTCCGCTCTCCTCTCAGTAACCTCTTCTTTATAACGATCCTTCCAATTCCCTTTGCGTTCGAGTAGAGCAACAACATGCAATAATTTGTTTAACTCGTTCGCCACGTAATCGTTGCCATAAACATTAAAGTGAGGAGAGTCCGTAGAAAGATACCTGTCTTCATCAGAGCCACCTTCTTGACCTTCCCCTCGAGTGGAGATAAATTCTCCACCAGAATCCGAATCAACAATCACAAATTTATGGGATAGCGGCAGACTCGGACGGTTAGTGTTGTCACTCCCCCCGCTCTCAACAACCTTTTTCTTTTTTTCCTCCACAATGAACTTCTGCGGCCTTGTGGCACCGACACGATATTGAGGCCTACCTGTTGACGATCCGATGGCCTTACGTCCGGAGGCAAGCTTACTTGGGTATCATCATGATCACCCGAAGCCCCTAGGGGAGGACTGACTTGTACCCTCTCTTGGGAATCACCCTGAGCCTCGGGAACATCGTCATCAGACCCAACATCTTCATCAGTGTTTTCTTCCTCACCCTCCTCGGGTTTTTCTGCATCTTGATGACTCGGAGTTCGGGCCCGAGTAGGGAGGTAGACTGCATTATCCAAGTGCTCTAAACGTTCGAGGACATCGTCGCTCAGAGGAGGCACCATAAGTTCCGAGGCGGTCTTCTTTTCACTAAGATCGTATCGCCATAAATTATTCTTAGCAAAATTCATTGGCATAAAACTTTGGTGGAACTTATGGTCTCAGTGCTCACCAGCCCAAATGCTTAGCTTCTCAAAGATAGTTTTACCAGACTTAGCATGACGTTTAAAGGACTTAGCAATCCCCTTCATAGTTGGAAAAGGTACACAGTCAAAATTTATCGAGTGTGGTGACTCGAAAAATATTTTGGTGGGAGTACTTACCTTGTTCGATCCATTTCAACGTCAGCCGATGAGGAAGGTCCTCAGAATCTTCGAATCCGGTCTCCCACAACCCAGAAATAAATAGGAATTGTTGCTTCCATTTCTTGTCGGCCTCTAGAAAATCCTTTATCACTTTAAGGTTCCTAGCAAAACCGAGTGAGTAGAAAGGATAGTAAGAATTCTTGGCCACTCCAGAAACTGCAATAAGTTGTTCCATGGTAAAAGCGTTCCCAGAGAGCCTTGACGCCATAATGTAGTCCATAAGTGTATACCACATGTTCGCCCCAGCCTGAGAATGATAAAGTTTGACCAAGTGGAAGTAGTCGGCTAAAAGGGGATCGAGGGGCAATCGAAGACCCCAATTCATCAACTCTGTATAAAGCACCAAGTCGTTGGTCTGAACATATATAGGCGTTTCTCCTACAGTATGGAATCAGATGGTGATGTTGGTAGATATACCCCATCGGTGCCTTAGCTTGATCTCCTCGGTCGGGTGAAAATACTTGTACTTCACCTTGTACAAAGCTAAAAGATGTTTGGCTTCGAGATCACAAAGATGGTCGCTTAGGATATCTTCCACATTCAAGGGCAGACCCGTCAGATGTTTCTTCTTCTTCTTCTTACTTTTTACCAGGGAGGTCTCACCTGGGTGAAGGGGAAAATCAGCTGTAGGTTCTGGGGGAGGAGCCAGAGCGCCACCATCCGGGGAGGTAGCATCGGTAAGAATGACTCGAAGAGGCTCTGCCTCAATCACCACAACATTAGGTTCTCCCCTATCATCTTCAGGGTCATCGGATAAAGCTTTCTAGACCTCTGGAATGGAAGTGAGGGACGGCTCCGGCCGAGTCCCTCTAGGAAAATGTTTTTGAGGGCTGACGTCTGGCGTTGTTTGAGGAGATCCTTGGGGGTTGTCGGGGGAGTTGGTACCGAGGAAGGGATCCGCATCCGGACCGATTTAGTGGCTGGATCAGGTGATATCTTCCGTTTAGACCGATCTCGATGCTCTTTAATCGATGGTGTTTCTCTCTCATCACCCATTACGATGAAGGGGGAAGGCCGGGAAGAAGAAGTCGAGGGAGTTAGAGAAGCAAAAAGATCAACCCCACCAATTGAAGGGTGTGCTTGACTGGGGGAAGATGCAGCAAGACGAGTAGAGCCTTCGCGGATCAGAGCCCAGTTGTCTCAAGAGTTAGACTCTCAAATCTCTGCAAGGGAAGGATATTCTCTTGCACTGGTAGAATCACGAGCACCGATTCGATTAGAGATGTTGAACCACATCTAACGCTTATACTTTCCAAGATTGATAAACTTGTTAGGCATGAAAATGCAAAGTAATTTTTTTTGTTTAGGCACAGTTTCTCTCTCTAGAGCAAATTCTGTTAAAAAAGGTCAGAAACTTTTGTTCAGGGAAAGAGGTGAGTATTTATAGGCAAAAAGAGCAGAAGGTGAACATGCAAAAAAGTAACGGTAGCATGACACGTGTCCTTGACAGCTACGCCGCCTAAAAAACGTTTGACTCGATAACAACGAAACCCAGCATGCGTACCTGACATTAAATGATTATTTAGGTGACATCAGCCTGACCACGGGGTGAGGTCAGCAAGTTAGAATCTGATCTAAGTAGGAAGCTCACCAGGGAATACGAGATCCGACCATGATGAAATCCGATCCCGATAAAGTTTGCTTAAGGAGCAAAGTGCCCGAGTAGGGTAGCGCTTGATCCGATCCGAATGACGTCAAGTTACAATTCAATTCCACGTCCAGAGAACTGCACATGGAATGGGGGGTTACTGATAAGGGAAGGAAAATATAGGTGTGTAACATGTAATTTAGCCCACAAATAAGGTCAAGGTCCATGTATTTAGTGGCTAATGACTAAGGTAAAGCACACATAAGAAATGAGGGGCTTAGATGATTGTCCCTTTGAACTTGTTTGTAAATAGTCAAATAGTGGGTTAAGAAATCTATTCTTATGATGGCAAACATGTAATTTCATGCTCTATCACATTTACTATATAAAGGGCATTCCCTTTTGGGAAAATGGGCCAATGATTGATCAATAATTGCAACATTTATTCCTTTTGTCTCTTCCATTTCTAGTAATTCACTGTTCACTGTCACGTCACACTAATATTCTCTAGTCCAACCCATTCACACGAACATCTTCGCTCCTGAGTCTCACTAAAGATTCTCTGAGCTCATCAATCACGACTAAGGGTGAGGTCATCACTTTTAAGGAATTTTGATCCAAATAATTCGAAGAGCAGCATCTAAACAATTTATAGGTGAGACATAACCAACAAAGCCATCTGATCCGAGGAGGTCATAATATCCGAGAAAGTTCAAAGAATAACCGCAGTCCTCACTTATATATCCTCGTGAAGACTGGGGTGCTACTCATATGGGGAGAAAAATATAAGTAATCACTAGGTTAATTATACCAAGTAAAAGGCTTAAGTTTACATATTTAGTGATTAAGGACCAAAGTAAAGCAAACATAAGAAGTAGAAGGGTTAAATGATATACCCCAAGAACTTATCTGTAAATAGTAAAAGAGTGGGGTGAGAAATCGATATTAATGGTGGTAATTATGTAATTTTACTACCCATCTCTTGTACTATATAAATGACATTCTCTTTTTGGGAAAATGGGTAATGATTAGTAAATTATTACTGCATGTATTCCCTTCGTCTTTTTTTTTTCTCTCTATAAAACACTGATTTAATTATTATAATCACTTCATACGAACACTTCTTAGTCAGATCCTCTCTAACGAACATTTCCGCTTCTGAAATTACCTAAGGATTTTCTGAGTTGATCAGTAACAACCTAAAATTTTTATATATATACCCTAAAAAAGAAGATATATCCTCATTACTTTCTCTTTCTAGATACTTTTATATATTTCTATTTTTAATACTGGATATGGATCTCATACACACGTAACATATATTTTGACGTGTTTTTTACCTTATATTTACATTTTATAGCATGTTGAAGAATAGTCATAATATAATGAAGCTGATTTTGCATCAACCCCACTGGAATTCGTTGACTTGAAAGGTTGAAATACCGAAAATAAACCAAATTCTTTACTTAACATCGAAAAGTTAAAAAACCATTCACATCTCAAAATATGACATGAGATAAGGATCCATTTGTATGGTCACATCCATCGTCGTGCCTTTGTGTTAGGTTGTTAACATGTTTGAAATAATAAATGGGGAATAACTTGATTATAAGGTAATTAATATATTTTTTCAATATACACAAGTTTATATGTTTCGCAAACAAAATCTATATGCTCAGGTTTAACATATTGACATGCTTAGGTGTCATAAATATATACATGCTTATGTTTCACATGAATAGCTACATGATTATATTATCATTGTACCAAATATGCTTTTTTGTAAAGCTATGTAAATGATGATATTTGACAATTATGTAGCTACATATAGTTTCCAATATTTGATATACATGCTTCAAATATAGTTTATTAATGGGGTAAAAAACAACACAGGTCCCCCGTGTTTCTCAGTTGTAACAAGTTAGTCCATATTCTTTGTCGCTGTAATAAACCGGTACCCATAGTTTGTGGTGTAGATAAATATCGCCCGAGGGTAGGCTGGTAATTTGTTTGGTATTTTATAGTAGTGCGGAGGTATTTAATATTTGGAGTAGAGAGTAGAGAGATAATTAAGCTGGCTGGTTGCAGTTAATTCTCATTATCCACACTTAATGCAGGTGGTTGGGTATTTATACCATAATGTTTGGGCCCTTATGGGCTTTCGGGTCATGTTTAATGGACCCGGGTCATGTTCAAAGACCCATGAGCTCTAAGTAGGAGAGCAAGTAGCTTAGTCAAGTAGTGTTTAGGTTTTTTAGTACTTTTGTCATCTTTTGTCATAGTTCGAACAGTCCTATGGGCTAAGTGTTCGAAGTGATCTGTCCGGTCCGGAGGCCTTGGACCGATCTGTCCTTGTCCGGGGAGCATGCAGAATTCGGACTCATCAGGAGCCCCTTTTTTAGGTGTTTGTGCAAATACTCTTGTCAAAGACCTGAAAAACAGTCCGACATCAGGGGTAGTTTTAATCCGGACAGGTCTGTCAATTTAGGCTATGGGTTTATCCGGACTGATAAAGCTTCACGAATTCAAAACGGTTTTTGCCAGAGTTAGTGGGACACGTGTTGCTCTCCGATTGGTTGCTTCAGCCGTTTTTTCACCTTGAATTTCGAACCCACCTTCTTCGAAAAGCAACCTCTTAATTAAAGGTGGTGACATCAGCGCTGTCTTTAATTATTACCAATCTTTTCGAATTCTCTTAAGAATCAACTTCCTTTTTTCAGATTTACTATAAATTCAAACTCACTTTCTACTGTTTTACCATCTCTTTCACATTTACTCTGTAAAATTTCTCAAAGCTTTCTCTCTCTAAAGCAAAAAACTTGCTTAATAGTTTATGTTTACAACGAGGAACGCTCTGATCAAAGGCGGGTGGCTCAATCTTTCTGAGTTAGAGAAGGCTCAAAAAGTCGAAAGAGAAAGACGAATTGCGGCAGGGTTACCCACTTCGCCTGTTGATAGACCAATCACCTCTACCACAGAGTCAGATCAAGGCTCTTCTTCTTCTAAAGGCACCAAGCCTAGAAAACTATCTCAAACCAACCTCTCCCCCATTATCTCTGGTTCCTCAGTTCAGGAATCGGAACCTGCTGTCGAGCCAGGAGTAACAGTTACTAGCCTAAAAAAACCCTCACCCTTTATAGCAATGGGGTCAGACACGGAGCACTCCCCTCAGAAGCTAGTCGATAGGAGGAAATGCCGGTTAGTTAAAGGCCAAGGGTCTAAAAACACTCCCTCAAAGTCGGGGGCAAAAGACAGCAGCACTGGGTCAGAAGTGCCCATTAGAGCCCCCAAGGACAGACTGTCCGGTCCGGAGGGCACCAGTCCAAGTCTTCACAGAGAAGCATCTGCTCCACGAACTCTACCGGAGACCAGATCCAAAAGAACACTGAGGCCCAGCAGCCCGAAGACAAGGCTGAGTCAAATTTGAACCCTCCCCCACTACTGCTGCTGAAAACCCTTCAACAATTATGGATGATGTAATGGAGGACTCTGTCGAAGAGGTCCCATTTGAGTCTGAGCCCTCCGGTCAGACCAGTAGTGCTGCAGTTGCCAAAAAAAGCAAAGGCAAGGAGAAGCTGTGTTTGAAGCATCCGGATCTGCCGGAGAGTCTTGAAGGAAAGGTGGGGCCTTGTTTTCACAAGGTCAATGTCAAGTACCTCCTTGCCCTGCAGAAAATCAACTACGCATTCATCCACACAGCTGAGCTGGGCCGGATGCGTACGAAGTGGGGAATACCGGAGAACGTGAAGATCAGGATCCCCATACGCCCGGAGACTCCTATGGACTGCAAACTGAGTGAAGTTGTCATCTTCACTGAGCTGTTCAATTGGGGACTTAAACTCCCCTTAGACCCTGAAATTGTCAGATACTTCCATCTGATAAAGCTTTGCCCGAGCCAACTGAGCGCTAATGCCTGGTATACCCTCATGGCCTGCATCATGGCTTCAAGGCTCTCCGAGATTCCTCTGCCAATGGAGGAGTTTGCTGTTGTGGCCAGCCTTTGCAGAAACCATCACATCCCCTTCTACCAATTTAACATGGGGGATAACTTCAAGGCTGTGGATGATTTGTTAGAGGTGGAGAGGAATTGGAGGACTCAATTCCTGTTCGTAAGTGGAGCTTGGGAAAATGGAAGGAGAATCAAGTCCGGAGAGAACCCAAGTCTTCTCAAAAGCAGGTGGAGGAGTGATCGTAAGTCTTCCGCTTTATACTTTTGTCTTTTTTTAAGAAGTAGTTCGAACTAATGGGTCTCATTTTTGCCTTAGCAGTACTGCCCAAGGAGTTCAGTGACTACCAGAAAACCGGGCAGGCTACTTGCACCAAGATCAAAGCTTGGGCTGTTGAGAGGTGGGGGAACCGGTTCCATGTTGCTTTTACCGGAGGCAACTTGACAAGGTCTCACTTGTGGAACACCACAGGTCGGAGAGACTTGACTTGGGAGGAGCTCACCACTCAGCCCCCTCCGGATGTTGTGCTCAAAAGAACCCATGAGCCAGACGGGACACTTTACTTGCCAGGTCGGGCCAAATCCCCGAGCAAGATGAAAGTCAAGTAGAAAGGCAAGAAAGTGGCCAACCCTGGAGAGGTGGAGGAGGATGCTCTCATACAACTGGAGGGGTCAGTCCCCGATCAAATTGATGCTACACTCCTGAAAGCAGTGGAGCATGAGGCTGAAAAGCAAGAAGTGCACTCCCCAGTCCCTCCAAGGGCTCCCAAAAGAGATCGTAAACGGGGAGGTGAAGGCAAAGATAGGGAGGCCAAGAAGAAAAAGACCTCTAAGGGTGACGAGCTCTCTCTCCGGGCCCCGGAGCCTCCCTCCCAAACTGATCCTAGTGACCCGACACTAGCGGAGGAGATACCGGGCGACTTCCATACCGATGAGGTTGAATGAGGAGGTATCAATATTGACGAGGTAGACATCTCCGGACTTGGTGGGCTTGGTGAGTACTTCATCAATCTTCCTAGAAACGATTTTGCTGGACCTTACCTCCCTCTAAGTACCTCAAACACGGTCACTTTCAATGGTAAGACCTTTATCGTTTCTAGTGAAAGGGACGCTATAGCCCACTCTTTATTAAGCAATGTTCAGCCCGTACTTGCGTTGGAGAAACAAGTTCGGAGTCAGGCAGACATCATCAAGGATCTTAAGTCTGACAAAGAGAGGTTGTCCGACGACCTTCGCACTGCCACTTCAAATGTTGCCATTATAAAGGAAGAGAACGGGGAGTTGAAGAGAAACCAAGAGGTAAGTACCACCAAGGTTACCACATTAGAGGACACCATCACAGAGCTCCGAGGGAAGCTGTCCGAGCTGGAAAAAGATCTTGCCACCTCAAAGGGGGAATCTAAAGCCAAAGACCAGATCATCACCAACTTGACCAATGACAAAGTTGCTCTTGAGAATACAGTGTCTAAGGCTGCCGAGGAGAAAGCGACTTTGCTAAGGGAGCAGGAGGCCAAGATTCAAGCCAAGATCGATGCTTATGCCAATAATGTAATCGACACTCAGGAGGAGATGTATGCCAAGGTGAAGTCTGACATGGTCCTACTCTTCTATGAGAAGTTTCCGAAGAGGAACCTGGGGGATTTATGGCTTTATGTTGAGCCTGAAGACCTCCCGTATCATACAATGGCTGAAGGCGACAGGTATGGCTACTCCAGTGCTTCCTCAGATGACGAAGAACACACCGGGGAGAAACCTGGCGAAGAGAAAAGTGATCTCAAAGGGAAGGAAAAGACAGATGAAGGTGAGCCATCTTCAAAGACTCAGCCTTAATTCATGATTCAGTTTTTACTTGTTTATCCAAACTAAAGTCCTTGGAAGGCCAAGGCATTATTTTTTGTAATTGTGTTCGGTATCTGACCGGACAGGTTTGTGTTCTGTTTTGACAATTCCAAAGTCCTTGGAAGGCCAAGGCACTTTAAGTTCTTTTAATGAATATCTTAGTTTTGTGCAATTCTCGTCTTCTTTCATAGTCTGTTCCAACTTTGATGGCTAGAGTTTAAACAACCTTTAGTTATTTCATAGTGAGAGTGTTTAAATTCTCCGGCTAGAGTTTAAATAGCCCTTAGTTATTTCATAGTGAGAGTGTTTAAATTCTCCGGCTAGAGTTTAAATAGCCCTTAGTTATTTCAGTCCGGATAGTATGACAAAGGACAAAACTTAAAATACTTTAGAAATTTTTTAAGAAGGCATCGAGTTTTATTAAAAGCCCGGACACCTCGTTAAAACCTCCCCGTGCCACCAAGGAGGAAAGAGTATGCCCCTAAATATTTACATGGATGTTTAAACAAGTAAATATTTACACAAATGTTATTCCAAGTACATCCGGAGATGCTCGATATTCCAAGGATGGGTCAAAACTCTTCCATCTTTGTCTTCCAACCAATATGTTCCACGTTTAAGCCTTTCAACAACCATATAAGGACCTTCCCAAGTTGGGGCCAGCTTTCCGAACAGCTTTTCTTTAGTGTGTAAGAAGACTTTCCTTAATACCTTGTCCCCCGGTTGGAAATCTCTTCTTTTAATTTTGGAAGCAAACCTGCTTCTCATCAAGCCCTGATAGTTATTTTAGTTTTGTGCAATTCTCGTCTTCTTTCATAGTCTGTTCCAACTTTGATGGCTAGAGTTTAAACAACCTTTAGTTATTTCATAGTGAGAGTGTTTAAATTCTCCGGCTAGAGTTTAAATAGCCCTTAGTTATTTCATAGTGAGAGTGTTTAAATTCTCCGGCTAGAGTTTAAATAGCCCTTAGTTATTTCAGTCCGGATAGTATGACAAAGGACAAAACTTAAAATACTTTAGAAATTTTTTAAGAAGGCATCGAGTTTTATTAAAAGCCCGGACACCTCGTTAAAACCTCCCCGTGCCACCAAGGAGGAAAGAGTATGCCCCTAAATATTTACATGGATGTTTAAACAAGTAAATATTTACACAAATGTTATTCCAAGTACATCCGGAGATGCTCGATATTCCAAGGATGGGTCAAAACTCTTCCATCTTTGTCTTCCAACCAATATGTTCCACGTTTAAGCCTTTCAACAACCATATAAGGACCTTCCCAAGTTGGGGCCAGCTTTCCGAACAGCTTTTCTTTAGTGTGTAAGAAGACTTTCCTTAATACCTTGTCCCCCGGTTGGAAATCTCTTCTTTTAATTTTGGAAGCAAACCTGCTTCTCATCAAGCCCTGATAGTGTGCAACTCTAAGGTGAGCTTTAACTCGTCTTTCTTCTACCAAATCAAGTTGACCTCTGATTGCCACCTCGTTAGCGTGTTCGGAGAAGTTGTGAACACGAAATGATGGGAGAGTTGCTTCTATGGGAGCTACTGCATCCATCCCATAGACCAAAGCAAAGGGTGATTCTTGTATTGCAGCCCCAGGTGTTGTCCGGTAGGCCCACAAGACCTCTTGTAAATAACTAGGCCACTTCCCAGCAGCCCCTTCCAAATTCTTCTTTAAACCGGACAGTATAGTTCTATTAGCCACTTCAACTTGGCCATTTTCTTGTGGGTGGAAAGGTGAAGAGAAGCAATGTTGTATACCCCTTGAGGCACAGAAGCTCTCCATTTCCCTATTGTCGAACTGTGGCCCATTGTCTGTTGTTATCTTCTGTGGGACACCAAATCTGCAACATATGTTGGATAGAATGAATTTTATAACAACTTTTGATGTTGTTCCTGCTAAAGGGGCTGCTTCAATCCACTTCGAAAAGTAGTCTATGGCAACAATTATAGTTTTGCGTCCTCCGGACGCCACATTGAGAGGTCCTACTAAATCCAACCCCCATCGAGCAAAAGGAATAGGCTCAGAAATTGAGTCTAAAGGAATGGCTGGGATATGAATTTCATTGCTGTACCTCTGGCATGGGTCACACCTTCTTACCAATTCCTTAGCATCTTTCATGATAGATGGACAATAGTATCCGGCCAGTAAAACTCTTCTTGTTAAAGCCCTGAATCCACAATGGGCTGATCCCTCACCATCATGCAATTCGAAGAGGACTACTTGAGACTCTTCATCCCCTAAACAGCGCAGGAGAGGTTTAATGTAAGATTTTTTATACAACATGTCTCTCAATATGATGAAACCATGAGCCTTGTGTTTCAATGTTCTGGCTAGTGATTTGTCCGAAGGCACAATACCACCGGAGAGATATTGCAGGAGAGGAAACCTCCAGTCTTGAGGTTGTTTCACTTGTACTTCAAAACTTTCCTCTTCTTTACCCATACTAAGTTGAATGGAGGGGCTTTCCAGCTCATGGATCCATGTATATGACTCTGTACATGCTATGGTTGCTAACGAGTCTGCTAGCTCATTTTCTGTCCGGGGTATGTGTTCATAAACAACGCTTTTAAACTTGAGTGCTTCATTCTTAAGGAGGAGTAAATATTTCACCAGCTGCTCCTTTTTAGCCTCAGATTAGCCTTGGGCATGATGGATCAGAAGCTGGGAATCACTTAGTAACTTGACTCTCTTAGCCCCACAAATGTAGGCTAACTTTAAACCAGCTATAGATGCTTCATATTCGGACTCATTATTAGAAGCCCTGAAAGTAAAACAAATAGCCTGGTACATTTTGTCTCCATATGGAGAAGTTAAACACACCCCTGCACCACATCCTATAGTGCTAGATCCACCATCTGTTCGGACGACCCATACCTTTTTTATCTTTTATGTCAGTAGTTTGCTCCGAATCCCTGTCGGAGTGAAATTCAACCAAAAAGTCTGCCACAGCTTGGGCCTTGATTGCTGTTCGAGGAGCAAAGTCTATGTTGAAGTCCCCCAACTCCACTGACCACTTAGTCATCCTGCTTGAAATGTCTGCCTTTTGGAGGACATTCTTCAGGGGAAAAGAAGTCCGGACGATGATGGGATGAGCCTGGAAACAAGGCCTCATCTTCCTGGCAGCTATCACCAGGGCTAATGCTAATTTTTCGAGGTTCAAGTAACGCCTTTCTGCATCTATCAAACTTTTGCTAATGTAGTACACTGGATAGGGATGACCATCGACCTCCCTCACCAATACAGCACTGATGGCACAACTTGAAACTGCCAAATATACGAAGAGTGTCTCCCCATCAACTGGTTTAAAAAAAGTTTTGGGGGAGGACATGTGCTTCTTGATCTCATTGAAAGCCTCATCACACTGTGGGGTCCAATCGAATCCATTTGCACCCTTCAAGGTTTGAAAGAAGGGGGCACACCTGTCCGAAGACCTCGAGATAAATCTGTTTAAGGCAGCTAATCTCCCCGTTAACCGCTGTACTTCTTTAATATTTCTAGGTGGCTCCATCTGGAATAGAGCATTGAGCTGGTCCGGATCGGGCTGTATCCCATGCTCACTTATAATATAGCCTAGAAACTTTCCGGACTGCACTCCGAACACACATTTTTTTGGGTTTAACTTTAAATTCACTTTTACCAAGTTGGCAAAAGTTTCTTGGAGATCAGACAAGTGCAATTGCTCGTCCACACTCTTCACCATCATGTCATCAATGTATACTTCCATATTTCTTCCAATCTGATCAGCAAAAGCCTTGTTTACTAACCTCTGATAAGTAGCCCTAACATTTTTCAACCCAAACGACATTACCTCATAGCAATGGAGACCTCTGTCAGTGAAAAATGTGGTATGCTCTTGATCCTTCGGATCCACTTGAATCTGATTATATCCGGAGAAGGCATCCATAAAGGACAGCAGCTTGTTCCCAGAGGTGGAATCTACTAACTGATCAATCCGGGGGACCGGATACAAATCTTTTGGGCAAGCTCTATTGAGATCCGTGAAGTCAATACACATGCGCCACTTGCCATTTTTCTTCTTTACTAGAACCGGATTGGCAGTCCACAAAGGATACTGAGACTCCTTGATGTGCCCATCTTTGTGAGCCTGTCAACCTCTTGCACATTGACATCAGCCTTCTCCTTAGAAAAAGCTCTTCTTTTTTGAACCACTGGTGCTATGTCTCTCCGGACGGATAGGTGATGTGATATCACTTCTGCTGGAACCCCAGTAACATCACCATTGCACCAAGCAAAAACGTGCTGATGATTCTTCAAAAACTTTAACATTTCATTTTTCAGATCGGGTGGCATTTTGGAGCCTATCTTGACACTTTTACCTTATTCTAAGCAATGTGTTTCTACTTCTTTGACCGGTATCAACACTCCAGGGGCCTCTCTGGGGTCATCAATTTCACCTTCACCCCCAGAAAGGCCCTCAAACTGCTATTGCTCGTTAATACGGACCGCCCCCAGCGTTCGAGGAGCCAGGGCGGTAACATAACATTCTCTTGCAACCTTTTGACTGCTCCAGACGACTCCAACCTGTCCCTGAACAACATATTTCAAGTACTGATGGACTGTTGAGGCCACTGCATGCATCCTAGAGAGCCAAGACCTCCCTAGAATGGCATTATAACAAGTGGGACAATCTACCACGATAAAAAGTATCCTGACCATTTTCTTGAAAGGGCCCTTGCCCAATAGAACTTCTTTTTCGAACTCTCCGATCACATCTGCTGAGCTGCCTGTAAAGCCTACAATTGATCTGTCCGAACTCTGAATTACAGCTGGATTTTTTATTCTCTTGTATGTGGTTAAGAAAAGGATATTGGCTGAGCTTCCAGTATCCACCAGAATTCATCTTATGTCGTTGCCCCCAATAGATGCTCCTATGACAACAGCATCCTCATGAGGGCCAGCAATATCTCCTAAATCATCTTCATCAAAAACAATGAAGGGGAATGAATTTTGTGACTGATAGGAAGTCATGCCTCCTTCTAGCTGGGAGGCTAAAGTATGAACGTGCCTCTTCCTCGAAGAAGCAGTAGGAGTTGTCATAGTGCCCCCTCCGAAAATTGTAAGTGACTCAAAAAACTTAATGAGTCCGGAGACCGACCTAGAACATTCCTCAATTGTACCCACTCTGTTTCGAGTTGGATCAGGATCCAAGTACTCAGATTCCACATCAAACCTCTCAATTATAACCATGGCTCCCTCAGGAGCAGCATTACTTGGACCAACCCGGTGAGTGTTGTCAGGCCTGTTACCTCTTCTTCTTTTGATGTAAGCCCCCAGCTTTCCCCTCTCAATCAAGTTCTGAACTTCTTGTTTCAATGATATGCGGTCATCAGTGGTATAACCAATATCATTATGATATTGACAAAAAGAGTTATTGCGATGTTCTCTGGGAGACTGCAACGTGACTGGTCGCTGATAATGCACCTCTTCCTTTGTTTTATCAAAAATGGTAGCCACACTTTCTTTTAATTCTGCGAACCACTCCGGTTGGACCCATGACCCTCTCTTGTTTCTGGATTTCTGACTCTGAGCAGGAGCAGCTGGCTGAGACTGAGCTTTTGCCCTACCATGCCCCTGTCCGGTCTCTCTTGCTTTGTTCCTGGACTGATTCTGATTGGGATTTGGTGCCACCGGGGTAGACCTCACCTGCCTGTGCACCCTGGTTTTCTTCGTTTCATCAACATTAATTTGTTTTCCAACCTGATTCAGCAACCCTCCCCATGTCATGGCCTTCTTTTTGGTCACTGAGTTAGCCAAATTGCCAGGGTTCAAGCCATGTCTTAGGGATGCTATTGCTACCTGTTCGAAGCAATCAGCCAACCCATTCTTGGTGTTCACAAAACGGCTTATATATTCTTTCAAGGACTCATTTGGTTCCTGGGCACAATGGATTATTGTGTCTCCATTGCCCTTTAGCTCTTTACTCCCTACAAACTGCCTTCGAAAGGTTACTAAAAAAGTATCGAAATCTTTAATACAACCCTGAGGCAGGCTGTTGTACCATTTTAGAGCACTCCCCGTAAATGATTGGGAGAATGCCCTACAAAGTAGTTTATCATCGTCGTCAAAGTTCATCATGAAGTTTTTAAATTGTTCCAAATGGTTGTCCGGATCAGTACTGCCATCGTACTTTTCTATTTTGGTGCTGTCAAACCTCTTAGGGAGGTTTCCGGACAGAATTTTAGAAGATAATGGAGATTGCCTCCAATTTCTTCCACGACTGAACACAGTATCCTCATTGGGAGTTGCAAAGATACCTGGTTTGTCGTGAAAAGCGAAGGGATCCATCAGCATCCGGTCCACATGCCTCCGGCTGTGAGATGACCCTTTACCAATATTCTTCTTCATCTTTCCGTGTCTATCCCTTTTTCTTGAATATTTTTTGATCTGTTTTTGCTTCTTTCTAGTTCGACCCTCATCGCTGCTAGAGGATAAAGATTTTTCAACTCCTTCATTGTCCGAAGAGCTATCAGAAGATTCTGAGCTTAAGTCAGAACTCTCCACTGGCTTAGACCGGTGAGACTTTTTGGAGCTAGCATGAGTCTTTTTGGTGCTCACATGAGTCTTTGAAGACTCATCCTCTCTGGGGTTGTCGGTGTGATGAGCAACTGATGCTTTGGACTTTTCTTTCATGCCCATCTTAGCCTTTTCTGCCCTCAGAGCTTCTATTTCACCCTTTAGCCTATCACGCTCTTCGATAGTGTACTCATCGTTCTCTCCTACCACTTCGAGCAGAGCTGGTGGTACTTCTGGATTGTCCGGATTCATTTGGACAGACTTTCTTAGCTGGTTTTGAATGCTTGATTCAGGCACCTTCTCCTCCCACTATGGTCGCCAATTTGGTGTGGATAAATATCGCCTGAGGGTAGGCTGGTAATTTGTTTGGTATTTTATAGTAGTGTGGAGGTATTTAATATTTGGAGTAGAGAGTAAAGAGATAATTAAGCTGGCTGGTTGCAGTTAATTCTCATTACCCACACTTAATGCAAGTGGTTGAGTATTTATACCCTAATGTTTGGGCCCTTATGGGCTTTCGGGTCATGTTTAATGGACCCGGGTCATGTTCAAAGACCCGTGAGCTCTAAGTAGGAGAGCAAGTAGCTTAGTCAAGTAGTGTTTAGGTTTTTTAGTACTTTTATCATCTTTTATCATAGTTCGAACAATCCTATGGGCTAAGTGTTCGAAGTGATCTGTCCGGTCCGGAGGCCTTGGACCGATCTGTCCTTGTCCGGGGAGCATGCAGAATTTGGACTCAACAGTTTGAAAAAACAGAACAAAAATGTCCTTATCGAGCTCAACTCATATTTTCTACCATTAATGCCCTTTAACCAGCCACATCAACCTCCCACATGGATAGCTGATGTGGAAACCGTAAAAAAAATAAAAAATATATTTTACTTTCACCGTACCATATTAACCCGACTTTTGTTGACTTAACCCAATAACCCGGCCCAAAAACATAACCTGACTTCGAATTAAACCAACTCAGCCTGTCTCTTGAGAATCACTAATTTCTTTTCTTTCCCAATTCTATTACCCTAGCCCTAATTTATTCCCCAAATCGTTAACCTCAACACCATGTCACTCTATTGCTTCTTTAAGCTCAATCTTCACCTTAGTTTCCACTATTTCCACTCTTCTAACAAAAAATTAAAACAATTGTAACACCTAAAGCGAGTAGATCCAAATGAGGTTCTCTATGTGACTATGATTAATGCATACTCTAGAAACAAAAGAGAAACTAAAGCAGAACAGTTGTTTGAGCAGATGATAGAGAGGCCAATTCAGCCGTCGTATTCTTCATATACAGCATTGATTATGGGGTTAATGAAGCAAGACACCAACAAGGGATGCGAGTATCTTCATAGGATGCTAGGGGACAGTCTCGAACCAAACACTTTGTTTTAAACCTCTCTTATACAAAATTTCTTACGAAAAGGAGAGGTACAATTTTCGTGTAGGTTATTGGATCTGATGCAAGACAACTGGATTGAACGCGATTTTACCACTACAGTGGTCAGCGGTGGTTGTCATAACATAAAAGGTAGAAAAGAATGGCGGGGTTTAAGGAAAAAAACAGTAAGACACGTGAAAGGGTGCTTCACTTACTCTAAAGAAAAGCATACTTTAATTGTCAACAGTGGAAATAACTTTTCTCCTTTTCCGAGAGATCTCAAATCCTATGCTTTGGGTCTCATTTAGAAAGTAAAATAAATTTGTGGTGTACCTGATATGTAACTTTATAATTCTATTTTTTCCAGATATTGCAAGGCAGATATGATGAAGGATGCATATGAGGAACTTAAATTGATGGAGAGCGACGACATACCTCCTAATCTTGTGACATACACTATTCAAATGAAAGGGGATATTCAGGCTGGTCAAGTAGATATTACAGTGACTCGGTTTAATACAATGAATAAAAACGGGGTTTCTTTAAATATTATGTACAATTCTTTGCTTGGAAGGCTCTGCGAGGTTAGCAGCTCACTTGAAGCACCGTCTGTTGTTTATACGATGCAAAATAAGGGTTTTTACCCTACTAGAAATTCATACGAAAAAATTCTCCAGTGTTTCTGTGCTGCTAGGTTGAGGCACTCAAAATATGTGAGGAAATGCTTGCTCACGACATTTTTCCTCGCACTTACATGAGTTGGGTTAATTCAAAGTCAGGCTAAGTTTTTGGGCCAAGTTATTGGGTTAAGTCAACAAAAGTCGGGTTAATATGGTAGGGTGATAGTAAAATGTTTTTTTTTTTTTACTTTTTCTTATTGTTTCCACATCAACGATCCACGTGGGATACCGATGTGGCTGGTCAAAAGGTATTAATGGTAGAAAATATGGGTTGAGCTCGATAATGATGTTTTTGTTCCGTTTTTCAAAACTATAGGGACCTGTTTATTACAGCGACAAAGGATATGAACTAACTTGTTATAACCGGAAAACACGAGGGACCTCTGGTGTTTTTTACCCTTTATTAATGCTTACATTTACATTCTTTTGACTACGAATAATTTTACAATACCATATGGTGTGGATGATTTATAATCATAGGGTATTTTAGGTATTTTATTAGTTGAACATTAAATTTTTAAGTAAAAGGTTGAGAGACAAGAGAGGTGTGGGCTAGTATTTAATATATCTAGAATCCAACCCACTTCATAATGTTGGTTGGAGTATTTATAGTTGTTATTTCTTGATTCATGGGCCATATGGGTCAAACCTTATAATTGGGTAATTTATATGAGCCCCCAGGCCCAAGAGATAAACTACTAAGCATGTAGGTGAGTCATGGTTCTACTACAACTACTGTTCTTCTATTATCTTTTATTTGGTTTGTCTGAAAACCCCTTCGGATATTATTAGGATTAGTAGAGATTCGCTTCCAATAACATATGAACTGATCACCATCGAACTACAAATCTAAGCATTGAACTCAAACCCTTGATCATCCTTACGTGCCTCGCTCGAAGGTCCGTACTCCTAAGCTTGACTGACACCCTGATAAGTCTCAACTATAGATGGTAAGGGGACTCAATATGGCATCCACTTTCAGACATCGATGCTCATCTAGCAAGCTGAGAAGAGCCCCCATAGATGCGCGAGATGCAGCTCAGATATGTGCCTCGAGTTGTACAATATCTCGCGTAGCGCTTGATGAATTAAAAAATAGCTTAGGGTAATTTTTTGTTACGAGAATGTTTAAGGGTCCAAACTGTAGTAAATTCTTCGTTAGGGTATCTTTCTAGAGAGAGAAAGTGAGAGCTAAACCAAGTAGAGAGAGAAAGTAATATTATATTATTCCCCCAGCTCTATCAACTCGTGTGAGGTCCTTTTATAGTATAATAACGGGCCCTACACGCTTTACTTCTTACTTATTACACATTTAGTCCCTATACTTCTCTATATATTCATAATAACTACTTCTATTGTATTTTTTGCAATATTTCCCTAATAAAAACACTTCCTTACAATTTTTCCATACGTCTTTTATTCTCCCTCATCAGTAGCCCCAGTCCTAGTAAAAATATTTTTACTAGGACTGTGATGTTATTTTCGAACTTCGTCTTATTTGTTTCAATTCTCTTCGAAACATCCCCTTTTCGAATATCTTCTTATTCTTAGTGTCCTCGAATAATACCGCTTTGAACATAAAATGCTTATTTGAATTTATTTTAGCTGAAAAAGTGCC
This sequence comes from Limnanthes douglasii subsp. nivea, assembly GCA_036936605.1. Taxonomy (NCBI): domain Eukaryota; kingdom Viridiplantae; phylum Streptophyta; class Magnoliopsida; order Brassicales; family Limnanthaceae; genus Limnanthes; species Limnanthes douglasii. The sequence continues at coordinate 27,063,077 of JAUPFV010000004.1, read as the reverse complement.
TCTTCGAATTTCCTTTAGCTGAAAAAGTGCCTCTTCGAATTTCCTTTAGCTCAAAAGGTTCCTCTTCGAATTTCCTTTTATTCTCATGGGTAACACTAATCAATGGCCCCTCCAATCCTTGCAATATTTTAGCACAGCTTGAAAAATAACTCTCATCGGAAACAGTTATGCGGATATCCCGATTTCTTAAAAATGCCGTCTTCGAAATTAGTCGTCTCAAATATAGCCTCCCACACTTGTCTAATAGATTGCAAGGATTGGACTCATCGAATTTTTCAGCATCAATTTGCATATCCAAACTGACTATCTCCCACCTTTTTATGACGTCATTAGTCGTAATTCTTTGTCACCAAATCCTTTTAGAGATCTTATCCCACTTCCCAATACTTTTCATCATTAGATTGCCTCTTCACCTTTTCCCTTATTTCTCGAATCAATATAATTGTGCCTATGTTACCACATAACGCCCTTAGGCAAACAAAGGAAAATATCCTCATGCCTATCTTCGCCTAAAAGCCCATCTTCTTCTATAAATACTCACCTTCTTCATTCACACTTTCTAGAGAGAGAAAGCTGGCTTATAAAACTCATCGGATTCCAGAGTGGCTATTAATCAGTAAAAAATTCCAAGAAAAAGTTGTTGCTGGTGAATACGTTGTACCCCAACCCCAACCTTCTGTTACTACTTTCTACGGTTCATGGCCTCCATCTAAAAACTCTCCTGCTATAATTCCCCTTAAAATTTCTCACCATACCCAAACTTCCGATCTCGACCCCCTCGAATCCATGGGTAAAGACAGACATCATAAGAATTCTTCTGGTAAGAGGAAAAAGCACCACAAAGATAAAAGGAACTCTCAAGAACGCAAGTGTGCCAAAGAAACTCCTTCGGAAATCCTAGATCCGAGTTTAGCGTTAGCAGTTTACAATCCTACTCTGAAGATCGACACTTCTGGGTCAAGCCTTCCAGCCACCCTTTCGATAACGAGAAGCAAGAGCCCATGATTTTCTCCCTCAAGAACTAATATTACTGAAGACGATCTTCAAGCAATGTGAAATAAGTCCGTGGTTAACAAGGAGAAAACAGTAGCCTCGGATGATCCCGAGCCAGAAACTCTACCAATTTCCATTGCAGAGCAGAACAAAACCAGTGGCCTTCATTTGGCCTCTTCTTGTCAAATATCCACCATTCCCCTAACAATATCCAAAGAACAGGCTCGTTAGATTGCCCCAAAATCCAAGGGTGACATTACTCTTCCCTTGGAACTTGATGCCATTGCAGGCAACAACATTCGAGCCATCGAAAACAAGCATATGGTTGCACTTCACAATATTTCCTATAAATACTTTTTGCCTTCGGAAGAGACAATGTTGAGGACCCGATGGTGCATCCCCTCGTACATCAACATAAAATTCCCCTCGGAAGGTGAGACTCCTTTCTCAGTTAGGGATGACGAGTTAGTTGTTTATACAGAAATCATGAACTGGGGGTTAAGGTATCCCTTAGATCCATTTTTTATTGAGTACTTTGCCAAAATCAACATCTTCCCTTCACAAGCTGGTCCAAATATGTGGTTCACACTCATGGCATGTATCATGGTCTCAAGTATTTCGGGAAACGAATTTTCCTTAGAAGAGCTAATCGGATTATCTGGCCTGGCCAATCATCCATTTTTTCCGTTTTACTCATTAACTTTGGTCGAGGACAAAATGTGTTGAAAGACTTGCTGGAACCCGACAAGAAGTGGATGCAACAGTTTGTCTAATTTTCTGGACATTGGGAGACAAGATCTGAGTCTACTCCTTCGAATCCACACAAGTTGTCTCTCTTGTGGACCAACAAATATAAGTCTATTAACTTCTTCTTTTATCTTTCCTCGGAGAATGATTTATTAACATAAACTCTTTGTAGCTATGACCGGAGTTTCGAAGCCATACGCAGACTATGTCGAGAGTGCCACCACTGTCTTCACTAAACTCAATGAGTGGGCCAAAGAAAATTAGAACAACAAATTCCACCTGTGCTTTATGAATAATAACTTGGCCAGAAGTCGACTCTAGAGGCTGAATCCCCTCGATCGGTTGACCCTGAAATAATTATTGACCCATCTCTCTCAACAAAAAAATCCTTGATCGAGTGAACAAGAAAGATATTCCGAAGCGCTCGCGTGCCAAAAGTCACCTTGATGATTACGACGAGGAAGCGTCCACAAAAAACCTTAAGTCAGGCTCTGAAGGATTAGTTGCTAACCAGGAGCCAACCTCGTCGGCAAACACTGTAATTCCCATTACCATTTCCCCTCCGAAAAAATCTATCCGCCCCGTCAAGAAAAAAGAAGCGAAAACAAAAGAGACCAAGAAAAAGGTTGTTTTGGAACTTATTCCAGAAAAATCCGAGAACATTAAAACACAAGATGATGTCCAGGAAATCTCCGAGGACGCTGGGACCCAAGATGTTACGACTGACCCAGAAAGAGAGGCTAGAGAAAATTCAGGTTAGACACCCAATTCTCCTCTTACGCAAACTTCAAGTCCCTCTCCCGCTGAGAATTCTCCCATATTAGCACCGCTCCCAATTACCTAAAGCGATCCTTATCAAAATGTTGACCCCCATATTCTAACTGGTGAGTCTTCGGATTTTGACCCCGCAACAATATGATCTCCTACCAGCTCCTTCGAGATTCCTCAGAACGATGAGTTTTCATTAAGTGTTCGCAACCTACTTCATGCTTCTGTCAACATGGGAAGGAAAGTGCAACATCTGGAAGACCGGAAAAACCATTACAAGTTCAAGGATTTCCTTGCTTCTGCTCAACTTAAAGAGGCAAAGAAACAACACTCCATTTTAGAGAGTCAGGCAGATGCGATTTTGAAAAATTGTATGCCTCTGAAAATTACGTCATTGTCCTCGAAAAATGCTGTCAGGAAGAGATGGGTCTCTACCAAAAGAAGACGGGGACACAAGAGCTACTCTTGACAGAAGTCAAGAAAGCTCATGAAATTGCATGTAAGGGATTTAAGGGTTGTATGGCTAATTACGAGGTTGTTCTGGAGGACATGAAAAAGTTAGTGAAGAGAATTGAAGATTTTCCTCAACAAGTGGAGGCTGAAAAAAAAAGCAGTGGATGCCTATGCGGCCAAGTTTGTGGACACACTCAACGCTTGAGACACTACTACCCGAGCAGGTCTGATCACCCAAATTCATGCAGAATATCCTGACTATGACTTGAGCAGTTTTTGGAAGCTGGTCTCCCCCGAACTTCGCCCTCCTAACATTGTTGTGAGTGATAGTGAGTCATCAGAATCTGAGGAGAGCGACTCCCCGGAAAATTCTGAGTAGATAGACTTGTAAGAATAATATCAGCATGTTTGTATAATTTTTGTGTAAGTCCTCATGAGGAAATTTTTGTAATAGTTGGTACATATTCCGAAGAACATTTTCCTCGACCTTTCTAATTCGTCTTTTTTTTTAATGACAATTTTATAACCTTTCGACTTCACATTTTGATGCGAAAAATAAGTGTATGTCAACTCGCGTTGAATAAAACAATTGCCTTATGCCAATTTTACTGGGTCATAATAATCGTTGTAAGTTTCTCTAAGGCACACTTATAAAATGTCATAATTATGGATCCTAACAACTCAACCACAACTTGTATTTCAGAAAGAATAATTTGAGGCAAAAGTTCAACTATATTGATCAGCTCATAATGACACCTCATTAAAACCTTCCTGTGCCTAACAAGGTAGGAAAGAGTATGCCTTCGCTGTTTTTGTAAACCTGAAAATACACATGAAAAAATAAGTGTTACATGCTAAATTCTTCCTCATTCCAGATCAATTTTAAATGTTCTATATTCCACGGATGTTTAAGATATCGCCCTTCATTATCTTTTAATCGATACGTTCCCCGCTTTACTTTCTATGTTACTTCGTAAGGGACCTCCCGATTCGGCCCCAACTTTCCAAGAATTTTCTCCTTGGTGTGCATAAAAAATTTTCGTAACACTTTGTCCCCCACCTTGAAATCTATTTGCTTTACTCTCGAAGCATAACTACTCCGCATCAATGTTTGATCATGCAAAGATTTTAAGTGTGCTCTTCGTCTCTTTTCTTCTACTAAGTCTAATTTCAGTGTTCTGTTTTGATCGTTCAAATCTTCTGCATAAGCTGCCACACGGTACGATGGGAAAACAATTTCCGAGAGGACAACCACATCCATTCCGTACACCAAGGCAAATAGAGATGTGGCAGTGGAAGTTCAAGGCGTTGTTCGATAAGCCCACAGTACTTCTTGTAAATAATCGGGCCATTTCCCAGCCTTACCCTCCAAATTCTTCTTCAATCCATCCAAAATCGTTCAATTGGTCACTTTCACCTGACCATTAGCCTCGAGATGGAATGGAGCAGAAAAACACTGTTGTATGCCCCTGGAAAGACAAAAGCTTTTAAATTCCTTGTTATCAAATTGAGGCCCATTATCCATTGTAATCTTTATCGGCACCCCAAATCGACAACAAATATTCGAGACAATGAACTTGATAACATCTTTTGCTTTTGTTCCTGCTAAAGATTCTGCTTCCACCCACTTGGAAAAATAATCAACTGCTACCATTATCGTTTGTCTCCCACCAGATGCCATTGGTAGGGGCCCGACTAAGTCAATGCCCCACCTATCGAACGAAACTGCTTCTGAAATACTCTCTAGGGGCACCCCCGACTTGTGTATGATGTTGGCATATATTTGACACGTATCACACCACCTTACCAACTCTTTCGCATCAGAAGAGATGGTCGGCCAATAATAACCAACCAAAAATACTTGTCGAATTAACGCTTTGTATCCACAATGGGTCGATCCTTCCCCGTCATGCAATTCAGATATGACAAACTGCGACTCATCATTGGCCAAACATCTAAGTAACGGTCTGCTTAGGGATTTCTTATACAAGACTCCTCCTAAAAGAATGTATCAGCGGGACTTAAACCTGATCCTCCTAGCCTCAGAATTTTCTGTTGGTAAGCTATCTTTTTCTTGGAAGTCCATGATTTTTGACCTCCAATCATTTGTGATCACATTGCTTTCTTCCTCCACATTCATCGAATGCTCCGTACTGCTGGTAATCGAAGGACGCTCCTGAATTAGGACCCACTGATGGCCTTCCGATCGCGAAGCTGTTGCTAATGAGTCAGGGATGATATTTGACTCCCTTCGAACATGCTCATACTGAACCTCATTAAACTCAGAGGTCAAATCCTTCAATAGTTTTAAATACTTTACTAACTTATATTTTCTCGCCTCTGACTCTCCCAAAACTTTATTTATCACCAACTGTGAATCACTGATCAATTTAACCTTCCTGGCTCCACATATTTGAGCCAATCTTAACCCTGCCAATGCCGTCTCATATTCTGCCTCGTGATTGGTTGCCTTAAAACCAAAACGAATAGCCTGAAACATGACTATCCCCTCTGGGGAAATTAATTGAACTCCTGCACCACTTCCAGAAATGTTTGACCCTCCATCTGTTCGAACCAACCATTATATCTTATCCGAATGGTTAACAATTTCCACGTCGTCCCTTTTTGAGTGGAATTCGACCAATAAATCGGCCAAAACCTGAGCCTTTATTGTCGTCCGAGGCTCGACGTTATGTCGAAATCTCCCAATTCAACTGACCATTTCGTCATCCTCCGAGATATATCCGGCTTTTATAACAAACATTTTAAAGGGAATGATGTCTGAACCACGATAGGGTGGGCTTGGAAATATGGTCTCATTTTCCGGGAAACTGTTACCAAGGCCAAAGCTAAATTTTCCAATTTAAGATAACGCTTCTTAGCATCTAGCAAACTTTTACTGACGTAATAAATTGGTTTTAACAGATCGAGCTCTTCCCGGAGTAAAACCGCACTCACTGCACAATCTGATACCGACATATAGACATTCAATTTCTCCCCCGCCAAAGGCTTGGAAATTATCTCCGGGGACACCAAATATTCTTGAATCTGGCAAAAAGCGGCTGAACATTCCTCGGTCCAACTAAACTGTCTGGCATTTCTTAACACTTTAAAGAAATGTGCACAATTATCCGAGGAACGAGAAATAAACCTATTTAATGTTGCCAATCTCCCTGTAAGAATCTGAACTTCCTTAATATTCCGAGGTGGCGTCATAGTTGTCAAAGCCTTTATCTGTTCTGGATCAGCTTCGATGCCCCTTTCACTTATCATGTAGCCAAGGAACTTCCCCTATCGCACTCTAAAAATACAATTTTCTAGATTCAATTTCAAATTGACTTTACTCAAATTATTAAAAGTTTCTTCCAAGTCATAGAAATGATCCTACAAAATCTTTACTAGCATATCATCGATGTAAGCTTCTACATTCCGGCCAATTTGCTCCTCAAAGGTTTTGTTGACCAAACGCTGATAAGTCGCCCCTGCATTTTTCAAGCCAAATGACATGACCTTATAACCGTATAATCCTCTCCCGGTGATAAACGATGTGCTTTCCTCATCTTTTGCATCTAACATGATTTGATTATATCATGAATAAGCATCCATGAAAGATAGTAACTGATTACCCGAAGTAGAGTCCACCAACTGATCAATTCGGGGTACCGGATAAGGATCCTTGGGACAAGCTCTGTTCAGGTCGGTGAAATTCACGCACATCCTCCACTTTCCATTCTTTTTCCTGACCAAAACCAGATTCGAGGCCCATACAGGGTACTGCGACTCTCGAATGTGGGCTATGTTTAACAATCGTTCCACCTCTGAGAGAATAGCCGCAAACGTTTCCTGAGAAACTGGTCTCTGTTTTGGCACAATATGTCGAACATCATGCCGTACTGCGAGTTTATGACATATTATCTCTGGGGGTACACCCGTAACATCCTGTGCACACCAAGCAAACATATTTAACTTCGTTGGCAAAAATATAATCAATTTTTTCCTAAACTCAAAAGAAAGTTTTACCCCAATTTTAAAAAAAATTCCTCCTTCAAACTCATGCTCATCGTGATCTTTATCCGGAACCAGAAATCCGGGGGCCTCCCTCGGATCATCACAAGGAGTGATTTCCGAGGTAGTCCGCTTTAATTGTTACACATTCTCTGATGCTTCTCCCCAAACTCATCTCAAGGATAGAGCTATATGATAACATTCTCGAGCCATATTATGGCTGCTCCTCATTGTTCTTATATTGTTCTGTATCACATATTTCAGACAATGGTGTACCATTGAGATAACACCATGCATCCTGGATAGCCAATAGCGACCCAAAATTGCGTTGTACGACGTTGGTGCGTCTACAACTATGAACAACACTTCAACTTCCTTCTGAAACGGCCCACGACCTAACTCCACAATACACTCAAACTCTCCAACGACTATTGTTGTTGCTCCCGTGAAGCCCACTATAGTTCTGTCGGATCGTCGTATAACAAGCGGGTTAGAAATTCTCCTGTAGGTACTCATAAATAAAATATTCGCAAAACTTCCCGTGTCAATAAGTATCTTTTGAACTTGGTCTCCGACTATACCTGCAACAATAACCACCGCATCTTCATGCAAACCCGTTATATTCCTCATATCATCATCGTCAAAGCATATGATGGGGGAGGGTAAACGAGGCATCTGCGCCGAAACCCCTACTTCAATCTGCATGGTAAGGTTCACCATATGTCTTTTTCACGAACTATTAGAATTCCCTGCGATAGTATCTCCTCTAAAGATAGCTAGTGATTCAAAAAAAGCATATAGGTCATTTAGTTTTCCCTTCGGAATAATCTCCTCTACCATGATCACGTTATTTCTTCCTTCATTAGGATCTAGATATTCCTCTTCAATATCAAAGACATCAACCTCTTCAGAAATCACCATTGCTGTGTCAGTATTTTTCGGGACAGCCTTTACTGCAGCATTTTTCTGGGTGTGCTTTTTCACGAAGTCTAACAACATTCCATTTTCAATCAAAGCTTGCACTTCTTTTTTCAAAGCAATGCATTCCTTAGTGTCATGTCCTATATCTTCATGATACTTACAGAACCTGTTAGCACTTCTGCTTTCCCTCAGAGTTTGAATTGGAAAAGGTTTTCTAGAACTGCACTGTTGATCTTGCCCCATCAAATATCGTGGTCACATTTTCCGTCAAATCCGCAAAATAGTCCGGACGAATCCATTTGTTCGAAATTGGCCTCGTTCCTTGGTTATAGTTTTGCTGATGACTATAGTTTTGCTGGTTCGTTTTCGGCCTCGGTGGATACTGACCTGCAACCTTGGCTGGAGCACCAGTTCGTGGCCCTTGTTTTCCAGACTCAGCCCTTTGAAATTGGCTCTGCTCTAGCTGATTGCTTGATCCCTTCTCGGATGCCTGAGTCTCCTCCACTGAAATTATTTTCTCAACTTGATCCAATAATGCCCCGAAAGTCATTGCCTGAATTTCTGATACCGTATCCTTTAAAAGTCTAGGGAGAAGCCCCATCCTAAACGCCGCTAGCGCCACAGAATCTTTACAATATTCCATGTCGGTTTTTGTTTTAACGAATCGATTGGTGTAATTCTTCAAGCTTTCCCCAACTTTTTGCCCGCAATATATTATCGTATATCCATTGGCTCGAAACTTCTTGCTCCCCACATAGTGTTGCCTGAAGATATTCCAGAACATGTCGAAATTCTTTATCGAGCCATGCGGAAGCCTGTTGTACCACTTGGAAGCTACCTCTTTGAAAGTCTGAGAAAACGCTCCACACAACAATTTATCGTCATCATCAAAATTAATCATGAAATTCTTAAATTGTTCGATGTGATTATCAGGGTCATGCGTTATGTCAAGCTTTGAAATGTTAAAATTTTTTGGGAGGTTGCCTGCCAGAATTTTCAAGGACAGATGAGAAGCTCTCCAATTATGATCCGTCCTATAGACATTTGCTCTCAAATTTTCATGGGTCGGAAAATAGAGTCCCTCCTCGGCCGGCAGAGTATACTGATGCTGCCACTCCCGATTCTGTTGGTCGACATAACCTTGCTCATTAGTATAAATGTGATAATTCTTTTCCCTCAGAGATTTTCTCTCCAAACTCCTTCCATTCTGGTGGTCCCCATGCTTTTGACCATATCGTTTCTTTCTGTGAATCCTCATCGGAGACGATTCTGGTGAGCTGTAGCAAGAATAATCACTTGAATCAGAAGATTCCAAGTGACACTTTCCTTTCCTCCTTGAAGAACGTCGTTCATGACCTCTATATCTATCATCTCTGTTTTTAGGACGAAAGTCGGTTTCTCGCTCTTCTTTTCCACTGTCAAGCTCTCTTCTCACCTCGGAACGAAGATTTTCCTGAACAATTTCCTTTTCTGCCCCTAATTTTTCAATCTCCAGTAATAGGTCATTCCTTCGAGCCAGCAGATCCAAGTCATCAAAGGTTTCTCCGATGCGCTGGCCTCCATGCACCTCGTATTCCATATCATTCCGATAAGTGTTCCCCACAAGATTCTCCTCGCAGTCGTTGACAAAATCATCCCCTTACTCTTCCATGATTCCGCTCGGATTAGGAACAATTTCCAGAAAACGATCGTGGTTAGAACAATCTTCGTTTCCCACAGACGGCGCCACTAATGAATTAAGAAATAGCTTAGGGGTAATTTTGTGTTACGAGAATGTTTGAGGGTCCAAACTGTAGTAAATTCTTCGTCAGGGTATATTTCTAGAGAGAGAAAGTAAGAGCTAAACCAAGTAGAGAGAGAGAAAGTAATATTATATTATCCCCATAGCTCTAATAACTCGTGTGAGGTCCTTTTATAGTATAATAACGGGCCCCACATGCTTTAATTCTTACGTATTACACATTTAGTCCCTACACTTCTCTACCTATTCATAATAACTACTTCTATTGTACTTTTTACAATATTTCCCTAATAAAAACACTTCCTTACAATTTTTCCATACGTCTTTTATTCTCCCTCATTAGTAGCCCCCCAGTTCTAGTAAAAATATTTTTACTAGGAATGTGATGTCATCTTCAAAATTCGTCTTATTTGTTTCAATTCTCTTCAAAAAAGCCCCTCTTCGAATATCTTCTTATTTTTTACTGTCCTCGAATAATACCGCTATGAACATAAAATGCTTATTCGAATTTCCTTTAGCTGAAAAAGCGCCTCTTCGAATTTCCTTTAGCTAAAAAAGTTCCTCTTCGAATTTCCTTTTATTCTCTTGGGTAAGCGCTGACCTTCTTATTTTCAGGACTAGATGAATCTGCAAGTGCTTTGGACATATCAAACCCTTTTTATATCTTTAAAATATTTGGCTAAGATATGTGTGAGAAACAACATAGTCGGTAGGACTAGATGTGAAAATATCACCCTCAATGCCGACCTCATAATTAAAAATATCATACGTTATAGCAAGATAAACAAGGGATACCGCGAGACAAGAGAACAAGTCTAAACTCGAGAGTACTTCAAGCTTGGGATCAAAAACCATATCAAGATATATATCATTTATCTCCTGAATGAACATAACATGAACATGATGTTCAAACACATTAGTGAATTATATATGAAATTTATCTTAGGAATTAAAAGTAAGCCTTACCTCGTGCTTTGATGATGCTTCGGCTTCCCCAACACGAGTTTCTAGAAAATTCTTGAGGTGAATAAGGGCAACATTCTAGTATCGACACTGGTCATATCATTAGTCTTCTCAACAATAAAGACCTTTCTCAACTTTTTATACTCTCATTCAAGGTATTCGTGGACTTATCCATATTTTCTAACTGACTTTTCAACCAAAGGGACTCGGAAAAAAATAAAACAATAGAAATCAACATAAGAAGAACCCTCTCCGACAAGTGCGATATCCCGACTTAATTAAAGTACTATTCCATTATGACAATAGCCAATGATATCCCATCTCTAACCTATTCTAAAGTATATGTTGGGAATATGGGTACCGTATATTCCGCCTCCGATATAAGTAAGAACAACTGATTGGATAGTCTTCATTCATCTTTTCATAAAGACTGAGAGGCTACTGATAAGGGCGAAAAATATCTAGGTTACTTTGGACCGACATAATGTAATTATGTATGTATTTGTAGTAATAGATCTAAAAGTAATAAGGACTTAATTGATAATATGAGAAGTAAGTGTGTAAAAAGGAAAAAGATAGTTTAGAGGGACTATTTATGTAAAATAGGCCCCACTACTATTACTATATAAGGAAAATACCCTTTGGGGGGGGGCAAGTACGTTTTTTAATATATCATATTGACACATTTCTCTCTCTATAATCTCACGTTTCTCTCTCTTAGTTACATCATATCTTTTCTAGTGGTGAAATTAACGAATCTAAACTCCAGATATTTCTAGAACTATCAATAATAAATAATTATTACGAGAGAAATAGTAAATAAAATTTTCCACTTCATTAATAATAACATTATGAGTACATAATTTTACCATATTGTTATAAGAGTGTCATTTTCCTTCAAAATTTCCACCCTTAGAAAAAACAAAGTTGTCGTATTCGTACACTGACCAAACTCCAGCTTTAGATAACAGATCAATGGAAACTAATTTTTTTGTTCATTTTTGTAACATAAAATATATTTGCAAGAGTGATTTTCTTTCCACTAGTAAATGTCAACTCTATATTTCCGCCCATTTCAACTTTGGACTTGTTTGTCTTTCCCATCTATACATTTTTGTGATATTTCTTACTTTTTTATTGTTTTAAAAAAGGATTTCCATGGGATATATGAACAGATGCATATATATCGTTCCACAAACCCGAAATATTTTCTTTAATGACATTGATCTCTGTCACCATTATAAGAATGTCTTCTTCTACTAAGTTTTTGTTATCATCATTTTTCTTAAGGTTACACATATGGGCAAAATGACCTGGTTTTCCACACACAAAAAAATTTCCATTTCCATTTTTAGAGGTATTATTGTTCTTGTTGTCAAATGATTTTTGCTCATTTGTTTGTTTATATGACTTTGATTCCAATCTTGAATTATTCTTCCACATCTCTAACACACAATTCTTATCCATCTCTTATATGTTTTTGGATTTGTTACAAACTATATTTTACGTATTTATAAAGAATTTTTTCCAGATAACTTTTCCAAGATGAAGGTAACTTTGTTATGAATTCTCATACTTGAAAAAAATTCAAGGAGTCTTAATTTATGAACTCAAGTTTATTTACTATAATTCACAACTCATAAATTTGAGGAGAAGTACTTTCAATCAATTAACTTAAACTCAAAATATTGAAAATTAAAATTTTATTCGTACCTTCTTATTTGGTTTTATATTTTTCTTCAAGCGAATTCCAAATATTGAATGATGAAGAATCACTTGTGTAGAAGTTGAGTAGATACTCCAAAAGTATGTTCAAGATATGTGCCCGACATATGAGATTATCATCCTTTTGTTTGTGCATTTTTTGCTTGATTTCCTCTGTATCCTTGTCACTAGCTTATGTGATTTTCTCCGAATTTGGATCAAGGATATAGTGAAATTTAAGTGCAGTCAACAAGAAAGTTATATTGTATTGGCATCAGGTAAAATTCAAACCATCATAATGGTCCAATCTAACAAGGTTGAGGTTCATCACCTTGAGGTAGCCATGGCTATTTTCACAACCATGATACTAATTATTTTTTATTGTTAGAAAATAGAGCTAGGAAACAAATTACAATAATAAATCAAGATGGATCTTGTCGGAAAATCATCAAAACATTGTCAGAAAGTATGGTGAAACTTGAGACACGTAAGATTACGTTTAACCATTTTTATTTATTATGATCACTATATTTTTTGGTAATTTAAGAAAGTTTTTTCGAATTTAGATTTGACAAAGTTTGAGTATAGTGAATAAGTTTACGTAAGAGATAATTTTTGGTAAAAAATTGTTCTTAAAATGTTTACCTATTTATAAAAATGATTAAACTCTTTCAAATAGTTCTAAGTATTGGTAAATGTGTAGGTAAAATAACACATATTCAAAAAAACATATTTTTTATAAACTCTAATATTCCAAAAGATACATATGGACAAAATTTGTCGTGATCATCTCTAGTTTTGGTCGCGACAAAGTGTCGGTCGGTATAGTTACCTTACATTGGGAACCGATAATTCAAAATTAATCGCGTCAATTCTCATACTTCTCTCAGCTACAACTAAGTTTGTTTGCTTAATTTTTTATATGTCTGTTGACACATTTCACCGCGATCAACTTTAAGGTTTGTCGCGACGAAACATACTTTACCACAATCAGCATGAGCCTGATCGCGACATACATTGCGCGGAAGTTAATATAGGTTTCTCAATCCTACTTCGTCGCGATCAGTTCTTTGGTTTGTTACGGCGAATTCCTCTTGTATTATTCCGATATTTTTTTTTGCTTTACCAACTCTGATGATTTGAAGTATTTTTTATATTTTATGTTTAATTAATATTTCTAGTAAAATATTTGAAGTATTTTAATCCAAAATTTTGTAATTTCCTTTAATTTATTAATAAAAATTCATTACTTGCCAAAAAAAATATTTCTAGCAAAATAATTTTAAAAGTTTGAAAAACAATCTAGTGTAAGGTAATTAATCATTTAGAAAATGACACATAGGGTACCTACTGAGAAACTATATTGCCATCTAATACCCAAATTATCATTTATGCTTATTTAAGATCCATCTCAACTAGATAACTCTCATTCAATACCCAATTTTTTAATACCTCAAATACACATGCTTCATCACCAACCACGTAACCATTTCTAATTCTTATACTAAAATTTATCTTTTTTTAAATGTTCATATCTTTCAAACTGGAGCTTAGAAAAAAACTAGATTTATTGATGATATTTTAAAAAAAATTAAGACGAACAAAACTAGATTCGTTGATGTTATTTTTTGAATTTTATAAAAAATAATTTCACCAGTAACATGCGAGTTCAACTAGGGGAGTCTGTACATTTTTAACCATGCGAGTTTATTGAAATTTAACCATGCAAGTTCTTTGAAAAATTAACAATGCTATTTGTTTGAAATATCAACCATGCCAATTCTTTGAAAAATCAACCATGCAAGTTCTTTGAAAAATTAAACATGCGAGTTTTTTGAAAAATCAACTATGCTACCTCTTTGGAAAATCAACCATGTGAGTTCTTTAAAAAATTAAACATGCGAGTTCTTTGGAAAATCAGCCATGTGAGTTCTTTGGAAAATTAAACATGTGCGTTCTTTGAAAAATTAAACATGCGAGTTCTTTGGAAAATCAACTATGCTACTTCTTTGGAAAATCAACCATGCGAGTTCTTTGAACAACAACTAAAAAATTCAAAAAATATCACTAATGGATCTACTTTTGTTTCACCTTAAAAAAACAAAGTCGATCGTACTTTCAGATTTTTTTCCGAACTACGATTTAGAGGATACAGACTTTAAAAAAAATTAAACAAAAGAAATTTGGTTAAAAAAATGAATAAGGTCAATTGTGATTTTTTTTTAACATGGTGAAGATATCTATTAGTAGTGTGTAAACTTTGAATATTATACGGTAATAAAATAGTACACCGTGTATTTATGGATATTTTTCTTTCATTTTTATAACTATATTTACTTTTAATATTTTAAATATATATTTTATTTTAATTTCAAAGTTCTGGGAAATGAAAATTAGATGAACTTGGCGGGAATAAATACGAATATAACAAAAATTAAAAATAAAACATATGAATGAGATATATAAAAAATGAAACAAAGGTTCAGAATCAAAAATAGAAATCCATTGAAATATTTATTTGATCCAGAAAGATACTGAACGAACACGTTTGTTAGTCCACAAAACAAAAAACAAGATATGCCATCGAGGTCATAGACTGCATTAGTCATGCTGTTAAGATATTCTTCTTCTTATATATCTTATATGAGTTTTTTATATATATTAATGGTGGTTTGGTTATAGGGTCTCTATCAAGGAAAGAGCTTGGTTCATGCATGGTGGTTATGGAGTTATTTATTATATCATGAACCAACGGAGATGACGGCATGAAAATTAAACAAAAGCAAAAGATTTAGAATCAAGTCTCCCATGCATTGATTTTAATCTAACCGAGGTTTATATTGATTTCATCTTACGAACGCATTGACTTCTTTTTTGGTTACGAATGAGAGTTATATCGATTTTTACTTAACATTACACGGACCTCTTGTTAAGGAGTTTGGATATGTATTTTTGGATCATGTATATGATCAATATTTTTTGTTTAGACTATACCAATTTTGTTTTGGGTAAAAACACAATAAAATTAATTCAAAATGTATGTTACAAGTTCATACTACTTTTGTTAGAGTAGTATATAAGTTACAAATATATGAGAATGTTTATCGTAGTAATAATGTAAAAATTTGAAACAACCGTGAATAAGACTGGTGCTACAAAAAGTTGAATCGGTAATTGGTAAGAAACATTTGGTTTACGGTTGTTAAGGTAGTAGCGAATCTGGCTAAAATATAATTATAAAGGCCAAAAGATTTTGATGTCATATATTCTATAGCAGACTTCTCAGAATATGCATCAACACACTATGAGAGATGTGGTTTTTGTGAAAATTATCACATTTTTTTATTTTCAGAGTGTGGTAAACCACAATACAAAAACAAGTGCGCAAAATGTTGTATGAACCGATGGTTGAAGTTGACCAGGAGTCAACAGTTTGTAGTCAGGTGGGCCAATCTAAGTTTGGGATAAAAAATATGAGTTTTAAGTTTATGACATCCCAAATATTATGAAAGAAAACATAATCAAATTAAAGGTGATTTAGAGATTTTATAGAACCATTACACAACACACACTTAGGATAAGTGTTGAAACCCCCCCAACATATAGCTTGTCTCATGTTAAGAGTTTTCGTTGTAGTGCTTGCTTGACAATAAAATACTGTACTAGAATATTGTATTTATTCTAGATGAGATTAGCCAAACTAACTTGGGGTTCTGTGTGCCAAATTGCATTATATGTGTTAGAATGTTCAGTGTATTAAGTTTCCTTGTATAGGCCTCTAAGTTCTCTATATATTGAGAGCCTTACTATTGAGTTAACATCTCTAATGCATCAATAAAAACATTTTCTAATAAACACAAAACCCTAGCCGCTTCCTGTGGCTACTTCTCTCTTTGTTTTTTAACATGGTATCAGCGCACGCGTGATTCTGGAAATTCTGAACATCCTCAACAAAGATGGCTGGCAATGAAGTCGTGGTCAGTCGAATCCCTGATGAATTAACAATGCAGATTGCTGCCATTATGAGAAATTATCTCGGAACACAACAACAAACAACTAACCCTGAGAATTTATCCCTAGGGATTAAACTCGGTGATGATAACTATACCCCATGGGCAAACCTGATGAAGAAAGAAATTGGGGGAAGGGGGAGAGGTTCTCACATTACAGGGGAGCCGACACCTCCATCCAAAACTGACAAAACATATACAAGGTGGGAACAAAATGATCAATGTGTTTTCACATGGATTATCCAGAATCTTGAATCCAACTTGGTGGATAATATCTCGCAATATCCCACTGCAAAAGCCCTCTGGGATGGGTTAACCACCACATACGGTTCTGGCACAGATTCGTTACAGGTGTTTGACCTTCATAAGAGGGCTAATTTATAAGGCAAGGGTCCGATGCACTAGAAGACTTGTGGAACAAACTGCAGAACATCTGGATGTCTATAGATAGGAGAGATTCGAACCCTATGAAAGACCCAGAAGACATTCAGATCTACAATAAGAAGACTCAAGAACAAAGACTCTATCAATTGCTAATGGCGATTAATGACAAGCTGGAACCAGTCAAGAGAGATATCCTGAAAAAGGATTCTCTTCCTTCCGTGGAAACAGCATATGCTACAATACGAAGGGAAGTGACCAGGCTTAATATACTACAATCAAGTCCTTCTGATAGTGACTCGATTGAAATTGGAATGGGTTTGGCTGCTAAAGATTCTGCACAGAGGTTTAAATTCCGATCCAAAGAGAAAGAAGATAAATCCAAGTTGTATTGCACTCATTGTGGGATGAAGAAACACACTATAGAGACATGTTTCCAGCTGGTTGGCTATCCAGAATGGTGGGAGGACGGTCATAAGGAGAAAAATAACCAGTGTTTCAGATCTAATGTCAACCGGGTTTCGTCTACAAGTGTCGGTGAAGATCCGACTAAAAATGAGCAAGGAAGTGGCACTGGTTACTACCAGTGAATCAACCGAAGAAAATTTCCATCAAGAGGTAAATTTACAATGTCATAATTCACAAAATGCTACTCACCATGACATTTCAGGAAGTTCATTTGTTGAAACTCAAACTCTGGTTCTTCCCCCAAGAAAAAATAGAGGAGTTCCTCCTGACCGGTATTCACCGGATACGTTCCTCGTGCTTCTACATATCCAGTAAAAACGGACAGGAAAGGAATGACGAAGATTGCAAAGGCGTTTTCAGCTACTATTCTCTCTGAACAAATTAGGGATGGCAATGGGTCGGGATGGGTGCGGGTATAGCTAAACCCGTAATCCATCCCGTCTATATTTTTTCAAACCCATGCCCTAACCCGTACCCGTCGGGTAGTAATATTTTTTTCCCACACCCAAACCCGCCGGGTTCGGGTACCCATCCGCGGGTACCCATTGAAGTTTTAAAAATTCAAATTTAATATTTACATAAAAAAAATTATTTTTGAAAATATACTGTATGTTAATAAGCAAATATATCTATTCATAATTTATATATAGTTTTGGTATATGTTAGTAAATATTTTTCTTTTAATTTGATTAAAAATATTTTAGATCTTCTAGAATTTGATATTAATTCCAACAAATAAAATAAACATGTTTAAATTTATCAAATTTAAATATGTTAGTAAATCTTTTTTAATAATTAATATATGGTCTTGGTATATGTTAGTAAATATTTTTTAATTTAATTAATAATATTATTATTGGACAGAAAAATAAAATAAAATTCAAAAGAGATATTGAAAAATCAAATTCAATATTTAAATGTAGCAAAATGATATTTGTCAAAATATACTATAATAATTATAATTAACAAATATTTTATTTAAATGTAGAATGATATTTTGTTTAATTAACAAATTTAGGATGATATTTTTCAAAATATACTCATTATTCTCAGTTTTGTAGAGATAAAAAACAAAATATTTGAAAAAATTAAATTAAATGTTAAATTTAGAATAATATTTTTCAAAATATTATATATATATATATATATATTAATAAATAATAAATTGTTTTTGGCATTACATAATACAAATAATAATATTAGTAATTTTATTTTCAAGTTTGTTAAATAATATTAGATAATTTAATTTTTTATATAATATTAATTTAGCGGGTATCCATCGGGTATTATCCAATGGGTCGGGTTCGGGTTGGGTACCCGTGGGAAATTTCTTAAACCCATAACCCATCCCAAACCCGGCGGGTAGTAAATTTTCAAACCCACGACTCATCCGCGGAAGTTTTTTTAAACCCATAACCCATCCCATCAGGTCGGCTCGGGTCGGGTACCCGCGGGTTTGGGAAAAATTGCCATCCCTAGAACAAATCCCTAAAACAGCTCAAGAAGCTAAGAAGATGACTGAATGGCATGAGGCAATGAATACCGAAATAGAAGCTCTAAAAAGGAATGGTACATGGGAGAATTGTGTGTTACCACAAGGGAAGAAAGCAGTCTGGTGTAGATGGGTGTTTAATATAAAATATAAATCTGATGGCACCATTGAGCGACACAAGGAAATATTGGTTGCCAAATGATATACACAAACATATGGTATAGACTACTCTGAAACGTTCTCTCCGGTTGCAAAGATTGACACTATCAAAGTTTTACTTTCAATAGCCGCGAATAAAGATTGGCCTCTTCATCAATTTGATGTAAAGAATGCTTTCTTACGTGGAGACTTGGAAGAAGAGGTATATATGGAACCCCCACCAGGGTTCTTTGATGGTTTTCAAGAAAATGAGGTATATAAACTGAAAAAGGAATTATATGGGCTCAAACAGTCTCCTTGTGCTTGGTTTGGGAGATTTACAATGGCAATGAAGCAGTATAGCTACAAACAGAGTAATTGGAATCATACCTTGTTTTAGAAAAAGAGAGGAGAATTACTCACTTGTCTTATAATATATGTCGACGATATGATTATAACGGGGAATGACGAAGAAGAAATTAGCTCTCTTATGAAAAACCTCTTCAAGGAGTTCGAAATAAAACACCTTGGGGATTGAAGTATTTCCTAGGAATCGAGGTTCTTAGGTCTAGAGGAGGGATTTATATCTCCCAACATAATTATATATTGGATTTATTAGCTGAAGTTGGCATGGTGGATTGCAAACCAAATGACACTCCTATGGTTGTGAATCACAAACTAAAGATAGTTGAAGGGGCTAGACCAGCGAGTAAAGAAAGGTACCAAAAGTTGGTGGGAAAATTGATTTACCTGGCTCACACTCGACCCGACATTGTATACGCGGTGGGAGTAGTTAGCCAGTTCATGTATCATCCTCAGGAACACCATATGGAGGCAGTAATGAGGATTATTCGATATCTCAAAGGCACACCAGGAAGAGGCATAATTTTTTTAAAAAAATGGACACCTTGATGTTGAAGTATTCACAAATGCTGATTGGGGAGGGAATCCTAACGACAAGCGATCAACTACTGGCTATTTTACTCTTTTTGGAGGTAACTTGGTGACTTAGAGGAGTAAGAAACATAAAGTAGTATCACTGTCAAGTGCTGAATCAGAATTTAGAGGAATCGTTAAGGGGATTATCGAGATACTTTGGTTAAAGAAGATAATGAAAGAAATCGGATCCCCTCTGAAGTGTCCAACTCAGTTAATGTGCGATAATAAAGCTGCGATTAAGATTTTAGAGAACCCGGTACAGCACGATAGAACAAAGCACGTTGAAATAGATAGGCACGTCATAAAAGAAAAGATTGAAGATGGAACAGTCGAACTTCCGTTTGTTAGATCCGAAGACCAACTGGCAGACATCCTGACAAAAGTGGTTGCTGCAAGAACATTCGAATCGGTTTTATCCAACTTGGGTATTGGTGATCCCACTACACAACTTGAGGGGGGATGTTAGAATATTCAGTGTATTAAGTTTCCTTGTATAGGCCTCTAAGTTCTCTATATATTGAGAGCCTTACTATTGAGTTAACATCTCTAATGCATCAATAAAACAAAAAGAAACATTTTCTAATAAACACAAAACCCTAGCCGCTTCCTGAGGCTACTTCTCTCTTTGTTTTTTAACAATATGCAATATTAATAATAAACGTATTATTTCTCTTGTTCGGTAGCTAACACAATATATTTTCCTATCATCGGGGGAGGAAGATTGTGATTAAGATTACCGACTTCTTGTAAGTGGTTGAGATGTCTTCTGTTGCTTGGCCTAATTCAGGTAGACCCGATTTCTAGGATTCGTTGATATTGATTCTAGCATCACAATTGACACTATTACCGTAACGGTTAACAATAGAGATATGGAAGAGCCATGGGTCGTACAATAGATATGTGAAATCATCATTATTGATCTTTGACTTTTAAAAATTTGTGGCTATTGATCTGAAAGAAAAAAAATTCCTACATCTCTAATCAAGAAAATATACGGAGAAGGTTCTAGAAATTTTTAGTTTTTAACTTTTTCAGATTTTATCTAGTTACACCAAATTGAGTTAGTTTTTCCACTCAAAATGGACCAAAGATATTTAAGGATGACCGTCTGATTCTATAATTTACGCCTATTATCCAAGCTAAGTTTTATCCATACAACATTTTCCTTGTAGATTTTCATCTCGGGGTTAGACCATAAGAAGCGCTTGAGTTGCTAGGAGAGCTTCTTTAGGACTATGGCTGAGAGAATAAACATATATGACCATTATCATTGGCCAATAAATAAGGATACTTTGATCATTATAATTTGTTGGCATATGATAGGTTCTTTGAAATCCATGATCCTATACAACTAGTGTTTTTTCCGAAAAGAGGGTGACAACCATTGTAGGTTAGGAGACTAGTTATTAAGAGAACACCAATATAGCGAACGATCGTTGGTATTTTTTGTGGAATTGAAAGTTCAGGTCTTGACTTTTCTCTTTTAAAATATAAGAAATGAATCGAATGATTAGAAAAAGGAAAAATGACAAGAATATGTCTCATTGCCTGGAGTTTCTTTTTGCCTTATGAAATTACTGTAGATTGTCATTTATGTTTATGTCGTATAAGAGAATTAATATGTATTAAATGATCCAAAATGTCATTTTAGGAGGTAAATCCACGATGATAATTATATCAAGAATAAATATGTCATTGTACCTTATCGAAAGATTTTGTAAGATCAATTTTATGGCATCTCTCGAGCCTTTATGATTGGTGTGTTACCCTTCAATAGCTTTTGAGAGAGTAATATATTTCAAAAATACTTTGATCAGAACGAAAGCCGATTGGGCCGAGTTAATAAGGGTCGGAAGAGGGTTCCTTTATCTTGGTTGCTAGGATTTTAGAGATTATTTTATATGTGACATTAAGGTATGTCACTGGTCTGTAGTCAACCATA
Organism: Limnanthes douglasii subsp. nivea; assembly: GCA_036936605.1. Classification (NCBI taxonomy): domain Eukaryota; kingdom Viridiplantae; phylum Streptophyta; class Magnoliopsida; order Brassicales; family Limnanthaceae; genus Limnanthes; species Limnanthes douglasii. The sequence continues at coordinate 27,041,412 of JAUPFV010000004.1, read as the reverse complement.
TAAGGGGTATTTTCAGTGTTGGGGATAAGGGTTATGGTAGTTTTATTATAGTTTGGGTCCATTCAAAAAGTGTTGAAAAACACGTGGATCCCTTTGCATAGGTCCGATCCTATGATAGATCACAATGTTTTGAAGAAAATAGCATTGTAGGTCCAAAAGGATTTTTAATTATTTACTTTGAATAAGAAAATATTGATTTGGTGATAGGTCAGATCATAGATGTTTTTTTTTGGATTGAGTTAATTTAGTTCTTATAGAAGTGTTGATTTTATTGAGGTCATGGTAGTTAAGGGGGGAATTTTTCCAAAGAGGTTGGAGAAATGGTTGACAAGCACGTTGACCGCTTTATGAAGAATAGGACATGACATGCCATGATTGTTATTGGTTGATGTGGTATTCTTGGGGATGATTCAGATTTTCAAACTAATATAGAAGAACTTAGTATTTCGATCTCCACATTTAAACCAAGTTTCTCAAAATTTTATTTGAAGAATGTTTGAGTGGTAGCCATAAATGATGGAATTAGTGGATCAAACGAGACAATGGATTGGACTAAAATATATTTGATTACACTTTTGAGATTTTTTTGCTAATATTACAAAATTCACATCTATTTAGCGACGAAAGGTTGTATTATAGGAAATTAAGTTCATAAAAAATGATAGACATGTCTATCGGTCGAGTAGTATAACATCTTCGACCAGCTCGATGTTTATCGATCTAGTCGTGGCTTGTTGGGCTTTAGGAGGTAGTGAGGTGACCACTTCATCATTTGGTCAATTATGCTTCTCTGTGTTGGGGTCTGTTTCCATGGATATGGGTGTCTTGGTAACAATCTTGCTCGTCGAGAGAAAGAATGAAGGTTTAGTAGTTAAAGTTGGTATTTCTCGAGGAGGGAGGGGTAAGAGATTTGTTCTCTACCAATTTAGTTTTTTCAATTTGTTGAACATGCACTAAGGAAGTTGTCAGGGTTGTCTTCGAATGAGTAGAAGAAGAGATAACCGTCAATGTGCTAGCATTGTGGTCAAATGTTTCATATTTTTTACAAATAATGGGCATACATTGATATTCAAGTTTATCCACGTACTTAGGGATACCCAAGACACTTGCAATATAACTGAGTCCTTTTAATGTCCATATACCGTGATAAAGTCCATAGAATTTGACTCATATAAGAATAGCTTCTAAAGGGTATTTCAAAGTTGATGTCATTGGTTCCCATTTCTTATATATAAGTAGGTGACCATTAAAGAAACATTGGGTGTTTTCAAGCATAGTGATAGCATGATTCCTCATGTCAAAGAGGAAAACATAATGACATGTTGGACGTATCTTGCGTGGATGAATGATGTTACCACTCCACATACTTTCTATGATAGACTAAACATGGTACGCATACATTCTTTCCCTAAGAAGTACCCTGAAAGGCATTTGGCCTAATCGTTTTGGTCAAAATCAATTTCCTTAAAAGTGACTAAAACTTCATCGTCTGATTTTCGTATAAATTTGTTACGTAAATAAATAAATAAATTTTCAAAAATATCACTCATGAATTTTGTTTTGTTAGATTTAATTAAAATACTTAACTAGCTCTAATCACTTTGAAATGAGTTATTTCATAATGAACAATCTGTAATTTTGGCGTAGGGTTTCGAGCAAATCTATAAAAGGCTCTTAGAGCCTCCTTTTGGGTCAGACTTTTTGAATCAAATTTAAGATTGTTTTTCTACAAGTCTCTTTATCTCTAACCTAAGGTTAAGGTTTACATTCAATTTTTTTGTTTTCTCTTTCTTGATTTCTTGCAGTCGTCGACTCTTCTTCGACTCTTCTTCGACGTCTCCATTATCCATGAAATATATTTTTGATTTTTTTAGTTGTAAAATTACGTGTAAATTGGTTGTTGTTATAGGAAAAATATAACAAATATTGTAACAACTAGGAATTTTATTTATCAAAGGGAAAAAGATATAATTACTTGGACCTTGGAGCTTATTTATACCTCCTCTTGGTCATATTAAATATCTAATTAATACACATTCCCACTAATTCAGTGCATAGAGTAGTATTTATGATAAAGGCTCTAATTTTACAGCCATTACTTTAGTCTTTGTGCATTAACATATTTTACCAGCTTGTTCAACGTGGCCTTTAATAGTTTTCTTAATTATATGTCTTTAATAGTTGGCTTCGGTGGTTCTCGTGTTATGCTCATCCTTTGTCTATTTACTCGGTAGATATCTAAATGTTTCTTTATTGTTGACTTCTACTGGGTTTGCTCAGCGAGGTATCTATTTAGCTGAGCTCTGCTTTGTAGTACGAGCAATCATTGTCCTCCATCTATCGGTTTTTTGCTAGCTCCTTCTTGCTTCTCGGCTAGCCCTCAGCGACGTAGCTCTATTCTACATTGTTTCTCTATTATGTCTTGGTGACGCTATATTTTTCATTTTTCGATGCGCGGTCTTGGTTCTTCTTCTTCTTATATAATCACCCGCTCGGTTTGGAGTTATTTATGTATTCTTATATTTCCCTTTGCTAGGACATACTAGGCGATGAGAATTCTCTCATTTGGGCACCTCCTAGTTCATGGATTATGTGTGAGAAACACAAAATCGATAAAGTAAAATAAAATAACTTACTTTTATGTTGGTGCAACAGAGGGGATTATAGAGTGAGAGACTATACCGAGTCCATGACGTATGTTCTGTGATGATGAATTTATTTAAATTTTCAACGGTGTGGGGACATGTGGTGAACTCCAAGCGGTTATTCTGATAATAAAATCATTTTTGTTTTTTAAATGGCACTTGGATTTTAGGGAAAACATGTAGTTTTAATTGTGAATGACAACCGTTATCCCATCATGCATGGAGTGAAAAGCCAAGTGGTATCCTAACGGTGAGTCAAAAATTACAAACTGGGTAAAAGTCTATTGAAGAAAGTATTTTACCTTTGGCGAGAGAAACCGAATTCATTTGTAAAGAAATAGACTACATATCCATTGTTAACGCTTGTCTTCAATAAAAAAGGTATGTTTATGTTTTAATTTTGTTATTTTTTTTCTTAGTTGGTGCTGTGGCTTGAAACCCTAGTTCCCGAGTCATTAGTTGTTGACCCCTGGTTCATTATTTTTGGTAAAAGACTACATTTTCTAGTCGTCGTGTTTGTGCATGAGGTGTCCGCTCGATTTTTTTAATCTCACACATCAATTGGGCTCATTGCAGTCGTTATGGCCCAAAAAAATATTATAAAGAAACAGGGAAAACCGGTTAGATGTGAATACAGAATTTGAAGATCCTGCATTTTTGAAAATTTACTTTGAATGAATAGCCCCCAAGTATGGGTACCTTGACAAGCCTGGTCTGTTGAGATTTAGAGCTAGGTTTGGTATTCCTAGTGATGTCACAGTTGGAGTACCGGAGGTCGGGGAGCATACCTATCAGGTGAGAGATAACGAGACCTGCATATACACTACTGTTTTTATAGGGGCTTATGACTTCCATTACCTATATTGATACGAGATTTTTGTAGCTTCATAGGTATATGTCCCAGTGTTGTGTTAAGCGCACACCTATTAGGTATCTCAATCTCCATAGCGGATATACTAGTCATTGTAGATGTGACAAAACTGGCAAAATCACCCTTCTTCTATACCCAACTGACTGAGGTTAGGAAAATAGTTGAGCTTCCTACCTCTGATAAAATCGGGAAATATTATTTCGTGTTTGTATTGGGGAACTTGTACCATGAAAGTACTTTGATAAATCTTCAGTTGGAACATCTTTGGAAGGCCAAGTGTAAGAAGAAATATTCCTAACCTATGAGTTAAAAATATTTATGGTGAAAACTAACCCATGTTTTTTATTGACTCACTTGAAATAAAAAATCAAGAATGGTGAAAATAGGGTAGTCGGAGGACGCAAAGAATCCTTTAATTCGGGTAGTTAACTTGGCCAGTAGGACGTGGTTACAAGATTTAGCTCGGTTGTTTACCCAAGTGAATTTATTGAAAGTTGGGATGTGGCCAGTTCCTGAGTTAATTATCGCAAAGGACGGGAACGTTACGATGGCAGACAGTGGAGAGGTGGTTACTACCTAATGGATTTGAGATTTGATGGAACAAAGGTACAGAGATCGCAACAGTATATGGGTGTGGTTGTCAGTACCCCAGGGTCATAAAGCGAGGGAGACAGGGAGCTCGTCGTCTTTGCAGTGCCAGAATGATAAAGAAGGAAAATTGAGAGTTTTTCAGGAGTTGGGGGAGGTGAACCAGATGATGGAGGATGCTACCTCACAATGAGATGAAGTTAGCCCGGAGAATGGAACACTTTGACAAGACTTTAATTATTCGTCCGTGTTCCTCGTTTGTGTAAAAGGTAGGCTTGGGTCGGCCTTTGTGAATGTGGTGAGACCAGTGTTGTTACCAACACAAGAAAAATGAGTTGAAATGAACAAAAGGAAGAGGGTAGCAGATGAGCTCCCACCATCAAATGTGGTAATGTTACCTCTATTAATGTTAATGTTTGAACAACTTAAACGGATCCCGGATCTGTCCCGGAAAATTTTGTAAAGATATCAGCTACAACTTGACTTTCGATTGCAATGCGAAGTTTAAACTTGATGTCCTATTCTCCTAACTCAGTACTCTATTTGGTCAGTATGTCTGATGCGTCGGGTTTCTGGAGCACAGCTTTGAGGGGGAAATAGGTTCATACTACAATTGTATGTCCTTGAAAAGAAGGGTGCATCTTTTGAGCTGCTACCACCAAGTCGAGCGCGAGTTTCTCCAGATTGAGGTACCTAGTCTCAGCATCTACTAAAGTTTTACTAGTGCAGTAAATGGGTCATTGTACGCCATATGGTTCCCTAATTAATACTGCACTAACCGAGCAAAATGAAACGAATAAATATAAGAACAAAGTCTCACCTACTACCGGGGCTAAGAGTATTTCATGCAAGGTGAAATAATTTTTTAATTCTCGAAAGTAGTGTTACACTCCTCTGTCCATGCAAATTTCGTAGCTCCTCAGAGAATCTCAAATAATAGATTACTTTTGTCTGACACTCGGGAAATAAAACGCGACAATGCTGCTAACCGGCCCATAAGGCACTTAACCTCTTTCACGTCTACAGGTGGTGCCATCTGTAAATTTACCTGAAATTATGCAAGGTTCACCTTGATTCCTATGTTTCTCACCACATAACCAAAGAATTTGCCGCTTTGTACACCAAAGGAACACTTTACAGGATTAAGCTTCAAATTATATTGACGTAGAATGTCGAACACGGTTTGAAGTACTTCGAGCTATTTATCGTGTGTGTGTTTTAACGATCATATCATCTATGTATGCCTCCATGTATTTACCCAAATGGTCTTTGAAGATGTGATTTACCAAACGTTAGTATCTGGATCCTATATTTTTTAAACTGAATGACATCACGGTGTAACAGTACAGCCCACACTCGATTTGAAATATTGTTTACTCTTCGTCAGACGGGCTAAGGTGAATTTGATTATATCTGGATTATGCGTCCATAAAAGAAATGTACTCACAACCCGAAGCCAAGTCCACCAACTGATCGATATGAGGTAAAAGAAACACGTCTTTAGGGCAAGCTTGATAGATTGGTAATATCAAAGCAAATTCTCCATTGGCCGCCCTTCTTTTTAACCAATATTGGGTTCGCAACCCAAACTGGATATCGAGCTCGTTGGATGTGCCAGAGCCGCGATAGTTTATCCACTTACGCAGTTATAGCCTCCTCATTCTCAAGAGAAAATGATTGTCGCTTCTGTTGCACAGGTTTGGCATATGGATCTATTTTTAATTCGTGACGAATAATAGAGGTGTCTACCCCTAGTACATCACCAGCATCCCATGTGAAGACATTAAATTTTTTCCCTAGCAAGTAAATTATTAATTAGTTAAAAATGGAATCTAAATTTTTACATATTCGCAGAGTACGACCTTCTACCACTGTTTCCTCAATCACATCTTTTTTGTTTTGCCTCGGGTTGTTCTATCTTCTTAGGAGCATCGATAAGATCAGGCAGAGGTGGTGCTCGGCCTTCGTTTTTACGCACCCCCGTGCCCGGTAAATGCTATCGGAGAGGTTTTTTCGGGTCAACTTTGACTGCATAACATGTTCTGGCAGTCCGCTGGCTTCCATGGATGATCCTGACCGTGTTTCCTACTGGGTATTTTATGCATTGCCTAAACGTGCAGAGGGATTCTATTCGGTGAATTCGGGGCCGACTCATGATTGCATGATAAGGGCTAGGGGCGTCGGAAATTATAAAAAGTGTTTTTAGTTCTTTATTGGTAGCCCTATACCCAACTTTGATCATCAGCTCAACCTCGCCCACATATTTTGAGGCCTTGCCTTCGTACCCCACCAAGGTTTGCTGTGTTGGTTTGTAAGGTGGGACCTCTTGCATGCGGTCATAGATGGCCGTGAAGATAATATTGGTTGAGATCCCTCCGTCTATTAAGACCCGTGTTACCATGACCCCCCCCCCCCCCCCAATGTCTATAATCACTGTTAGAGCACCCTTACATGTCGTGCTGACCCGCCTCAAGTCGTCTTCATTAAACATGAGGTGGGTGATATGATCCCGGTAGTTGTGATAGGACGAAGCCTCAACGTACTATACCTCGTGATCAGCCCTTTCCCGCTTATTGGACTTTGTATCGTAAGATACCTAAGAATTTCCTCTGGCGATAGTGAATATCGATAGTGTAGAGTCTTGACTATACAACACTGGGTTGTTGGCCACCTTCAAATTGTGCTTCAGCTACGATAAGCGAGGTTTTTAGATCATTGTTGTATTTACCCTCCACGTTGTTAATAATTTCTGAATGTCCTTCTATAATGGTGAATAGCCACTGTTTTTTGCCTGTGTGTACTCATTTATCCTCGTTAGGATTTTCCTCATTGGTCTGGCGAGTTTCCTCACTCTTCTCGTGTTGTTGATGGTTATATTGTCGTTTGATGAATTGAACAAGCTCCCCACTATCAATCAACCTCTAGATATCCTCTTTGAGCTGCGAGCACTCGTCAGTCGGGTAACCATGGTCATTGTGATATGAGAAAAAGTTCTTGTCGGACCTTTTAAAGCTCGAAGCACTCATCATTGATGGAGGAAGAAATATCGTTCTCTCATTCGTACGATCGTAGATCACTGAGACAAACTCAGTCAACAAAGTAAATCACCTTGATGGATTATCTGGATGTATAATTCGTCAAAATGTGTCCATGCGAGGCCCCTCATTTGTCTTCTTTCGGTCGGACGACCCTTCTTTCAGGTCGTATATAAGTCTCTCTAGGGAATCTCCCTTCCTGACATCGTTTACTCGGATGAATGTGTTTGCTTGGGCCAGCAGATCTTCCATATTTTCAGTCGGGAACCGGATTAATCAGCGTAAAGATCCCCTCGCTGATCAAGGCCTTTTTTGAGCGAGGCAACAACCATATTTTCCGTCAGATCTGGTAAACCATTCATACAATGGACAAAACTTCTAACATAGCTTTTTAACGACTCACCTTTTTTCTGGTCAACATCCATGATTGAGTCGCGCTCATGTCTGAGCTCTTTGTTGCCTAAAATCCTCTCCTTCAAGGCTCTCCATAACCCTGCGAAATCATAGATCGATCATTTAGGTAAACTACTAGACCAGTCCATTGCATTATCTTTGAGGATCATGGACAGAGCTCGGAAGAGCATAGCATCGTCAGGGTTAAATGCCATCATCATATTGCAAAATTGTTCCAGATGCTTTTTTGGCTTCCATCCTAAATGGATCAAACTTTCTAGAAAGTTGCACTTCAAATATTGTTTTCTATGAATGGGGATTCTTTGAGTATATAAGTCGATATCTTCGGTCGCACTTGATTGTACTGAACGACCTCGACCTCTTTAGCTTTTTTAGAGGCCCGAGGCTTTTCCGCCTGCACGGGTTCGTGATACTTGGAGAGTCTTTTGCCTCCACTTTCACCTTCTCCTTCTTCTTCTCTTCTCTCTTCGCGCTTGGAAGAGCAGTCCCCGCGATTCGCACGAATAGCATCGGGTCCCGACAGAAGGTTTGCACGGCTGGTACCCCAAACTTTAGTTTTTTACCGCGTTCATTGCATCATTCAATTTGACGATAGTAGCATGCATATCTTGTTCTCTAGCGTCGCGTTAACATGCACCATATGATGCTCTTGCTGTGTGTTAAAGTTGCTGCTCAAGCTGTTGGATCGTTGTCTTGGCCACCGGATCATCGCCCACTGTTTCCTACAAAATAGGATCCACTACGTTTTCTGGTGCAAGTGATGCAAACTCCGACCCGATCATAGCTGTCGCCGGTCCCATTTGTGGTATTAATTTAATGGGCATTGTCACCGCCACATTGTTGTCAATAACTGTTGCAGAGGGTAGCTGATCATGTCTCCTGACGGGTTCGTCGCTGCTCTCCGTCGATCCGTCGTTTCGCCTGGTTCCTGAGCATCCCTTTCAACCCCTGACCTTGTTACCACAATGGTTAGATAGCCCTAGTTTTAGACATTAGGTTCGTTTCGCAGAATGCTTCACAATTTGTTACAGGAAAAATATAACAACGATTTTAACAAGTAGGAATTTTATTTATCATAGGGAAAAAGACACAATTTTTTGGACCTTGGAGCTTATTTATACCTCCTCTTGGTCTTATTATATAGCTAATTAATACACATTCTCACTAATTCAGTGCGTAGACTGGTATTTATGATAAAGATTCAGTCTTCTTGCATTAACACGGTTGACCAGCTTGTTTAACGTGGCCTTTAATAGTTTCCTTAATTTTCTGTTTTTAACGGTTGGCTTCGTTCGGTCTTGTCTGCTCTGTCGGTTTGCTCAACGAGGCATCTATTTAGTCGAGGTCCGCTTTGTAGTACAAGCTATCATCATCCTCCATCTATTGGTTGCCTTGTTGGCTCCTTCTTGCTTCTCAGCTATCATTTGGCGATATTGTTATGCTCTGCATTGTTTCTCCATTAGGCCTCTATGACGTTATATTCGTTATTTTCCGATGTGCAGCCTTGGTTCACTGTCTTCTTATATAATCACTCGCTCTGTCTATAGTTATTTATGTATGTTTACTTTCCCCTCAGCTCGGACATACTAGGCGATAGAGATTTCCTCATCAATTGTAAATATAAAAAAATATCTCAAACTATATCACTCATGGAAAGAGATGAGCTTTGAATGTTATTTTTCTGATTGAAAGTTGTACATGTTCTGTGTAAGGCTCTCAACGGTTTGGGAGAACCGAGAACCGGAATCGAACCAATAAATACAGGACCAAACCTTAACGGTTCGGTTTGCGGTTCCATTCTAAAAACTGAGACCGTTAAGGAACCAAAACAATAAAACCAGTTCAAAACCGAATCGATAAAACCAATAAACTAGTAGAACTGATTTGGAACTGAACCAATAAAACTAATAAACCAATAAAACCGGTAAATCGATAAAACCGATACAAAACCGTACCGTAAAAAGATAAACCAGTAGAACCAATAAGGAATCGAACCAATAAAAACATTAAAACATTAAAACGACTCTTTTTATTTATTTATTTTATAATATATTATATTACCAAAATTAATTGTTACATAGCAATTTTTTTATAAAAATTGAATATTAACTTTTAAATTTTAATTTTTATATCATTTATTTAAGTAAAAAAGTTGGAAAATCAAATTATAATTGGATCTATATTTTTTAAATGGACCAAAACCGGATCGATAAAGGACTGAACCGAAATGAGACTTAACCAAACTTGGATCAAATTAGAATCGAAGCGAAACCATAGCGACCGACCTTTAGTTATGTCGAACCCGAACCGATAACTACCCTAGTTGTGTTTATACTGTATATTTTGTTATTATTGAAAGATTTTAAAAAATATTGAAGCAAAATTTTATATTGCAAATGATTTTTGTAAAATTAATTTATCCAAAAGATTATCCATACCTACTTCATTTTTGGGATGTTTTTTGTTTATTTTTATGTAATTAAATTTTAATATTTTGTATTAAATTTTTTACACAGAACAAGAACAAATGTAATATAATTTTGAAATGTAAATAAAAACCGAAAAACCAAAATCTCTGTGTACCTAAAAATCTAGTTGATGAAAGACAATAACATTGTCACTTCCACATGCATTGAATATCGGACTTATAGTATATAAATCTACAACTAGAGGCTGTGTTTATTTAAATATTTATGAAATACTAATTATTATACGGAAAGGGAAGTTATTATAGTTTAGCAGAGTGTTTTACTTTGACAATTATTTGGGTTTTATTTTTATTAAAGCTGCCCATAGTATTTAGTCTCTTCCACGTTGATGAGGCAAAAATAATAAACAATGTAATTTAAATATCTTATAAAACAAGTGGATGATTAGAGTGAATAATAGATAAAGTCAAATTTTTTATTCGGTCAAAAATATTTTATTATAATAACCTATTACATTTTATGTAATATATTCTCTGTATCTCAAAAATACATGAGGTTGTAATGGTTCTGTCTATAGATTTATTATATTTTACTATAGGATATTCCATTGCCAATCTAATATATTAAAGTTATAGTATTAAGTACGTTGTTTTTTAATATGCTAAATGATAGTATTACTGGTTTGTAAATTTTATAAAAAAAAATCAAACAACTCTAGTAATTCATCCATGGACAATTATTATTTTTAATATTATAGTCTCATATTGTTTATTGATTATTTAAAATATAAGATCATATCCATAATTCACACAACAAACTGGAGTAGTAAGTTTTGAACATTGTATTTCATCAAATATATAATTTTACTAAGTTAAATACGACACCAAATTACAGCTTTTACCATATGTAGAAATATGGTAAAACAGTGAGCCAGAATAAAATATTATCTTTCATGGATGCGTTTTCCATCTATCATTAAATAAAAATGTGAAGATGAAGTCATCAGTGAAAATAGACTACATTGTTATAAAGTAAAGTCATTCGGTTTGAACAACCGCATAACAAAATATTAGCAGCTAGTTAACAAGATTTTGTAAATTTATTGGACCAAAACATACAAGTCTATGTTGAAGACAAGTTGGTCACAAACCATCACGAGTAAGATCATCTGAAATAATTGACCCAGACCTTTGTAAACCTTGGGAGAGTTAACCTTAAGTTAAATCTAGAGAAGTTTACGTTCGGGTAAGGTTAGGAAAATTATTGGGCTACATAGTTATGAGAAATGAATCGAAACATATCTCACAAAGCTAGCCAACATAACAACAATAGGTCTATTGAAGAATGGAAATGAAGTAACAATACTCACTCGAAGAGTAGCTGAAGCAAATAGTTTTTTATTAAGATCTTCGAACAAATATCAACCATTCCTCCAAGTGTTGAAATGAACATGGAAGTTCGAATAGACTCCCCCATGACATAAACTTTTTAGCAATATAAATAAATTTATGGATTCTTTGGAGGTGGTGATAAAACCCCAATCAAGAGAAATCTTATACTTGTTTCTTGTAGTGTCGGACTACACCATCCATGAAATACTAATCACAGAGTAAAGAAGATAATCTAAAGCAATATATTGTGTTACTAGCCAAAACTAGATATATACAATTCAAGAAACTTATTTTGACATTAGTAGTTGCAACTAGAAAATAAGGTTGTTGTTTGAAGCACATACAATAATAGTTAAACACCCTTCATCATAAGAAACGTGTTGTAAAAGTTGGTTTTATCTGAAAGACTGACCATATGATCTGTAAAATTATGGGGTTACGCTATCCAGTTTGAAATAATAACACCAATCAAAGCTTAGTTATTTACATCTTCAGACGATACATCTTTGGCTTTAAGAGTAATTCTTCAGAAAAAATACATCTATTACCATACCTAAACGGTTCATATCAAAATCACATCTATTGGAGTAATTATAATAGAAATAGAAGAATAATAAGAAGATTACAAGAATCCAATTTAACAAATACCTCGTTAAAGACATACTACCTGAATAGAAAAGACGAGCGAGAAAACGTTAATAAGACTTTCGAAACACTTTACAAGAAAATTCTAACTAAGTCACTTATTTGGTTCTTATTTCCTAATGAAGCATTATTTGTCACAAATGAATTCTATGATGCAGAAACAAATGCTCATTGCTGCTACAAAACAATACCTTGAATAACTCACCTTCATGGCTATAATTGGCCAACTATTACCTTATCAAAATGGTTCTTATCAACAAGAACATCTAGTGGAGTAATTATAATAGACGGATAAAAAAGAATATAATTATAAAATTACATTTAAGAAATACTTTATTAAAGGCATACTCCTCGTAGAGAAAAGACAAGCGAGGAAACTTAAATTGAAGTCATCAAGTTTTATCGAGACTTGGGACACTCTGTATAAGAGAAGTCTAACTAAACTACTACTTTGGTGCTTGGGACCTCATGAAGCATTATTTCTTGTAGAGGAGTTATGTGATGGAGGAGGAAATGCTCATTGTGGCTGCAAACACTACATTAAATAATTATCCTTTAGGTTTATTATTAACCAACAAGACTGAAAGATGTGGAGAAAAAGATCGAGTAGTGCGATACATGTCAATGCTTTTCTAATTTCATTAAAGTCCTATTAGTGCTACTAGAAACAATATAAGAAAAAATTCTCATTTAATATATGGGGTTTGAATATTGTAGGAACATTACCAAAGCTGCTGAAAGGGTAAAGTTTCCATTTATTTTTGTAGATTATTTCTCAAAATAGATAGAAGCATGTCCGCTAGTAAACATCATGGAAAACAAAGTTATCACTTTCTTCTACGTAAGTATAATCTACAAGTTCAGAACTAGATGGATCATGAAAATAAATAATAAACCCGATTTTAGAATGACAAACTCACAAGGTTATGCACTTAAAAATGAATAATTTTTTTTTATCTTTCTCTTTACTTCCACAAGAAAGTTAAGTGGAAGTAACCAATACGAAAATTACGGAGGGAACCAAGAAGATATTAAAAAGAATCACAGAAAACTAGCCGGAGTTTTGACAATAAGTCATATGATCATATAGAACGACGCTGAGAACCATAACAAAGGAAAGGAAACACAATTTTTCATGGTATATGGTGTGAAGGAAATCAACAATATCCGAACAAAATTCGACCAGTTCTAACAACGCTCGCTATGAAGAATCCTAGACACTTAACAGAAACAATAGCCGACACTTATCGAATACATACCCAAGAGGTTGTATGAGGTACTCAGAGCTTTGGCTCTTACCTTATTTTAAGATAAAATTAACAAAAATGAATTGAAAAGTAAATCAACCGCACAACAATATATTTAATATGGTTTGGACCATGAAGACTCAAAATTGTATATAGGAGATTACAAGAAGACTCAAAACCACTAGACACTCAATCACTCAACTTTTTTACAAAGCTTTCTTATTAGCTTCCAAAGAAACTATGAATCTCGAAATTCATAATCAATTGTTTATCTTTTACCTTAATATGCTCTCTAAAACAAACTCTTCGAACTCTTTTATCGCTTGTCAATTGTCACCTCCCATCACACTTTTACAATGCATTATTATTTTTCTCTTTATAGATTTAAAATATTCTAAATTTTCCAACATATGCTCAGGATTAAATCATGTTTATATAAAAGTGTAATAAACTCTTAATTATAAAATGAAAAACCTAATAAATAGGAAATTGAATAAATAATAAACTTAAATAAAATACAAGACTCGGTTAATATGCAATCTAATTAATATAGAAATACCAAAATAAGATATCTAATTAAATAGGAAACTTCCAACAAGTAAAAGAAGGCTAGTCTGCTCAAGAACTTAAGTCCAACTGTATCAGATAAAGGCACATTGTTTTCGTGGTATCGCTCAGAGAGCTTTGGTCTATGTCATATGCTTTGGACCAGCTTACTTTGGTCTAGATTGCGTCAAACCAGCTTCTTTAAACGACCTCGCTTCACAAAAGCCTGGTTTGGACCAACCTGTTTTGGACATGCACACATGTTTTAGTCCACATTGCTTCGGTTATGCTCATCACTTAGGCTCCATTAGACTTCTTCTATATCTAAGTCTGGTTGAGAATCCATTTGTATGGAGAGTTAAAAGTTCTAGGTGAACTGTTATGATCATATTTCTTAAGCTACAACACGTAGATCTAGTGTTAGCATTCAATTCCATCTTGAGCCTTTAGTTTGAGCCTCTGATACTTAATCCCAACTTCACCATCCAGCTCAACTATAAGTTACAGTTTACGATACCAAGTTACAACTTCCAAACCAAGTTACACCCATTGACATCAAGTGAATCGTTCGGTACTGATCTTGTCACCATCACTTTGAGCCTACACGTAGCATATAGAATGAAGACACTAATACCAGCTGAAATATGTATGTCATCTCATAAAATCGCACTTTATGATAAATGAAATGATGTATAAGCTCGAAGCGTTGAACCAAATGAAAATTGAAGAAAGAAGAGTCAAAGCACATATATGTTCAGAACATTACAAAGCGTTAAAAAGTATATATACAACTCTAGAGTACGATTCATGAGTTTAGGAGACAAGGTTTTGCTAAGAGTGTTACCAACAAATAAAATAAAATAAAAAGCTACACAACCTAACCCTAAATTGGGAATGACCTTTCACGACCAACGCCAAAATATAACCAAGAACTTATAAAGCATTACATGCAGAAGGAAACTCATTTTGGCACCTCTAGAACATAAAGCCTTTCAAACTTTATTACAATTCTTAAAGAGTCAGCTTATACATGAGTACTATCTGTAAAAATATATTGATTAACATCTGGGATGTACTATTCCTATTTTGCTGGCACAAAAAAGTTTAAGGAGGTATTTAAAATTAACAAAACATTTTTCTTTCAGAAATATATAGTTTTATTTTTCTTTAAAAGTATATTTAAATGTGTGAAAGACAGAATACTAGCAGAAGAGTGATTCTAACAAGAACACCGAAGACTTTAAAACTATATCAAAATACGATTAAGAGTAGTTCTTTGATTGTAAGCAAGCTTCAGTTGCTTTAAAATCAGTGAATACCCTTAACGAGAATCATGCTCTATTAACATGCTTGAAAACGTCTAGAAATAAACTAGGTAAGGAACATGATTCTTCCAAAATAAAAGTCTCAGACCATTCAAATTGATCACCTCAATAAAAAAACATAAATAAATAAATGAATGTTTAAAAAACCAATACTCATTAAAACAATTATAAAAAGAGTACTAAATATACAAAATCCTTGGTACAAATTTTCTTCAAACAAAAATGATTTAAGATCCATATACAATAAGGAGAACATTTAGAATATTGGAGATAAACATTTTTATCCAAAGAAAGTACCTTTCGGTTGGATCAGTGTCAGTTTCAATAGTAGGTGCTTGAGTATTAGAAACTATAACATTATTTGTTCTAACATTATGAGTTTGAACTATTGCATTCAAGTACACCTAAATTAATTTCCTCTAAGGCATAATAATCTTCTTTATCCTTAATCTTCTCAAGAAAGTAAAAAATTTAAGGACCTTCATTCCTACATCTTGATAAAAGACAAGAGTCATGCGAACGATTACATCATTTTAACTCTTTCGACCATTTTTTTTAACATAATAGGTTTACTTCAAGGTTTTCTTCATAAAAATAAATAACTAACCTTGATTGAGCTTTCGGATTGGCTACACGAGTAACTTCAATTATTTTTTGCTGATATGCAGCAGAGTATTTGATCATAACATGTCGTTCACTAAGCAAAATCTCTAGAACCTTCAATCCATCCAACTGCTTCTCCATGTCTGACTTTGTAATCTCGGCTTCAGCATTGATATCAATAAGCTTATTTTCAACAAAAGACTAAAGATCTTCAATATTTCCAAACTTGGCTTTAGAAACAATCACTTTATCCTTACATGCCAAAAGTATGTTCCTTTTAGTGGCATTAATATTCTTAAGAAAATGATTGAACCTACAACTTCCAAATATTTTCTCACGTCCGTGAATCAATGCACTACCCAATTGAAGCAAAATAAGCGGCTTACTCACAAGTTCTTCATTCATTTAAGCCTCGACTTCACTCTTGGTATCAATTAAGATCTCAAAATTATTGTATTTTTCATTGATCTACCAAGTTCGGTCTCCTCTTACTTCTCACTATCAATCTAGTTTGAATAACACTCTTAAATTTAGATTTTTCTTCAAAACATTCAGTAGTACCTTCAAGAAGCGTGTGAAGATCAGAAATATAATTTGCATGATAGACATTAGACTGATGAAGCATGGTCACACTATTAAGAATACCTAGCAAACATAAGGTAATAAATATTCAAAGTATAGTTAGTGTCTTCACACAAAATAAAATAAAAAAATTAAAAGAGAGAGAATATGAGAACTGAAAGTTTATCTTACCTCAATATAAAATTCAACTATATTTTGGCCAATTCCAATGAAGAGATATTGGTTGAAAGTGTTATTGGGTTGGCTAAAGTTGCAAACCTAGTTACTATCTCATGAATCTACTCTAAACAAAAAGAAGATGATGTTTTCGAATGAAATTTTTTGGTTGGAGAAGCACCTATGTTAGATAAGCTATCATATGGATCGATATCTATGGCTTCATTATCAATAATATTTGCAACATTATATATATTCTGAACAGCTTCGACAGACTTCAGAGCTACTGATGAATTAATGCACGCTTTACTATTGACAATCATATAATTTTGAGGTTTAATTTCTTCATTCATTGACTTAATTACTGAATCAATTAATAAGTCTGAAGAGCCATTTGGTACAACTTCCATTTTATTGAATTCTCCAAAAATAGTTTTATTATCAATATTGAAGGCCACTTTTACAAGTGAAGACTTTTGTGACTTATAAGAACTTCCAAACCTATACCTTTATAGCTTTGGACATAACAATTTTGAACGTAGTTTTTCAATCATCATTTGACTAGCAAGAATTTTCTTCTATCTTATAGCCAAACAATAAGGCTCTAGGTTAACCTCAAACATAACCTCTTTTCAAACACTACCATCAAAAATAAAAACTCATAGTGTGGGATAAAAGAATGAGAACATGCATAGTTAACAGCTCATGTCCAACTAGGTCTTGAAAACAAAGAACAAATACAATAGCATATTTAACAAAAGAAGTTGGTTCAGAGAATAAACAAGTGCATAAGTATCATGTTGCACAATTACAGAAACCATAGATACAACGTTTTCATTCTGAGATACAAAATTGTCTCTGATACTCATATTAATATCTGAAAAACACTATCTCTAGTTGTCAAAAAAAATTTTGCCTTTTGATCAACGCATAATATCTTACTCGCATTCGACTCCACTTTATGCAATACATGGACAATGCTCTCTCTTCTTACTCGAGTCAATAACATCCACACCAATAGACAAACAACAAAGCTTTTCCGAGTACAAAATATTTTTGTCATGTTTTTTGAAAAATAAAATAATGATTTGGATATATAATATAAAATTTATTTGTTGAAAGTATTTATAGTTTTTTAGAATTTCATTTAATATATAGCTTTAGAAGTTTATTTTAATTTAAAAAATTAATAAAATAAAATAATAAAATCTAAATATTTATTGTAAAAATTCAAAATCATTTGAAATATAATTTTAATTTATCATCAGCTAACAAAAACTAAAGTATTAATAACTAAATAATAGCATAATTAGAATGGTTTTAAATCACTTGTATAAAACAAGAAGTGACAGTATCTTGTAATAATATTAGGACCTTTCATTTAATAAGGAATCTCAAGTTACGTGAGAAAATTAAACACGTAGATAAACCGTACTTCATCCAAAACGTAGTAGAGAGAGAAAAAAAACGAAAGTGGTAAATATTGAAAGTAAAGAAAAGTCTGTAAATGCTCTAACTGTATTACCGGTCAAACTTACGAACTGCATGAAACTTGTGCAAGTCTTAGAGGCAGGTGAACTGAATGTCTCTAAAGAATACTTGAAACATCATAACAATGTATTATAAACTTAGGTGGATAATTGTTAAGGGTAGGCTGAAAGGTTGCAACTCAACCCAATATTTGACAAGATGGTTGTTGTTAATTCTCTGTGACCACAGCTAACCGAAAATTTAAATACAGAAATATCTATTGAAATCTAATGGATAGTTATTTTAAAGGCAATAATTATGTTCCTGCTGGAACCAAGAGCACCTACTGTAATAAAAGTTCAAAAGTTATTAAAAATTTCTGAAAATGCTTTTTTGTTTTTAAAAGGAACTTAACCACTTATATAAAAATATTTAAAGACAAAAGATCCGACTTACTTTTAATTATTATATTTTCCTACGTACAATAAATGTTGGTTTAATAATTTATTGGCAGGATTTATTTTTCGGATTATTCTGTCTTCAGCTTCTTTGCCTATTCTGGCTTCAAAATTGTCACTGGGTTATGTTGGGCAGCTCAAGAGCTAGTATTTGGGGGCAGAGCAACTGCAGAATGCTACTCAAAATGCCTCGAACTGGTATTGCTGACAGTACTTAGTTTTATGTGCAATAGTAATATAACGATCTCTGTATATTTCTAGGGAACACATTTCTTAACTATAGGAACTGGAGCTAAGCTCTGTTTGGCTAGGTCTTTATTCTGAAACTAAAAAGAAAACATTCAAAGATACTTTCATTCCAATCATAAAATTACATACAAGATAGACCAGTTCGATCACGAATCAGCAAATAAACTAAACTTAAAAGCTTCAAATAATTTTTATACAAGATGATGCCAATATACATAAAATACGAAATAATCGATTACATATATAGACACGGCATTTAATTTCATAAGTTAACTTAAGTCGGCTTGTTAGTCAGAGCCGATATATATTCAAAACCATTAGGGGAACCGATGCCGCACCGTGCAGTGTTGTGCACTTGAATTGCGTCTTTTATTTTCTGAAACTGCAAATGAAAAGTTATTTCACGAAGCTTAGCTTTTAAGAATATAGCATTGGTTATAGTATATATAGTACCAAATAACAAAATATTCTTTGTTTTACTATTGTCGTATCTATTGTTGTCGTAAAAGACTTTCGAGCTCATGCAAAGTGGAAAAGCTTCATCGGCTTACCTTAACAAGCGAACAAGAGAATGACTCGAGTTGTCCATCGGTGCCGCGATAGAAGTGGAAATAAGGTAGCACCTTCACATTCAAACTTTTGCACATTGGTTTGTTCTCATCGAAATTAACTTTTAAGAAGATAATATCTGGATGTTCTTGCGCAGTCTTACAGAGCTGATAAAATCGGTCAAAAAGGTTAAAAATATTAGGACGAAAAAACACAAAACCGAAATAAACTTAACTCGGACAAACAAGTTTAAACCATTTTTTTGTCCTTTATGTATCACTACATTCTCATCGTCGCCCTTCATGTTTGTTTTCATCCAACTTCATCCTTGTTGTTTATTATCTAATTTCTTGTTTTCGTCCTTGTTTATTATACTGAAGCATAAAGGACAGAGATTGCAATAGGCCCTTAAAATACCAGCCAGGATTTATTCTATTCTCTAAAAAGAGAATTAATAGTGAAGCGCTGAAAATTAATTTTGAAGTCAAGCGGCTGCAGCATGATTAATAGAGTAGTATGACGAAGTAAAAGTACATTGTAATCTAAAAAAGTTACCTTTGGGAACAATGCTCGACACGATGCACACCATGTTCCGTAAAATTCTACAATAACTAATCTATCTCCTGCTTGACTTAAGGCACTTAGAAATTCTTCTGTAGAATGAATGTCAATCATATTCGGTCCTGCATTTTTCTCCCACCATTTTGATTGTTCTGTTTCAGCAATCCTAGCGTGCACCTGAAAGCATAAATACAAGCGAGAAAGAAACTTTATCCACATAATTTGACGGATAAGCAGCTAAATATCAAAGACATAAAATGACTGAAAAAAGGTCGTTGATTGTAGCTATTTCTATCATGAGATGAGGATTTAAAAACATGGGTCGTAAATATGAAGGACTTTAATAAACCCAAGCAAAAAAGAACAAGCTTTATCTAAACATCAAAAGTTGGAAATGACACATTGGTGAAAGAAAAACCATTGCTTTTTAAGCTACTTCTACTGATATTAACACCGTCGGAGGAGGTCACGGTATCTCGGTGAATTAAAAAACTTTGATTAACCGAAGCGAGAAAAAAAAAAAAAAAAATATATATATTTTGAGGAATAAGCATTTAAACATTTAAAAATTTAAAACTTAAAACAACACATGGGTAAGGAAAAGTTCATTGACTCTGAGCTATTCCTCCTGATATCAACATCACAGCACGAGGTTTCAATATATCAATAGATCGACCGTAACTATAGGACTATGTTAAAACCGGGGAAAAAATTATCGACCTAGTTTGACGTAAGCAGCTAAACATAAAAACAACTTAAAACAACACATCCATGTAAAAAGACCATTGATTTTTTAGCTACTCCTACACAGATATCAATGCCGTAGCACAATGCCTCAATATCTAGATTCGATTGTATATTTCAAATGACTGATAAACCGAAGCAAAAAAGAACAAACTGAATAAGCAGCTAAACAAACCTACCAAAAACAACCTGAAATAGCACATCGATGAAAAAGAAGTTCACTGATTTTTAGCTACTTCGACGTACGCGAATATCATAAACTAGATGATTTTGATAAACCCAAGTACGAAGAACAAAGTTTATCCATATAATGTGACGAATAAGTAGAAAATATATTGACTTTAACAGTTTTTACAGATATCAATATCGATTTACGGAGCTTCAAAAACAATAAAGAAAAACCTGGGTCTTAGTATTAGTGTGTTATAGTCTACAATTTTCCAGCTTTCAATGAAAAAAATCGTATTTAGCCATACATAGTCAATGCTGCTCCAACCAACCATCAAGAACACAGTGGTCCGTTTGAACCTTTTCGAATGCGCGAAAAAAGGGTAAATCTCTAGTAGAATGCCTCAACTTAACTCTTAAAGGCATTACATTAGAACTAGAATTCAAGAAACGCTAAAGCTTATATCCCCTATACATAACTTGACACTGTAGTCATACAATAGCAGTAGCCACTAGCCAGTAAATTGTAATGCAATTCAACTCTAACTCATCACTACAAATTTCTTTAATTTTATAACAAAACAGAATAATACTATTTTTTTGCCACTAGAACAACCCAATTCAGCTCCTACCATATAAAAAGTATATTAATTTAACTCAAATCACAAGAATTCAAATAAGAAAATCAGCTCAATACCTTAAAAGATTGAGACTGCTGCTTTCTCTCTCTAGAGAAGAGAGAAGAAGCAGAACAAGAGACAGGAAGCGATCTCTTCGTTGAACTCCGATTGAGAAAGGACCCAGGTCGTAACGAGTTCAAAGGCGATAAGGTGGAAGTAGAAAAGGAGAATCGAAGTGAGGAAGACAAGGAAGAGGAAGATGATGTTAGTCGGACAACATCTGCCATCTAAAAAAGGCCGGTTCTTTTATTGTTTTCGATTAAAAAAATTATCTAAAAGATCTAAAAAGGGTATGATTATGAAGACTACCAGAAGGAGATGTTTGGTTGGGTGTGCGGTTGTGTTTAGGATGACGATAATTACATGCGGGTTCTAGGTAACAAGGTCCTGTTTGCTTCCCCATTTTAGAATCCTTTTTCTTTCACGATTCTTATTTTATTTTAGAGAAAATATTGTTGTTTTAGTCTATTATTATTACCCTTTTTCGAGAATATTATCTTTTTGTCTATTTTTTTTTTAATTAATATTTTTTAATGATAAGTCATCGAAAACATTGTTTATATGTTTGGTTAAAATTGTAACAAAAATAATTGATCGGCGTGTCAAAGTTTTGAAAATAACAATAATAGAGCTGGTATCTCGTAATGGATAAATGGAAGAGTGGGAGAATAGATGAAAATATAGAAAAAAATAGATATAAATAATATCCTTCGTGTAAAAACTATAAAAAATGTAGGTTAGTGAAAAAAAATGAACATAATTTATTTAAGCCAAAAAATTATTGTCACTCTATTTTTGTAATTGTATTTATATGATATCATAACGAGTTTTAGTTTTTAATAAGATTTGCATTACAAATACATGAGTTATGTTATATATATTTCTCCAAAGTTTTGTTAAATTAGAGTGTTGTCTAAATAATTACTATGAGGCTCATGTCAAAATGGGTTTAACCCACACAATTAATGTTCATATCAGCAGTCTTTTTAGTCCTTATGAGATTATCGGGGTTGGACTATAACTTGAAATGTTTAGTTGTAACTGAACCATTACTGAGTCCAAGCCATAGAAGGCCACACTTGAGTTATTTATTGAATTACATCTGGACTTTTTGTTTGAAAGGAGACGTCTATGTTAAACCGATTATTATCTTTCAAACCGAGCTACTAAGCCAATTATGAATTTACCCCTAGGAGTCTTGAGCTATATTGTCCTCACATTTTCCTCGTTAAAATCTTCGTCGTACTTTGTATGTGAAATCTAGAATGTACATCAGTTAGGTAAATCAATGAGTGGAATTGACTTACATGGTATATAAACAGGTTAATGTCCTTTTTATATATACTCTTGTCAACTACTTGATATTTTATCTATGTTCAAACCTTCTTTCTAACCTTAATTCTTTCATCGTTTTTCTTCAAACCATTTTTATCTCTTACTAAAAAATGGCTCGCATAGTTATGCACACCCTTCGTGACTCTAACAGTGAAGGTTCACACAATTATAACAATCGTCATTATGACTGGTTGGGAAGCATCCCTCAATTTTCTTAAAGTAGACGAGAAGTTTGATAACAACAACCACTAGAGATAATTTAATATCTTATATGTCAAACCTCTTATGATTCTAGTTTTAAGGTGTTTGCTTTGAACCTTTCATGCCACAAGGTCACGTCTTGTGACCTTTAAGTTATTTGGCCCGGTTAGGGATGTTGGCCACAATGGGGTAAATTGATCCACCATATGTTGTTGATAAATCTACCTCATATGCGCCTGATGTTGTGAGAGATTTGAAGGATATGAACCTTGTCGAACCTTCGAAAAAGCATATCTAGATGGACAATTCTTTACCCATGTTGGATCGTGTTATAAACGATATGTACATATGCTGGGAGGTCTGAGGTCCTACTAAACCTGGGTGAAAAAAGGGATTCCAGCTAATGTACAGATTCATCTACCAAAAGTAAAAAGACTTTGGCTTATGTGATGTCTCACGAGGTAGTTTTCTTAACTTATATTTTTTATATAGGGATTCATATACCCCTGCAACTCCACATCATGTACTATTCTGTTAAATCATATATGCCTTAGTCAATATGTGAACAATGGATGGAGGCTACTTATTACCTCGATAGGGTGACGCACTACTCTTTCAAATTAGATGAGCTCTTCACCTTGACCAACATTAAATTTACTAGTAAAATTTGTATTTTTAATTATTGATGAACCTTCACATGGTTATCATCGACCTTCCTGGCTCGAAGAATATGTGAAAAGCTTGTTTTTTGTTCATAACAGAGAACGGGATACTAGTAGACTATTGATTAGCCAGTGATACCTCAACATTTGTTGTATCGAAGTAAGTCTTTTTTCATTCTTTTTTACCCTCTAGTTAAAATATATATTAAAACCTATTGTTGGATGAGAATTTTCTTATTTTTGTATGTTTTATTTTAAAAAGTTCAGTCGTTAGTTTCCTGAATATTTGTATGTTGTGGGGAAAATTTTCACCATATTGAGAGGTTTATCTTCTGCGGGGTAAAAGAAATAACCCAGCTTATGTTGATCCCAGCACATTTTTTTGCTCTAGCTTATAGTTATAACTAGGGCTGTTAATGGTCTCCGAAAACTGAGAACCGGACCGGAACCAAATCTGTAAGGACCGGACCAAACCTTAGCGGTCCGGTTCGCGGTTCCATTTTAAAAATCAAAACCGATAAGGAACCGAAACAGTAAAACTAATAAAGAACCGAACCGATAGAACCGATTCGGAACCGACCTATAAAAACAATAAAATTTTGGTATATATATAATGTGGGTTACTTATCCAAAAACAAAAATAATTATTACAAAGATAAATATAAATAAATGCAGATAACACTTACATAAATATAAGTAATAATAGTTGAAACATTTCTCTACTTAAAAAAGGACACAAACCAAATCTTTATGTTGAAGGGACACAAACCATATCTTACATAAGAGAATCCCACATCGCCATACTGGAAACAAAATACACAAACCAAACCTTATATAAGAGATACACTCACATAAACAACGCTAAGCACGTATAAACAATAGTGGGCTACAGCAATTGGTGGCCCCCGGAAGTTAAAAATTTAAAATGTAGTTGGGTTGTTGTCGGTTCGGTGAACCGGACCGGATCAAACCGAACCGATTCTTATCGATTTCGGTTCGGTTCTTATTTTGAAAAATGAAATCTTATCGGTTTGGTCCGGTCCGAACTGACAACCTTAGTGGTTCGATCCGGTTTTATACCAGGCCGGACCGATAACTGCCCTAATTATAACCAAACAAAAAATATGTCAGTGTTGACCCGTTGAATCATTCCAAGCCAGTAGGTGAGGCACAGGGGACTCACGTTGTGATATTCATCTCCAACAATGTAGTATTTAATAAGTCAATATGAAGGTTACAAAAAATCATCTCCAACCACTAGAAATGGTAAGGATAAAGTAGACGGGGTTTTTTATGCCCATAAAATCAAGGATGAAAAATGTATTTTGTATGCCAATCAGGTTTTCGAGAGAACATAATAGCATGCTTCCGGAAAAGCACAAGATATATAAAAGAAAATTGGACCCAATTGGTTAAAAAATATGGAAGAACTAGTCATTCAGACTAATATTAAAGGCATTCTTTTTAACATGGTTCTTTACCCACAAAAAAAGTTAGTCAATTTTAGTGAGTTCGGATTATTCAGTCACAGCCTACTGAGATATCCTGATAAGGGTAATTCAGACATAAATGTATCACTGAACTATCCGGACAGGACAAAAGTAAAGAAATAACGAAACACTTTTTGACTAAGCTATGTGCTAATCAGCTTAATAAGTAAATGGGTCCTTAAACTCGACGTGGTTCCATAACTTGACCCGAAAGACCATGGGTCCTTAATTAAGGGTATAAATACCCCAACGACTTTCATTAACGAGGGTAATGAACATTTAATAAAACCAGGAAGCTCAAATCTCTCACTACTTTACACTTAAACATTTAATACTCTACATACCTTCCAAAACACTTTACAAAATTACCCTCAATCCAAAATAAACCTCACCAAATTGGCGACCACAATGGGAGGAGGCAGTGCCTGAATCTTGCATTCGTAACCAACAAAAAAAACCTATTCGGATGGATCCGAACGAGCAAGCAATTCCACCACCCCTGGTGGAGGTTGTTGGAGAAAACAATGAGTATACCACCGAGGAACGTGACAAGTTGAGGGCGGAAATAGAAGCATTAAGGGCCATTAAAAATGCAAAAATAGGTTTGAAAGAAAAGTCAAAGGTGTCAGTGATACATCATACTGATAATCCGAAGGATAACGATCCATCAACAAAGACTCATTTAAGTACAAAAAAGACCCATGTCAGTTCTAAGAAGTCTCATCGGACTAAGCAAGTGGAAAGTTCAGATTCCGAGTCCTTCAGTAGCTCATGTGTAGAGCCTTCTCCCAGTCTTTTACGGGAAGTGCTCTTAAGTGGTATAATAGTTTACCCCAGGGTTGTATCTGAAACTTTGATAAATTCTGGGTTGCCTTCCGAAGGTGGCTTGTGGGGAGTAAAGAGGTGAAGGGCAATGGAGATACTATCATACATTATGCCTAAGAGCTAAATGAGTCATTAAAAGACTATATAAGTCGGTTCGTAAATACCAAGAATGGGTTATCTGATTGCTTTGAGCAAGTAGCAATAGCTTCATTGAGACAAGGGTTAAACCGTGTGAATCTAGCCGATTCAGTGACAAGGAAGAATACCATGACCTGGGGTGGTTTGTTAAATCAGGTGGGAAAGAAAATCAATGTGGATGAAACTAAGAAGACTAGGGTACACAGACATGTGAGGTCTGCCCCAGCAGCTCCAAGCCAAAACCAGTCCGGGTACAAGGCCAAAGAAACCGGACACGGGTCCAACATGGCCAAACAGACTCAATCCTACCCAAATCCAGCTTAGAGCCAACAGTCCAGGAATAAACGAGGTCCTTGGGTCCAACTGGAGTGGTTTGGAGAATTAAAACAAAATGTGGCAACCATTTATGACAATACTAAAGATGAGTTTCATTTCAGGAAACCAGCAGCACTCCAAATCTCCCAGGGAAAGTCGTAATACTTGTTTTTGCCAGTATCGTCATGATATTAGCCATAACACTGAAGACTGCATCATTTTAAAGCAAGAGGTGCAAAACCTTATCGAAAGAGGAAAGCTGGGGGCTTATGTCAAAAGAAGGAGTGGAAACAGTCCTGACAATGCTCCCCGAACTGGCCCAACGAACAATGCGGGAACATCTGCTCCAGAAGGGGCAATGCTGATCCTTGAAAGATTTGATGTTGATTCGGAGTACTTGGATCCTGATTTAACCCGAAATAAAGTAGTGGTCATAACAGAACAAACTAAGACGATGTTCGGACTCATAAGCTTTTTTGAATCACTTACTATATTTGGAGGGGATACCATGACTGCGCCGACTCCTTCTTCAAGGAAGAGGCATGTTCACACTCTGGACACTTAGTCAGAGGGAGGCATGTCTTCTTATCAGTCCCAAATCCCTTTTCCTTTCATTGTTTTTTATGAAGATGATTTAAGAAATATAATTGGGCCTCATGAGGATGTTGTATTGATATGAGCTTCAATTGGGGCAATGATATCAGACGAATTCTGGTAGATACAGGCAGTTCAGCAAACATCCTATTTTTAAGTTCTTACAAACAGATGAAAAATCCGGCCGTAATTCAGCGTTCGAACAGATCCATTGTGGGTTTCACAGGGATTTTTGCGGACGTAATTGGAGAATTTGAGGAGGAGGTACTATTGGGCAAGGGCCCTTTCAAGAAGATGGTCAGAGTATTGTTCGTTGTGGCAGACTGCCCCATATATTACAATGAAATATTTGGGAGGTCTTGGCTCTCTAGAATGCATGTTGCGGCCTCAACATTCCACCAATGTTTGAAGTATGCGGTGCAAGGGCAAGTGGGAGTTGTCCGGAGTAGCCAAAAGATAGCAAGGGAATGTTATGCAACTGCGCTTGCTCCTAAATCTTTGGGAACAGTCCGGGCTAATGAAGATTAGCAGTTATTGGGGCCTTCTAGGGGTGAGGGTGAAATTGATGACCCCAGAGAGACCCCTGGTGTTGTAATACCGATTAAAAAAGTTCAAACCCACTCTCTGGCAGAAGGTAGAAGTGTTAAAATTGGCTCCAAGATGGCGCTAGAGTTAAAGATGAAATTGTTATCCTTTTTGGCAGATCACCAACATGTTTTTGCTTGGTGCAATGCTGATGTGACCGGAGTGCCTGTATATGTTATATCACACAAGCTGTCCATCGGAAGAGATGTAGCACCTGTTGTGCAGAAAATCAGAGCTTTCTCTAAGGAGAAATCTGATGTAATAGTCCAAGAAGTCGACCGGCTTACTAAGATGGGGCATATAAAGGAGTCTCAATATCTTTTATGGACTGCTAATTCAGTGTTAGTTAAGAAAAATAATGGGAAATGGCGTATGTGCATCGATTTTACTGACCTCAATAGAGCTTGCCCAAAAGATCTTTACCCAGTTCCCCGGATAGATCAGTTGGTGGACTCACCATCTGGAAACAAGTTATTGTCTTTTATGGATGCCTTCTCTGGGTACAACCAGATACAAGTGGATCTGAAGGACCAAGATCACACTACCTTTGTTACAGATTGGGGTCTCCATTGCTGCAAGGTGATGCATTTTGGGCTAAAGAATGTTGGGACCACTTATCAAAGGTTGGTTAACAAAACGTGTGCTGATCAGATTGGCAGAAATACGGAAGTATACATCGATGATATGATGGTTAAAAGCTTAGAAGAGGAGTTGCACCTAACTGATCTTCAAGAAACTTTTGCCAACTTAACAAAGGTGAATCCAGAAAAATGTGTGTTTGGGTGCAGTCCGGAAAGTTTTTGGGTTATGTGATAGGTGAAAAAGAGATACAGCCTGATCCGGACCAGCTCGATGCTCTGTTAAAAATGGACCCCCCTCGAAATATTAAAGAAGTACAGACGCTGACATGAAGATTGGCTGTTTTAAATCATTTTATTTAAAGGTCTTCAGACAAATGTGCTCTATTTTTTCAGACCTTGAAAGGTGCTAAAGACTTCAACTGGTCTCCACAATGTAGCCAGGCTTTTGATGAAATAAAGAAGCACTTGTTTTCACCAAAAACCCTTTTTAAGCCTGTTGAAGGAGAAACACTTTATGTATACTGGGCTGTGTCTATGTATATGCTATAAGTGCAGTGTTGGTAAGAGAGGTGGACAATTATCCTCGTCCGGTGTACTACATCAGCAAGAGTCTGATAGATGCTGAGAAAAGGTACCTAAAGCTTGAAAAGGTGGCACTAGCCTTAGTGATTGCTGCCAGAAAAATGAGGCCGTATTTTCAGTCTCATTCCATCATCATCCGAACGTTCTTTCCACTAAAAAATGTTCTTCAGAAAGTAGACATATCAAGCAGGATTACCAAGTGGTCAGTAGAGTTGGGTGATTATCACATTGCTTTCACTCCACGAACTGCTATCAAAGCTCAATATGTTGTTGATTTCCTGGTAGAGTTTCATTCGGACATAAGTTTTAAACAAGCCTCAGAAGAGAAAACTAAAAAAGAATGGGTTGTCCGGACGGATGGTGGATCTAGCACAATGGCTTGTGGGGCTGGAATTTGCTTAACCTCTTCGTACGGTGATAAACTATATCAGGCTATATGCTTTGCGTTCAAGGCCTCTAACAACGAGTCTCAGTACGAAGCGATTATAGCTGGTCTTAAGTTAGCTCACCTGTGTGGGGCTAAAAGAGTTAGGCTGATGAGTGATTCTCAGCTTCTTATCCACCATGTTCAAGGTCAGTCTGAAGCAAAGAAGGAACACTTGATCAAATACTTATTCATCCTTAAAGAGGTGGCAGCCAATTTCAAGAATGTTTCCTATGAGCATATTTCTAGATCAGAAAATACGCTGGCAGATTCCTTGGCAACTATAGCATACTCCGAGTCCTACCTATGAATTCATATACAAGAATGCCCATCCATACAACAAAATCAGTACAAAGAAGAGGAGAAGAGCTTAAGTGTACAAGTAGTTCAGTCAAATATTGGAGATTTCCCCTACTTCAATACATCTCTGATGGGATTTTGCCTTCGGATAAAGTCATGGCAAGAAACATGAAACACAAGGCTCGTGGTTTTTTTTATTATAAGAGAGGTTCTTTATAAAAAATCTTTCAGCAGACCTCTCCTGCGTTGTATGGGGGTTGAAGAATCCCAAATCGTCTTATCTGAACTATATGATGGAGAGGGATTAACACACTATGGTTACAGAGCTCTAACCCGGAGGGTTTTATTGGCCGGATACTATTGGCCATCAATAATGTCAGATGCTAATGAATTGGTGAAAAAGTGTGATCCATGCCAAAGGTATGGTAACAAAATTCATATCCCAGCAGTATCTATGGAGTCTATTTCTGAGCCAGTACCTTTTTCTCGTTGGGGATTGGATTTAGTTGGGCCTCTACAAATGGCGTCCGGAGGGTGCATGACTATTATTTTAGTCATTGATTAATTCTCAAAGTGGATAGAAGCAGCTCTACTAGCAGGAACCACTTCAAAAGTTGTTATAAAATTTATCTTGTCTAACATGTGTTGCAGATTTGGGGTTCCACAAAAGATAACCACAGATAATGGGCCACAATTTGATAACAAAGATATGAAGAGTTTATGTTCCTCTAGGGGCATTCAACATTGCTTCTCTTCTCCTTTCCACCCACAATAAAATGGCCAAGTTGAAGTGGCAAACAAGACCATTTTGTCCGATTTAAAAAAGAATTTAGATAGGGCTGCAGGGAAGTGGCTAAGCTATTTGCAAGAAGTGCTATGGGCATACCGAACTACTCCTAGGGCTGCTACTCAGGAATCTCCTTTTGTCTTGGTGTATGGGATGGATGCAATTACTCCTATAGAAGCAACCCTACCATCATACATGGTCCACAACTATTCCAAACAAGCCAATGAGATGCAATTACGAATCAGTTGGACTTAATTAAAGAAACAAGGGTTAAAGCTCATCTTAAAACAACCCACTAACAAGGCTTAATGAGGAGCATATTTGCTTCCAAGATCAAGAAAAGTGATTTTTAACCGGGAGATAAAATTTTGAGAAAGGTTTTCTTGCATACTAAGGAAAAGCAGTTCGGTAAGTTGTCTCTGAACTGGGAAGACCCTTATGAGGTCTCCGAAAAGCTTAAGTCTGGGACATATAGGCTTCAAGACAGAGATGGAAGAATTTTGAAGCACCCATGGAATATTGAACACCTCAGGTTATATCTAGAATAAATGTTATGTAAATATTTACTTGTTAAAAGTCAATGTAAACATTAGGGAGCATACTATTTCCTACCTTGATGGCGCGGGGAGGTTTTAATGAGGTGTCCGGTTTTTTTAATAAAATATGATGCCTTCTTAAAACGTTCGATGTGGTTTGACTATAATTCTTTTCAAGTCTTCGATTTAATGTTATGGATCTTTGACAGATCGGATTAATCTGGTTGAATGATGACCATTAAATACATGTCATCGGAGATATTAAACACTCTCACTTTAAATACTTTTGAAATAATTGAGGCTTTTTAAACATTGGCTGTTAAAATTGAAAGAAATCATGAAACAAAGAAAAAATTGATAGATAAGCATGTTCGGGTGTAAACCGGATGACGTTACAAAAGTACAAAATATGCATTGGCCATCCAAGGACTTTAAGTGTTTTGAAAGACTTATACGGACTCAAACCGGATACTACTACAAAAATGCCTTGGCCATCCAAGGACTTTAGTTGTTCACAAATTAAGAAAACACAAAAGATATTTAAAACCTTAGGGCTTATTCCCTTCAGATGTTCCTGCATCACCTCATTTCTTGGGACTTCTTAGTTTGGCACTTGAACTTTCACCGGTTTCTTCATCTTCATCAGTAGTAGAGTTTATCCCACTGCTATACTAGGGTTGGTTTTGGCTTTGATCTTCCTCCCATTTTCCCATGACCCACTGATGAATAAGAATTGAGTTCTCCAATTCTTCTCCGACTCCAGTAAGTCGTCTACCACTTTGAAGTCATTTTCCATGTTGTGATGGTAGAATGGGATGTGGTGATTCTTGCATATACTTGCCACAGCGGCAAATTTCTCCATGGGGAGAGGGATTTTAGATAACCTCGATGACATTATGCAAGCGAGGAGAGAGTATAATGCGTTCGGGCTCAGTAGGCTTGGACAAAGTTTCACCAGGTGGAAGTACCTTACAATTTCTGGGTCCAATGGGAACCGAAGTCCCCAGTTCAGCACCTTTGTAAAAATGAACACCTCCTTGAGTTTACAGTCCATCGGAGTCTCCCGTGTGACTGGTATCCTCGCCTTCACTGATTCTGGGATCCCCCACTTTGTCCGAATTCAGCCGAACTCGGCAGTATAAGTATAGACATAATTTATGTTCTGCATGGCCAACAAGTATTTAACATTAACTTTTTTAAAGCAATGCCCTACCTTGCTCTCCAAGCACTCCGGGAGATCCGGATGAGCCACACCAACTTTAAACTTTCCTTTTCCTTTCCTATCAGAGGTGGCATCCCCAGTTTAACCTGAGGTTTCAGTTTCGAAGAGGGCCTCTCCGGTGCTGTCCTCCATCACTTCTTTCATCACATTGGAAGGTCTATCAGTTGTTGTAGATGGGAGGCGAACAACTCTTGACACCAAAGTGTCTCCGGATGAATGAGCGCCTGTTGTTTCCAAAGGTCTGGGATCCGGTTGAGGTTGAACTCCGGAGGACTTTGCTTTTAGATCTACCTTGGATGCCTCGGATCCGGATGATTTCTCCTGTGGGGATCTTTTATACACCTCCGATTCTGAGGGCTTATCTTTGGATGCTGCTTTGGAATCCTCCAATTTGGAGGGTTTTGACAGTGAGGCAATTGCTTGTGCTTTCACCAAATGAGTCGTCCGGCGTGGAGTTGATTTTTCTGGAGACTTTTCAATATCTGAGCCCATGGCTCGGAAATGGGAGGTTTTTCTAGCACTCGATACTGATTTTTCTTTGGTAGTGGAGAGTTGGGACTCCTGAACAGAAGAACCTGATGGAATTGGTGAGAGGCTTGGTTTGAACAGCCGTTTAGGTTTTGGGTTTCTGGTGGAGGATGACCCTTGGTCAGTTTCCTGGGGTAATTCACCAAACTTTTCGCTTGGGGAGACTTGGAGACCAGCAGCGATACGTTTCTCTCTTTCGACTTTTCTTGTCTTCTCTAACTCGGACAAGTTCAACTAGCCGCCTTTTACCATAGTGTTTCTAGCTGTGAACATAAAACTATCCAAGAATAAGTTTGAATGTGAGGGTGGAAAACTCTCTATAAGGTTTTTAAGTGATGAAGATAATGAAACAGTGAAAAAAATGATTTGCATATTAGTGGAAAAAGGTAACTGATACCTAGGAGGAGTTGAAGAGGTTTTGCAATGATGAGAGACGGCGCAGACGTGGGGAAAATTAAATACATAAGTTACTTTCTAGGTTTAGTGAGAGCGCCAATCTACGTAAAAACGACTGGTAGGTCAAATCGGATTGTGACACGTGTCCCACGATCCAAAGAAAGACTCTTAAAATTCTAGGAAAAAGTCAGTTCAGACAAACTTCAAGCTAGATGCACAGGCAGGTCGGATAAGACCGTCACTGGCTAAGAAAAGTTTTTAGTCATGACAAAGATATTTGACAAAGCCTAAAAAAGATGCTACTGATGAGTTCGGATTATTCAGTCACAGTTTACTGAGATATCATGACAAGGGTAATTCAGACACAAACGTATCACTGAACTATCCGGACAGGACAAAAGTAAAGAAATAACTAAACACTTTTTGACTAAGCTATGTACTAATCAGCTTAATAAGTAAATGGATCCTTAAACTCGACTCGGTTCCATAACCTGACCCGAAAGCCCATGGGTCCTTAATTAAGGGTATAAATACCCCAACTACTTTCATTAATAAGGGTAATGAACATTTAATACAACCAGGCAGCTCAAATATCTCACTACTTTACACTTAAACATTTAATACTCTACATACCATCCAAAACACTTTACAAAATTAACCTCAACCCAAATAAACCTCACCAAATTTTATATCCCCAGGAAAGATAGCTGAATCTTAAGTGGCATTAAAGAAATATGACCAAATAAAAAAGATTGTTCCAAAAATGGTGAGTAAAGTAAATTAATATTTTATTGTAATTCTTTGGTTCAAATAACGCAGACACGGTCATTGATTATGTAGCAGAAGTATTAATACATTATCGATACTATTAGAAGAATATGGTAGATGGAAAGTCTATCAAATATTGCATTGTACAACGACGAAGAATATATAACTATATATAGGCCTTATAATTATTGTATGTGTTCACACTGACCTAGAACTACCTCCAACTTCAGACTGCACATAATCAAGATGTTTGTACCATTGAATATATTGAATACATTTTTTTGATAGCATCAAGACCTGCACACCATGTATCTTCTATAAGTGATTTTGAACATAATATTGGTCAAACTTTATGTGTCCCCTTAATCGTTTGAGCCTTTATCCCTATGATCTTAATGATCATGATAACTGTATCCTCGTATATAGTAACACTTTACAAAGGTCGTTATCGTCAAAATTTATGACTAAATAAGGTTTTTTGTAAATATACATTGAGGTATGTCCCTAGTGTTGGATCTCAAGATTAGTTACGTGGAATTTTTTAAAGTATTAAGTAATACATGATAGAGCATCGCCCCCTTATAGTAATTAGAACATGTCGGTTCAAATCGGATCAATGGACTCATCAATCATGCCCATGATGGTCAGGGGTTTTTCGGCTATGGGAGATTTGAGTATGGTTGCAATCTATTGAGGTTTTACTCCAATAGGTTATCAGGGTTCAGCATGGGCACCACTTTTCATTAATTATATAAGCTTAGCTTTGTTAATGAGATTACAAACCTTTTTTTTTCAGGGTTTGGCAGTCCAGTATTAGATGTTTTATATCGTTGTAATATTTGTATAAATGTTTTGCATTCATCTTTCATTTGAGAGTCGACGTCTTCTCGGGCTTGCAGAACCAAACCAAGTTCTTGGCATTTTAAAGATCACCCCAACGTTAGCTCTGTTTATTATCCTTTATTCTTTATTTTTTTATGTTTTTTTCCTATACCTTGGTAACCTTTATTTTGTTATCTAACACTCGTTAGAGGTACGAATGAGGTTTAAAGGCCCAGATGGGAGCCAATGTAGTTATGTGTGATATTTTTTTATCTATTTATAATGGTAAGAGGAAAGGGTTCAACTCATTTTTCTTGATCAGGAACGATCACAATGGGAGAACGCCTCCTGGATTTGTTGGCTAACTCGTTGTTAGAGTGTTGTTTGGACTCTCTTTTTTCCTTGAATTATTGGCGTGAGTGTGGTAAAATGCATGATCGTGTTTGGAAGAGTCTGTTAGTGTTGTATGATAATAGATGAGGTTATGTAATATTTTTCCTCAAAATTTTATAAGTTCTCAAGACGAAGAATGACACAACACAAAGCTTATCGACGCTTTAGACTCGAACCACTACTAGATCGCACATCATCATCGAATTTTCTAAATAAAATTAACTTACCTCGTCTAACATTTTATGCACATTACTAGTAAGGATAACATGGCGCTCTACTACTGAAATTAGGTATGATCTCAGCAAAGAAACTTTAGTTTGGGTTGTTGAAGAATTTGTTTTAGGCTTGGTGTTTTTTTAGATTTTGAATAACTTGCTCATACGAGAATTTTAGTTTCCTACAAATGACGCCAATTTGGTGAAGTGTTTAAGTGTTTTGTTAAACTATTCTCGAAGATCATTAACCGGAATGGTATGATATGAGTCAGTGCTCCAAAAATGAAACATTGTAGAGTTGGTAACTTATAGTGGACATATAGAATAGTAGAGAGAATATCTAGATGAGCGGAAATAAATGCTTGGTAGAAGTAATATTGTTCGTGTGTCAAACTTATAGATGATAGTTCTAACGATTTCTTAGATGGACTATGTGTTTAAACTATGTTTGGAGGAGATTATTTAAAGAGATAAACACAAGAAAGATAAAGATAGAAATTGAGAAAAGTAGTAATAAATGTTCACAATATCTCAAAAATGGATATTGTTATATATAGTACAAGTAGTAGGCCCAAAACCACATGATTAACTCATTTAAGGTCATTATACCTCACTATTTTACTAATCTTAACCATCAATATTACATATTTTTTGGACTTGTTTTACAAGACTTTTATAAAGACAAATTATCTTATTATTTAGTTGATCCGACTATTGATCCAAATAATTATTTCCCTTATCAATAGCCCCCAGTCCTTGTGAAGATATTCGAGCAAGGAATAAATTTGGAAAACGCCTCAGAGATGTCCGACCTACTCTACCATATGCCCTTCATCAAATCGGTGACGTCATTAATCAAACTGATGACTTAGTAATTATATTTCACGTGCTCTGATTCAAATCCACGTGTCAATCGATCTCTGACACATAGGTGCGTGCCTTCGAGAGTGATTTGTGAATGATTTGATATGTCAGAAAACTCTTGCACTTCCCAACATGTGTGTTATTCAAGTCATTGGTAGGGAGGCTATAGAACTCTTCAACTCCCCTAGGCATTCGCCACTTAAGAAAAAAAATTCATATGCTTGGGCCCTTATGATCGTGGGGTTAGACGAATAGCCAAGACCACTATAAATTCTTCAAAACCACTAGTAATCCATCCATCTCTCCTATTACTCATCCCCCGATGAATGACAAACTAGAAAAGTGTTGATAAAGTAAATAGTGATGGTTCGAAGAGAAAACATTCCCATGCACATTTACCAAAGAGGTACGTAAAATTTAAAAATACATCAAATACTTCGACTTCTCAAAACACTCCTCAAAATACTCCACCAACTTTCCGGCTGTCGAGAGTTGTAGAAAATGTTACGCCTATCGTAGTGCCTGCAGAAATGTGTCCCCTCAAACCAGTTTAGGAAATAAAGTCAAAATATTTGGTCGACGAGCCTGAAGAAAATCAGAATCAGGCTGTTGTCAAAGTTAATCAACACAAAAACTCAACTGCCACTTCGTCCTCTTAGATCAGAACTGATGAGTCCGAATTCGAAGAGCTCCCCGGAAGGGTAGTCCAAAGTAAAGTCACCCCGTAAATTTGGACAGACTCCATGACTTCAATTCGAACAGCACTGGTTGAACCAGACAGGTGACTTTGAACACTGCAAACATAAGGCAGTTCGAACCATGACTAAAGTACTAAAAAACCTAATCACTATCTGACTAAGCTACCTGTACACCTGCTTAAAACTCATGGGTCTTTAAACATGACCCAGGTCCATTAAACTCGACCCAAAAGCCCATAAGGGCCCAAATTTCACACTATAAATGCCCAACCACCAGCATTAACTGTGGGTAAGAAAAATTAACTGCTGCCAGGCTGCTTAATTCTCTCTCCACCCTTGAAACACTTTGAAACACTTTGAAATATATCAAAACAACCTTAAACACCACCACACTACAGTGAAACACCCTTACGCCGCCTTAAAACTCCACTTAAAATTACCAGCCTACCCTCAGGCTACTTTTATCCACACCAAATTGGCGACCACAGTGGGAGGCGACGGTGCCTGAATTAAACATTCAAAACCAAGTAAAAGAATTCTGTCCGAATGAATCCTGATAATCCAGAGCTTCCACCAGCTTTGCTCGAAGTGGTGGAAGAGAACGATGAATATACTGTCCAGGAGCGTGACAGGTTGAGGGTTGAAATAGAAGCTCTGAGGGCTGAAAAGGCCAAGATGGGCGTTAAGGAGAAATCCAAAGCATCAGTTGCTCATCGCTCTGATAACCCTCGAGAGCATGAGGCTTCAAAGACTCATGTGAGCACTAAAAAGACACATGCCAGTTCTAAAAAGTCTCACCGGTCCAAGCCTGTGGAGAGTTCTGACTCAAGTTCAGAATCTTCGGACAGCTCTTCGGACAGTGAGGGGAATGAAAAGTCCTTGTCCTCTAGCAGTGACGAAGGGCGAACCAGGAAAAAACAAAAGCAATTTAAAAAGTATTCCAGAAAAAGAGACCACCATAGAAGAATGAAAAGACACATTGGGAAAGGATCATCTCACAGCCGGAGACATATAGACCGGATGCTGGTGGATCCATTTGCCTTCCATGATGAGCCAGGTATCTTTGCAACACCTAATGAGGATACCGTGTTCAGTCGTGGAAGGAATTGGAGGCAGTCTCCACTGTCTTCTAAAATCCTATCCGGAAACCTCCCCAAGAGGTTCGATAGCACCAAGATGGAGAAGTACGATGGCAGTACTGATCCAGACAATCATCTGGAGCAATTCAAGAACTTCATGATGAACTTTGATGATGATGATAAACTACTCTGCAGGGCATTCTCCCAGTCCTTTACGGGGAGTGCTCTGAAGTGATACAACAGCCTTCCTCAGGGTTGTATCAGAGACTTCGATACCTTTTGGGTGGCCTTTCGAAGGCAATTTGTGGGGAGTAAGGAGCTCAAGGGCAATGGAGATACCATAATCCATTGTGCCCAAGAGCCAAATGAATCGTTGAAAGAATACATAAGTCGTTTTGTGAACACAAAGAACGGGCTGGCTGATTGCTTTGAACAAGTGGCAATAGCATCCCTGAGACAAGGTTTGAACCCGGGCAACCTGACCGATTCAATAACAAGGAAGAAAGCCATGACCTGGGGTGGATTGCTGAATCAAGTCGGCAAGCAAATAAATGTTGATGAAACAAAAAAGACCAGGGTGCACAGGCAGGTGAGGTCCACCCCGGTGACACCAACTCCCAATCCAAACCAGTCCGGCAACAAAGCTAGAGAAACCGGACAGGGGCATGGAAGAGGAAAAGCTCAGTCTCAACCAGCTGCTCCTGCACAAAGTCAACAGTCTAGAAATAAAAGGGGGCCGTGGGTCCAACCGGAGTGGTTTGCAGAGCTCAAAGAAAGTGTGGCAACCATTTTCGAGAAAACTAAAGATGAAGTACACTACCGGAGACCGGCAACCTTGCAGTCTCCCAGAGAACATCGAAACAGTTCTTTTTGTCAATATCACAATGATATTGGCCATACTACTGATGATTGTATAGCCTTGAAACAAGAGGTTCAGAACTTGATTAAAAGAGGGAAACTGGGTGCATATGTCAAAAGAAGAGGAGGCAACAGGCCTGACAACACTCACCGGGCTGGTCCGGTCAATGCTGCCCCAGAAGGGGCTATGGTAATCGTTGAAAGGTTTGATGTGGAATCTGAATACTTGGATCCTGATCCAACAAGGAACAGAGTGGGTGCAATAGAAGAGCGTTCCAGGTCGGTCTCCGGGCTCATTAAATTCTTTGAGTCCTTGACAATTTTCGGAGGGGACACTGTAACGGCTCCTACCACTTCATCAAGAAAAAGGCATGTTCATAATTTGGCAACCCAACTAGAAGGGGGCATGACCTCATATCAATCATCAAGTTTATTCCCATTCATTGTCTTTGATGGGGATGATTTGAGAGACATTGCTGGCCCTCATGAAGATGCTGTTGTCATAGGAGCATCGATAGGGGGCAATGAGATAAGGCGAATCCTGGTAGATACTGGGAGCTCTGCCAATATCCTTTTCCTAGATACTTACAAGAAAATGAAAAATCCAGCTGTGATTCAAAAGTCAGACCGATCGATTGTAGGCTTCACGGGCAGTTCAGCTGATGTAATTGGTGAGTTTGAAGAAGAAGTATTGTTGGGCAGAGGCCCTTTCAAGAAAACGGTCAGAATACTTTTCATTGTGGTGGACTGTCCCACTTGTTACAATGCTATTCTAGGGAGATCTTGGCTCTCTAGGATGCATGCGGTGGCTTCAACAGTCCATCAGTGTTTAAAATATGCTGTTCAGGGGCAGGTTGGGGTTGTCCGGAGCAGTCAAAAAGTTGCAAGGGAATGCTATGCCACTGCCTTGGCTCCACGAACGCTGGGGGCAGTCCGTATAAATGACCAATAGCAGTTTGAGGGCCTGTCTGGGGGTGAGGGTGAAATTGATGACCCCAGAGAGACCCCCGGAGTGTTGATCCCAGTTGAAGAGGTTGAGACACACTGCTTAGAAGAAGGGAAATTTGTCAAGATAGGGTCCAAAATGCCACAAGTGTTGAAAGAAGAGATGTTAAAATTCTTAAAAGACCATCAGCATGTCTTTGCTTGGTGCAATGCTGATGTTACTGGAGTTCCATCAGAGGTGATTTCCCATCACCTATCTGTCCGGAGAGATGTGGCACCTGTGGTGCAAAAGAGGAGAGCTTTCTCAAAAGAAAAGGCTGATGTCATTGTACAAGAGGTTGACAGACTCACAAAGATGGGGCACGTTAAAGAATCTCAGTATCCTTTGTGGACTGCCAATCCAGTCTTGGTAAAAAAGAAAAACGGTAAATGGCGAATGTGTATTGACTTCACAGATCTCAATCGAGCTTGCCCAAAAGACTTGTATCCGGTTCCCCGGATAGATCAGTTGGTAGATTCTACTTCTGGGAACAAGCTACTCTCCTTTATGGATGCTTTCTCCGGGTACAATCAAATCCAGGTGGATCCAAAAGATCAAGAGCATACCACTTTTGTTACTGATAGAGGATTACACTGCTACAAGGTGATGCCTTTTGGTTTGAAAAATGCTGGGGCTACTTATCAAAGGTTAGTCAATAAAGCATTTGCTGATCAAATTGGAAGAAATATGGAGGTTTACATTGACGATATGATGGTGAAAAGTGTGGATGAGCAGCTGCATTTGTCCGACCTCCAAGAGACTTTTGCCAATCTGGCCAAGGTAAATTTAAAGTTAAATCCTGAAAAATGTGTGTTCGGAGTTCAGTCCGGGAAGTTCTTAGGGTATATTATAAGTGAGCATGGAATACAGCCCGACCCGGACCAACTCAATGCTTTATTTCAGATGGAGCCTCCTCGAAACATTAAAGAAGTGCAGCGGTTAACGGGGAGGTTAGCAGCTTTGAACAGATTCATCTCAAGGTCTTCGGACAGATGTGCTCCTTTCTTTCAAACTTTGAAGGGTGCAAAGGGGTTTGAGTGGACACCACAGTGTGATGAGGCATTCAATGAAATCAAAAAGCATCTGTCCTCCCCCAAGACCTTGTTCAAACCAGTCGGTGGGGAGACTCTTTTTGTGTGTCTGGCTGTTTCAAGTTGTGCCATCAGTTCTGTGCTAGTAAGGGAGGTTGGTGGGTACCCTCACCCGGTATACTATATCAGCAAAAGCCTGATTGATGCTGAACGCCGTTACTTGAAACTTGAGAAACTAGCATTGGCCTTGGTGATAGCTGCAAGAAAGATGAGGCCTTATTTTCAGGCTCATCCTATCATTGTCCGGACATCTTTCCCTTTAAAGAATGTCCTTCAAAAAGCAGACATTTCAAGCAGAATGACAAAGTGGTCAGTAGAGTTGGGGGACTTCGACATAGACTTTGCTCCTCGAACAGCAGTGAAAGCTCAAGCTGTGGCTGATTTTCTGGTCGAATTCCATTCTGATAGGGACTCAGAGCAACCTGCTGATTCAAAAGACAAAAAAGTGTGGATTGTCCGAACAGACGGGGGATCCAGTGCCATAGGATCTGGGGCAGGGATATGTCTCACTTCCCCTTATGGTGATAACATGTTCCAATCTATTTGTTTTGCTTTCAGGGCATCCAATAACGAGTCCGAATACGAAGCAGCTCTAGCTGGGCTGAAGTTGGCTTACATCTGTGGAGCAAAAAGGGTCAAGCTACTAAGTGACTCCCAATTGCTCGTCCACCATGCTTTGGGCTTATCAGAAGCTAGAAAGGAACAATTGATCAAATATTTAACTCTCTTGAAAAATGAGGCAATGAAGTTTAAAGCTGTTGCCTATGAGCATATCCCCCGGGCAGAGAATGAGCTTGCAGACTCGTTGGCAACAATAGCATATACGGAGTCCTATCCATGGATCCATGTACTTGAAAATCCTTCTATTCAACTTGATGAAGGGGAGAAAGAGGAAATCTTTGAAATACAAGTGAATGAGCCTCAGGATTGGAGGTCTCCTCTTATCCAATATCTGTCCGATGGCGTCGTACCCTTGGAAAAATCACAAGCCAGAACGTTAAAACATAAGGCTCATGGTTTCATCATGATTAGAGAGGTCTTGTACAAGAAATCCTATAGCAAACCTCTCCTACGCTGTTTAGGAGATCATGAGTCACAAATGGTTCTCTCCGAATTACATGATGGTGAGGGATCAGCCCATTGTGGATTTAGAGCGTTAACAAGAAGAGTGCTTCTCTCCGGATATTATTTGCCTTCAATAATGAAAGAGGCCAAGGAACTGGTAAGAAGGTGTGACCCATTCCAGAGGTACAGCAATGAAATTCATGTACCAGCCATTCCTCTGGAATCAATTTCTGAGCCTATCCCTTTTGCTCGATGGGGATTAGACTTAGTTGGGCCTCTCCCTATGGCGTCTGGAGGGCGTAAAACCATAATCGTAGCCATTGATTACTTTTCGAAGTGGATAGAAGCAGCCCCCTTGGCAGGAACAACATCAAAGGCTGTTATAAAATTCATTCTATCCAACATATGTTGCAGATTTGGTGTCCCTCAGAGAATAACAACAGATAATGGGCCACAGTTTGACAACAGAGAAATGGAGAGCTTCTGTGCCTCGAGGGGTATTCGGCACTGCTTTTCTTCACCTTTCCACCCACAAGCCAATGGGCAAGTTGAGGTGGCTAACAGAACAATACTGTCCGGTTTAAAGAAAAATTTGAAAGGGGCTGCTGGGAAGTGGCCTAGTTATTTACAAGAAGTCTTGTGGGCCTACCGGACGACGCCTGGGGCTGCCACACAAGAATCACCTTTTGCCTTGGTCTATGGCATGGATGCAGTAGCTCCCATAGAAAAGACACTCCCCTCTTTTCGTGTTCATAACTTCTCCGGACAGGCTAATGAAATGGCAGTTAGAAATCAACTTGATTTAATTGAAGAAAGGCGAGTAAAAGCTCATCTTAGAGTGGCACACTATCAGGGATTGATGAGGAGCAGGTTTGCTTCTAAGGTTAAAAGAAGAGACTTTCAACCAGGAGATAAAGTATTGAGGAAAGTTTTCTTGCATACCAAGGAAAAGCTCTTCGGAAAACTGGCCCCAACTTGGGAGGGTCCATATACTGTGGTTGAAAGAATCAAGCCTGGCACATACTGGCTAGAAGACAAAGATGGCAGGGTTTTAACTCACCCTTGGAATATTGAACACCTTCGAATGTATTTGGAATAAAACTTATGTAAATATTTACTTGTTTAAATATCCATGTAAATATTTGGGGGCATACCACTACCTTTCTCCGGCGCTACGGAGAGCTTTCAATAAAACTTGGAGCCTTCTTAAACAATTTTCTAAGTTTTTACAAAATTCTGTTGATTGCCATACTACCCGGACTGAAAGATCTAAGGGCTACTTAAATTTTAGCCAGAGAAATTAAACACTCTCACAATACGAAATATTTAAACAGACTATGGAATAAGAGAAAAGTTGTGCAAGATAAAACGTTCATTCAATAAAATTAAAGTTGCCTTGGCCTCCCAAGGACTTTTTAAGCAAGTTTGAGCATAACACAAAAATCTGTCCGGATAAAACGAACAGCATCACAAAAAAGGTGCCTTGGCCTTCCAAGGACTTTGGTTCGAACAGAAAGTAAGCAGAATAAATTACCAACTAAGGGGGAGCCTTTGAAGATGGCTCACCCTCATCTGTTCCCTTGGTCTTGATATCGCTTTTTTCCTCAATGACCTTCTTTCCTTTGGGGTCAGCCTCTTCTTCACCCGGACTCTCTCCGGTTTCCTCCTCGTCACCAGATGAGGATATATCAGTGTACCCTTCATCAACCATGGTCCAATATGGGAGATCGTCATCATCCACATAACGCCATAAGTCCCCAAGTCTCCTCTTCGGGAACTTCTCATGAAATAGAAGGACCATGTCGGACTTCACCTTCTCAATCAATAATTCCTCACTCCGTATCATCTCCTTGGCATAAGCATTGATTTTGGCCTTGATCATGGCCTCTTGATCCTTCACCAGGGCAGCTTTCTCACCAACGGCCTGAGTCACTGCATTCTCCAAAGCAAGTTTGTCAGTAGTCAGATTGGTGACAAGCTTCTCTTTAGCTGCAGTCTCATTTTTTGAGGTTTTCAAGTCCTTCTCCAACTCGGACAGCTTAGCCCGAAGATCTTCTAGGGTTTTCTCTAAAGAGGCAACTTTTGTGTTGCTTTCATTTTTACTCTTCTTCAGCTGTTCGTTCGACTCCTTAAGCAAGTCAACCTGGGTAGTGGCACCCCGGAGGTCATCGGACAGTTTCTCCTTCTCAGACTTACGCTCCTTAATGGTTTCTGCCTGACTCCGGACTTGCCTTTCCAGGGTGAGCACGGGTTGCACGTTGCTAAGGAAGGAATGGGCTATAACATCCCTCTCACTGGAAACTAAGAAAGTCTTACCATTGAAGTTTACTGTGTTGGAGCTACTTGGGGGAACATATGGCCCTGCGAACTCATCTCTAGACAAGCCAAGAAAGTAGTCACCTAGAGAACCCAGACCGGTGACATCCACTTCATCCATATTGATCTCTCCCCGTTCGATCTCGTCAGTGTGGAGTTCCCCTGGGATCCCTTCATTAAGGTTCCCGGGGATCTCTTCAGCCAATGTAGGATCAATTGGGAAAGTGGGCTCCGGATCCCGGACAACAAACTCTTCTTCTTGAGAAGTCTTCTTCTTTTTTACTTCTCTGTCAGCACTATCGCTTACTTGCTTACGAGTTCGTTTGGAGGCCCTTAAAGGTTTTGAGGGAGTCTCTCCGTGTTTCTTACTTTCCACTTCTACCACCTGTAGAAGGTTTGCATCAACTTGAGTAGGGACTGGCACCTCTGTGTCAGTTAGAGCCTTTTTCTCCGTATCCACTGCCGTTTTCCTCCCTTTCTTCTTCTGGCCCTTCATTTTACTTGGGGCTTTAGCCCGGAGAGGAAGGAAAAGGGTCCCATCTAGCTCATGAGACCTTCGCAACACTATGTCATCATCAGGAGGGGTGGAGAACTCCTCCCATGTTAAATCCCTTCGACCTGTGGTGTTCCACAGGTGAGATCTCGCCAAGTTCCCCGAGGTGAAAGCCTTGTGAAACCGGTTCTCCCAGTTCTCTGCGGCCCAAGCATTTATCTTGCCACAGGTGACCTGTCCGGCTTTCAGATAGTCTCCGAACTCTTTTGGCAGTTCTAACAAAACAAAAGAATAACTAGTTAGTGAAAGCTTAAAGAAGAGAAATTCGAACAGAAGTTTAAAGGAGAACTTACGATCGCTCCTCCATCTAC
Source organism: Limnanthes douglasii subsp. nivea (assembly GCA_036936605.1). Lineage (NCBI taxonomy): Eukaryota > Viridiplantae > Streptophyta > Magnoliopsida > Brassicales > Limnanthaceae > Limnanthes > Limnanthes douglasii. Next base: position 26,996,537 of record JAUPFV010000004.1, on the reverse strand, counting down.
TTCGAAGAAGGCTGGGATTCTCCCCAGCCTTAATCTTCTTCCCATTCTCCCATGAGCCACTTATAAACAAGAATTGGCTCCTCCATTTATTCTCCGATTCCAGGAGATCATCGACGGCTTTCAGATTGTTCCCCATATTAAAGTGATAAAAGGGGAACTGGTGATGTTTGCATAGACTCGCCACAGCAGCAAACTCTTCCATGGGAAGAGGGATTCCGGACAGCCTGGACGCCATAATGCATGACATCAAGGTGTACCATCCGTTGGGGCTCAGCTGCGATGGACATAGCTTGACTAAATGGAAATAGCGCACTATCTCCGGATCCAATGGGAACCTGAGTCCCCAATTGAACAGCTCTGTAAAAAATACAATCTCATTCCTCTTACAATCCATCGGGGTCTCCGGATCGATGGGAATTCGGATCTTTACGTTTTCAGGGATCCCCCACTTAGTGCGAAGCCGTCCCAAGTCTCTAGTATGAATAAACGCATACTTGGTTTTTAACAAAGATAAGAGATACTTAAATTCTACCTTGTGAAAGCAGGGCCCAACTTTCACTTCAAGGCCCTCCGGCAGATCCGGACGGCTCAGGTACAAATCCTCTTTGCCTTTCTTGGCAACAACTATTGCAGTTTCAGCTTGTCCGGAAGACTCGGACTCAAACCTGACCTCCTCAGTGGAGTCTTCCATCCTCTCCTCCATTACTGTTGGGGGAGCTTCTGCAGAAACAGCCCGGGGAGGGATGAAGCTTGGTACAGCTGATCCTCCGGACTGGCGGCTCGTTGTATGCTTTTGAGTTCTCACCTCAGCTTGAGTTTCTGAGGTCGAAGTTTCCTTAGGAGGTAGTGGACTGCTAGCCTCCGGACCAACCGGCCTCTCCCGGAGGGTTCTAACAGTTGTCCCGGACCCCGACTCACTAGTATTTTTTGAGGAGAGTCCTATAACCAGTCTACTTGGTCTCTTCATAATAAGCTTGTCTGGAGAATGATCGGAGTCGGACCCCATAGCAATGAAAGTGGTCTTCTTCCTAACACTTGTAACAACGACCCCCGGTTCGACAGTGGGGATTGACTCTTGGACTGATGAGCCAGAAACTATTGGGGAGAGTGTTGATTGAAAGAGTTTTCTAGGTTTTGTACCTTTCGAAGACGACGAACCTCTATCAGATTCTTCGATTGAGGGGGCTGGCTTTTCAACAGGCGACGCTGGAAGCCCTGCTGCAAGTCTCTTCTCTTTTTCAACCCTTTGAGCTTTTTCTAGTTCTGAAAGATTGAGCCAGCCACCCTTGATTAGAGCTGTTCTTGCTGTGAACATAAAACAACTAAGAAAAGTTTGAAGTTTTAGAGAGATGAAGTTTTCGAGTGAAATGGCAAAGTAAAAGTGAAAATGAAACTGTGAAAGACAAATGGAATTTATAGTAAATGTAAAAAAGAGTTTGATTCCTAGGAGAATCCGAAAAGTTGGGCAATGATTAAAAAACGGCGCTGACGTCATCAAAAACATTTAAAGAAGTTACCTATTCAATAAAGTGGTGCGATTTTTCAGATGAAAAAATGGCTGAAGTGACCTTGGTAACCTTTATTTAAAGAAGTTATCCTTTATTCTTTATTTTTTTATGTTTTTTCCTATACCTTGGTAACCTTTATTTTGTTATCTAACACTCGTTAGAGGTACGAATGAGGTTTAAAGGCCCAGATGGGAGCCAATGTAGTTATGTGTGATATTTTTTTATCTATTTATAATGGTAAGAGGAAAGGGTTCAACTCATTTTTCTTGATCAGGAACGATCACAATGGGAGAACGCCTCCTGGATTTGTTGGCTAACTCGTTGTTAGAGTGTTGTTTGGACTCTCTTTTTTCCTTGAATTATTGGCGTGAGTGTGGTAAAATGCATGATCGTGTTTGGAAGAGTCTGTTAGTGTTGTATGATAATAGATGAGGTTATGTAATATTTTTCCTCAAAATTTTATAAGTTCTCAAGACGAAGAATGACACAACACAAAGCTTATCGACGCTTTAGACTCGAACCACTACTAGATCGCACATCATCATCGAATTTTCTAAATAAAATTAACTTACCTCGTCTAACATTTTATGCACATTACTAGTAAGGATAACATGGCGCTCTACTACTGAAATTAGGTATGATCTCAGCAAAGAAACTTTAGTTTGGGTTGTTGAAGAATTTGTTTTAGGCTTGGTGTTTTTTTAGATTTTGAATAACTTGCTCATACGAGAATTTTAGTTTCCTACAAATGACGCCAATTTGGTGAAGTGTTTAAGTGTTTTGTTAAACTATTCTCGAAGATCATTAACCGGAATGGTATGATATGAGTCAGTGCTCCAAAAATGAAACATTGTAGAGTTGGTAACTTATAGTGGACATATAGAATAGTAGAGAGAATATCTAGATGAGCGGAAATAAATGCTTGGTAGAAGTAATATTGTTCGTGTGTCAAACTTATAGATGATAGTTCTAACGATTTCTTAGATGGACTATGTGTTTAAACTATGTTTGGAGGAGATTATTTAAAGAGATAAACACAAGAAAGATAAAGATAGAAATTGAGAAAAGTAGTAATAAATGTTCACAATATCTCAAAAATGGATATTGTTATATATAGTACAAGTAGTAGGCCCAAAACCACATGATTAACTCATTTAAGGTCATTATACCTCACTATTTTACTAATCTTAACCATCAATATTACATATTTTTTGGACTTGTTTTACAAGACTTTTATAAAGACAAATTATCTTATTATTTAGTTGATCCGACTATTGATCCAAATAATTATTTCCCTTATCAATAGCCCCCAGTCCTTGTGAAGATATTCGAGCAAGGAATAAATTTGGAAAACGCCTCAGAGATGTCCGACCTACTCTACCATATGCCCTTCATCAAATCGGTGACGTCATTAATCAAACTGATGACTTAGTAATTATATTTCACGTGCTCTGATTCAAATCCACGTGTCAATCGATCTCTGACACATAGGTGCGTGCCTTCGAGAGTGATTTGTGAATGATTTGATATGTCAGAAAACTCTTGCACTTCCCAACATGTGTGTTATTCAAGTCATTGGTAGGGAGGCTATAGAACTCTTCAACTCCCCTAGGCATTCGCCACTTAAGAAAAAAAATTCATATGCTTGGGCCCTTATGATCGTGGGGTTAGACGAATAGCCAAGACCACTATAAATTCTTCAAAACCACTAGTAATCCATCCATCTCTCCTATTACTCATCCCCCGATGAATGACAAACTAGAAAAGTGTTGATAAAGTAAATAGTGATGGTTCGAAGAGAAAACATTCCCATGCACATTTACCAAAGAGGTACGTAAAATTTAAAAATACATCAAATACTTCGACTTCTCAAAACACTCCTCAAAATACTCCACCAACTTTCCGGCTGTCGAGAGTTGTAGAAAATGTTACGCCTATCGTAGTGCCTGCAGAAATGTGTCCCCTCAAACCAGTTTAGGAAATAAAGTCAAAATATTTGGTCGACGAGCCTGAAGAAAATCAGAATCAGGCTGTTGTCAAAGTTAATCAACACAAAAACTCAACTGCCACTTCGTCCTCTTAGATCAGAACTGATGAGTCCGAATTCGAAGAGCTCCCCGGAAGGGTAGTCCAAAGTAAAGTCACCCCGTAAATTCGGACAGACTCCATGACTTCAGTTCGAACAGCACTGGTTGAACCGGACAGGTGACTTTGAACACTGCAAACATAAGGCAGTTCGAACCATGACTAAAGTACTAAAAAACCTAATCACTATCTGACTAAGCTACCTGTACACCTGCTTAAAACTCATGGGTCTTTAAACATGACCCAGGTCCATTAAACTCGACCCGAAAGCCCATAAGGGCCCAAATTTCACACTATAAATGCCCAACCACCAGCATTAACTGTGGGTAAGAAAAATTAACTGCTGCCAGGCTGCTTAATTCTCTCTCCACCCTTGAAACACTTTGAAACACTTTGAAATATATCAAAACACCCTTAAACACCACCACACTACAGTGAAACACCCTTACGCCGCCTTAAAACTCCACTTAAAATTACCAGCCTACCCTCAGGCTACTTTTATCCACACCAAGAACTACCGTGTAAACTGAGGTACCAGCCCCCAAGGAAACATTAATGTGGGTTCTTCTGCACATAATAAAAAATAAAATTTAAAAAAGAAGAAAGATTATATTAAATTTCTCTTGAATCATCTAGTGGCTTTCTACAAGGTGCAGTATCGGTACTATCAGTCCTTCGATGAGGTAAATCTTTGAGACTTATGTGGGATCCCAAGCTCAATAAAGATCCAATTTCCCGATGTTGGGGAGACTATCTATATGTTCGAGACAATGAACTAGTTGTCAACCTTGAAATTCTTAACTTGGGTCTTCAGTTCCCTCTGGACCCCGCTTTGGTTAAATATTTCAAACTGATAAACTATTGCCCTACTAAAGCAGGTCCACACATGTATTTCACTATGATGGCCTGCATACTGGCAGCCAGGTTATCCGGGGCGGTTTCTCTATGGAGCATTTCTTCGAATTAACCGGCGTGGCGAAGAACCCTTATTTCTATTTTTACTCCCTAACATTGGGAATAAATTCAAAATAACGAATTATATCCTCGAACCCAACTAGAAATATAAGAATTTTTTTTCTTCATTTCTGGGATATGGTAAAATGGATTTGAGGAGTCAACTGAGAACCCACACCAACTTTTCTTAAAACAGACTAAAAGAGGTAAATTTTACTTGGTTTATTTGATAAACATTTAAAAATAAATTTTGTTGGGGGAAACGTATGACAGGGGTATCCGGGGCGTTTGAGGAGTATCTAGAGAAATCGGGTCGCATATTTGCTCGTAGTTGGGCCTAAACTTCCAATGAATTTCATCACTGTTTTACTTTAGCCAACCTTGTTAAAAGCCATATTTGAAGGGTTGACTTAACAAAAGTTATGACGTTGGAGGAACCCATGTGCCTCCCACATAGCCTGATGTGTTGAAAAGGTTGGAGGCCAAAAACTTGCTTATTTACTTTCGTGCAAAAGCCACGACCCTGAGCCACCGGATCCCTAAAAAGTATGTGATTGAGGCAACAAATCCAGAGGTTGCGCAAAAAATAAATGTCGAGGTTGCGACTGAGGAGGTTGATCCCACGTAGGAGGGTGTATCCAATAGGCCATCGAAAGGACATCATCCCAAGAAGAAACGTAGACCCACAATTATTGATGAAAGCAAAAAAGAGGTGAAAGAAAATGTGGTCCCTTCGGACAAAAAAAAAATTGAGCCCGATCTACCTTCTCTAGATAAGATTGTTGTTATCGACTTAAATTCCCCTCGGGTATCAAACGAGGAACCTGCCACCCAATAAAACGAAGGGAATGATGCCCAAGAAGACCAATGAGATGATGCCCAAATTCCTGAGCATTTCGAGACCGGCTCTCCATCTGAGCAGTTCAACATCTATAGTGATGACTTCCTAGCCCTTCAAGTTTATGAACTTCTTAAGTCCATTGTGTTTCTTGAAAATATGCCAAGACATTGAACGTTCAAAAAATCTTTACAAAGAAGAGGCTTTCATGATGAGGTCTGAGATGAAGGAGTTGGAAGATGAAGTCACTCGTCTCAAAGGGATTGCTATAAAGTGTCTTAAAGAAATCGAAAAGGTAGATATTCTAGTAAAAAATGGATAAGATTGCATTAGATCGTGACCAAGAGCATGTTTTTGGTCTAAATATTCAGAAGGATACGCTCATCAACACCCTCGCCGAAGGGTACGAAAAACCAAAAACTACTTCCAATGGGTTGTTAAGGACTCAGAAAAAGTTACGAAAAAACCAAAAACTACTTGCAATGGGTTGTTAAGGACTCAGAAAAAGTTAAGGTCGACAAAAAACCTATTAAGGGTCAGCTTGAAGCGAACACGAAGGCTATTCTTGATTCATATGCTGTTGTTTGTGTTTCTAAACTGGAGATTGTGAATGTTAAGGTTAGATCCGCCATGGTGATGGACAAACATGAGCGTTTCCTGGATTTGAAGTTAGTCAGCTTCTGAGAACTTGTGCCTGATAAGTATCACCCGGAGGTTGTCTTTTTAGAAGATAATGGTGAATAATCTTAGCGTTTTGATGGACCCAAAAGTTCTTCAATTGCCTCGTCGAAAGATGAATCTGAGGGCACCCTTTCGGAGTAAGGAGGACTTAGGTGATTTCTTGTTTTATTATTGTGTACTTTTTGTAAACCTTGTTGTGTCTATGACATTTTCGTGAAGTCCTCGCTTCGTCAGAGCATTTTGTACTTTTTATGTTTATTAATAGAACTATTTTCTTTGGATAATTTTGCATTAACCAACTTTTGTGAGATAGATTATAAATAAATGTTGACCAAATTTCGTTGGAAGACCCTTCCAGCCAAAAAATAAATGATTGTTAACCACCATTCATTAGAAGACCCTTTCAATCTAAAAATAAATGATTGTAAAAACTATTTTAAAACGGAAAAGAAATTTTATATTCCTATAAATCGGCTATAAGGGCACCTTATTAAAACCTCCATGCGCCACTATGTAAGGAAACGTATGCCACCGACCTTTACACAAGTTTAGACATATATACAAACTTTTACACTCTTTCCAAATACAACTTAAGGTGTTTGATATTCCACGGGTGCCGAATATTCCTTCATTCTTTATCTTTGAGCGATATGTCCCCGGTTTCAACTTCTCAGTTATCATGTATGGGCCCTCCTAGTTATGTCCCAATTTACCGAACCGCTTTGATTTTGTATGTAAAAACACTTTACTTAAGACTTGAAACCCTATCGTGAATTCTCATCGTTTAACTCTAGACGTGTACTTGCTTCTCATCAATGTTTGGTAGTGTAAAAAATTCAACTGTGCTCGCCTTCGTTTTTCTTTGATTGGGTCTAGCTCAACACGTTTCTCCTCATCGTTACCCTCCTTAAAATACTCGCTGACTTTATACGAAGGGAAAACTGCGTTGAATGGTACTACAACATCCATCCCATAGACTAGAGAAAATGGAGATTTTTTAGTTGTTGTTCGAGAAATGGTTCTATACGCATATATGAATTCTTGTAAGTAATCTGGGAATTTTTCAGCTTTTAATTCCAAATAATTTTTGAACCCATCAAAGATTGTCCAATTAATCACTTCAACTTGTTCATTTACTTGTGGATGACAATGTGTCAAAAAACGTTCTTATTCCTCGAGAAGAACAAAAAGCCATCATGTATTTATTGTCGAACCGTGGCCTAGTATCCATCATTATTCTCCTCGGAACACCGAAGCAACAAAAAATATTATAGATAATATCATATTTTAAGTTTTTATCTCAGTTGGTGGTTTATCCTCCACCCACTTAAAAATATAATATACTGCAACCACTATTGACTATCGTCTCCCGGATATCATTGGAAACGGTCTGATTAGGTCGATACCCCACCGATCAAAAATTAGTGTTTCGGATATCGAGTCAAGAGTTATTCATGGGACGTGGATTGCATTAGCAAATCTTTGGCAAGTGTCACATCTCTTAACCAACGTTTTGGCATTAGAAGAAATTGTAGGCCAGTAATAACCTTCCACGAGAACACTTCGTATCAAAATCTTGTACCCGCAGCGTACAGACCCTTCACCATCGTGTAGTTCTGATAATATCATACGTGATGCATTTTCCCAAAGGTATCGAAACAGAGGCCTGCTAAAATATTTTTTATACACGATGTTTCCGAGTACCACATAACCGTGTGCTTTGAACCGTATTTTCTTGGCCATTGCCTTATCGACCGATAAGACATCGTTGACTAAGAATTGTTTGATGTCGTACCCCAATCATTTTTAGTGCTTGTAGAAATTTAGAAGGCTTCATCCGATCCTTCATTCCGTTCGGACCCCTTTATAATCCAAGGATTTTCTTGTGTAAGGATCGAAGGGTGCTCTTAGAATATGCAGTAGTGGCCAGAGAGTCGGCCACAAAATTATCAGTATTATGAACATGCTCGTACTGTATGCTTTCAAAAGCAGATTCTAAGGCTTTTAATGCTCTCAAATACTTCACTAAGTGATCTTTTCAATCTTCAAATTGACCAGACCTGTGATTTACGAGAAACTGCAAGTAGTTTACCAATGTAACCAATTTGGTTCCGCAAATGTGGGCGAGTCTTAATCCTGCCAAAGCAGCTTCGTATTCCGCCTCATTATTTGATGCTCGAAAATTAAAGCGTATCGCGTGATACATCACAATTCTATCTGGAGACACTAGCTAGACGTCAGCCCCACATCCCGAAGCGCTAGAACCCCCGTCTGTCCGGACTAACCATTCCAACTCTGATTTTTCTACATCTATTTTCATATATGATCGCTCGAAATGAAACTCGACTAAATATATTTATTTAGCTTACAAAATATTAAGTAAGAACCAGAGGTCGCGCGTTCGAACCTCAGCTCAAGCATTTTCTATTATATTTATATTCTCTCGTACATTTTCTATTTTTTATTATATTTATATTCTCTCATATTAACTTTATTGTTTTAAGCATTTTCTATTATATTTATACTCTCTCATATTTACTTTACTTGTTAGAAGCATTTTCTATTATATTTAAGCATTTTCTATTAGGTCTTTTGGAACCCCTATTATATTTATACTCTCTCATATTTACTTTACTTGTTATAAGCATTTTCTATTATATTTATATTTTTGGTCGTTGTCGGTTGGAACCTCAACTCTTTCATATTTACTTGTTATAAGCTTTTTTCTATTATATTTATACTTTTATTATATTTATACTTTTGGTCGTCACTCTTTTTTTATTATAATATATCTATTATATTTATACTTTCTCCTTCCACAAATCTAATCTAATATTTAGACTTTTTCTTATTTAGACTTCTTCTCTTTTATTTATGGATGGTATTTTTACACCAAAATTTTATAAATTAATACTCTATTGATTTAGAGAGAGGTTACTAATTTTAAAATAAGTTGGCTAAAAATTTAAGATCAATAGTTTTTTAGAGTACCATTTTTTTCTAAATAAGAGGTTACCAATGAACTAATTTTAAAATAAAAGATAGAGAAATTTAAGATTACCATTTTTTTGGAGTACCATTTTTTTTCTAAGTTAATAAATATAAATAAAGTTAATTTATATGATTGCAATTATGCTTTAGAAAATTTCAGGGATTGGTTTAGACCCTTTCCACATATACTATTTTTTCCTTTAACAATAAACTAATTTCTACACTGATCTGAGTAAGTTAAATTAAAAAAAACGGCATATACATGAATCGAATTAATAAAGGAAAAGATTCTTACTCCAACACTTTAACATTGACTATATCATAGATTTGTCGTCTCTCGACTCCTGCAGATCTCAACACAATCAAATATGTGTCAAGATACACACAATATACGAAGATAAGTAAAATAAGACTAAGATAAAAACATCTAAATGTGAAGCAGCATCGTCAAGGCCGATAACTTTGGTGTGCTCATAGATTGGCAAAATACTGAAGAAATAATCAATGCATAATGGATTTATGATAAAAAAACACTAGTTAACCAAACAAACCAAAAAAAAATTATACATGATACATAAAAGCCTAAAATTTTCTATTTTATACTATTTCATTTTTGGACAATAACCAGGACCCCATAGACTTCAAATCCTGGCTACGCCACTGCTCTCGGATCAATACAACGCTCACAGCATAATCTGATACCCATATATACACAAACAACTTATCCCCCGGATTAGGCTTTATCAAGATTTCGGGGGAGGAAAGATACTCTTTAATTCATGCAGAAGTCGCTGAAAATTCTTTGGTCCAATTGAAGCAGTTCACATGTCTTAACACCTGGAAAAATGGGGCACATTTGTCCAAGAACCTGGATATGAATCTGTTCAAGGTTGCTAACCTCAATGTAAAAATTTGTACTTATTTAATTGTCCAAGACATAGCCATAGTACTCAAAGCATTTAGTTGTACTGTGTCAGATTCTATCCCTCGCTCACTGACTATGTACCGAAATTTTTTTCCAAACCGTACTTTGAACGTGCATCTCTTCGAATTTAGCTTCAAATTTATCTTTTTTAAGTTGGCAAAGGTTACTTTGAAATCTGTAAAATGGTTTTCGTCTTTAGAATTTTTCACTAGCGTATCATCAATATATACCTCGACATTTCATCCGATCTGAGCCTCAAAAGCATTGTTCACCAAGCATTCGTAAGTAGCCCTGATATTTTTCAACCCAAAAGACATAACCTTAAAACAATGCAGACCCCTTTCAATGATGAACGAAGTGCTCTCTTGATCATTTGGATCCATTTTAATATGATTATACCCTGTAAATACATCCATAAAAGACACAACCGATTTCTCGACGTTGAATCTACTAATTGAAGAATCTGAGGTACTGGAAAAGGATCATTTGGTCATGCTCTGTTGAAGTCATTGAAATCTACCCACATTCGCCACTTGTCATTTTTATTTTTTTACTAAAATCGGATTATCCTTCCATAACGGGTATTAAGATTCTCGTATGTATCCAACTTTTGATAAATGATCTACCTTGACCATAATCACCTCATATTTATTTTGAGAAAAATACCTTCTTTTTTTAATGATCAGGCATACATTACTTCAGATTGCCAATATGTGACAGATAATCTCAGCAAGTACCCCATAACATCTTTAGTAGACCACGCGAACATGTGTAACCTTGTTGATGAAAACCGGATCAACATCTCCCTTACCTATGGAGATAACTTTGTACCAATCTTTAAACTTTTTCCAATGAAAATAAGCGTAGTTCTCAAAATTCTCATCATGGACCAGAAACCAGGGGGTCTGCTTCAGATCGTCAACATGGTCAGCCCTTAAATAAGACCCCACTAATTGTTATACTTTCCTTTGGTTGGCCGTTTTAATTTATGTTTGGGCCAAATCCGTTCGGTAACATTCCATCTTCATTTTCTAGTTGCTCCTTATCGTTCCCACATTATTTCCCGTGATATATTTCAGGCATTGTAGAATAATCGAGGCACCCACACACATTCTAAACGGCCAAGATCTCCCAACTATTGCATTGTACGACGTAGGCGCATCCACTACGATGTACAACACTGCCACATATTTCCTAAACGGTCCACGACCTAATTCTACTGTGCCCTCGAATTCTTCGACTACTTCGGCAGTCACCCCAGTAAAACCCACAATCGTTTGATCTAAACAAAGAATAATCACGGGGTTTTCCATCTTTTCATAAGTCGTCCCGATAATTCTTGCTATAATTACTACATCGTCCTCGTGTGGACCAACTCTTTCTCTCATGTCATTATTCTTAAAACAGAGGAACAGGAACAAACTTCAGTATAAGTGTGGCAAAGCGCCCGTCTCCAACTGAGTAACCAAGCTCACGATTTATCATTTTCGGGAGAAATTTCTTGTCCCTGCAACAATATCACCCTCAAATATTGTCAATAACTCAAAAGAAAGCACACAATTCATTAACCTTTCCTTTCGTAGCTGGCTCTTCTACCAACATAACCTTATTACTTTCCGACTTCGGATCCAAATACTCCAAAGAGATATCAAAGGGATCGATAGGTTCCCAAGTCATTAAAGCAGTATCTTGATTTGGAGCTGTGATAAATTCCTTGACTATTGGATCAAGCTGAGACTGTTTCTTAATAAATGTTGACAATTTCTTATTTTCAATCAACACTTCGATCTTTTTTTAGTGTTATACAATTCTTCGTGTCATGCCCGGCGTCTTCATGGTACTTGCAATACCTATTGTTTATGATTTCCTTTTGGAGTTTGTATTGGAGGAGGTTTCCTGAATTGTACGTGATTTCGAGCCCTATCAAAGATTGTAGCAATAAATTTTGTAATTGGGTAAAATGAGTTGGTCGGACCCACTTGTTTAACATTGGCCTTACACTTTTTTGTGCGATTGTAACCTGTGAATTCACCCTCGGTCTCGGGGGTAGCTGGGTCGGTACTCTAGGTCGGATATTGGTTGATGGAAGATAATTCAAAGGAATATGTATATGAGGTTTATTGTACGTTATCATCAGAGATTGTTGGAACTGTTTATGCTCAGTTTGTGCTCATGAGTCGTCTCTTCCACCAAAATTCTCTTCTCCACTTGAACCAATAATGCCCCAAACGTCATAGCCTGTTTTTCGCGACGTTATCTTTCAAAATAACGGGGAGAAATCTCATTTGAATAGTTGCTAAAGCCATTTTATCTTTGCAATCGTCCATGTCAGTTTTAGTTTTGATGAAACGATTAGATAATCATTTAGACTATCCCCAAGTTTATGTATACAGTAGATTATCGTATCACCATTTGCACTGAAATTTTTGTTTCCCACAAAGTATTGGCAGAAGATGTTCCAAAACATGTCAAAGTTCTTGATACAACCCCGTGGCATGCGCTTATAGCATTTCGAGGCGCCATCCTTAAACATTTTGGAGAATGTAGTTTACAACAATTTATCATCGTCATCATATTTAATCATAAAAAAAGATTAAACTACTCAATATATTTGTCTGGATCTTGAGTTCCATCGAACTTTTCTAACTTTGAGATGTCAAATCGATTAGGTATGTGCCCTGACAGAATTTCTGCAGAAATAGGAGATGACCTCCAATTGTGCATGGTCTTATACATACTGCCCTCGGGGAATTCGTCGCAACGATATATAAACCCTCTTCGGATAAGTTCGCAAACTGGTTACTCACACTTTTTTTGCGTCGGTTGTTCTAGTTTTGGAGATTAGGACTTATCCGAGTCATAAAGGGAATAATCACTAGATTCAGTGGGATCATATCGACGCATGGATTTCATTTTTCTCCTCGAAGAATAACGGCTTCGTGTCCGACGCATTTCGTGTTTATCACTTGTTTGATAAGCATCTTATAATTCATCTTTTTCTATAATCTATTCTATCTGAACCTCTGACCTAAGCCTTTTAGAATTCAAAGTCACATATTTCTCTGAGTTTAACTTTTCTCTATCTTCTAACATTTATTTTCTATGAGCCACTAAGTAGACTCTTCAAGTAGTTGGTCGGCATATTGATCATCATAATGTTGTTCCTCTACCATTTACTCTTCGAGTGTATGATCTTTAAATAAAATTCTGATCACCAAACCATCAGTGCCAACTTTAGGCTCCCCTAGTAATTCCATATCTATTTCTCTCAAAGTGTTTGACAATACAATAGTGATTTTGGAAAAACGATTCCAGGTACCAATCGTTTCCCACATACAACGTCAATGATAATTCCAAATATTTATTGGAGGGATTATGTGTCTAAGCTATGTTTAGAAGAGATTTTTTAGAGAGAAATACGAGAAAGCTAGAGAGATAAGTTGACAAAATTGATAATGAAGTAATAAATGTTCACTATTTCTAAAAAATGGAATGTTGTTTTTATATAGTACAAGTGATGGGCCCAAAAAATACATGATTAACCCATTGAACGCCATTATACCCCATTATTTTACTAATCTTAACCATAATGATTATTTATTACACAAATCACCCTCAATATTGCATATTTGTTTGGCTTCTTTTACAAGACTCTTATAAAACCAAATTACCGTCATATTTAGTTGATCCGACTATTAGTCAAAATAACTCCTCCCATTATCAATAAAAGCATGAATAAATAAGAAAGTAAGAAGATCCGAAGAGCATATGTTGTTTTTTGTAAACAGTATAATTCCTTAATAATGATGAAAGTAGTTGTATTTATAGACGTTACGGTGGACATTGAACCTTTATGAGCCTCGAACTACAAGTACAAGAGTCATGTTATTTTATAGTTTTGTATAAGGTTTATTAGTCTATAATTTTGCATATAACCTTGTAAGTAAACTTATATCGGAATTGGTTTAATCCCACTACTAATATCATGTCAATATTAAATACAATATTATTAAATGAATAGATTTTTATTTAGCATAATTTTTTTTAAAAACACGGATGATAAGTATAAGTGCGTTTGGTAGGACTCAATATCAATCAGTGGTGAACTGAATATTAATTCAATTTTTTTTCAATGTAATATTTATTTTAATATATAATATTTATAAATATTCGATGCCAATAAAGTTTAATACAAATATCATGTAATGTGCGTGATACCTTCTTATATTGTATTTATTAACGGTGATCCTCACGAGAATTTCCACGACACAAAATGTCTAAGACAGATGGATCATTTGTTCTCTTTCGTATATGTTTTAGTCATGCAAGTTCTCTCTAGTATTCTCAATGTGAAAGCTAATGATGCTAACTTCCAATTCCATTGGAAGTATCATAAGATTAAGATTGTCAATCTATGTTTCAAATATATTTGATGATTTTTTGCCGATGTGATATCAACTTCATCAACCCATCAAGGATGTTCTTAATGAAATATTTGATATCAATGGTCTTAGTGTTATCCCCCTAAAAAGCCACATATTATTTTATGAAGTTAACCCTTCACTAAGATCGGATTTGATCAATATCCTTTGTTTCAACGCTGGCTCCCTCCCGGTTAAATATCTTAGAGTCTCTATTCTCATCGGTCGACTCTCTCATAACGACTGTTGGTCCATTCTTGACAAAATTACTAATCCTATTGCCTCGTGGACTTCCAAACATCTCTTTTATACGGGTAGGCTTTAGCTAATCAAATCTATTTCTTTTTCGCAGGACAGGTTTATCGGTTTTCTATCTTCAGTTGTCCTCAGTCTCTCTGTTGTTTTCTCTGATTTAGTCAATAAATGAAGGTTGCAGGTTTTGAAAGTGGTTTGATCTATTGTTACTATTTCCTTGTCTAAGGACGAACTTTCGATTCTAGGCCAAAAAATCTGGAATCAGGCAGTCATCCTCAAACACTTGTGGTCCATTGTTAGTAAAAATGAATACTCTATCTAGTGTGGCTGAATTATCTCTCAAAAGATTGAAGAGAATAATTTATGGTCTTTAAAAATTGACTATTCTCTCTTCTGAACTTGGAGAAAAAAATTAAGTCTTAGACATTTGGCTAGTATTTGTATATGATGGCGACCGAAAACAGGGAGAACACCTCATTTTGGTACGATCCTTAGCTCATCCCCACTTCTCTAGTTTTCTATTATCGGATTAGCATCATCCATGACTCTAGGCTCGAAAGAACCTTAAAGTTTCAGACATTATTCGCAATGTGCTCTGAAACTGGCCAACTCATATTAGATCTGTTAATGCTAGAATTGTAGCACCTTCCGAGAGACCAGCAACCTCATCATCTCCCTTCATCCCCTCAACATCCTCCATAATGATGGCCATTAGTAAATAGATAAGAGGGGAATTACTAAGTTCACTATTAAGGACACCTACAATGTTTTTCTTACACCCACCCTCGTGTCTGGTGGGATCCATCATCACTCTTTCATCATTTGGCTTTCTATCCAAGACAAGTTGTCCACCCGTGACAAGCTTCAATGTCCGGGGATTAACTCTCTCCCATATTGTGTCTTATGCAACTTTGATCCTAAAAGTATCAACCATATCCTCTTTTATTGTAACTACATCCAGAGAATTTGAGACTTTGCGAGTTCCAAACTTGAGTTTGCAAAAAATCAACTAATTAACCCTTTTGGATTAGCAAGACGTCAAACTGGCTTGTTTTTCGTAAATACCACATTTGGTGTTTTGTTTTGGTGCGGTTATTTATCACATCTCGTGGGAGCAGAATGTTAGAACTTTTGGCTCCTACCCTCCTGCTTTTGCCTCTGCAATCTCGCACCAAGATGAGCTGACATATGTATCCCTTATCCTCTTCTAACTTACGTTTGTCGTATATGTTGTAGTTACCCCTCTCTTTCGGTTAGACCGTAACTTTTGTCCGTAAAATATGCCGACAAATTTGGTTTTGTTGACCATATGAACTTTTCTTTTTTTACTCTTTTGTTTTTAGACCCAAACTTGGGTTAACTTTTCTATTATAAACTTGTCTTTTTAAAAAGATTTTATGTCATTTATCGGAATATGACCCATATATTTGTAAGAATCATTTTTATTATTTAATGCAATTTTTTGAAAAAAAACAGACAAGACCATATACCAAACTTAACATAAGTAAAAACTTAAAAGTTTACCAGACTTGTGGAGTAAAACAAAATTACTTCAGCTGCCTACTTATGTTGTAAAACAGAAAAGACCTTGTACCAAACTAATACAAGTAAGAAGTAAGACTTCACTTCAAATGCCAGCTTATATAGTCAAGAAGACAAAACAGGAAAAAGTAAGACTTTGCTTCAAAGCCAGCTTATACAAGTGAAATTAAGACGCTACTTCAAATGCCAGCTTATACAAGTAAAATTAAGACCTACTTCAAATGCCAAAACTTTATTTCAAATCTCAATTCATGTAGTAAAAAAGACATGACCTGTGCAAAACTAATAAATTTTTTAACAACTTATGAAATCCAGATGACAACACATCCTCGTGATAGATCAATATAGCCAAGTAACATAGCCTATGTCAAATACAATTAGTTAAATCATTCCCCAATTGACCCATTGAACTCTGCTTCCACATTCTGCGATCGCGATATTGGTTCTAGAAATTTTTAAGAAAGGAATACAAATAAAAAAAATAAAACTTTACTGAAAATGCAAACTTACATAGTCAAGACTATAAGACCTTGTACCGATACATCAAGTGCTCGAGCAACACAGACCTTGCTTTGACTCATTTCCCAATCACCTAACTGAATAGGGGTTCGGCATTGTAGAAATTGTAGACCACCATAGAAATATAGGTGTGGATAATTGCTTGAAAGCAATACAAGTAAAAAATAGAACATTACTTCCAATCCCAAGTTATGCCATCAAGAAGACTTGTAATGATGCATCAAGTAACCAAGCAATTACAGCTAGAACTTAAACCGCACGGAACGAATAGAATACAAACGCCAATACAACCACACATTAGTCAATACTACAAGATTTTACTATTAGGGTTCAAGAAGAGCTCTCAAAACAATCTTATGAACTTGGCAAAAGAATAGTTTCGGGAAATGTAAGAGATCCATTGTTAGGAGCACCCGGTATATTAAGGATAGAAGTAATCAAGTTATAAATATGCACATTCTCGAAAGAGGGTACTTTTTTCCCTTCTTGAAACTGCGGCCCATGGCCAATGAAGATAGTCCTCATAGAAAAAAATGAATTATCGTACCCGTGTGCACCTCCACACTCTTTCGCATTTGTCCGTGTTTGCTCCACCTTAAATCCCTCAGCCAACAACCCTATTATAGGCGGAATCCGATCACTAGAAGAGTAATGCAACCTACTAGGCAAATCCTCCTTGAGATAAACCTTTAAATACTTCCCATTCTCAACTTTACCCGAACTCAACCCCTCATTCATCTTTTTAACAATCTGAGCCGCATCAGAACCCTTAGGGGGACGCATAGCAAACACGGGTGAGTAAGAACTCGATTGAACCCATTTGGGTGGAATTTTAACCCAAGAAACCAAATCATCAAGAAAGATTAGTTTCTTATCACAAGTACCAACCATACCATGATCACCAACCATAATTATAGTAACATCATCGAAAACTCCTCTTTTCTCTAATCCACTGATCAACCTACCAATCATACTATCAATCCTCGAAACCGCTTCGGTTATTTGAATATCATCAGGACCAACTTGGTGTCCTTGGTGATCAGGGTCCTCAAAATAAAGTGTCATAAGATCAGGAATTTCACAACTAGGAAGATCAAAATAGCTTAAAATAGTATCAACCCTATTCTCAAAAGGAACAGAGCCATTATATTTCTGACAAAAATCTTTAGGACAAGACCAAGAACCTTTTTTTACCTCAGAACCAGGCCAGAAGTAGGTAGCAGCTTTAAGACCATGATTCGCCACTGTTTCCCATAACGGCTCGCCTAACCACCATTTTGGTTCGTGACTGGCCATCGAGAAAGCTTCTCCGGTGCTGGGATCAATAAAGGAGTTTTCGATCACACCGTGATAAGCCGGATACAGACCGGTAACAATCGAGTAATGGTTAGGGAAAGTTAAGGTAGGAAAAACCGGGATTAAACCCCTTTCGGCTTCGGTTCCGTTTTTAATCAACCGATCGATATTTGGGGTTGGGGTTTTGAATTGGTACCCGAATCGAAACCCGTCTGATGAAATCAATATAACTACTGGTTTTTTGAGATTTTTCAACGGACGGGAGACGGATTGGGGTTGTGGTTCGTTAGAGGAGGAGGAGAAGAGGAGGAAAGCGAAGGCGCTGGCAGCGGAAAGAGCGATGCAGGTTGTGAGGATGAGAGAGATGAAGATGACGACGGTGGTGGTCGATTTATGATGGTGGCGATCGATTGTTGATGAATCGGTGTTGAAGGAGAGAAGGGCTGTGGTGTGGTTAGTTGGTTCTCCATCTTCTTCTATGATTTTTGTTGGGAATGATTTGGGTTCAGCTTTGGAGAGTGAATCAAGAGCACCCATGTTTACTCTAGTAAGAGAAACTATAGAGAGAAACAAAAGAAAAGGTCTTTTTTTTTTTTTTGATTATGGTGTTTTTTTTGCTTGATATGTGTTTTTGGGCAAGAAATGTTGAATTTTTATGGAGTGAGTGGACTGATGGTTGGTTGGTTAGTTCTCTGGGTTGCGCTAGAATCTAATGGCTTTCGTTAACCGGACAAAAAATTAAGAGTCACACTAGAATCTGATGGTTGATTGGTACTTTTTTTTTTTCTTTCTAAAATTCAATAATTTGAATTCCAATTTATCTTTTTCATCTAACAATTATAATCATACACTTTACCTAATTTTTCTTTTATAAAATCTAAAAACCTTCAAAATTTACTTTAAATCATAACTATTTACTACCATTCAACCATAAAACTAACATTCTTCAACCCGAATCCATAAAATCTATCATAAAAGCAAAAAATTAGAGTACTCATGGAAGATGATGAAATGGACGTCTCTTTGGAAAACTTGCTGGACGAGGAGAATGCTTATCGAATGGAGGTAATGAGTTGAACTCGTGTTTCTATTTTTGGTCTGGTCGTATGAATTTTAGCGATGAACAGCGTCGTGGTCGCACGATTCCTGCGACAATATATGTTTCGTCGTGGTATACATTCATGCGACATGATCACTATATCCATCGCATATGTTGATACGACCTAAATGCTATGTCATTTGCATACGACCTATATACTATATCATTTGTATGCGACCCTTATAGAGTATCATTCGCATGCGATCCATATAGAGTATCATATATATTAAAATGTTATTTGTTGTAGAAGGAACCTGCTCAATCTCCGCCTATGGATGTTAATTACACAAAAATATTTACAACGAATATGTTATTTACGAAAGATGAATTTGATGCTTTCGTGGACGTTGAATCGAAAAAGATTAAGTTATTCACCATTACAAAGCTTTATGATAGTGGGAAATGGGGAAAACTCTTAGATTAGGTTACGTTTGCGAGAGGTACGATATTTTTAAATCAAAAGCGAAGCCGGATACTTTAAGAAAGCGGAAGACTGCAACGAAGAAATGCAATTGTCTATTTGCGTTAAAAGGTCATTTGATTGACGTACTAGCCATGCAATGGCGTTTGGAAATGGTAAACGATACACACAATCACGATTCCTTCGTTCGTTTAGACGACCATTCTCGCGCTTGTAGGCTAAAACGGGATGAAGATGAAATAGTTCGTAGTTTATCTCACCTTGGCTCGCGTCCTAAGGAGATATATAGAGGTTTGAAGTATCAATATCCGGAGAATATTTCAAACACGCGTGCAATCTACAATTGTTGTAAAAAACATCGGGATGTTGAGCATGAGGGAGAAACCCAAATGCAATATGTGCGAGAGGTATGCTAATATAATACATAAACCACGAGTTTTTCTTGAGAGTTTTTCTGAAGCCTTACCATTCGATCGTTGGGGAATTGATTTGGTTGGCCTTTTGTCAATGGCGTCCGGGGGAAGACAAACGATTATAGTGGCGGTTGATTATTTTTCTAAATGGGTGGAAGCAGAGCCTTTAGCTGGAACAAAGATAAAAGATGTCATTAAGTTTGTTGTTTCAAACATTTGTTGTCGTTTTGGAGTTCCAATGAAAGTCATAACGGATAATGGACCCAAATTTGATAACAAGAAATTTAAGAATTTTTGCGTTTCTAAGGGCATACATCAATGCTTTTCTGCTCCGTTTCATCCGCAAGCTAATGGGAAGGTGGAGGTCACCAATAGCAAAATTATTAATGGGTTAAAGAACAATTTAGAAGGAAATGCTGGAAAATGGCCAGACTATTTACAGGAAGTATTGTGGGCTTAATAACGACACCACGAACAGCGACTTCAGAATCTCTGTTTGCTTTGGTTTATGGAATGGATGCAGTGGTACCCTCGGAAACTATTTTCCCATCATACCAAGTGGCAACATACACAGAAGAGTTAAATGATCAAGGCAGGGAAATAGACCTAGATTTGGTGGAAGAGAAGAGGAGACGTGCACATTTGAAGTCCCTACATTATCAAACATTAATGAGAAGTGGATACGCTTCACAAGTAAAGCAGGGAGATTTCAAGGTGGGAGATAAAATGTTAAGAAAAATGTTTCTTCACACCAAGGAAAAAAGCCTCATAAAATTGGCACCGAACTGGGAAGGCCCTTATGAAGTAACATAGAAAGTAAAACAGGGAACTTATCGATTGAAGGATAAAAAGGGGAGAAGCCTCAAGCATCCACGGAACATAGAACATCTAAAGCTGTACCTTGAGTAATAATGAAAATCTTGACATGTAATTTTTCTTTACTAATTTTTTCTTTGTAAAACAGCGAAGGCGTGCTCTTTCCTATCCTGATAGACACATGAAAGTTTTAACAAGGTGTCATTGTTAGCTGATCAATATGTCTGAACTTTTGCCTCGAGTTATTGTTTCTGACCTTTATAAGTTGTGATCGATTGAGCAGATGATCAACACTTATGATAACTACAATTATGTATGACTAAAGGCAGCATACAACGATTATTACGTCCAACAAAAGATGGCATAAAACAACTGTTATATCCAACGCAAGTTGGCATGCAATTGTTAGTCTCTAATTAAAAGTGACATACAATTAGTATCATACCCAATATGAAGTCACAGATTTTATAACATAAATTTAAAATAAATAATCATGTAAAAAATCAAAAAATATTAATATTAATTATTAATTAATAATATAGGTTACATTATTTATTATAGAATTAGTAAATGTATGATGATAATGTAAATATTGAGATAGTGAGATAGAGTTAGAAATAAAGAAAGTGAGATGAATAGTTAAAAGATAGTGGAATTGTTATTTTTTATATTAAAAGTCTGAAATAGTAAAGTAACAGTTAGAAGTTGTAGCTGTGTCGCAGATTTGTAAAAAAATAGAAGTTTTCAGAATTGGACCAAATTTCCAGAAAAACCTACTATTAGAGATGGCCTAATACGTCTAAGAGTTCCATAAAAATTGGAACACGTGGTTGCAGTTTTATAAGATGAATCATATAAGGTTGTTGTTGATTTAATGAATTTTAAATTTTATGGAAAAAAACTCGGACTTAATAAATTTTGAATTTGTGTAAAAGTCTTCGACGTTTTCTCTATCTACGGTGTTAAAAAGTTGGGAAGGTAAAAATTGTTTTTATATTCTCGAAAAGTTTGTACTAATTTAATTGTTTAGCATATTTGAATAAGATTCGTATTGGTTTTGCAGCTTGCTCTTTAATTATATATTAAATTTTGATATTGTTTTTTTTAGGGAACCCGCAGCCGCTACTCAGAGTGCAATGAGTGCGCACAAAGTAAACCTTCAGTCTGACGCGATAGCCTGCAAACCAACGCCAGAAGGTAAACCACACAAGGTGACAGGCTCAGCCGAGAAAGCGTATGTAGAGGGACTCGAACTCATGACCTTTGGTCACAAGCATGCCATACTCAACCAACTCGGCTACCCCTTGGGGGCAATTTTGATATTGTTTGTTATTTTGTCTCTGTATCTTTTCAATAAGTATTTTAAGATTTTAATAATTAATTGTTTTATTTTTTTTACCATACGCTCCGGATGATTTGTATTTATTTCGTCGATCAATACTAAATTACATATAATTTATTATTATTAATTATTAATTATGATTAATATTTTACATAAAAAATATTTAAAAAAGTACGTATATTTGGTTATCAAAATAGAAGACATTAAACGAAAGTCTATTGAGTTTTTTTACCGATCTCACAAAATATTTATAAGAAAATAAATATTTTAAATATTAATATTGTTGGTATTTTTGTTTTTAGACAAAACATTTAAAAATTATTCATAATATTAGATTTTTTTAAATACGTAATATGGTTTTTAAATCATATTGTTAAGTTCGCGAAGACGAACAAGTAGTTCAAAAAACAAAAACAAAAAAATGCTAACAATATTTTTCTTTTGTTTGGTTTTTTTAAAATTAATATGTTCAAACCACAACATATCGTAACTTATTCCTTTTTTAAAAAGTAATTTTACTTGTCAGTCACCACTTATTATTTACTTTCGTGTAGACTAGTAAGATGAACAACAAAAGAATTTGTTAACTTTTAACCATTTCGGTGTGATTTGAGTTTTTTTTATCTATTGTGAGTTTAAAAAAAATCCTATAATATGGTTGAGTAATGCATGCTTGTGACCAAAGGTCATGAGTTCAAGTCCCTCTACATAAGCTTTCTTAGCTTAGCCTGTCACTTTGTGTAGTTTACCTTCTTGCGTTGGTTTGTAGGCTATCGCTTCAGACTGAAGGTTTACCCTGTGTGCACCGGCGGAGCTACAGTGGGTTCCATGGTGTCCTAGGAACCCACGTTTTTTATTTATTTATTACTTATAAGCAAACAAATTGTTGAAATGAATCCTATCCCAATGGAAAACGCTGAGCTAGGAACCCATAGGTCACAGGTTCCAACTTCAGTTAATAAAAACTTATAGAGTTATCCATTTCACTTAATAGAGTTATCCATTTCACTTAAATTATCTATTTCTTCTCAACTTTAGAAACCTAATCTATATTTCTTTTAATTTAATTATAAATAAACACTATTAATAAAAATAGAGTTAATAAAAACTTAAATTTTCTATTTTGAAACCTACTTCACTTAAATTATAATATAAATAGAGTTATCCATTTCACTTAAATTATCTATTTCTTCTTTTCTTTAGAAACCTAATCTATATTTCTTCTCTTTTTTTAGAAACCTAACCTATATTTTTCTTAAGTTAATTAATATAAATTATAATATAAATAGAGTTAATAAAAACTTAAATTATCTATTTTTTCTCCTAATTTTAAAGTTAATAAATATGATTTTAGAAAGGAAGGAACATACTTAAACACAAACCTAATTAAGTTAATAAATATAAATATAGTTAACTTAGAATACTCCAACACTTTCAAGAACATCGAGTATATCATAGATTTGTCTCCAACACTTTCAAGAACATTAACATTGACTATAGCATAGATTTTTCGTCTCTCAAATCATACAGATCTCAACATAATCAAAGACGTGTCAAGATACACACATTAGATACACACATTATACAAAGAAAAGTAAAAAAGACTAAGATAAAGAAAACCTAAATGTGAGGTAGCATTGTCAAGCTCGATTATCTTGGTGTTCATGATTATAGATTGGTAAAATACGGAAGAAAATAACAAATACATAAACGATTCATAAATAAAAAAACACTAGTTAACCAAACAAACAAACAAAAAATAAACAAACATGGTGGATAAAAACCTAAAAATTATATTTTCTGATATTTTATTTTTGGACAATAACCAGGACCCCATAAGGACCAAATCCTGGCTACGCCACTGCCTGTGTGCACTCATGCACTCTGAGTAGCGGCTGCGGGTTCCCTCCGGAAAAAAATACTTGCTTTCTAAACCCACATCTTATATCTAATTCTAAAATCTTCTTATCTCTTAATTAGAACATAACCTAAGTATTAGGTATATTCAAGAATCATTGGCTTTATATATTAGTTTGAAAACTGATATGAGATCATTTTGTTTGTTCCCTATAAAATGTTACGTGTGATAGTTCTTATATAGTTGCTTGTAAAATACAAAAATGAAACACGGTAGCATAAGTATTTATGTACTTAATTATTTACGCATTATTTACGAATTTTGTATTGAATTCTGCATGAGTAGTGTAAACTTTTTAATGTTTGTATTTATGAACATTTTATGCTTTATAATAGGTGTTTAGTTGTCTTATGTCGTCTGTGATTAACTTATGTTATGGATTATCAATAATTATTATATTCAAGTTGTGATGAGGTTTTTAATATATTATAGAAACTAGTGGCCGGTTAAAGGAGTTTTCCTACTAATCACACACAATTATTTGCAATAAAAAAAGGGGTACGATGTCTTTAAGAAAATAATTGATAAAAATTTTATAGACTATTTAGTATAGATTGATAAAGATATGAAATTTTGATGGCTTGAATGTAATGTAATTAAGATTGTGTGTGATAAATTGTATAGTTGAAAATAGTATTTAAACTACTTGTAAATATAAGAGGTTATAAATAAATTTACACATTTGTTTAACTAATTCGATTATACTAAGTCTGGTGTGCCTATGAATAAAGACTGAGACAATGAGTAAAGGGTGACACTTTTCCAGGAGACAAAGCTATTTTTTCTCTTTTACTTACTTTTTCTCTCAATTAACAAAATTCATACTTAACACAAATAATCCAACATCTTTACTTTGATAAAATTATTAATTATAATATGTTGAAATAAACTTTTCTTATCAGGATCACATTGCAAAATGCTTATATTTTCTGTATGTGCTTTGTAAGCATATTCTTAATAAAAATATGTAGAATAAACTTTTGAGCAAAAAATCAGCATCAAAACCTAAGTTTAAATCCTTGTCATTTTGTGCCCTTTGATTAGTTTCCTGATATGGTTATAAGGCCTAGTGATGTCACTAATGTTGTGTCTTCTTTGCTTATAAGGAACAAGTTTAGAATGTCATCCTCCTAAGGAGAATTTAGAATGTCATTTTCACACTTATGAATAAGTTTATGAAATTTTTGACCAGTTTTATTGTATAAATCCTATCCAGAAATTATTGTATGATAATTTAAATATGTTTTAAAACATCTGAACATGATCATGTATCGATTCCGTCAAACCATCAAGCCATATATATATATATATATATATATTATCAACAATTCACTTCTCAGTTTTCAAAATTACTTTATGTTGAGCACAATACAAAGCATGAATCAAATATTAGAAAATAAAATAAAATGTGTAAGTAATTATTAGACAGTTTGATTGAATTCATGCTGCAACACTCATGAACCACTCAAAAAGTTCTTAAACAATTATCTAATAATCCTAGTTTGTACTAGGAAGAAGTCATTTCGTCTCTTTGTAACAAATCAGCATCAAACTTAAGGTTAAAATCATTGTGATTATGGGTCATTTAATTAGTTTCTTCATATAATAATAAGGTTCATGAGTGTTAGTGATGTCATGCCTTTTTTGCTTCTAAAGAACAAGTTTTCGAATGTCATCCTCTTTAGGAGAGTTTAGAATGTATTTTCACACCTAAAAACAAGTTTATGAAACATCTTGACCAGTTTTGTTGTATAAATCCTCTTCAGAAATTGCTAATTTTATGATACTTTGAGTCTGCTTTGAATAATTTGAATATGATCATGTATTCGATTCTGTCAAACCACCAAACTATATATACCATAAACAATCCACTTCTCATTTTTTAAAGTTACTTTATGTTAAGCATAATGCACAGCAAAATCAAGTATTAGAAGAAAAAAGAAATATGTAAGTAACGATTTTACAAAACTAGTCTCTTACAAAACCAAAACTCAAACAAGAAAGGAATGATATTCGACTGTATTTATTTTACTTAAAAATATTGCTTTTGCACCTATAATGTTGTTGCTAGAATTACAATTCGGAGCTATACCAGAAGCTCTTTTGTTAAAATGAAAACAAACACCCTATATATTACCTTTAACTAATTGCAAATCTTAAATCGCCTGCTTCTCATAGTTGTGACGTCTCTACATCAGTTAATGAAAAAAGAATTATTGTAAGTAATTTATAAAATTATTATTGGCCTTACAGTTGAGGCAATGTTTGTTACTTCAATTACCTGATTTACATAAGCCCTTTTAGGTCTACTATGAGGATGTACATAGCCACGGTGTTCATCTCTTCTCAATATACATATGAATTACTAGTTAGTTTGGGTAATAAAAGTATGAATTAAAAGACATTAGAGAGAAAGACTACGTGGAAATGGTTACGCACGAGCAGTGACTCGCTTTTTCTTCCGGGCTTAAATCAGTAAACTGGTTTATCCCCATATACCATGTAGTAATTTTATTTTTGTTAAACTCTTCGATAATTATTAAATTCTTTTTAAATATTTCAAATCTTTTTTCTGTTTCTAGGGTGTTAACGTAAACTTTTTCGTGTTCCGACATCCAATTTTTGAATTGTTTTCTCACGAATAAATCGTTTTGTGAACGAGACAATGGTAGAGAAATTAGAACAGAAAAAATAAAAAGTAAAACTAACACCATAAATTTCATTGATTCAAAAAATTTAGCATAAATTGTTGTTTTGTAGGAAGATAAAAATTGTTTGATAAATATTTTATCAAAAATGAAAATTTGTTTGGTAGAAAAATATAGAAATATATATATATATATATATATATATATATATATATATATATATATATATATATATATATAATATTTTGGAGGAGAAGATAGTATACAGAGAAGATTAAAAGATAAGATACTATATAGAAAGAGAATAAGATAAGATATTTAGCTACAAATATCTTCTAATTATTTTTTGACCGTTATTTCTCTCTATATATATCTCTATCCCACCAGATCTGGTGGTATATCAGTGCATTGGTTCCTCTCTTCTTCTTCTCCTGTCGTCTACGGTCACACCACCAGATCGCCGTTTGCAGTGTTTAGGATTTTTCAGTTTTCACGGATATATTTTGGAAATGAAGAGCGTAGAAAGGGTTGCGAATCTTGCCCTTGCTGGTTTAAGTTTGGCACCACTTGTTGTTCAGGTGAACCCGAATCTAAATGTGATATTGACGGCATCCCTGGCAGTATTTGTGGGTTGTTATCGGTCTGTCAAGCCTACTCCACCAACTGAGATTATCTCCAATGAAGATGCTATGCGCTTCCCATTTGTTGGGAGTGCCATGCTGTTGTCACTTTTCTTACTGTTCAAGTTTCTATCAAAAGACTCAGTTAACGCCGTGCCAACCTGCTACTTCTTTGTGCTCGGAATTGTTGCTCTTTGGGCAACCCTTCTTCCTGCTATCAAAGGGTTCGTGCCAAGTAAATGGAATGAGGAAGTTATTATCTGGCGTTTTCCTTACTTCCGTTCTTTGGGGATAGAGTTGACATGGTCTCAAGCTGTTGCTCCAATCCCTGGATTCTTTATTTGCGCATGGTACGCCTGGAAGAAGCATTGGTTGGCTAATAACATTCTGGGACTCGCTTTCTGCATTCAGGGAATTGAGATGCTCTCTCTTGGGTCATTCAAGACTGGTGCAATTCTTTTGGGTAGACTTTTTGTATATGATATCTTCTGGGTCTTCTTCACTCCTGTGATGGTCAGTGTTGCGAAATCTTTTGATGCTCCTATCAAGCTTTTATTCCCAACAGGTGATGCGGTACGCCCGTTTTCTATGCTTGGGCTTGGAGACATTGTAATCCCTGGTATTTTTGTGGCTTTGGCATTGAGGTTTGATGTCTCAAGAGGAAAACAACCCCAGTATTTCAAAAGTTCATTTCTAGGGTACACTGCTGGTTTGATCCTTACAATTCTTGTCATGAACTGGTTTCAAGCTGCACAGCCTGCTCTCTTCTACATCGTACCCGCCGTTATAGGCTTCTTGGCCACTCATTGCTTGTGGAATGGAGATGTCGAACCACTGCTGGCGTTTGATGAGTCTACTAAAACCACCGGGGAAGAAAATAGCGAGACGAAACCTAGCAAGAAAGAAGAATGAAGTGACCTGTAAAGCACCAAAAATCTATTTTAGTTTAAAGGAAAAGAACAATTTTGTTTCTCTATGTCGTTAATAGTATTTTAAATGACTCGTAATAGAGGTATCTTTATCTTTTCTTTCTCTAAAATTTTCACAAAAAATAATGGTTAATTACTTACTTTACTTGTCTTACAAACAATTTACTGTGGCTTCTTTTAACCTAAACCTTCATTTCATGATGTATGATCTTAACTTTTAGTTAAGCCTTGAACTGTATTTTTCTAAAATGGTTTCTTAGTATAACTTTTTTTCTTTTACTTTTCTTCATAAAAGCAATTTTGTTTTCACGTAAAAGGAGATTTACTGATTTCATGATTAGATAAATGCTTTATTTTAAATAGATATTATTTTAATTAAATTTTATTGTGCCACATGTCATTTGTACCATCAAAACCGGTAGGTTTCTCCATCTCTGGTTCACCCTATAAAAAAAGATGAAATCAATTAAAAGTTATTAGGTATATTATTAAAAAACAAAAGCTTAATTAAAAAAAATATCCACCTGGATCTCTGAATCCACCATTTTTTGGAAAATATATAGCAGAGCGGAGCTGTTTGACATTAATTTTAACTCAAATAGCAAAACTAGATTTTTCTAAAATGGTTTCTTAGTATAACTTTTTTCTTTTACTTTTCTTCATAAAAGCAATTTTGTTTTCTTTTGTTTTCACGTAAAAGGAGATTTACTGATTTCATGATTAGATAAATGTTTTATTTTAAATATATATATTATTTTAATTAAATTTTATTGTGTCACGTGTCATTTCTACCATCAAAACTGGTAGGCTTCTCCATCTCTGGTTCACCGTATAAAGAAAGATGAAATCAATTAAAAGTTATTAGGTATATTATTAAAAAATAAAAGCTTAATTAGAAAAAATATTCACCTGGGTCTCCAAATCCACCATTTTTTGGAAAATATATAGCAGAGTAGAGCTGTTTGACATTAGTTTTAACTGAAGTAGCAAAACTAGATTGAAACCTTAGTGAAGCGGTAAACATGGATGAAGAGATCCTGAGGACCAAGATTTTTCTCTTCTTCTGGAATCTGAGGGTTAATACGAACAAAGTGTTAGCTTTTCTCTAAAACAAAACAAAAACAATGTTAGCATATACACTGCACATTTGTAATATCGACCATGAAAAGACATTCAACAGCAGAATGTTGAGTTATATGTAGATCATATGTTAATACTTAAAGGAAAAACGAGCTGGGAACAAGTTTATTGAAACTGAAACTTATGTCGTACCTTGGAAATCTTGTGATAAAAGATCTCGAGCAATCTAAGTTCTGCATCTGGGCGTGATAGCTCTACCTGTTTCAAGAAGGATATTCTACATCAGTATCCAAACCTAAATTCTCAGGCTAACTGTCGTACTCTCTTTAAGTTGAAATAACTTGGAACATCTTCATAATTTGTAGAGCTACACAGTATCCAAACATTATATTTAGAACCTCCTACAGCATAGCTCTGGCCATACAATGTTAGTGAATCAATCATGAAGACTCTTCAACAGGGTCTGGTCATATGTGATTATAATGTGAACAGTGGACTTACTCGAAAGCCCGGAAACGTACAAGCTAATAATATTATACCAAGAAAAACAATTAGATTCAGAATGAACCGCAGTAATCAAACAATTTAACAAGAAGACAACGTTTGCAAATGGTGAGACATTATAGTATGGCTTGTGTATCCTGCGACATGTAAACTTTTTCTTCTAGAGTTAAATCAGTAAACTGATTTATCCTCATATATGTTTATCTTTAACTTTTGGATAATATGCACGATTTGCTAATTACGGAAGTTTAATAACAACTATTTTGTGCTGGCATTATAGCATCTCTATAGCTCATAACATTTCAAAATACTTGCTGGCATACTGATTAAGAATGATTATTATCAAAGATCAACCATCAAGTACTAAGAGGTAATACTACTCGTAGAATATAGATACCCTTTCTTATTGAGTATCTGTTATGAATTTGATTCACCACAGTGTGGTAGACTCCACAACATCCAGATACACAGTCAATTCGTCCTCATCGCTTCCATTTGGGAAAATAAGTATCCACCTACATAGACATAAAAATATATCCATCCCAAAAACCCATTAAAGTAGAACCCTAGAGCATTATAAAGTATGTTCATTTATGTGCAGGATGTAAATTACCATTTATAATTTCCAACAACAAATATATCAGAATAATGCTTCCTAACGTTTAACCTAGTGAAGTCATCAATTGTCCAAGTGAATTTCATCAATGGAGGATCCTCCACAAGCTGATTCTCCAGCTATAAATCAAATCATAAGTAACAATAAACAATCTCAAAACCCTACAACTATATCCAGATTTTTTTACACATTACACATCACATGTACTAAAACCGATTTAGATTTTGAAAAGGAAAATTACAGTGATCAATCTTTGCTTCCATTGCCTTACGAGCCTCAGCCGAATTCTGTGATATAAGCATCTTATCCGCTTCTTGCTGCGAATTCAGAAACCCAAATAATTTAGAGAGATAATCAAGAGAAATAATGAACCCTAAACATCACAAAAACTAATTGCATCCAAAAATAATTCAATCAACTTCAATCAAATTTCCATCTCAGATCCAAAACTTCCCAATCAAAAACCAAAAACCACACTTGACCAAGAAAAAATCAAATAACATAAAAACACAAAGACTAAAATGAGATCTAGAGACGTTGGTGCATTTACGTCCAATGGCGGAGGAGTCGTAATCAATTAAATCTTAAATCATCATTGATGAACAAGTAGATACTTTAGAAATGATATACACATAGTCATGAAAATGGATCATCTATCATAATAATAAACAATTTTTACCATGCCTCTATACTCAATTCTGAGTATTTCCCAAGCTTCTTCCGCACTTCCAGCACCACTTAGTTTGAGCAGTACATCTGCAACGACTGACATTAAGACGATGTAAATCGCAGTGCTACCTTGCATCTCTTCTTTCTCACGTAGAGTTTCACAACTCATAACGAACTCTTCTGGACAATTATCAATCTGTACTGTCACTCCATATTCTACAATTTTCCACTAAGATAGTGTCAAGAATAGCTTGATTGAACTCATGTTGCAACACTCAAGAATCACTCAAACTATTCTAACCATGAAACAATCTTTGTACTAGGAGGAAGAAGTGTTGTCTCTTTGCAATAAAAATCGCACATGAAAATGAATCAAATTTTGGTAGATATCCCAATTATATGACCAACCATCTAAAAGTTTCGGACTTAAAACATAACAAGCCCACAAATCCCAAACAGAACTAAAAACAAACGACTAAGTTAAGTCCTAACCCCTTATACCGATATCTGGAAACATATTTTATTATTTTGCTTTTAAGGATACATCAAGATCACCCTCTTTATTAAATTCACAAAAATGTTATTGGAGATTCATTCTAATAAAAAACATTACATGGGTTATAATTCAAAAATTAAAAAACCAAATTTTAAATTCTAAAACTAGATCTCAAAATTAAAAAATCTAAACAAACAATATTTTCATGGAAAAAATACACAATAAAGTGATTGAGAATCTCATTCAATCGATACTGAATGTAACCCTTTCAATCTAAGTAGTTTTCATAAATTCCAACCGAAATTTGGCGAGCAGCTCCAGAACTACCACTATCTCGCGGTACGGGGCCTAGTACTACCAGAATTTGGTAGTAATGGAGCTCAGTACTACTAGGTAATGGCGGTACTGATATCGAGAACTGTTGATGCGTAAGTAAACTGCGGCGGTACATGAGCTTAGTACCACCATGCTAAATTAATATTTCTCTGTAAAAACAAAGCAAGGAGCCAATTAATGTTCCGTACCTGATTGCAGTGGACTAACATGTCTGACAAACGTGCTACTCCATGATATTTAATAGGCTGAGGCTTGGGCTATTGTGAGTAGCAATTGTGAGACGTAAGTCTGATTTTTGATGCGTCGTCCAAACTAAAATTAGATGTTAAACTTCCTACGACCTCATGATAGAAGCTCAAAATGAAAAATAAATGAAATGCAGAAAACAAAAATACATTATAAAGACAACCGGTCTGGTCATATGTGCTTAGTCTACTTACAACTCCAAAACAAATGCATTATCCTCCTTAGGTTTCTCCAACGCCCGAAAACGGATAAGCTGGTAATATTATACCAAGAAAAACAACTAGAATTAGAATTCAAAACAGACATTATGGTATAGATTTTGTATGCCGCGACGTGAAAAGTTTATTCTATAATCAAACCCACATATCTTATTATAGAAGTATAGGTAAAAGTGCTGCCATAAAAGTAAAAAACATCGGCTTCTTTAACAATTCCAGATTAGAAATGGAACTTTATAGGTACAACAAATATGTTCAAATGCCCAATATGTACAAAATTTTAATATTATATATAACATAATATTATGAAAACCGTCATCTTTATTTTTCAATATTTAACAAAAATAAAGATAGTATTATGATGCCTTCTACTGCCCCAATAGTTGCAAATGTCCAACATGAACCTGTAAACAAACCCGTTAAATCACTAGTATATACTCTAAGGTGAAATTGTTCGACATAAAATTTAAATTTAGATATATTAAAACTAATAATATTTTATTACTGCATCGTATTTGGTTTTTTACTGGTTCAACGGCTCTCCTCCAATCAACGCTTTTTGGGAGTGCACGTGACTCAATTTTTTAGGTGCGAAAGAAGTAGCTTGAGTACTATAAATGTCGGATCGACTTCGCACAAACTCGGAGTCATTTTTTCTTCTGGATTTAAATCCGTAAACTGGTTTATCCCCATATACCATGTAGTGTTTTTGTTTTTGTTAAACTTTTCGATAATTTTCAATTTTTTTTTAAATATTTCAAATCTTTTTTCTGTTTCTAAAATGTTAACGTATTTTTTTCCGTGCTCGAACATCCAATCTGTGAATTGTTTTCTCACATAGGAATTCTTCTGCGAACAAGACAATGATAGAGAAATTAAACCACAAAAAAGAACAAAAAAAATTAACACGGTAGATTTCATTGGCTCAAAATTTTGTCAAAATTATTGTTTTGTAAAAAGATAGTTTTGTAGAGAAATAAGATAGTTTTGTAGAGAAATTATAAACTTTTAATTGAAACCGAAGTGCTCTATATATAAATATATATATTAACCTAACCAATTTTTGCTCAGACATGAAAAATCTATTTTAGCGCAGAAATGCAAAGAAAATACCCGGTTTTTTCTACCTTTGCGTTTCCTTAATATAATTAAAAATAGATAACACGCAAAGGGCACCATTTATTTTGATTTAATTTTTTAATTATATTCAGAGGCTGGCTGGCTAGAACTTTTCAATATAAGTCTACCAAAAAATCTGGCAGCATGCAAAAAATAATAAAATCAATATGTTCAGAAAATAAAATAAAGGAATGAGAATGGATATGTAAGTAGAACATCTAAGACAAAGATGCTACAAAGCCATATACAGAGTAAATTTCTCTGATGCCAAATACAAGAGATTCATATAGTTACCGTAATTCTACTTTCTGAGGGTCATAAAGCTTGAAGAAAAGAAGTATGTAATCCCCCGTCTTGTCTTGCCGGGTTGAGGTATATGACAGTGATCCTAACTTAGTATAAAATGATGTCACGTTCTTAGTGATTTTTCTACAAACTTTACAAAAAAGAAAACGATGAAATTGTGGGCTTAACGATGTCTCAAGGTCTGACCATACATTAAAAACCAAATTGTGTTTTGGGATAAAATCTATAGAGCTGGCATAGGTATTGCAGCCCGCAACCATAAATGTTATCTAAATATAAGCAGTCCTTGTTATATATTATCCGAAATCGCATCAAATAATATATAACAAATCGCAGAAAAAGTTAAACCCTTTTGCTAGATTCATCTATAGAATAAACAGAAGATCAAGAATACTTACGGGTTTGCCTGCTGCTATCCATTTAAGAATACTTACGGGTTTGCCTGCTGCTATCCATTTAGTATTCTCTAGCGATTTCACGTTCTCCGGCGATTCCGTTTATGAAACTAAGAGACCTGCAGAATCAGATAAGAGGGAAAAGTTTCCAGACACTAAGGAAGCGGCCGTATTTCTGATTAGGGTTTAGAGTGATGAAATACCTAAACCTAGCCCCTTATTTATAGATTTTACAATGTGAAGCCCAACATTGTAAAGCCCATCCTATGTTACTTCCTTGTGTCCGGGACCATAACCCAATAAATTGATAATTCAATTTATATCCCTGATTTATTAATTCAGGCTTAAGTGTTGAGATTTGGGCCTTCTTCATCACAGTGCCCAAATTCAACCCGGTTACCACACTTGAGCCCATAACGCATTTTTACCCATAAGTCCAATTTACTTAATTAAATAATTAACTCGACTACTTTTAATTTGGACTTCCTTAAGACAATAACCGAATATGTTTATTTAGCATATCGGTCCAAATTATTATTAGTCTATAAATATATTAAATAAATATATTCCAACAGTCTTTGTGAGGATCATGGTCCAACTAAATAGAGTGATGCTTTAACATAATGACTTAATATGTTTTAACATATTTCAAATATTTTTTTTTGTCTAAAATATTAACGTAAAATTTATCGTGTTCGGACATCCATTCATTGAATTGTTTTCTCACAGATTCATCGTTCTGCGAATGGGAGAACGATAGAAAAATCAAACCAAAAAAGATAAAAAAAGAAAACAAACAGCGTAGGTTTCATTGTTTCAAAACTTTGTCAAGTAAAAAGATAGTTTTGTAGAGAAATTATAAAATTTTATGGAAACCAAAGTGCTCTATATATACTATTAACCTAGCTAATTTTAGCTGAGACATGCAAAGACCATTTTAGCTCAAACATGCAAAGAAAATACCCGGTTTTTATTAAAAAATGCAAAGGTCCACATCAATCTATGCTTTTACTGTTTTCTTAATATAAAGAATAAGTAAAAGCATGAATTGATGATATGGTGACCTTTGCGTTTCCTTAATATAATGAATAAAAATGGATAAAACGCAGAGGGCACCATTTGTTTTGATTTAATTTTTCAATTATATTTAGAGGCTCGCTGGCTAGGAAACTTTCAAATTAAGTCTACCAACAAATATGGCAGCATGCAAAAAATAATAAAATCAATATGTTCAGAAAATAAAATAAAGGAATGAGAATGGATATGTAAGTAGAACATCTAAGACAAAGATGCTACAAAGCCATATACAGAGTAAATTTCTCTGATGACAAATACAAGAGATTCATATGGTTACCGTAATTCTACTTTCTCAGAGTCATAAAGCTTGAAGAAAAGAAGTGTGCCATCCCCCGTCTTGTCTTGCCGGGTTGAGGTATATGACAGTGATCCTAACTTAGTATAAAATGATGTCATGTTCTTAGTGATTTTTCTACAAACTTTACAAAAAAGAAAACGATGAAATTGTGGGCTTAACGATGTCTCAAGGTCTGACCATACATTAAAAACCAAATTGTGTTTTTGGATAAAATCTATAGAGCTGGCATAGGTATTGCAGCCCGCAACCATAAATGTTATTTGAATATAAGCAGTCTTTGTGAGGATCATGGTCCAAATAAACAGAGTGATGCTTTAACATAATGACTCAATATGTTTTAACATATTTCAAATATATTTTTTTGTTTCTAAAATATTAACGTAAACTTTGTCATGTTCGGACATCCAATCATTGAATTGTTTTCTCACAGATTCATCGTTCTGCGAATGGGAGAACGATAGAAGAATCAAACCAAAAAAGATAAAAAAAAAGAGAAAACTAACAGCGTAGGTTTCATTGCTTCAAAACTTTGTCAAGTAAAAAGATAGCTTTGTAGAGAAATTATAAAATTTTATGGAAACCGAAGTGCCCTATATATACTATTAACCTAGCCAATTTTAGCTCAGACATTCAAAGACCATTTTAGCTGACATGCAAACAAAATACCCGGTTTTTACTAAAAAAAAGGAAAGGTCCACATCAATCTATGTTTTACCTGTTTCCTTGAAGTAAAAGCATGAATTGATGATATGGTGACCTTTGCGTTTCCTTAATATAAGGAATAAAAATGGATAAATCGCAAAGGGAACCATTTGATTTTATCTAATTTTTAAATTATATTTAGAGGCTGGCTGGCTAGAAATTTTCAATATAAGTCTACCAACAAATCTCGTAGCATACAAAAAATAATAAAATCAATATGTATAGAAAATAAAATAAAGAAATGAGAATGGATATGTAAGTAGAATATCTAAGATAAAGATGTTAAAAAGCCATATATAGAGTAAATTTCTCTGATGACAAATACAAGAGATTCATATGGTTACCGTAATTCTACTTTCTCAGGGTCATAAAGCTTGAAGAAAAGAAGTATGTCATCCCTCGTCTTGTCTTGTCGGGTTGAGGTATAGGAAATTGATCCTAACTTAGTATAAAATGATGTCACGTTCTTAGTGATTTTTCTACAAACTTTATAAAAAAGAAAACGATGAAATTATGGGCTTAACGATGTCTCAAGGTCTGACCATATATTAAAAACCAAATTGTGTTTTGGGATAAAATCTATAGAGTTGGCATATATAGGTATTGCAGCCTGTAGCCGTAAATGTTATCTGAAAATAATCATTCTTTCTGAGGATCTTGTTCAAAATAAATAGATTGATGCTTTAACATAATCACTCAAATGAACAAAAATTATCCTCAGGTGTTCAACAATGTCCTTCTCATCAACATACAGATAATTTTGTCCTTGTCAGTATCACAAATATATATATATATGAGTATATATGCATTTGAATCTTTTGTGAACTTTAAGGGCCTCTTATTGAAGTAAGAGTCGGTCTGTGGCAACTGTTGGAAACAAACAAACAAACATTTCAACTCACCAAATTATGTTGTGAAGTAACTTAACAGGATACTAGGGAAACAATACCCTACCTCTTCCTCGCCTCCATACTGCTCTTCCAATTCCCTCTTCATATCTTATTTTGTTACCCGTTCATCATCAAATTTGTACTTAAATCAAGATATTACAAAAGATATACCATTCCTCTCTCCCCCTGAGCAACAAACCTAGGTGGTTGCACCATATACATTTTTCTTGGAGATCTCCATATAAGAATGCATTTTTTATGTCTAACTTATGCAATAACCAATCATTTGAAACTGCTAAAGAAATAAATAAACAAATAGAGGTAAACTTTGCTACCGAAGAAAATGTCTCAGAGTAGTCAACGCCATAAAATTTGAGTATATATTATTGCTACAATTCTTGCTTTAAACCGAGTTATCGTCCCATCTGGATTCACTTTGACATTAAATACCCATCTACAACCAATAGCTTGCTTTCTGGCAGGTAAATTAACCAACTTCCAAGTACCAATATCTTCTAATGCTTTTATCTCTTCAAACATTGCAACTTTCCAACCAAAATGACATAAAGCTTCACGAACAGTTTTCGGAATAGAAATAGAATCAAGAGTTGCAATAAAAGCTTTCGTAGAAGGTGAAAAATGATCATATTTTGCAAAAGAGTAAATTTGATAAGTACATTGTTTTTTACCTTTTCCATAAGCAATGACAAGGTCAATATCGGACTCACTATCGTTTGTAACAGAATCTGAAGATGAAAGAATCGACAATAGGTATCTTGGAGGAGGTTTCTACGTCGGGAATAAACATGTGTAATGGGAGGTCAAGATGGTGGAGGACGTGCAACAGACTGCGTAACATATTCAATTTTAGTAATACTAGGGGACTAAACTACAGAATAAACGAGGACGTCATCATCCTCTTTATCGGTGTGAAAGTTCACGCTAGGCCCAATTGGAAAAAAATAAAACATACTGTAAAATTTTAACATCTCTAGACACGACATACCGTTTAAGAGAGGGAGAAAAACATTTGCACGAGAAACTTCTAGATGATGTCTATTTTTTCTTTCAATGATACCATTTTGAGATGGTGTGTCTACACAAGAGGTTTGATGCAAAATTCCATGTTGTTCCATAAAAGATTGAAATGCAGTTGAACAATATTATTTATCATTATCACTTCTTAAAATACGAACTGGACAATTAAACTGATTATTAATTTCTGTATAAAATTTGTAAAATATAAAAAATAATACTAAACGATTTTTTATGAAATAAATCCATGTAACTCGAGAATGATCATCGACAAACTTAACAAAATACTTAAAACCTACTTTAGATATGACTGGACAAGGACCCCAAACATCTGAATGAACTAACTTAAAATGAGACTCAACTCGTTTATTGGCACGAAGATATGACGGAAGACGATGATGTTTAGCAAATTGTCACGACTCACATGCCAATGAGATTAAATGTTTAAATTGGGGATACAGCTGTTTAATAAAGGCTAAAGATGGATGACTCATACGACAATGAGCTTCAAATGGAGATTGGACACTAGAACATGCAAATGAATTATTCATATGTTTATTGAGATAATAGAGACCTCCAGACTTATACCCTTTAGCAATGATTCCTTTTGTCGTAAGATCCTAAAACAAACAATAATCAGAATAAAATGTGACAAAACAATTTAAATCTTTAGTGATTTTGCTCACAGAGATTAAGTTAAATGAAAATTGAAGAAGATTTAAAACGGAAGTCAAAGAAATTTATTCGTTTAAATGAACAGTTCTAGAGCCTAAAACAGTAGATGATGATCCATCAGCCAATGTCACACCTGAATGATGTGTGTTTGTAGAAGTTGAAAAAAGTTTTGGATTACTCTTCATGTGTTATGTGGCAGCAGTATCAATGACCCCATCTGATGAAGAAGAAAGAAAATATTTTGAATTACCTAATTCAGCAGTCGTACTATTTGTAGGATTAAAAAAATTCAGTGATTCATGGTACTTGAAAAACTGAGCATATTCTTCCACAGAAAGCACAACTGGGACTCTGAAAGAATTCTTAGTAAACTATTGTGGTCGTTGTGTTTGTCGTGGTTGTTTTGTTTTTTGTGATTATTGCGTTTGTTGTGGTTGTTGTGGACCGTTCCACTTTTTGTGACCGTATTCATGAAAATGTGAACACTTTATATGGCTGGGATTTTGAAAACCACATCTTCTATTACTATTGAACCTATCATGATTACTGTAGTAAAAGCTCCGACCAAATCTATTTTCTTCCATCATATAAAATTAAGAACTCGTATGAAAAATAAAATACAATATTTTGATTACAGAGTAATCAAATCTTATAAAAAAATTAGCTAATCAAAACATTGGACAAAGTGCATGCTACATAGAACAGTGTAACCCTAGTCTCCCAAGGTTGCCATTGACGCCTTCCTATATTGATAAAGGTTAGTGTCGTGCAAAATTGTTACCTCTAATGTTATATGTTCAATATAATTCTTTTCTTTCTGAAATATAATGGCTTGTGGTTACCATTTATGAATTTAACAATATATATATATATATATATATATATATATATATATATATAGCTATTAACCCACTCGTGTGTCAAACGATATTGATTACCCTATTCTTCGGCTCTACTGTTGATAATCGAGCTTCGTACTACAAGGGTTCAGCAAGGGGATTTTTTTTCTATGAGATCAAGCTCTTCTAGCTCTCTAGAAATTTAGCTCAATGATATACAAGCATAAAACAGTTTAACTTTGAAGAGCAAATCAATCCTTTTCAATTTCAAATCCTAAGTCATTGTGTTTATAGATTCATAACAACTATGGTAGGTTCCCTTCAGTCACTTCCCAGTAGTTGGTCTCTGGTGTGTGAATCTTGAAGGCAGGAGAAACAATCTCTTATTTCATGTCAGGAATAACGGCACACTCACCATATAATCGGGCTGCTATAATTAGAATGACATACCTCCAAACCGTGTCGTTCGGCTCGGTACTTGTTCTCTCCGTCTAACCGTTCAACTTCTACATATTTGTCAAAGGAATCATAAATATCCCGGCACCCTTTTACATCGAGCTGGAGATCTGTCGTGGGGTAAATAATTTTTGAGCATGCTAAAGAAGATATCCATTAAGCTAATGAAGTAATCAAAATAATGATTTTTCGAGAATATATACCATAGAAATATTCCTTCCTGGTAGACTTGTAAACCACATTAATGCATTTTATGTAATTCATATGGTGACCCTTAAATAACTGTTGTATTGTGTTAGATATTTTAGTGTAATTGGATCGACTAGTCAACCAATTTAATCATGATATATTATCGAACAAGTCATAGAGTGCGGAGTGCACGCTTGTTAGATTATATGATGATTAACATGCTTCAAGGGGCTGAGTCTCTAGTGAGGTCCAAGGGGCAGAGCCCCTGGCTGGGGTCGAGCTGACCTATCAGTTTTAAATTTTTTATTTTGGTTAATCAGCTATTGTTGCAAGTCAACAGAATTTTAAAGTTTGAAATTTGAACGTTTTATTCATATTTCAGCCGTTTAAATTTAAATCATGTTATATGATATTATCTACCCCTAACTACCCTAACCGTCAAATCTATCTTGTTGGTCGAATTGCTTAATGTATGGGTTTTGTTGAAAAACAAAACACGTCAATTTTTATCATTCTCTCTCTTAAACAAAATAACTCTGATTTTATCCAGTTGTGAATTTTTGGAGAACCCCAAAAATATTTCAACTAGAAATTATTTTACAAGAATTCAGAGAATTATCCGGAAATCTTCAAACACTGTTTCATACAAATAATTGAAATACTTTGTTCTTGTGTATGAAGATAGAGATGACGAACGGAGGAGAATCAACGAAGGAGATGAGAAGTATATTCGCTAAGTTGGACAAGTTTGAAGGACACGATTTCATACGATGGCAGAAAAATATGCATTTTATGTTGACTACCCTCAAGGTTGTGTATGTCCCTAGTACCCCCTGGCCGGAGATCACTGAGAATGAAACGCTGGAACAAAAAAAGAGGCGCAGCAAATGGGTGAATAATGACTACATTTGTTGATGCCACATATTAAACGGTGTGTCTCATACTGTGTTTGATGTATACTAAAATGTCGAATCTGCAAAAGAGTTATGGGATTCTATTGAATCGAAATACATGGATGAAGATGCTTCTAGTAGGAAGTTCATGATTAGTAATTTCATAAATTACAAAATGGTTGACTCTAGACCTGTGATACAACAGTATAATGAACTACTACGAAATCTGGGTCAATTTTCCCAACACAATATGAAAATGGACGAATGTATTTCAGTGTCTTTTGTTATTGACAAATTTCCTCCTTCATGGAATGATTTTTTACACACTACGAAACACAACAAGGAAGAAATGACTCTAGTCGAACTTGGTAGTCACTTGAAGATTGAGGAGTCGCTAAAGGCTCAAGTCCACAAAATCAATTTCATTTTTTAAAAACAAATTCTTCGCATAATTTTAAGTTGTGTTATGATAGATTAGTGTTGTAGAGTTGTTTGTTACGAGTGTATCCGTCAATTTGGTTTCGATTTTGTTGAAAATAGTGTTGTTTAGATAGATCTAGCGTTACTAATTTTACAGATGGTCGTCGCACGTTGCGTGCTACTTAGATTTGTGTTCGTCCCATTCATTATGCGAGCAGGAAAAATTGTTGTAATATGCAACTCCGTAAATATAAAATCGCATGCGACACTTTGTTTAAATGCTTCCACCGTTAACGGCTTGACACGTCTAATTGTAGTACGTTGCACTATGCGAGAGATAAGAAGGAAACAACTGCAATTAAATAATGAAGCGTGTAACAATGGACGGTGAATTGAAGTTGTCATAAATGGTTAGCATAGGCCTATCAGAACTATATATTTTAATCCTTAAAAGTATCACCGATTGTCAATTTAAAGCTCTGTTTTATTTTCATAAAAACAAAATGCACCATAAATCTTTTTTTTGTGTGTTAACATTTTATTTGTGTAGAAACATTTTCATAGAAAAATATTTAAATATAATTTGGATATAAATTCCGTGAAAGTGGAAATATATTGTTTGGAAAGTAAAAAAATAAATTATAAATGATATTTTATTAAAATTTCGGACTGAACTATAATATAAAAAAGTGATTTATTTTTTATTTTTTATTACATACATAGAATAAATGTTTTTTAAATTTTATTTTATCTTTTTATTATTAGTAATAAAAATAATAATTAATATAAATTATTTTGGATTTTGTTTAATTCTAATATGAGATTACTTCAATTTAGGTTAATACGTTCAGTGCAATATATTTTACAACTCGTATCATTTAACATAAAAATATATATATTCAGTATTTTAAAATTTTATTAATACAAACATGTATATTAAACCGCACTTTTATATTTAACATACAAATTATTCACAGAAATTTATACTTTAAACGTACGTTCATTATTATATAAAATCCTCCTGCTTATAAAAAAAAATTAGGTGATAGCAAATTATAATTTATTAGGATTACAAAATTTAATATATTCAAATCATATTAATTTTTGCACCCGCTTACATTCCGTCTTAAGAATAATTATTGATCGTGCGACGAGCACAAATGTGGTAGTATTGATGTGCGACGAAAACATGCGAGATCCAAAATTCTATATGTATCCAAACAGCACTATTTTAATCAAAATTAAAGTCTGATAAACAAAAAATTATTTTTTACCACTTAGACAAAAAAGAAATTATAGTAGGGGATTGTATGGCTTATCTTGACGTTAGTGTATGTTCAGATTCTTAAAAAAATAAGATTTGATTTTAAGTGAAAAATAGGTGTTTGAAAGGTTTTGTGAGAGATTGAAAGGAAAAAAAGTAAAAAAATGATGTGAAATTTATAAAATATTTTTGCATATAGATCTTCCCGAATGAATAAATATTTTTAAAATTTGGTGAGAGATCTATCAAACATATGTAAAATCCAACTATATAAAATCTATAAAAATATGTAATTTTTCTAACCGGATCCATCAAATAATTTAACAAAAAGACAACATTAAATGAGAGATATTGTAGTATTTTGTAATATATATCTTAACTAGAAATGTATAGCTGAAGTTGCTGGAATAAAGGTAAAACTCCACATATTTTTCACCATTCTAAATTACAAGTGGGACTTGATAAATATAAATAATATATTTAGATGCCACATATGTATGAAAATTAATATTATATATTTATATA
The DNA here is from genome assembly GCA_036936605.1 of Limnanthes douglasii subsp. nivea. NCBI lineage: Eukaryota > Viridiplantae > Streptophyta > Magnoliopsida > Brassicales > Limnanthaceae > Limnanthes > Limnanthes douglasii. Next base: position 26,953,068 of record JAUPFV010000004.1, on the reverse strand, counting down.
TTGAGAGAAACTAATTAGACTAATCGTAACTAATAGAAAATGATAAAAAAATCTCATTTGATCAGTTCCCGCTAGTTGGTCGGTTTCCAATTTCGGCATGCACATGTATGTATTTGTTTGTTAAATGAATAAAACATAAAATGATTTCCCAACAAACACACCATAACAAATATCATCATATATGTATACCATGTAGTGTTTTTGTTAAACTTTTCGATAATTTTTAAATTATTTTTAAATATTTTTTAAAAAATCTGTTTTTAAAATTTTAACATAAACTTTCTGGTGTTTGGACATCCAATCATTGAATTGTTTTCTCACATATTCATCGTTCTGCGAACGGGGGAACGATATAAAAATCAAACCGAAAAAGATAAAAAAGAAAACTAACAGCGTAGGTTTCATTGCTTCAAAACTTTGTCAAGTAAAAAGATAGTTTTGTAGAAAAATAAGATAGTTTTGTAGAGAAATTATAAAATTTTATGGAAATCGAAGTACTCTATATATACTAGACAATTTTAGCTCAGACATGGACCATTTTAGCTCAGCCATGCAAAGAAAATACCCGATTTTTACTAAAAAAATGCAAAGGTCCACGCGAATCTATACTTTACCTGTTTCCTTGAAGTAAAAGCATGAATTGATGATATGATGACCTATGCGTTTCTTTAATATAAGGAATAAAAATGGATAAAATACAAAGGGCACCATTTGATTTGATTTAATTTTTCAATTATATTCAAAGGCTCGCTGGTTAGAACTTTTCAATATAACCCTACCAACAAATCTCGTAGCATGCAAAAAATAATAAAATCAATATGTGCAGAAAAGAAAATAAAGAAATGAGAATGGGCATGTAAATACAACATCTAAGACAAATATGCTACAAAGCCATATACAGAGTAAATTTCTTAGAACACATATGACAAATACAAGAGATTCATACGGTTACCGTAATTCTACTTTCTCATGGTCATAAAGCTAGAAGAAAAGAAGTATGTCATCCCTCGTCTTGTCTTGTCGGGTTGAGGTATATGACATTGATTCTCACTTAGTATAAAATGATGTCACGTTCTTAGTGATTTTTCTACAAATGTTAAAAAAAACGATGAAATTATGGGCTTAACGATGTCTCAAGGTCTGACCATACATTAAAAACCAAATTTTGTTTCGGGATAAAATCTATAGAGTTGGCATATATAGGTATTGCAGCCTGCGGCCATAAATGTTATCTGAATATAAGCAGTCTTTCTGAGGATCATGGTCAAAATAAACATATTAATGCTTTAACATAATGACTCAAATGAACAAAAATTATCCTGAGGTGTTCAGAAATGTCCTTCTCATCAACATTACAAATAATTTTGTCATTGTCAATATCACAAATATACATGAGCATATATGCATTTGAATATTTTGTGAACTTCAAGGGCCTGTTATTGAAGCCAGAGTCAGTCTGTGGCAACTGTTGGAAACAAACAAACAAGACGAACATGTATCTAGCAAATTATGTTGTTGAGTAACTTAACAGGATACTATGAAAAAAATACCCTACATCTTCCTCGCCTCCATACTGCTCTTCTAGTGCCCTCTTCATATCTTATTTTGTTACCCATTCGTCATCAAATTTGTACCTAAATCAAGACATTACTATGCGACCAAGGAATAAAAATATCACCCACAACATACGCACAGGTTTTAGAAGCCTGAAAACAATCACTTCCGACAGGAACATGAAAAAGATAAAATAAATAAATAAACAGCACTGAAAATTTACATGGGTAAAACAAAATACTCATTGTACACTAGTATTTAATGTATATATGTACACGAGACTTGTTATATCCTCCAAAAGTTTGTAAACATGTATAATACAGCAGGTTAAATAATTTAAGATCTCAGATAAAAATAGTTTCACCAAAAAAAACAAGCACAATTCCTAGAAGCCTGAAAACAGTCACTTCTTACAGGCACTTGTAAAGAACTAAAAAAAATAAGTTGCAGCGTAAAATCTCATGGGTAAAATAAAATACGACTCACACGGTGACACTAATACCTAATGTATACATGAACCCTCTTATAGCTTCCAAAATTTTGTACACAAGTATACTGCAGCAGGTTACATAATCTAGAATTTCAGAGAAAAGTGAATTTGTACCACTGGTCAGTGAGTGTTGGACGGATAAAAGCATAATAATGTCCACCGTTCACCCCTCCACTATGAGCTAAGACGTTATAAGAGAACACGAAAACATAAGTGTATAAGTATAAAATAGATTTTTATTATTGGCATATCAATTCTCTACAAACTAAAGCCATATATATATGCTGTGAATATATCCTAATAATATTCTAGTCTACTCTAACAATGTCTAGTTGTTAGTCTTTTTCTCACGCAAGTATACGTGGTCAAATAGTAGCAAGTAATAAGTAAGTAAGATCGTTCTCACGAAGACCAGGTGTATATGACAAGAATTCACTTATGCAACAACGTATGATTATTAGACTAATGTTTGAACGAGTAATAAAGTATGGGGGAATGAATATAACTAAGCAAATCAACTAACGAGATTAACTAACGAGTTTAACTTATGCGAAAACATGGAACCCTAACTTCATTGTTTATTTTACTCAGAGTATTAATATACTTAATCAATATGTATGATAACAACGATTACTAATCATATAACACAAAATCAGTATACGCTACCTTTCAGTACACGTAAACCAAAGCACTTAAACAACCACAAAAAGATAGCAGTTAAGCAGACACTGATTGCATGACAATCCTATATGTCTATACGAATTGAGGTACAATTGGTTTTAAGTGCAAGTTATCTATTTTGATTACATAGGGTAATATGATATGGTTAGTGACATATTACGAATCATGAACAATCACAATACGAATCATTCAAGAACCTATGCTAGCATGGCAAGTTCTAAACCCTTAAATTCACTTTTGCATTCATTAAAGATTAACAAACTAGATGTTCGCGACGCATCTAACGATAAGCACAACCGTACTAGGTAATCGATAAACGTATCTCACAAATCAATCAAGCAATCAAACCATAAGTATTATTCAAACAAATCCATTAGATTTCCATGACAACGATTAGTTCATAATCGAACGAATCATCATCATGAGCTCAAAAGTTAACATAGCTCTAAGACGAATGTAAAATAGATGAATAAGCGTTTAGAGAATGTGAAACCGAACAATAACCACCGAAGCAACTGCCTGCCTCCTGCCATATGGTTGTAGTATGTTGCCAAAAGAAAACCCAAAGTAGTGTCACCTGCTTCCTCTCTTTCTCTCATTCCGTTCTGCCGGATAAAACCCAAAACGGCACTACAGTCACCTCTTTCTCCTTTTGTATCTTCTGCAGGAAAAACCAACAAGTAGTCAATCCCAATTTTTCTTCTTTGTTTTGTATTTTGCCGTAAACCAAAGTAAGTAGCCAATTGCCACTTGTCCTCTTTTTTCGTTCTATCTCCTCTCTCTATTTACCGTCTTGCCTAATTCCTTCCACTAGGCCCACACTAGTAAAATTACAGTAAACATATTACCTTTTAACAGAGCAGCCTGCGAGCATGAATGCAAAGGCGTGTTCATGTGCCCAGAGATGCAAAATAATGTTATCCTATAATTATTCTTCCTCCGAAAACTTGCAAATAATTCAGGCCCACGCTTTAAAATAGTAGGAGAAACATTAAAATAGTAAGAGATTCAAACAATTTGTTTGGTTGTCTTTAATAACACGGAATTTTCTATTCGATCCAGTGAAGGTGTTTCTGGTATTGTTTCCACTTCATAAATTATGATCAATTGAAGTGACCAAATTTGGTCTTTGACCACCAAAGTCATATTGTTTCTTGCGATTTACATGACTTTTTTGTGTCTGGTCCTCTTCCATCATGTCCATGATCTCTTCATCACGAAGTAGAGTTATGTTTGGTGAAATTCCATCGACGAGCATCCTACGAGAATGAATGAAAAACACGTTAAAACACAACGAATACTTGAGAAACGGCGACGATTTTAAGAATAATGGAAGCGTAATAAGTGACATGAAATGCACTTATCAAACCTCCAAACTTAAACCGTTCCTTGTCCACAAGCAATGCAAAACAGGTTTAACAATTGATGCATGAATGCAACTGAATTTAAATAAATGCAAGAATGTAATAATCCCGAACGAGTGAGGAAGCGTGCGGCTGTGCTCAAACTCAATCGACATATTTTTAGTAGAAATTAATGGACCTTACTTGTTCTTATCATAATGATCACGAGTTTAAAAACGAAATACAACCTAGATTCTTTATAGTCAAGATGCACATCCATAATTCCCCAGAGGTTGTCAAAGATTTATTATGCTTTATTCTATATACAGACACACAAAGGCTTATTTGACCGTGCAATGGACGAGGTCCCCAAAATACTTATACAATGGTGTCCATGTAGCGAGCTTTAGGTTAACGGATCCCAGACCGGAAAAGTCTTAGGTCACTAGGCGCAAAGTCCCATAGAACTTAATAACTCGAGTACCAAAGAGCTCATCCTAGCCAATTTTGCCATTTTCAACTTGTTTTTAGCAATTTATTGGGAATGAGTGCGTTTCGCTCTATCTTATTCCACTCCTAGACTACTCGTACTACGCAGCCCCCAGCGAGAGGACGTACGTCAATGAGTGGCTACTAGCCTTTAACGCCTAACTGAATAATACGCATATTTATCTTTTAACTCCCCCAAACTTATATTTTTGCAATCCATGAGCTAATAAAGGATTAAGGTATGTTTCTGAACCTAACCAAGGATTATGTATAACAATACTCAAGTGTGTCCGTAACTAGCATAAAAACAATCGATGAGTCTACGTGTATTAATTGTGCTTCTACATCAAGAAAGCTAACTTACAAGCAACCTAATTAGATTTTATTCCTACTGTTATTCCAAACAATTTTCATCATTGGCTACTTAAGTAGAAACAACAACTCAAGGGATCAAGGATGCAAAATGCATGAACAAAATGTTATGCTAATAAACTAACTCGATCCTAAACACAATCTATATGATCATGGGATGAATATGCAAATAAACATGACTAACATAAAGATGCATTGTCTATCATGAATAACTACTATGATGAATGCAAATACAAGAAATTAAAAGATACAAGAAACACTCCTCTACTCGTCCAGCAGTGTTGATCATTGTTTCCCAGTGGGTTACCTCCCACGAAGCGCTTGTTTAACGTCGATAGCTCAACGATACCGCTCGGAATCATGTAGTGGCGAGGCTGATGATGAATGCCTCACGGTTCACCATATCTCCATAGGTAATGCTTGAGTCGTTGACCATTGACTTTGAATGCTTTGTTTGGCGATTCCTCGTAGATTTGAACTGCTCCATGTGGATATACTGTTTTGAATTTAAAAGGTCCAGACCATCTTGACTTGAGCTTTCCAAGGAAAAGCTTTAAATGAGAGTTGAAAAGAAGAATCATTTGACCCGGCTCAAAAGCTTTATGTAAAATCTTCCCATCATGCCGTTTCTTGACTTTTTTCCGTATACCTCTTCTGATATCTGCTATGGTCCAACAAATGGCTGATTTGAACTTCCTCAAAACTCTCAATAACTTTTATTCCTCACTACCTAAAAGGTTAGATGCAATAATAACAGATAATGTAGATGACTCTCCTAAGAAAGCATACCTCATATGATCTGATAGTGGTTTGAGTTCAAGTTTAGGAGCTTCTTCAAGAGAAGGTTTAAGCCTTTCCTGAGAATCCTTAAGATCACCCAATCCGAGCGACTCATGTGGAATATTGAGCCTCTTTTGATACGGGGCTGCCTGTAGTAGTTGAACACATTCAGATATTTCTTCGTCTTCGAAGTCAGATTCACTATGCAGAACTCTGCCTAAAACATCTGAACTCGCAAACAGATCCAACTCATTACTGTGCAGAGAATCGACCATATCCAACCTGAAACATTCTTCATCCTCTTTTGGATATTGTATGACCTTGAAAACGTTGAAAGTGACCTTCCGATCTTGGACTCTCATAGTGAGCTCCCCTTTCTAGACATCAATCAAAGTTTTGCCTGTAGCCAAGAATGGCCTTCCCATGATTATGGGGATGTTTTTGTCCTCTTCGAAATCCAAGATAACGAAGTCAGCCGGAAAGATGAGCTTATCTACCTTTACTATGACATCTTCCACGATACCACGAGGATATGTGATAGGGCGATCAGCCAATTGCAAAGAGATGTTAGTCGGTTTTGGATCAGGATTCCCAAGTTTCTCAAACACAGTTAGGGGCATCAGATTGATGCTCCCTCCCAAGTCACATAAACATTTGTTGAAAGTTAAATTTCCGATTAAACAAGGAATGGTGAAGATTCTTGGATCTTTAAGCTTAGGAGGAAATTTTAGTTGTAAGATCGCACTACAGTCCTCAGTGAGCGCCACTGTCTTAAAATCACCAAGCTTTAGCTTTTTCGAAAGAATTCCCTTTATGAACTTGGCATAACTAGGCATTTGCTCTAATGCTTCAGCAAACGGTATGTTGATGTGTAGCTTCTTGAATACCTCTAGAAATCTCCCAAACTGAGTATCTAGCTTCTGTTTCTGCAACCTTTGCGGAAAAGGTGGAGGAGGGTAGATGGTAGGCTTAACAACTGACTGAGATGGCTTTTTAGGTTGCTAATCTTGATCAGAATTAACCTCAGATGAGGGCTGATTTTGAGCAGAATTTTTCAGAATGGGCTGTTTTTTAGAAGAATAAGCCTCTTGTTCAACTGTGGGGTTCTCGGCAACCTTTCTTGATCTCAAGGTGTTCGCTTGGCATTGCTCTTTGTCGTCCCGTTTACCTGGATTATGTTCTGTGTCGCGAGGAAGAACTCCCTGAGGTCTAACAATCATGTTACTGGCCATCTGCCCAATATGAGTTTCTAAGGTCTTGTGAGATACCATCAGACTTTTAATCATTAAAATCATCTCTTTGAATTCAGAGTCTCTCACAGAATGTTGAGAAGGGCCAGGATATTGATTATGAGGTTGTCTTGGGGCATACTGTTGAGATTGATGTTGCTGACCTTGTTGTTGAAATTCAGGAGGAGCGTATGGCTTAGCACCATAATGATGATTACCTTGTTGATTATTGCTCCAACTCAAGTTTGGATGATTTCTGTTGCTTGGGTGATAGGTGTTTGAGATTTGTTGTTGATTCTTCCTCTGAAAGTTACTCACAAATTGCACTGACTCAATATAGATAGGGCATTGTTGAGTGTCATGCCCTCCAGCACAAATCTCGCACACACTAGCTACCTGATGTACCCCTAGTTTAGTCAAAGAATCCACCTTCATGTTTTGAGCTTCAAGCTGAGCTTCATAGCTTTTCGTTAATAAGCTCCCCCAGATGCAGCATCGACCATGGGCCATGTTTGCGCACTCAAACCATTGTAGAAGCAATTTATTACTAACCAATCAAGAATCCCGTGATGAGGACATTGCCTAAACATCTCCTTGTAACGCTCCCAAGCTTCACTTAAAGATTCACCATGTGACTGAGAAAACTGAGTAATAGCATTCCTCATGGCGGCTGTTCTTGCCATGGGAAATAATTTTGAGAGAAATTTATGCGTAAGTATATCCCAAGTAGTGATAGAGCCTGCTGGTAAAGAGTGTAACCAGCTCTTAGCTTTGTCCCTCAGAGAGAATGGAAAGAGTCTCAGTCTTATGGCATCATCTGAAACACCGTTGAACTTGAAAGTATCACAGATTTCAAGGAAGGTCCTAATGCATATTAGGATCCTCAGATGAAGCTCCCCCAAACTGACAAGAATTATGCATCATCTGAATAGTGCCGGGTTTAATCTCAAAATTATTCGCAGCAATATTGGGTCTGACAATGCTAGACTGAATATCCATGATCTTTGGTTGAGAGTGCTCCATGAGTGCTTTTGGAGCTGGATCTCCCATTGTAGAATTAGTATCAGAATCTGAGAATAGTAACTATGTTCCTTGCTTTGTTTCAAGCTCCTTTTGTACTAGTGCTTTAGTTTGAGACCGTGTTTACATACACGCTCAAGTACCTGAAGCACAAGAAAACTCACGAAAAGCAAGTAACCGAATCAAGTCAGTAGTTTTATAACGACCCCTGATGATAAGCAATAAAACTGTCAAATAACACCGAGTCCCCGGCAACGGCGCCAAAAACTTGTTAGTCCTTTTCTCACGCAAGTATACGTGGTCAAATAGTAGAAAGTAATAAGTAAGTAAGATCGTTCTCACGAATACCATGTGTATATGATAAGAATTCACTTATGCAACAACATATGATTATTAGACTAATGCTTGAACGAGTAATAAAGTATGGGGGAATGAATATAATAAGAAAATCAACTAACGAGATTAACTAACGAGTTTAACTTATGCGAGAGAAAACATGGAACCCTAACTTCATTGTTTATTTTACTCAGAGTACTAATATACTTAATCAATATGTATGATAACAACGATTACTAATCAGATAACACAAAATCAGTATACGCCACCTTTCAGTACACGTAAACCAAACCACTTAAACAACCACAAAAGAGATAGCAGTTAAGGAGACACCACTTGCATAACAATCCTATATTTCTATACAAATTGATGTACAATCGGTTTTAAGCAAAAGTTATCTATTTCGATTACATATGGTAATGTGATATGGTTAGTGACATATTACGAATCATGAACAATCACAATACGAATCATTCAAGAACCTATGCTAGCATGGAAAGTTCTAAACCCTTAAATCCACTTTCGCATTCATTAAAGATTAACAAACTAGATGTTCGCGACGCATCTAACGATAAGCACAACCGTACTAGGTAATCGATAAACGTATCTCACAAATCAATCAAGCAATCAAACCATAAGTATTATTGAAACAAATCCATTAGAGTTCCATGACAACGATTAGTTCATAATCGAACGAATCATCATCATGAGCTCAAAAGTTAACATAGCTCTAAGACGAATGTAAAATAGATGAATAAGCGTTTAAAGAACGTCAAACCGAACAATAACCACCGAAGCAACTACCTGCCTCCTGCTGTCTGGTTGTAGTATGTTGCCGAAATAAAACCAAAAGCAGCACCACTTTCTTCCTCTCTTTCTCTCGTTCCGTTCTGCCGGATAAAACCCAAAACGACGCTGCAGTCACCTCTTTCTCGTTTTGTATCGTTTGCAGGATAAACCAACAAGTACTCAATTCCGATTTTTCTTCTTTGTTTTGTATTTTGCCGTAAACCAAAGTAAGTAGCCAATTGCCACTTGTCCTCTTTTCTCGTTCTATATTCTCTCTCTATTTATCGTCTTCCATAATTTCTTCCACTGGGCCCACACTAGTAAAATTATTGTAAACATATTGCCTTTTAACAGAGCAGCCTACGAGCATGAATGCAAATGCGTGTTCATGTGCCCAGAGATGCAAAATAATGTTATCCTATAATTATTCTTCCTCCGAAAACTTGCAAACAATTCAGGCCCACACTTTAAAATAGTAGGAGAAACATTAAAATAGTAAGAGATTCAAACAATTTGGTTTGGTTGTCTTTAATAACGCGGAATTGTCTATTGGATCCGGTGAAGGTGTTTCTGGTATTGTTTCCACTTTGTAAATTATGATCAATTGAAGTGACCAAATTTGGTCTCTGACCACCAAAGTCATATTGTTTCTTGCGATTTATATGACTTTGTTGTGTCTGGTCCTCTTCCATCATGTCTATGATCTCTCCATCGCGAAGTAGAGTTATATTTGGTGAAATGCCATCGACGAGCATCCTACGAGAATGAATGAAAAACACGTTAAAACACAACGAATACTTGAGAACCGGCGACGATTTTAAGAATAATGGAAGCGTAATAAGTGACATGAAATGCATTTATCACTAGTCTACCATAATAATGTATACAATAAATCATTGACTATTGACTACAATAAATTCAATATCTCTTATTATTTCTATTAACACTCCCCATTAAGCTTGTGCGACGGTACTTGAAACTTTCGTGGTTTGAAGTTTTTAGGACTTGTACAAAAGTAATTGAAGTGCAAGCTTGATCGAAAGGCTGAAACGAAATCACGCTCCCCCTCAAGTTGGAGCATATATATTAAGCATGCCTAGCTTGTTGCAAATATAATTAATACGTGATCCATTGAGGGATTTTGTGAATATATCTCCTAATTGTTCTCCTATTTTGACATATTCTGTATAAATAAGATATTGTTGAATCTTTTCGCGGATAAAATGACAATCAATTTCAATATGTTTCGTTCTTTCATGAAAGACAAGATTAGATGCAATGTGCATTGCCGCTTGATTATCACGTCGTGACTTTGCAGGCATAGTAGTTTTTATGTTAATATCATTCAACAATTGGGAAATCCAAATTATCTCACAATTAGATTGAGCCATGGCTCTATATTCAGCTTCAACACTCGATCTTGATACAACATTTTGTTTTCCTACTCTTCGAAGATACTAGGTTACCCCCTACAAACACACAGTAACCAGTGGTTGATCTTCTATCAGCTTTAGATCCAACCCAATCTGCATATGCAAAACACTTTATCTTAGTATGACCATTACTTCCATACCATAATCCGAGTCCTAATTTGAGATAACACAAGATATGTTCTTGTTTGCCCAATAATTAACCGTTGGCAATACGAACGGATACACAATGTCTCCTCGAATTACTATAAGATAATTAAGTTTTCCTACCAAATGATGATATTTTTCTGGATCACTAAATAATTCTCCATCATCTTTTGGTAGCTGCAAATTAAGAACCATCGATGTATTAGATGGTTTTGCTTCTAACTTGCATGTTTCCATCAACAAATCCAAAACATATTTTCTCTGCAATAGAAGAGCACCTTTCTTGCTTCTTGTTATTTCCATTCCCAAAAAGAACTTTAATGGTCATAAATCTTTTGTTTGATAATTTCAATGTAGAAATGTTTTAAGTAAAGAAATTCCCTCAGTGTCACTCCCATTAATGATGATTTCATCAACATACCCAACCACAAGTATAATTCCATTTGCAAAACTTTTATAAAATACAGAATTATCAAAACTACTCTTCTTTAACCCAAATTCATTGAGTGCCTCACTAAACTTGCCAAACCAAACATGTGGACTTTGTTTCAAACCATATAAGGATTTGCACAAAAAACATACCTTTTCTCTCTCCCCTTGAGAAACAAACCCATGTGGTTGCTCTATATACATTTCTTCTTGGAGATCTTCATGTAAAAATGCATTTTTTATGTTTAACTGATGCAATGACCAATCATTTGTTCAAGATAGGGCGTAAGCATGTTAAGCTAACTACGAAGGATAAGAAGGCCATATTTGGGCTGAAACACGGGAACGAGGAGATGCCAATGGATAAAACAGGAGCCTTTATTGGTCGGTTTGCTGATGGAGCTGAGAACGATTCCATTTTAATGCATAAATTTTTTCTGAGTCCGCGCACAAGGAGGAGCGGGCCAACCAATGACAAATCAGTGTCTAATGCATTGATAAAGGTGAACGAAATCTATAAATTTATATTTGTTTTGAGTTGATGCTGCAGCATATTAGTATGATACCAAAATCTGCACATATCTAGCAATGCAGCGTACTCGATCTAGCAATGTAAAAGCAGTATATTAGTATGCTGCTGTTTGTTTACATGTACCTAGAAATGTCTTCGTGTATATCTAGCAATGTCATAGTAGGCTTAACTATTTTGAATTGTTCTTGCAGTATATGAGTATGATGTTATTTATTTTGTAGGAATCGATCGAGAAAGCAATAAGGGAAGGAGGGGAGGACGAAGCGAAAGACGTTGCTCGTCTATTGATACTTTTCATATGCTCAACATTGTTCTTTTCAGTGTCAGGCGATGTCATCGGGTGGATAGCAGTATTCTACGTGGAGAATCTAGTGAAAATAAACGATTATGACTGGTCTAGAGCCATCGTTGAAAAGCTGCATAAGTCACTGGACAAATGTATTAAGGCAGAGAATCCTGGTAGAGTGATCGGATGCGTTGCTCTTCTATTTGTAAGTACAATGGCTTATGTTATCACGTTATTTTCAAAACCGTGTTTGAATGTTGAGTTATATTGTATGGAGCCATTTTTTATGGAGCATAGTTTGATAGACGTTGAAATACCAAGGCCAAACATAATCCCTAGGTGTTACAAGTGGTGGGGATTGGAGGAGAAGGAGTCAACTTTTGAAATGATCCAGATGGTGAGCCAACTGAGAGACGACCATGTATGATAAATATGATAATCCCTTAGCAGTGATTGGATTTAACGTATCTAGCAATATATAATTTTATATAACCTATCTAGCAGTTACACCCAGTTCCTAAACCGCAACCATGCATCTACCATTGACTAGTATTATAACATATCTAGCAACTGTAACCCCAAACAAATCACATCCATTGTTTCATAAGTTGGCAGTAGTAGTTGTTTGTAAATCGCAACCATGATTATGATATTGTGAGGTTGAATGTCTATTATACTGTCAAATTGTATTTATTAGGTTATGGACGATGAGCTATCGTTGACAGAGGCTGAATGTGACGCTTTTGGAGAAATTGAATTGGAGAGGAACTCTAAAAGTGCTGCGGAAACAAGTGAGGGAAGGAGTCGGAAAAGAAAGAAGTCTGTTGCAAACAGAAGTATAAGAAGGCAGAAGAAACAGGTCCATGATGAGGCTAGAACAAGCAGTAAAAGAAGTTTGAACAATGAGATTGAAGATAACACAACACCACCACCAGAAGAAGAAGATAATTATGATTTTATGCTGTGTGAATTCATGGGGAAGAAGAAGTCGACAATCGGTACAAAAAAAGCGAGAGGTTGAAAAAGAAAAACCACTGTAGGTCCAGTATTCCAAGTTTTGGAAGGTTGTCACAGTCGGTGCTGCGTGACAACCGGAAGCTGAAAAAGTAGAGCGGGATGCATCGGTTGAAAGTTGAAAATAAAAAGTTAAAAACGTCGCTTGAACAGAGAAACCAAGAAGTGAGTATTCCCATGGTTTTTACGGACTAATAACGTATTACAAATAATGTATACTATTTCGTATGCTTGTTTGATACAGGTTGAAGAACTGAGGAAAGAGTTAAATGAGTGGAAACATAAGCTCGAGGTGGAAGAGGAAACTGTAGATGCTGAGGATGCCGATCTACTGAACACCTTATCGATGTCGTTTTTCCGTGAAGATGAGGAGGATACTGAAACTGTAGCTGTGAATATTAGCGAGAAGGTAGTTAAGAAAACAATGGTTTACCAATCTCGCAGGTATGGATTTGTGCCCAAGAGGAGCCAACAAGTTTTAGAGACCCCAAAAATAATAGAAGCAGAGCATGTTGAGGTGGAGGAAATAGCGGAAGAAGAGAAAGAGTTTGAGACAGTTGAGATCAACGAAAATGAAGTATCTGAAGAGGAGAACTTAGAAGGAGCTGGAATGTTTGTTCACTCTGAAACACCTGTTGAACGAAGGCCAGAAACTACGTTAGAGGAAGCTATTGTTGTCGATGTCGATGGGAAGCAGAAAGGGACTACCATACTTGGTTGTGACGCTGGTAATGAGAAAGGAGATGTGGAAGCGGACTTATCACCCCTAACTTATGCTGCCGGTGCATAAAATGAAATTATCTTAGCTGAACAGGGACACAGAGTTGGAAATAACGAGGTTGATGGACAGGAGCTAGTGGTGGACAAAAGTGAGCTATTCGACAAAGTGTGCAACGATGGAACCAAAACTACAAAACAACAGGTGGAGAACACTGAAGAAGTTTTAGAGGTAGGAGGGAATGTAGAGACAGGTTAGGATAAAGAAGAAGCTGACAAGCAGGATGTTGTGGCTAATGCAGATTCAACCAAAAAGATTAAAGAATCACCTACTGGGGTGGAAAATGCAGCAACAAAAGTCCTGGTGCCTGAACCTGGCCCTGAGAAGGTGGTGGAGAATGTGGCTGAAGATATAAGTGGGTCTTAAAATCGTTAAGAATCATAAATATTTAATATTAAGTTTTGGCAGGTTTTGAAATATTCAAACTCTAGGTTGGATAATATTTAAGATGGATTGTTGTTTTTTGAAAATGTTGTTTTGATAGTGTAAGGAAATTTTAAGACTTGATTGGCATCGTGATTTCATTTTACTTGATAGAAGCATATAGCACAAATCGCAATCACAAATGTATGATGTCTAGCAAACACAAACTAAAACAAGACTGTGATTGAATCGAACAAATCGCAACCACAACATTGGTAATCTGTTAAGATGTATCTAGCAATGTATATTAGGCGTAAATCACAACACTTGGCTAATTACTAGTCTAGCAATGTATATTAGGCGTAAATCACAACACTTGGCTAATTACTAGTCTAGCAATGAATCTTGCACTAAAATCGCAATGCATTTTGATGACTTTTTTATGTTCCATTGTTAGGGAGTGCAAACAGCAGCTCCTGTAGACAAGCGCCAATCTACTGTACAAATGTTGGTGTCCCATGGGGTTGAACAAGCAGCCAAGTGTGAATAACTATCACAAGTTGTGTATCCTGTAAAGGTTATTCCAATTCGCAACGAAGAACAACAATCCACAACAAAGATTGAAGTTATTACGCGCGATAAAAAACTAAAACAGGTCGGGGGCAGCTACATATGCAACACCCCTACAAGATAAAGCAACATCTAACAAACTGATTGTCAGATCTGTTACACCGTTGGCTGACGATAGTTTTGTAGACTGCACTCAATCATTTTACGAAGAATGTGACAAGGCTGTAGAAAATTCAAATGAGAAGAGACGTACTTTGGAATCCATCGAGGAAGATCAAACAAACGTTGATGTAAGTAGATTCATGGTATTTACCGTCACCTTCAAAAAGTAATGTTAACAGTTTAATTTGATGTTGTATTAAAGGTGCACGTTGATGGCATGCCAATGTGGAACTTACTTACTCCGACGCAGGTGGGACAACAACAGATTGCGGTTGTAGATTAGTCGTTGCCTACAGAGACAACACAACTCATCAATGTCAGTGAGTACAAGAAGGTGTTGAAAATAAACATGGAAGAAGAACAAGAAGATCCAGAAGTATGGTACTTGCCAATGTCGGAGTTCTCGTATAGGATTTCTATTAGTGTGAGCGAGATAATGGAACTGCCTAACCAAACTCAAGTAGACTTCAAGGTAATATTACGTTGGTATTGCCAAGCGCAAAGATAAATTGCATATATCTAGCAGTGTTAAATTAATGTATCTAGCAATGTACATATATTTCCATCTAGCAATGTTAAAATAAGATATCTAGCAATGTCCAAGTATAGGGTACCTAGAGCTGTTACCGTCTAAGTTGTCTACCTATACACCGTTGTTTCTTGTTTTTAGTCATTTTCATTTACCTGTTTTAAGCAATTAATTGTTAATTGATAGATCATAGATGCTTGGATATATAAGCTGCTCAATGATACAAATTGGAAAGTCCCTGTGAAAAGGTTTGACGATAAGTATTCGTATATGGTCAACGCTATTCAAATAACTGGAATGTCAACTGTAAGTGAATCCATCATTATTTGTGTGATATTGCAAATATCTAGTTCCTATAGTAATGGCAAAAAAATTGCAGGAAACACTGGCTATCAAGGGAGATATGTCTGTCATTGTCGATAAAGTTTTTGAAACAATGAAATCAGACACATACGTTGCCCTTTTTCCTCTTTACACCGTTAACAAACCCGGCGTGAACCACTGGACGCTGCTGATTATAGATATGGAGAATGGGATTGCTAGTAGCTACAATGCACTGTTGCCGTGGAGCAAACACATTCCAGATAAGACGAGAAATACAGTTGATGCCCTGGTAACAAATTATATGCTAAAAATATATTGCAAGTGTTTGTGGCCATATGTAGCAATCCCATAGCCACGTATCTAGCAATGTGATATTAGAATTGCAGCCTAACAGTTGGTTCACTGAATCTCGCAATGTCGCATAGTGTATCTAGCAATGTCACTAGTCGTATCTAGCAATGAAATAGTATCATAAATCGCAATGTAATAATGCATTCCTTGATTTTGCAGTTGACCTATTGCATGAAGAAAAAATACATACCTCATATGAAAGGTGGATACTGATGAGTCTGGATTCCGTTACCACTTCGGACAAGGTCAATTCGGACAAATTCTACCTAACCGGACAGGGCAGTTCGAACACATCATCCATTAGACTGTTCGAACAAGAACTAAAGTACTTAAAAACCTAATCACTTCTTGACTAAGATGCCTGCTCTCCTACTAAGAGCTCATGGGTCTTTGAACTTGACCCGGGTCCATTAAACATGACCCGAAAGCCAATAAGCCCCAGATGTAAGGGTATAAATACCCAACCACCAACATTAAATGGGGGTAATGAAAATTAGATACAACCAGGCTGCTTAATTCTCCTTCTAAACTCTACCCAAACATTAAATACTTACAAACTTCCACAAAACTCTGAACAAAAATTACAAACTTACCCTCAGACAAAAATAAACCACACCAAATTGGTGACCACAGTTGGAGCACGACGGTGCCTGAATCAAGCATTCGAAACCAACAGGAAAAATCAGTCCGAATGAATCCGGACGCCCCGTAAGTACCACCAGCTTTGCTTGAAGTGGTGGGTGAAAATGATGAATACACCATCGAGGAGCGTGATAGATTAAAGGGCGAGACAGAAGCTCTAAGGGCAGAGAAGGCAAAGATGGGCATAAAAGAGAAATCAAAGGCATTAGTTGCTCATCATACCGACAACCTTAGAGAGCATGAGCCTTTGAAGACCCATGTGAGCACCAAAAAGACTCATGCTAGCTCCAAAAAGTCTCACCGGTCCAAGCCAGTGGAGAGCTCTGACTCAGATTCAGAGTCCTCTGGTAGTTCCTCGGGTGAGGATAGAGTTGAGGAGTCATTATCCTCCAGCAGTGATGCGGGCCGATCTACAAAGAAACAAAAATTAGTAAAGAAATATTCAAGAAAAAGGGATAGACATGGAAAGTTAAAGAGGCATATAGGCAAAGGATCATCTCACAGCCGGAGGCATGTAGACCGGATGCTGGTGGATCCTTTTGCCTTCCATGATGAACCAGGTATCTTTGCAACTCCCAATGAGGATACTGTTTTCAGTCGTGGCCGGAATTGGAGACAATCTCCATTGTCTTCCAAGATTTTGTCCGGAAACCTCCCTAAGAGGTTCGATAGCATAAAAATGGAGAAATACGATGGCAGTAAAGATCCGGACAACCACTTGGAGCAATTTAAAAACTTCATGATGAATTTTGATGATGACGATAAGTTACTCTGTAGAGCATTCTCCCAATCCTTTACGGGGAGTGCTCTGAAGTGGTATAACAGCCTACCACAAGGCTGCATCAAGAATTTTGATACTTTTTGGGTGGCCTTTTGAAGGCAGTTTGTTGGGAGTAAGGAGTTGAAGGGAAATGGAGACACAATAATCCATTGTGCCCAAGAACCAAACAAATCACTGAAAGAATACATAAGTCGTTTTGTAAACACCAAGAACGGGTTGGCTGATTGCTTCGAGCAAGTAGCAATAGCGTATTTAAGGCAGGGCTTAAACCCTGGAAATTTAGCTGATTCAGTGACCAGAAAGAAAGCCATGACTTGGGGAGGTCTGCTGAATCAGGTCGGAAAGCAAATCAACGTTGATGAAACAAAGAAAACCATAGTGCACAGGCAGGTGAGGTCTGCCCCGGTTGCACCAAACCCCAACCAAAATCAGTCCGGGAACAAGGCAAGAGAGACCGGACAGGGACAAAACAGGGCTAAAGCTCAATCTCAGCAAGTTGCGCCTGCCCAGAGTCAAAAATCTAGAAATAAGCTCAGAACGGAGCATCGCAGGACCTCCTATTGTGTCCTGATTTGAAACAGCGACTACAACGGGACTGTCTGGTGATTACCTCTCTTTTGATGGAATACACTTTTTTCCCGGCCGTCCCGCTCGTCTTTTAACGTTCGGGGGATTAACCACTGGTTCTCCATCATCATTACCGGTAGTAGCTTCACCAAAATCTGTTATAGCCGATATGTTAAAAGAATAACTAGACTTGAAATTTGCAGCAGTGAAAAATGGCTCTACTAATGTCATCAGATCTTCATTTAAAGATGTTATTGCAGCCAATGCATGAGCGTATGGGAAAAATTCTTACTGCTAAGAACCGCATGTGCATTTGCAATCAAGGATGTTGACCACCATGACTGGGTCTGATAAAACCTCAAAATAAGCGGCAGAAGACTTACGTACTAACCACGTTCGACCGCATTGTACATTCTCTTTGAACAGCTAGTCAAACTCGGGGCATAATTGTGTGTTCCAGCTTAGACCCTCTATTAAACGTCAAGACATCTGAGTCATAAGAAGAACTCTAATCCTGTGGACCAATTCCACTATAAGCAGATTGCACAAATTTTTAATCTGCGGATTAAACGATTCCACAGTTATTGATGTCATCGCCCCATACCGTTTGCCTTTAACGAATTCTTGAGGATACTTTTCTGGTGGAAAATTGCTTAGAAATTTGGCAATATGATCACCCCCTTTGCGCTCAAACTGAGCAAGTCGTTCATTAAAAAGGTCCACAATCGGGGCATAAGCACAGCTCTTAAACATCACTAGCATATTGTTTCGGTAGACTCTGTAAGCATGTTCATGAGCTTTATTCAAATTCTGGTGTACACGGTGAAGAGTTTAAAGGTGGTCCAAGGGTGATAATGCGATTCGAAGATTGTTGATAGAGGTTTTTGCGATACTGGAATATCTCAGTGCTAGATTTAGAGAGAGAAAGTTTAGATTGTTGGGTTTAGTAGAGAGAGAAAGTCTCGTACTATTCATCTCGGGATTTGTGAAGCATGTGTGGTCCTTTTATTGGTACAACTGCGGACCCCACACGCTTTAATTCGAACTAATTACATCTTTTGGTCCCTATATTTTGCTTTCTTCCTATTTTGGCTATCTCTTTATAATTCATACAATTCAGCTCTTATACATTTATTTCTATACATTTTCCTCCTATCACACTTTTCCTTTGCTATTTTCTCCTGTCAAGTTTCTTCTTTACACTTTTCTCCTTGTCTTCTATTCTTCCTTATCACATGGAAGATACAATACGCGTGGTAGTCATTAGGATACATAGTTGCGACTGTGTTAATAATACCAGCATGACGGTCTGAAATGAAATTTATTTGGCGCCCTAGCAAATGCGGTTTTAGACTTTGCAAAAACCAAACCAGTTGTCCGAGTCTTCAGTACCAAAAATACCAAAAGCAATGGGAAATAGACCTGGAACGGAAAAAATGCAGATATACAACAATACTAATCTGTTTGGGTGAATGAACGTAAATCGCAATATAGATACCACTTATCTAACAACACCATTGTAATAGTTTCGTCGTCAATATAGCAGTCTAAATTAGCCGTGAATTGCAATCACATCAATAACCTATCTAGTAACCCAATTCTGCCTATCTAGCGTACATGTAGAAATCGCAATCTAAACATAACCAATCTAACAACCTTAGCTCATGATATATGTTTGAAACAGAAAAGCACATATGTAGCAACATGTAAAATGATAGATGGATTGACCGTTGTTTCCATCCTTTGCCATTGCTGAAAGCAACACACCACCATGCTTTCCTGTTAGATGGGTTCCGTCAACATACAGTAAAGGCCGGTACGAATGGAAACCCTGAAAGAACGTCCCGAACTCTATAAAATAGCGCCGAAAAACATGGCTGGGAGCTAAATCCAAATGGCAGTCCGTTGTGATGTCACAACTCTTTAGTCTCTTGAAGTATGCTTTTAGCAATCCAAAAGAGGTATTGCTATCTCCAAATACTACACGTCGTGCCTTTTCTAACGCATTCCACGATAGACGATAAGAAATATCTAAAACATAGTCTTGCTTGATAGAGGACTATATAGTCTTAGCTGTTACACTTTCAGTTCCTAAGAGAATCGTGAATCTCATCGGCAATCAAATCAGACGAAAAATGCCTGCTCTTCTTTTTTGTGAATACAGAACTGCAAGTATGGGTATTAACAAATCTTTGTATGGTCATTAAACCGGTTTTATAATTAATTGAAGCATACAACCTCCATTTGCACCCGTCCAAATCTTTGTTTACACAATAAACGGTGATTTTCCTAAAGGTATTATGCATGTACTTAAAGACAAAATCGTTCTCTAATGCATAACTAGATAAAGATAACCTTAGACCTGCAGCACCATCAGCAAATGACTGACCAACACCAACGATAGCTTCCACCCATCCAGTTGTAGCAAGATGCCTTTTCGTCGGGGTTGAAATCACTAAACAGTTACTGCTTTCACCACTAGATCGTTGGTTATGGGAGGTTTCTTCGAAAATTTGAACATGTTGTTTACGTTTAATTACGGAGCCTTTATCAACAACCTTTTCTTCGATAAGAAAACTAACAATTTTGAGACGCTCCACATCAAGTTATACTTCCAAGCCAATAAAATATATCTCCTTATTAAACAAACAATTTTTCTGAGCACCACAAGAATATCTAATGTTGTAGTTGCCTCTAACAAGACCCTGCCATGTGCTTTCAACGTACTCTTGCAAAGAGTCAAAATTTTCTAATTCGGAAAACGGAACAATAGCTGTTTCGTGACAAAATTTAAAAATACAAACTTTGGGTTTCGACATATAGTAACCTGAATTGTAGGAGTTTGGTCTAGTTTGTTGTAGGGCATCATACAACTCAAGAAAACATACAGAGCTATTTCTGTCTAAATAATATATGTTTGAAAGCATCTAGCAATGTAGCATAACTACAATCGCAATGTATGAACACCAATATAGAAATGTCTGTAGCAAATCGCAATGTTCATACTGACATTTAGCAACCACTATATTCATACACAACTCACAAAGACAAGTATCAGTCCCAGGTAAAAACGCAATGACTAAAGGCAATGTAAGTATTCGTGCCATTAACAAATAAAATGCAACGACAGTTAACAACTCAACCAAACTAGCAATGACAGTATAAAAACAACACGTAAATCGCATCCTTATATCTCAGATTAAACATGCAGCAATCACATCCTGTCAAAACAGAGCTGAAAAACTGCAGAATCTTACCGGAAATTTACTGGAGCCTTTATCGATCCTTTGTTTCGACCAGAACGAGAAACTAAAACGATTTCCTGCCATTTGTCAAAACAGAGCTGAAAAACTGCAGAATCTTACCGAAAATTTATTGGAGCCTTTATCGATCCTTTGTTTCGACCAGAACGAGAAACTAAAACGATTTCATACCATTAACATATATTATTTAGACTAGTTAAACCTCATGTTAAGCTCGAAAACGGAAAAAAAAGAATGCAGTTGTGCAGTAAGGTAGTACTGACCTTCGTTCTGATTTCAGAACTGGTTCACCGGTGAAGTCGACGGTAATGTTTGGTTCAAAGGTTTGAGTCGAGCTCTAGGAGAGTAATTGGATTTCCTAGTTCAATGCTTGAAGAAGCTGTTTGACAGAAGCTGAAAAACTGAGTTTCATCGACGTCGTTTGCTCGCCGGTGATCGGAAATGGTCGGGAATGGTGGTTAGTTGGTTGAACGGTTGATAGTTAGGTTCTTCGGTGGCCAACAATGGTTGCCGGAAAGAAAGTGATCACGGCAAGAAAATTTGAAACGAACAGACCCTTCTTGGAAAACGGCTTGTTTGTTAAGTTAGGAGAGAGGAGAGAGAGTGTGTCATAAATTCAAAATTCAAAATTTGAGTGATGATACTGTAGCCAAAAGACCTCTTTTCACAAATTACCTTTATATACTAGGTTGAGGATAATTGTGGTATTAAAATAAAATTAAATGTTAAAATAAAATAGATTTATTGAAGTGGGTATTAAATAAGCATTAACCCTTTTTAGATACTAGATAGTAATATGTTTGGCTAGAAGATATTTAATGTGTCATTTCTGATGACGCGACAGAAACAGAAGAAGAAACAACGATAGATGAAACCCTAATTCAAGGGTAGCATGATGCAACCCTAATCTAAGGGTAACAAAGAGTGAAATTTTCAGAGATAAAAAATCTATTATTCCAAAAACTTCAAATAACTTAAGGCATATGAGGCTTTATATAAGAGCTTCTCAAAATCCTAAATTATAATAAAGGAAATAAAATAAATATTTTAAAATAAAATAAAATAAAAATCAAATCAAATCTTAATATAATTAGATTTGATTTAAATACATAAGATATTTGAATAAAATAAAATAAAATAAACAAGGCTTTTGTTTGGACTTTCTGGGCTACATCATCCTCTCCTGGTTGACAAGAATTCGTCCTCGAATTCACAGCACCATCACCATCAAGAACCCAAATTATTTATTTTATTTTATTCAATCGTTACATTGGGAATTATAATTGTTGACCTTATAGGAATAAGATAAATTCTTCTCGAGTGTTCCTTATTCGAAGTAACATTCAAACCATCCACTTGAAGGAAAAAAATAGTTTCGAAAACCTTTTCATAGCCTGAAGACAACATCCCCATGTCCAGTTGATGAAAAAAATGGTTTTGAAAACCTCTTCATAGCCTGAGACAGCATATCGATAAGAAAGTTTTACCTTGATTCGACGATTGGTAGCCAATTTAAACTCCTTCAGTAACCGGTCAATATGATCGTCATTGAAACGCCTAGTGTGTCTCCCGCATACCAAACGATCTTTGAGATCTTCATGGCCGTATGTTGTTCTCTCCTTTAGACCTTGAATCAGATGAAATCAAGATTCAGAAACATGTTTGACCCGTAGCAGGAACTGAGGCTCTGATACCAAACTGATGACGCAGCGGAAACAAAAGAAAAAACAACGATAGATGAAACCCTAATTCAAGGGTAACATGATGCAACCCTAATCTAAGGGTAACAAAGAGTGAAATTTTCAGAGATAAAAAATCTATTATTCCAAAAACTTCAAATAACTTAAGGCATATGAGAGCTTCTCAAAACCCTAAATTATAATAAAATAAATAAAATAAATATTTTAAAATAAAATAAAATAAAAATCAAATCAAATCTTAATATAATTAGATTTGATTTAAATACATAAGATATTTGAATAAAATAAAATAAAATAAACAAGGCTTTTGTTTGGACTTTCTGGACTACATCAATTTCCTTTTTTATATTTTTACATACAAATTATTCACACAAAAATTTATATTTTAAACATATATTCATTATTATATAAAACCCTCCGTCCTACCAACAAAATTAGGTGATAGCAAATTATATGTTACTAAAATTACAAAATTTAATATATTCAAATTATATTAACTTTGCACTAGCTTCCATTTCGTCTTCAGAACAATTACCATAGACAATGTCTGTCCCTTCACTCCTTTTCATTCCTACAAAATAGCATTCCTACAAAATAACATTAGTTATGACTTATATCAAAAAAGTGAATTTAGGTTCCATTGGTCCCACGCGACTACATTTTCACTATAGTCGCATGCAATGGTATTTATGTATCGATTCACGATCGTGCGACGAACACAAATCTGGTAGCATTGATGTGCAATGAACATGTGCGAAATCTAAAATCCTAGATCTATTCAAACAACACAGACGACAGATCCGCATATGACAAACAAGAATAAATACTAATCTATGAAAAGAAATTCTAAAATCATACAAAAATCCAACCTTTTAAATTTGAAATCAAAAATTTATTTTTCTACCATTTAGACACAACAAAACAAAACAAAAATTATAGTAGGGGATTGTATGGCTTATCTCGACGTTACTGTATGTTCACATTCTTCAAAAAATAAGGTTTGATTTTCGGTGAAAATGAGTGCTTGAGAGGTTTTGTGAGAGATTGAAAGGAAAAAAGTGAAAAAAAAATGATGTAAGATTTATAAAATGCTTTTATACCTAGATTTTCTGGGAATGATAAATTTATCTAAAATCCGGTGAGAGATCTATCAAACGGATATAAAATCTAACTGTATAAAATCCATAAAAATGTGTAAATTTTCTAACCTAATCCATCAAACAATCTAACAAAAACACAAAATCTACTAATGGTAAACATTATAGTATAGCTTGTGTATCGTGCGACATGTAAAGTGCATTATGTAATATATGAGATACCTCCGTATCTTAACCAGAAATGTATAGGTGAAGTTGCTAGAATAAAGGTAAAACTTTACACTTTTTTCACCATTCTAAATTACAAGTGGGACTTGATAAATATGAATAATATATTTAGATGTCACAGATGTATGAAATTTAATATTATATATTCATATATTGAGAGAAGCTAATCAGACTAGTTGTAACTAATGGAAAATTATAAAAAAAAACCTCATTTGATCAGTTCCGCGCAAGTTGGTTTGTTTCAAGACATCCATAATTCAAATCATTACGTTATTTGTTTTTGCAAACTGCATTTGTTCGTTAAAAGAATAAAACATAAACTGATTTTCCCTCCAAACACAACATAACAAATACCATCGTAAATATAATAACTGAAAATATAAATAAAAAAAAGACAAAAACAAATTAAATTAAAAAAAAACTCATAAGTATTCTCATTATCTTTGAATAAAAACAAAAACATTCAAAGAGTAAATTGGGATAAAATGAAACAAATTTATCTAACAAATACCATATAGACTATTCAACTTCCTCTCCATTCGTATGTAAACCATCTTCGCTCCAACGATTTTCCAAAGAATTTCTAACAATCCAATAAGCAGTCAAAAACAGTTCCATATCCGACGATCGTAAGAGCATGATCGATTTTCCTACCACAAGGTCCACGAAAAATACCCTCACTATATTCAAGGATTCCACTGCCATCTATCAGTACAATTAAAGGTTGTCGACTCACCGTTTCGAAGAGATAATCTTCTTCGTTCGAAAGAATAGCTACATAATCATCCATTCGTATATCGAAAGGAATCGCATGTCGACATCGTCCTTGTCTGTCAACGTATGGATAAGATTCCTCAACCAAAACACTTAGGTTTTCTATTATATAGTCCAATGCTCTATGGATAGAGCCGCACACACATCCCGCGTTCCTTATGACAGAATCCACAAGTTCATGCTCTGAAAGTTTAACGTGTGCACCGGTTTTAATGTTTATTATGTCTTCAACTGCCGCAATCGTTGCAAATGCCCAACATGAACCTGTAAACAAACCCGTTAGATCACTAGTATATGTTGTACGCTATTTTTCGACGTAAAATTTAAATTTTTATATATTAAAACTAAAAATATTTTTTTACTGCATTGTCTTTGATTTTTTACTAGTCCAACGACTCTCTTCCAATTAACGCTTCTCGGGAGTCCAGGTGTACTCAATTTTTTAGGTGCAAAAGAAGTAGCTCGAGTACTATAAAATGTCGGATCGACTACGCACGAACTCGCATTCACTTTTTCTTTTAGACTTAAATCAGTAAACTGATTTACCCTATGTACCAAGTACTGTTTTTGTTTTTGTTAAACATTTCGATAATTTTCAAATTATTTTTAAGTATTTCAAATCTTTTTTTATTTCAAATATATTAACGTAAACTTTCTCTTGTCCGGACATCAAATCTTTGAATTGTTTTCTCACAGATTCATCGTTCTGCTAATGGGAGAACGATAGAGAAATCAAACCAAAAAAATAAAAAGGAAAACTAAGAGCGTAGTTTCATTGTTTCAAAACTTTGTCAAGTAAAAAGATAGTTTTGTAGAGTAAAAATATAGTTTTGTAGAGAAACTATAAAATTTTATGGAAACCGAAGTGCTCTATATATATTAACCTAGACAATTTTAGCTCAGACATGCAAAGACCATTTTAGTTCAGACATGCAAAGAAAATACACGGTTTTTACTAAAAAATGAAAAGGTCCACATCAATCTATGCTTTACATGTTTCCTTGAAGTAAAAGCATGAATTGATGATATTGTGACCTTTGCGTTTCCTTAATATAAAAGGAATAAAAATGGATAACACGCAAAGGCACCATTTGATTTAATTTAATTTTTCAATTATATTCAGAGGGTGGCTGGCTAAAAAATTTCAATATAAGTGTACCAACAACTCTTGTAGTAGCATACAAAAAATAATAAAATCAATATGTACAGAAAGGAGAATAAAGAAATGAGAATGGACAAAGAAATAGAAGACAAAGAGACTACAAAACCATATGCATAGTAAATTTCTCAGAACACATATGACAAATACAAGAGATTCATATGGTTACCAATTTCGGGATGTGTATATATTATACATAATGTATGTACATATATGTAAAGTATCCATAATTTAAATCACTTTTCTTTTCAATCTATTGTTATATTTTTAGTTTCAAATTACGTTCTCTTTTCCTCTTTTCCAAATGAGTTTTGTTTGTTAAAGGAATAGAACATAAACTGATTTTCCCTCTAAAAATAACTGCGATTATATACATAATAACTGAAAATATAAAAAAAACAAAAACAAATTAAATTAAATTAAAAAAATTAATAAGTATTCCCATTATTTTTGAATAAAAATAAAAATATTCTTTGAGTAAATTGGGAAAAAGAAACAGATTTATCTCACAAAATCCAGATTGAGTAAATTAGGATAAAAGAAAACAAATTTATCTGACAAAGTCCAGATGAACTATTCAACTTCGTTTCTATCCTTACGTAACCATCTTCGTTCTAACCATTTCCTCAATTTTTTAGGTGCGAAAGAAGTAGCTCGAGTACTATAAAATGTCGGATGGACTACGCACGAACTCGCAGTCACTTTTTTCTGGACTTAAATCAGTAAATTGGTTTATCCCCATATACCATGTAGTGTTTTTGTTTTTGTTAAAATTTTAGGTAATTTTCAAATTCTTTTTAAATATTTTAAATCTTTTTTCTGTTTCAAAAATGTTAACGTAAACCTTTTCGTGTTCAGACATTCAATCTGTGAATTGTTTTCTCACATATGAGTCGTTCTGCGAACGAAACAATGATAGAGATATTAAACCACAAAAAAAACAAAAAACAAAACTAACAGTGTATATTTCATTGGTTCAAAATTTTGTCAAAATTATTGTTCTGTAAAAAGATAGTTTTGTAGAGAAATAAGATAGTTTTCTACATAAATTATAAAATTTTATGGAAACAGAAGTGCTCCATATATATTAACTTAGCCAATTTTTGCTCAAAAATGCAAAGACCACTTTAGCTCAAAAATGCAAAGAAAATACCCGGTTTTTACTAAAAAAATATAAAGGTCCACATCAATCTATGCTTTACCTGTTTCCTTGAAGTAAAAGCGTGAATTGATGATATTGTGACATTTGCGTTTCCTTAATATAAAAAGAATAAAAATGGATAACACGCAAATGTACCATTTGATTTGATTTAATTTTTCAATTATATTCAGAGGGTGGCTGGCTAAAAAATTTCAATATAAATGTACCAACAACTCTTGTAGTAGCATGCAAAAAATAATAGAATCAATATGTACAGAAAGGAGAATACAGAAATGAGAATGGACAGATAAATAGAGCATCTAAGACAAAAAGACTACAAAGCCATATACATAGTAAATTTCTCATAACACATATGACAAATACAAGAGATTCATATGGTTACGAATTTCGGGATGTGTATATATTATACATAATGTATGTACATATATGTAAAGTATCCATAATTTAAATCACTTTTTTTTCCAATTATATTTAGTTTCAAATTACGTTTTCTTTTTTTCTTTTCCAAACTTAGTTTTGTTTGTTAAAGGAATAAAACATAAACTGATTTTCCCTCCAAACATAACAAATGCGATTATATACATAATAACTAAAAATATAAAAAAAACAAAAACAAATTAAATTGAATTAAAAAAATTAATAAGTATTCCCATTAATTTTGAATAAAAATAAAAATATTCTTTGAGTAAATTGGGATAAAAGGAAACAGATTTATCTGACAAAATCCAAATGGAGTAAATTGGGATAAAATAAAATAGATTTATCTGGCAAAGTGCACATGGCCTATTCAACTTCGTTTTTATCCTTACGTATCCATCTTCGTCCTAACGATTTCCTCAATTTTTTAGGTGCGAAAGAAGTAGCTCGAGTACTATAAAATGCCGGATGGACTACGCACGAACTCGCAGTCACTTTTTTTTTCTGGACTTAAATCAATAAATTGGTGTATCCCCATATACCATGTAGTGTTTTTGTTTTTGTTAAATGTTTTGGTAATTTTCAAATTCTTTTTAAATATTTCAAATCTTTTTTCTGTTTCTAAAATATTAACGTAAACTTTTTCGTGTTCACACATCCAATCTGTGAATTGTTTTCTAACAGATGAATCGTTCTGTGAACGAAACAATGATAGAGATATTAAACCAGCAAAAAAAAACTAACAGTGTATATTTCATTGGTTCAAAATTTTGTCAAACTTATTGTTTTGTAAAAAGATAGTTTTGTAGAGAAATAAGATAGTTTTGTGCATAAATTATAAAATTTTATGGAAACAGCAGTGCTCCATATATATTAACTAGGCACGGGCATTGTAACCGGAACCGAAAGAACCGAACCGAACCGAACCGAAATAGATTCAGTTTTTTCATAATACCCGAATGGTTCCAGTTTTCAATTACCCACGGTTCTCGAAACCGAATTATACCAAACCGAAGAACCGTGGGTACCCGTTAGGAACCGAACCTATGTATTAACCTTTAATTTTTAATTATTTTAAAAATGCATTTTCTTTTTCAAAGTTAGATTTCCCTAAATATGTATTTTATCATTAATCTCTAATTATGTTTTTCTTGAATAAATGACAACATACTTTTTTCAAAGTGGCAACATATTTACAAACTATTATGTCTATAAAGAAAATAATAAAATACAAACCTTTATATAATTTAATAAATTTGATATCATCTCTCTAGTTTTTTTATATTACTAATATTATTCTTTAATATCTTAATTTTAAATATTTCTTATATTGAGTATTTTTTTCTTACAATTTAACATAGTTTTATTGTTTTAAAGTATAAAAAGAGTTTTATATACGTTGATATTGCAAACCATTTAAAGTATCCAAAACTGCCCGATTGGAACCGAGTTAAGTACCCATACCAAACCGAATTAAGAAGAACCGAACCGAACCGAAATTTATTCGGTTCCTAAATGGGTACTAGTTTTGAAGAACCGAAAGAACCGAAAACCGAAAGAACCGAACCAAACCGAACCGAAGAACCGAATGCTCATGCCTAATATTAACCTAGCCAATTTTTGCTCAAAAATACAAAGACCACTTTAGCTCAGAAATGCAAAGAAAATACCCAGTTTTCACTAAAACAAAATGGAAAGGTCCACATCAATCTATGCTTTACTTGTTTCCTTGAAGTAAAATCATGAATTGATGATATTGTGACATTTGCGTTTCCTTAATATAAAAAGAATAAAAATAGATAACACGCAAAGGCACCATTTGATTTGATTTAATTTTTCAATTATATTCACAGGGTGGGTGGCTAAAAAATTTCAATATAAGTGTACCAATAACTCTTGTAGTAGCATGCAAAAAATAATAAAATCAATATGTACAGAAAGGAGAATACAGAAATGAGAATTGATAGATAAATAGAATATCTAAGACAAACAGACTACAAAGCCATATACATAGTAAATTTCTCAGAACATATATTACAAATACAAGAGATTCATATGGTTACGAATTTCGGGATGTGTATATATTATACATAATGTATGTACATATATGTAAAGTATCCATAATTTAAATCAGTTTTCTTTTCAATTATATTTTTAGTTTCAAATTATGTTTTCTTTTTCTCTTTTCCAAACTGAGTTTTGTTTGTTAAAGGAATAAAACATAAACTCATCTTCCCTCCAAACATAAACTCATGTTACGTCAAAACATAACAAATGCGATTATATACATAATAACTAAAAATATATAAAAATAACAAAAACAAATTAAATTAAATTAAAAAAATTAATAAGTATTCCCATTATGTTTAATAAAAATAAAAATATTCTTTGAGTAAATTGGGATAAAAGGAAACAGATTTATCTGAAAAAATCCAGATGGAGTAAATTGGGATAAAAGAAAACAGATTTATCTGACAAAATCCAGATGGAGTAAATTGGGATAAAAGAAAACAGATTTATCTGGCAAAGTCCAAATGGCCTATTCAAATTCGTTTCTATCCTTACGTAACCATCTTCGTCCTAACGATTTCCTCAATTTGTTAGGTGCGAAAGAAGTAGCTCGAGTACTATAAAATGTCGGATAGACTACGCACGAACTCGCAGTCACTTTTTTTCTGGACTTAAATCAGTAAATTGGTGTATCCCCATATACCATGTAGTGTTTTTGTTTTTGTTAAATTTTTTGGTAATTTTCAAATTCTTTTTAAATATTTCAAATCTTTTTTCTGTTTCTAAAATGTTAACGTAAACTTTTTCGTGTTCAGACATCCAATCTGTGAATTGTTTTCTCACAGATGAATCGTTCTGCGAACGAAACAGTGATAGACATTTTAAACCACAAAAAAAAAACTAACAGTGTATATTTCATTGGTTCAAAATTTTGTCAAAATTATTGTTCTGTAAAAACATATTTTTGTAGAGAAATAAGATAGTTTTGTACATAAATTATAAAATTTTATGGAAACAGAAGTGCTCCATATATATTAACCTAGCCAATTTTTGCTCAAAAATGCAAAAACCATTTTAGCTCAGAAATGCAAAGAAAATACCCGGTTTTTACTAAAAAATGCAAAGGTCCACATCAATCTATGCTTTACCTGTTTCCTTGAAGTAAAAGCATGAATTGATGATATTGTGACATTTGCGTTTCCTTAATATAAAAAGAATAAAAATGGATAACACGCAAAGGCACCATTTGATTTGATTTAATTTTTCAATTATATTCAGAGGGTGGTTGGCTAAAAAATTTCAATATAAGTGTACCAACAACTCTGGTAATAGCATGCAAAAAATAATAAAATCAATATGTAGAGAAAGGAGAATACAGAAATGAGAATTGACAGATAAATAGAACATCTAAGACAAAGAGACTACAAAACCATATACATAGTAAATTTCTCAGAACACATATGACAAATACAAGAGATTCATATGGATACGAATTTCGGGATGTGTATATATTATACATAATGTATGTACATATATGTAAAATATTCATAATTTAAATCACTTTTCTTTTAATTATAATTTTAGTTTCAAATTACGTTTTCTTAAACTTTTTTCCAAACAGAGTTTTGTTTGTTAAAGGAATAAAACATAAACTCATTTTCCCTCCAAACATAACAAATGCGATTATATACGTAATAACTGAAAATATAAAAAAAAAACAAAAAAAAATTAAATTAAATTAAAAAAATTAATAAGTATTCTCATTATTTTTAATAAAAATAAAAATATTCTTTGAGTAAATTGGGATAAAAGGAAACAGATTTAGCTGAAAAAATCCAGATGGAGTAAATTGGGATAAAAGAAAACAGAATTATCTAACAAAATCCAGATAGAGTAAATTGGGATAAAAGAAAACAGATTTATCTGGTAAAATCCAGATGGACTATTCAACTTCGTTTCTATTCTTACGTAACCATCTTCGTCCTAACGATTTCCTCAATTTTTTAGGTGCGAAAGAAGTAGCTCGAGTACTATAAAATGTCGGATGGACTACGCACGAACTCGCAGTCACTTTTTTTTTTCTTGACTTAAATCAGTAAATTGGTTTATCCACATATACCATGTAGTGTTTCGTTTTTGTTAATTTTTTTTGGTAATTTTCAAATTCTTTTTAAATATTTCAATTTTTTTTTCTGTTTCTAAAATGTTAACGTAAACTTTTTCGTGTTCACACATCCAATCTGTGAATTGTTTTGTCACAGATGAATCGTTCTGCGAACGAAACAATGATAGAGATATTAAACCACAAAAAAAAAACAAAAAAAACCTAACAGTGTATATTTCATTGGTTCAAAATTTTATCACAATTATTTTTCTGTAAAACATAGTTTTGAAGAGAAATAAGATAATTTTGTACATAAATTATAAAATTTTATGGAAACAAAAGTGCTCCATATATATTAACCTAGCCAATTTTTGCTCAAAAATGCAAAGACCACTTTAGCTCAGAAATGCAAAGAAAATACTCGGTTTTTACTAAAAAATGCAAAGATCCACATCAATCTATGCTTTACCTGTTTCCTTGAAGTAAAAGCATGAATTGATGATATTGTGACATTTGCGTTTCCTTAATATAAAAAAAATAAAAATGGATAACACGCAAAGGCACCATTTGATTTGATTTAATTTTTCAATTATATTCAGAAGGTGGCTGGCTAAAAAATTTCAATATAAGCGTACCAACAACTCTGGTAATAGCATGCAAAAAAATAAAATCAATATGTACAGAAAGGAGAATACAGAAATGAGAATTGACAGATAAATAGAACATCTAAGACAAATAGACTGCAAAACCATATACATAGTAAATTTCTCAGAACACATATGACAAATACAAGAGATTCATATGGTTACGAATTTCGGGATGTGTATATATTATACATAATGTATGTACATATATGTAAAGTATCCATAGTTTAAATCACTTTTCTTTTAATTATATTTTTAGTTTCAAATTACTTTTTCTTTTTCTCTTTTCCGAACATAGTTTTGTTTGTTAAAGGGATAAAACATAAATTCATTTTCCCTCCAAACATAACAAATGCGATTATATACGTAATAACTGAAAATATAAAAAAACAAAAACAAATTAAATTAAATTAAAAAAATTAATAAGTACTCTCATTATTTTTAATAAAAATAAAAATATTCTTTGAGTAAATTGGAATAAAAGGAAACAGATTTATCCGAAAAAATCCAGATGGAGTAAATTGGGATAAAAGAAAAGAGATTTATCTTACAAAATCCAGATAGAGTAAATTGGGATAAAAGAAACAGATTTATCTGACAAAGTCCAGATTGACTATTCAACTTCGTTTCTATCCTTACGTAACCATCTTCGTCCTAACGATTTCCTCAATTTTTTAGGTGCGAAAGAAGTAGCTCGAGTACTATAAAATGTCGGATGTACTACGCACGAACCCGTAGTCACTTTTTTCTGGACTTAAATGAGTAAATTGGTTTATCCCCATATATCATGTAGTGTTTTTTATTTTGTTAAATTTTTTGGTAATTTTCAAATCTTTTTTTTGTTTCTAAAATGTTAACGTAAACTTTTTCGTGTTCAGACATCCAATCTGTGAATTGTTTTCTCACACATGAATCTATCTGCGAAAGAAACAATGATAGAGATATTAAACCACAAAAAAAACTAAAAGTGTACATTTCATTGGTTCAAAATTTTGTCAAAATTATTGTTCTGTAAAAAGATAGTTTTGTAGAGAAATAAGATAGTTTTGTATAGAAATTATAAGACTTTATGGAAACGGAAGTGCTCCATATAATATTAACCTAAGCAATTTTTGCTCAAAAATGCAAAGACCACTTTAGCTCAGAAATGCAAAGAAAATTCTCGGGTTTTACTAAAAAATGGAAAGATCCACGTCAATCTATGCTTTTACTGTTTTCTTGACTTTATTATACATAATGCACAGGATCAGAACATCGTGGTGTCCTGAACTTTATTATCAAAAAAGTATATATATATATAAATAAATAAAAGGTATTCATAATTTAAATCACTTTTTTTTTTAATCTATTGTTATATTTTTGTTCCAAATTATGCTTTCTTTCTTATTTCCAAACTGTGTTGGTTTGTTAAAGGAAAAAAACATAAAATAATTTTCCCTCCAAACATAACATAACAAATACCATCATATACATAATAACTGAAAATATAAAAAAAAACATAAACAAATTAAATTAAATTAAATTAAAAAGAAACTCATAAGAATTCTCATTATTTTTTAATAAAAATAAAAATGAGTAAATTGGGATAAAGGGAAACAGATTTATCCGACAAAGACCAGACGGACTATTCAACTTCCTTTCCATCTTTATGTAACCATCTTCACCCCAACAATTTCCTCAAGTATTTCTAACAATCAAATGATCAGTACCATCGAAATCAGTTCCATACCCGACGATAGTAAGAGCATGACCGGTTTTCTTACCACAAAGTCCACAAAAAATACTCTAGCTTAATCAAGGATTCCGCTGCCATCTATCAGTACAATTACAGGTTGTCGACTCACCGTTTCGAAGAGATAATCTTCATCGTGTGAAGGAACATCTATGTAATCATCTATTCGTGTATCGAAAGGAATCGCATGTCGGCATTGTCCTTATCTGACAATCGTATGGATTAGATTCATCAGCCAAAACACCTAGATTTTCTATTATATAGTCAAATGCTGTATGGATAGAGTCACTCACACATCCCGCATTTTTTGTGACACAATCCACAAGTTCCTACTATGAAATTTTAACATGTGCGCTGGTTTTAATGTTTATGATGCCTTCTACTTTTGCAAATGCCCGACATGAACCTGTAAACAAACCTGTTAGATGACTAGTATATATTGTACGGTCCAATTGTTCGACGTAAAATTTTATTTAGATATATTAAAACTAATAGTATTTTATTACTGTTGGAATATATTTATTTAATATAACAATAATTTGGACCGACATGCTAAATAAACATATTCGATTATTATCTTAAGGAAGTCCAAATTAAAAGTAGTCGAGTTAATTATTTAATTAATTAAATTGGAACTATGGGTAAAAAAACGTTATGAGCTCAAGTGTGGTAACCGGGTTAAATTTGGGCACTGTGATGAAGAGGGTCCAAATCTCAACACTTAAGCCTGAATTAATAAATCAGGGATATAAATTGAATTATCAATTTATTGGGTTATGGTCCCGGACACAAGGAAGTAACAAAGGATGGGCTTTACAATGTTGGGCTTCACATTGTAAAATCTATAAATAAGGGGCTAGGTTTAGGTATTTCATCACTCTAAACCCTAATCAGAAATACGGCCGCTTCCTTAGTGTCTGGAAACTTTTCCTTCTTCTCTAATCTGATTCTGCAGGTCTCTTAGTTTCATAAACGGAATCGCCGGGGAACGTGGAATCGCTGAAGAACGCAAAAGAACTGAAGAGAATACTAGATGGATAGCAGCAGGAAAACCCGTAAGTATTCTTGATTTTCTGTTTCTTCTATAGATGAATCTAGCAAAAGGGTTTAACTTTTTCCGCGATTTGTTATATATTATTTGATGCGATTTCGGATAATATATAACAATTGGTATCAGAGCCAAATAAACCCTTTTTGGATTCAGTAGAATAATCAAATTAAGTATTGATAGATAAAAACGCATGCTTTTCATCATTGTAAAGAATCCATGTCATTGGGATTATGTGTGAATTGAATTGGTAGGGCATGGATTTAGGGATTGTATGAAAAGCATGTTATGTGATTTATTTGTATTGAAACACATGTTCAATTTTTATAGTTTGGGGATTTTTATTTTTATTTTTTTTCCGGGTAAAATTAGGGTTTATTGATATCTGGAATTTTTCTCCCAAAATTAGCATCAAATCAACCCTAAAATAACGAATAAAATCAAAATTATTGGGACAGTGGCTCATCGACAGCTTAACCCCTGATGTTAACGCTGATCGAAGACTGTCCGCTGATTATCACGGTAACCTGCGAAGAAAAAAAAAACTGCTGCAAATTGTTGCAGCTCGTTAGAAATTGCAGTGGCATGCTGGAAATTATAGCAGGGACCTACTGCAATTTCAACAGACAGCCTGCTGCACTGCGGCAAGCAGGTTAGCTGCTGCATGTGCATGCAGGCTACTGCTGTGTTTTTTTTTTAAATTTATTTTTTTATATATATAAAAAAAATTATTTTTTTTCTCGAAAGTACATATTTTGTTCGGAAATATACATATTGTATGTAAATTATTTACAAGTATGTTGTGTTTGGCATGCATTTTTTGTATGTTTATTTGTGAATTAAATTGTGTGTGTGTGTGAATGATTAAATGACGATGCATGATTAAGGTTTAGTAGACCGGTAGGTGAAACTAAGAAATTAATTTAATCGGCCCTCCAGAAGGTTAAAATTAATTTTCTTAAAGATCTTAGGCTTCGAAAAGTTCGGGGATTAATTTAAATTCAAATATTATCGGCCCTCCGAAAGGTTCGCGTTTGGGTTTAAATTAATTATGAACGGGAGAAAATTATTGAAAATGGTCTTTGTGCTGATTTTAATTTTAATTAGATGAAATCGGCCCTCCGGAAGGTTTCATCGGTACTTAGGATAAATTAAATTCAGCCTTACGATTTTTTGATTTTAAGTAGGTGAAATCGGTCCTCCGGAAGGTTTCACCGGTACTTAAGAAAATCAAATTATGGTTATTTTAATATATGTAAATGACATCGGCCCTCCGGAAGGTCTCATTGGCAATTAGAAAATTAAAATAATGATCATAATATTTTTCTCAAACTCATAAAATTTCATGTTAATTTGATTTGCCCTCCGGTATCTATTATCAAGAAATTTTATGTTTTACATGTATTTGTCATGTTTATGCATATGTTTTCAGTTATATGTCAAGATGCTAGATGTGCTTTGTGTTGTTTGTTCTTATTATAGTATCCATGGGTTACAATTTGTTGGGGAATCGTCCACCAACGTTGGATTGTTCGGACTTCCAATTGTGGAAGGAAGAAATGTTGCTGTTTTTATTTGTACATGATTACGACTATGCATTGTTAACTCCCAAACCATCTCCCCTTAGTCCGGAAAGTACACCGGATGAAACTAAGGCTGATGAAAAGTGGGAAAGGTCAAATAAGTTATGCATGGCGCTCTTGTTACAGGGAATAGCAGTAGCATTGCGTGGCGCTGTCCCTAAAGGTGTTACCACTGCCTCGGTCTTTCTCACGGAGATCGAGAAAGCCTTTGCCAAAAATGAAAAGGTAGAGATGCAGCGTTTGCTCATCGAGCTAGCTACCAAAAAGTATAATGGCAAAGGTAAAATCCGGGAGCACATTCTGGGCATGTCGATGATTGGCCAAAAGTTAAAGGCAATCGGTTTAGACTTACCTGAGGAATGCATAGTGGGATTCACATTTCATTCGCTGCCAAACCGGTTTAAGTATTTCAAGCCCACCTATAACTGCATGCGAGAAAAGTGGAACATCAATGAGTTGATTTCCCACGCTGCACAGGAGGAGGAAAGACTTAAAGGCACAGCGCCTGAGATTAATGTGATTACATCTACAAAAGGGCCATGGCCTAAGCGGAAGGTAGATGGCAAAGGACCGGGTCAAGGTTCGGTCAACAAGAAAGGTATAAGGCCCTGGACAAGTTCATAACTTTTAAGACCGAGGTTGAGAAACAACTTGGTAAAAGTATTAAGACCGTTAGATCTGACCGTGGTGGTGAATACTATGGTAGATATGACGGATCGGGTGAACAACGTCCAGGACCTTTCCACAGTACCTAGAGAAGTGTGGAATAGTCCCTCAATACACTATGCCTGGTTCACCTCGCATGAACGGTGTATCTGAGAGACGGAACTGAACACTAAAAGATATGGTTAGAAGAATGATAAGTCACTCATCTATACCATTATCTCTGAGGGGAAGCCATCAAATGTGCCGCTTATATACTCAATCGAGTACCCACAAAGGCTACTGTTAGGACTCCATATGAGCTTTGGAACGGGCGTAAACCTAATTTAAAGCATCTGCATGTGTGGGGTTGTCCAGCTGAGGCGAGGCCTTACAAACCTCAAGAAAAGTCACTGGACCCAAAAACAGTTAGTTATTTCTTCATAGGTTATTCCGAACATTCTAGAGGGTTTGAGTTTTATAATTCTCTCACTGGTACAATATTTGAGACATGAAAGGCCAAGTTTCTAGAGGATGTTGAGTTTGGGGGAAGAATAAGGGAACATATGTTGATTTTGAGGAAGAATCCATAAAGATTCATGAAGGTTTTAATAGGGATACTGAAATATATAAAGATTGGGCGGTAATGCCAATCATTTTGATCCCATTAGAACAAGGTAATCCTCAGATTAACACTGATGCTCCAATTTGGGGTTCTAACCAGGATACAGAGATTCAGGTAGAACAAGAGGAACATCAAGATAATCTTCCACAAGGGAATCAAAATGACATCGTTCATAATGATCAAACTCTACCTCCTCAAGAAGTGCAACATTAGGAAATAGTGTCATTAAGAAGGTTCACTAGAGAAAGGAAGAGTACTATAGGTCCAGAATTTATAGTATATCTTCAGGAGCATGATGAGTTATGTGCTGGAACTGTTGATGATCCCTCATCCTACAAACAGGCCATGGCAAGCTCTGAATCTCAAAAGTGGATTGACGCTATGAAAAAAAAGTATAAATCAATGCAGGAATATTGCGGTATGGGATCTTGTCCCATTACCTGAAGGGAAAAGGCAATTGGTTGTAAATGGGTTTACAAAACCAAACGCGATTCCCTGGGTAATGTGGAAAGACATAAAGCAAGTCTTGTAGTGAAAGGTTATACTCAGCATGAAGGGATTGATTTTAAAGAGACTTTCGCTCCAGTATCGACGAAGGATTCCTTTAGAACAATCATGGTATTAGTTGCACATTTTGACCTTGAGCTTCATCAGATGGATGTTAAGACCGTTTTTCTCAATGGTAATATTGAGGAAACGATCTACATGATGCAACCAGAACACTTTGTAGAAAGTAACTCAAAAGATCTGGTTTGCAGACTTAAGAAATCCATTTATGGGCTTAAACAAGCTTCTCGTCAATGGTATCACAAATTCCTTGAGGTGATAGTCGGTTATGACTTTGAGATCAACTCGGTTGAGGATTGTGTTTATCACAAGTTCAGTGGGAGTAATTTCATATTTCTTATATTATATGTGGATGACATATTGCTTGCCTCGAACAATAAGGAATTGTTACACACTACAAAAGGATTTCTATCAGACAAGTTTAATATGAAGGATCTTGGTGATGCCAGTTTTGTGTTAGGAATCCAGATACATCGAGATCGTTCTCGTGGTATTCTTGGATTATCACAAAAACATACATTAAAAGTGTGTTACAACATTACGGATTGGCAGATTGCAAACCCCTAAGTACCCCTATAGCAAAGGGAGACAGACTTAGTCTGAGTCAATGTCCTAAGACAAAACTTGAGATTGAGGAAATGAAAACGGTCCCTTATGCTTCTGCAGTTGGGAGTTTAATGTATGCTCAAGTTTGTACTAGGCCGGACATTGCCTTTGCTGTAAACATGTTGGGGAGATATGTTAGTAACCCAGGAATGGATCACTGGAAAGCAGTTAAAAGAGTACTCTGATATCTGCAAGGAACAAAGGGGCACATGTTGACATATAGGAAGTCGGATAAACTGGAGATCATCGGGTATTCCGACTCGGATTTTGGTGGATGCCCAGACACATTAAACAGCACGTCAGGCAACATATTCTTATTGGCTGGAGGTGCAATATCCTGGAAAAGTGTAAAGCAAACACTTATTGCATCGTTCACCATGGCAGCAGAATTTGTTGCATGCTTTGAGGCATCAAACCAGGCACTATGGCTGCGGAATTTTGTTACTGGATTACGCATTGTACAAGGGATAGAAAGCCCTATGAGGTTATATTGCGATAACAATTCTGCAGTGCAGTACTCTAACAGCAACAGGAGCGCGTCTAAATCCAAACACATAGACATTAAGTTTCTGTATGTTAAAGAAAGAGTACAGATGGGTCAGATAAGTATAGAGCACATCGGTACAAACTTCGTGATAGCAGATCCCTTAACAAAGGCGGTTTTGCCTAAGGTTTTCCAGGGACACACCATCAATATGGGTGTAGTTGATTTAGAGGATTGTTACTTTCAGTGGGAGAGTTTGTAATAGGATCTGATGTTATATTTTGCAGTATTGTGCACATTAAAGTTTATTGCAATATATATATATGCTTGGAAATATTTATTGATATTTTTACTATATTGGATCTCCAAAAGTAGGAACCATTTAAGAGTAGATATGTACGATTACAAGCCATATTACTCTTATGCCACGCTCCATAATTGGCCCAAGTAATTGATTGATAATGGTAATGTGATTACTGCTGCATCCTATTGTTCACATTACGAGAAAGAGGTCTTTAGTCCTTTATTGTTATCAGTCATGTACGGGGTTGTACCGTTTGTCCATTGACAATGAATATAGGGATCCCATTAAAGTTGAATATGTATTCTTGAGTAGCATATGACGGTCCAAGTGGGAGATTGTTGGAATATATTTATTTAATATAACAATAATTTGGACCGACATGCTAAATAAACATATTCGATTATTGTCTTAAGGAAGTCCAAATTAAAAGTAGTCGAGTTAATTATTTAATTAACTAAATTGGACCTATGGGTAAAAAGGCGTTATGGGCTCAAGTGTGGTAACCGGGTTGAATTTGGGCAGTGTGATGAAGAGGGCCCAAATCTCAACACTTAAGCCTGAATTAATAAATCAGGGATATAAATTGAATTATCAATTTATTGGGTTATGGTCCTCGATACAAGGAAGTAACAAAGGATGGGCTTTACAATGTTGGGCTTCACATTGTAAAATCTATAAATAAGGGGCTAGGTTTAGGTATTTCATCACTCTAAACCCTAATCAGAAATACGGCCGCTTCCTTAGTGTCTGGAAACTTTTCCTTCTTCTCTAATCTGATTCTGCAGGTCTCTTAGTTTCATAAACGGAATCGCCGGGGAACGTGGAATCGCTGAAGAACGCAAAAGAACTGAAGAGAATACTAGATGGATAGCAGCAGGCAAACCCGTAAGTATTCTTGATTTTCTATTTCTTCTATAGATGAATCTAGCAAAAGGGTTTAACTTTTTCTGCGATTTGTTATATATTATTTGATGCGATTTCGGATAATATATAACAATTACTGCATCGTCTTTGGTTTTTTACAAGTTCAGCGGTTCTCCTCAAATCAACACTTCTTCGAAGTGCAGGTGTACTCAATTTTAGGTGTAAAAAAAGGCTCAAGTACTATAGAATATCGGATCGACTACGCACGAACTCGCAGTCACTTTTTCTTCTGGACTTAAATCAGTAAACTGGTTTATCCCTATATACCATGTAGTGTTTTCGTTTTTGTTAAACTTTTCGATAATTTTCAAATTCTTTTTAAACATTTCAAATCTTTTTTCTGTTTTTCTAAAATGTTAACGTAAACTTTTTCGTGTTCAGACATCCAATCTGTTAATTATTTTCTCATAGATGAATCGTTCTGCAAACGAAACAATGATAGAGATATTAAACCACAAAAAAGAACAAAAAAAACTAACATTGTAGATTTCATTGGTTCAAAATTTTGTCAAAATTATTGTTTTGTAAAAAGATAGTTTTGTAAAGAAATAAGATAGTTTTTATAGAAATTATAAAATTTTATGAAAACGAAAGTGCTCCATATATATTAGCCTAGCCAATATTTGCTCAGAAATGCAAAGACCACTTTAGCTCAGAAATACAAAGAAAATACCCGATTTTTACTAAAAAATGCAAAGGTCCACATCAATCTATGCTATTACTGTTTACTTGAATTTATTATACATAATGCATGTGCCTACGGTGACGTAGCCAGAATCGGAACATCGTGGTGTCTTGCACTTTATTATCGAAGAAGCATATATATATATAAAAGGTATTCATAATTTAAATCACTTTCTTTTTTAATCTATTGTTATATTTTTAGTTCCAAATTATGCTTTCTTTCTTATTTCCAAACTGCGTTTGTTTGTTAAAGGAATAAAACATAAAATGATTTTCCCTCCAAACACAACATAACAAATACCATTGTATATATAATAACTGAAAATATACAAAAAAACAATAAAACAAATAAAAGTAAGAAAAAACTCATAAGTATTCTCATTATTTTTTAATTAAAATAAAAACATTCCAGGAGTAAATTGAGATAAAAGAAAACAGATTTATCTCACAAAGATCAGATAGACAATTCAACTTCCTTTCCATATGTAACCATCTTCACCCAAACGATTTCCTCAAGTATTTCTAACGATCCAATGATCAGTAGCATCAAAATCAGTTCCATACCCGACGATAGTAAGAGCATGATCGATTTTCTTACCACAAGGTCCACGAAAAATACTCCAGTTTAATCAAAGATTCCGCTGCCATCTATCAGTACAATTATAGGTTTTCACTCACCGCTTCGAAGAGATAATCTTCATCGTGCGAAGGAACATCTATGTAATCATCTATTCGTGTATCGAAAGGAATCGCATGTCGGCATTGTCCTTGTCTGAAAATCGTATGGATAAGATTCCTCAGCCAAAATACCTAGATTTTCTATTATATAGTCCAATGTTGTATGGATAGAGTCACTAACACATCCCGCGTTTCTTGTGACACAATCCACAATTTCCTACTTAGAAATTTTAACATGTGCGCCGGTTTTAATGTTTATGATGCCTTCTACTGTCGTAAATGCCCGACATGAACCTTGAACCTGTAAACAAACCTCTTAGATGACTAGTATATATTGTACGGTCGAATTGTTCGACGTAAAATTTTATTAAAATATATTAAAACTAATAATATTTTATTACTCATCGTCTTTGGTTTTTTACTGGTCCAGTGGTTCTCCTTCAATCAACACTTCTTTGAAGTGCAGGTGTACTCAATTTTTTAGG
Source organism: Limnanthes douglasii subsp. nivea (assembly GCA_036936605.1). Lineage (NCBI taxonomy): Eukaryota > Viridiplantae > Streptophyta > Magnoliopsida > Brassicales > Limnanthaceae > Limnanthes > Limnanthes douglasii. The sequence goes on along the minus strand of JAUPFV010000004.1, from coordinate 26,910,160 downwards.
TGCGAAAGAAGTAGCTTGAGTACTATAAAATGTTGGATCGACTACACACGAACTCGCAGTCACTTTTTCTTCTGGACTTAAATCAGTAAACTAGTTTATCCCCATATACCATGTAGTGTTTTTGTTGTTGTTAAACTTTTCGATAATTTTCAATTTTTTTTTAAATATTTCAAATCTTTTTTCTGTTTCTAAAATGTTGACGTAAACTTTTTCGTGTTCAAACATTCAATCTGTGAATTGTTTTCTCACAGATGAATCGTTCTGCAAACGAAACAATGATAGAGATATTAAACCAAAAAAAGAACAAAAAAAAAACTAAAAGTGTAAAATTCATTGGTTCAAAATTTTGTCGAAATTATTGTTTTGTAAAAAGATATATTTGTAGAGAAATAAAATAGTTTTGTGTAGAAATTATAAAATTTTATGGAAACAGAAGTGCTCCATATATATTAACCTAGCCAATTTTTGCTCAGAAATGCAAAGACCACTTTAGCTCAGAAATACAAAGAAAATACCCGTTTTTACTAAAAAATGCAAAGGTCCACATCAATCTATGCTTTTATTGTTTCCTTGACTTTATTATACATAATGCATGTGCCTACGGTGACGTAGCCAGGATCAAAACATCGTGGTGTCTTGGACTTTATTATCGAAGAAGCATATATATATATATATATAAGGTATTCATAACTTAAATCACTTTCTTTTTTAATCTATTGATATATTTTTAGTTCCAAATTATGCTTTCTTTCGTTTTTTCCAAATTGCGTTTGTTTATTAAAGGAATAAAACATAAAATGATTTTCCCTCCAAACACGACATAATATACATAATAACTGAAAATATAAAAAAAAAAATTAAATTAAATTAAAAAGAAACTCATAAATATTCTCATTATTTTTGAAGAAAAATAAAAACATTCTATGAGTTAATTGGGATAAAAAGAAACAAATTTATCTGACAAAGACCAGATGGATTATTCAACTTCTTTTCCATCCTTATGCAATCATCTTCACCCAATGAGTTTCTCAAGTATTTGTAACGATCCAATGATCAGTACCATCAGAATCAGTTCCATACATGACCATAGTAAGAACACGATCGATTTTCTTACCACAAGATCCACGAAAAATACCTGATTCCACTGCCATCTATCTGTACAATTACATGTTGTCGACTCACCGTTTCAAAGAGAGAATCTTCGTTGTTTGAAGGAACAACTATGTAATCATCGATTCGTGTACCGAAAGGAATCATAGGTCGGCATTGTCCTTGTCTGCCAACGTATGGATAAGATTCCTCAGCCGAAACACCTAGGTTTTCTATTATATAGTCCAATGCTCTATGGATAGAGCCGCTCACACATCCCGCGTTCCTTGTGACACAATCCACAAGTTTATGCTCTAAAATTTTAACGTGTGTACCGGTTTTAATGTTTATGATGTCTTATAGTGCCGCAATCCTTGCAAATGCCCAACATGAAGCTGTAAACAAATCCGTTAGATCACTAGTATATATTGTACGATATTGTTCAACATAAAATTTAAATTTAGATATATTAAAACTAATAATATTTTATTACTGCATTGTTTTTGGTTTTTTACTAGTCCAACGGCTCTCCCCCAATCAACGCCTCTCGGGAGTGCAGGTGTACTCAAATTTTTTAGGTGCAAAAGAAGTAGCTCGAGTACTATAAAATTTTGGATCGACTACACACAAACTCGCAGTCATTTTTTCTTTTGGACTTAAATCAGTCAACTTGTTTATCCCCATATACTATGTAGTGTTTTGTTTTTATTAAACTTTTCCATAATTTTTAAATTCTTTTTAAATATTTCAATTTTTTTTAGTTTTTAAAATGTTAACGTAAACTTTTTTGTGTTCGGACATCCAATCTGTGAATTATTTTCTCACAGATGAATCGTTATGCGAGCGAGACAATGATAGAGAAATTAAACCAAAAAAGGAAAGAAAAAAAAACAGCTTAAATTTCATTGGTTCAAAATTTTGTCAAAATTATTGTTTTGTAAAAAAATAGTTTTCTAGAGAAATTATAAAATTTTATGGAAACCGAAGTACTCTATATATATTAGTCTAACCAATTTTTTCTGAGACATGCAAAGACCATTTTAGCTCAAATGCAAAGAAAATACCCGGTTTTTCCAAAAAAAAATACAAAGGTCCACATCAATCTATGCTTTTACTGTTTCCTTGATATAAGGAATAAGTAAAAGCATGAATTCATGATATGGTGATCTTTGCGTTTCCTTAATACAAGGAATAAAAATGGATAAAACACAAATGAAACCATTTGATTTAATTTAATTTTTCAATTATATTCAGAGGGTGGCTGGCTAGAACTTTTCAATATAAGTCTACCAACAAATCTAATAGCATGCAAAAAGTAATAAAATCAATATGTAGAGAAAAGAAAATAAAGGAATGAGAATAGATATGTAAATAGAACATCTAAGACAAAGAGGCTACAAAGTTATATACAAAGTAAATTTATCAGAACACATTTGACAAATACAAGATGTTAGGTGTGACCAATGTCTCACATCCCACATCGGTTAAACATGAGAAGAAAGATTAGTATATAAGTTAAGGATACATCTCTATTAGTGTGCTTCATTTTCTTTCAACACTTATTAAAATCTAGGTCTTGCAGTACCAATGAAGATTTCAATTTAATTTTCCACAATGCAAAGCTGGATCCCCCATCAAATTTTTCAATCATGTATTTTGTTGTTGTAGACGCCATTGTGAAACCCTAATTGCAAAAGACCTAATTTCACCACGTGGCTCTGATACCAATTTTGTCATTAATCACTATGCAATAATCACAAAATGGCTTAATTGCAAAAGCCCTAATTACACCACGTGGCTCTAATACCAATTTTGTCATTAATCATTATGCAATTATCACAAAATGGCTCAAGCATAGTACATATGCGAATGACAGACTGAAATGAACACAAGATTTAACGTGGTTCGACAATTGACTACGTCCACGGGCACCGCCAGAGAAAAGAGTTTCACTATGATAGAAAAGGGTTACAGATTTCATATTGTATTTTGTATAGTCCTAGTAGTCTATTTATAGGGAATAAATAGACTTACTAGACAGTGGACTCATATACACTATTAAGAAAACCATCCATTGTATTACAACTTACTGTCAATGACACAAAACTTCAACCAGGAAATGTATTTCAACTTCTTCAACGGGTATCACAACATTGGGAGCCTCTCTGAGATCATCATTTTATTATGATTGGTGGAAGGCTCCATTGGCTGCTATTCCTTGTTAACCTTAACTGACTCTAGAAATTTTGAGGCAAGAGTCGTTAAATAGCACTCACTGGAAACTTTATGTCTGCTTCGTACAACACCCACTTGTCCTCCCACCACATATTTTAAACATTAGTGGACAGTAGAGGCCACGACATGCATCTTATAGAGCCAAAATATTTCAAATATGACGTTGTAGGATGTTGGGCAATCAACCACAACGAGTAATACTCTTACAATTTTTTAAATGCTCATTTTCCTAGTAGTACTTCTTTTTTTAATTCACCGATGACATCGGCCCTCTTGTCTTTTAACAAAGGCACCCAATTTTCCCCTCCCAATTAGATTTTGAACTTTTTGTTTTAATGCTATACAATCATGTGTGTCATGACCCACATCATTGTGATATTTACAGAATGGGTATTTCGAGTCTCTCTAGGTGATTGTAGTGAAGTTGGCCTTTTAAAATGCACATCATTCTTAGTTTTATCACATATTGTTGCCACACTTTCTCTCAACTCAGCAAACCATTCACGCTGAACCTAAGGGCCTCTCTTGCTTCCAACATGTTGGTTTTGATTGCATTAATTGTGTATGGACCGATGTGATCTCTGTCTGGATTCTTTTAACTTGTAATTGATAATAGGTTGGGATTGAGTTGTCACTTGTAAAGTTGATGTTGTAGTAACAGATCTGTTTTGACGAGGCATTCTAGACTTTTTAGTTTCTTCAACCATAACATGTTTCCCAACTTAATTTAACAACCCTCCAAAAGTCCTCATTTTTTCCGGGTTACTAAATCAACTAAATTTCCCGGATTCAAACCTTTTCTTAAAGAGACAATTGTCACTTGTTCAAAACAATCAGCAATCCCATTATTGGTTTTTATAAACCTACTAATATACTCATTCAAGGATTTGTTTGGCTCATGGGAACAATGAATAATAGTATCACCATTCCCTTTAAGCTCATACCAATAAATTGTTTTTGGAACGCCACCCAGAACATGTCAAAATTCTTAATAGACCCGTGGGGGAGACTATTGTACCATTTAAGGTCACTTCCCTTAAAGGTTTGCAAGAAAGCCCTGCATAAGAGTTTAGCATCATCATCAAAGTTCATTATAATTTTTTTGAATTGCTCGAGATAGTTGTCGAGATCTTTATTTTCATCGTACTTTTCCATCTTGGAGCTATCAAATCGTTTAGGAAGATGTCCAGAGAGTATTTTCAAGGGCAATGGTGATTGTCTCCAATTGTGGCTACGACTAAATACAATATCTTCATCCGGTGTAGCAAAGATATCTGGTTCGGATTGAATAGCAAAGGGATCAAACAATAGGTGATAAATGTGTTGATCGGCCGAACCCTTCACTTTTTCATGATACTTGTTCTTTTTTATTCCGTCTTTTCTGTCCATTTTTCTTGAATGTTTCTTGGTGAGCCTTAATTTCTTCTTCAAGCGGCCCTCATCAGTACTGGATGAAAGTGACTCATCAAGGTTTGATTCATTTGACAAATTGTCAGAATACTTTGAAGTTGAACTCCCAACTCGTTTAGGATTATGTGTTTTTTTAGAGCTAACATGAGTCTTTGTGGACAACTCATTGTTAACAAGTTCATCTGTAGAGTAGAGTCCGCATGCATCAAAATTTTCTTTCACTTTTTTTTTCCAGCTTGCTTTTGAGCCCTTAAAATTTCAATTTCATCCCGTAGTTGATCACGTTCATCTTGCATGAATAGTCTGTCATCTGGATTATGACGAGGGATGTTGTCATTGGTCACTCTTTCCCTCTTGGAAGTGGAGCCTCAACCCCTGAATGTGGAACATCGTGGATATTAAGATTCATGCCTTAATGGCATCTGAACTATCCTTCCTACTAACTCGTTTTAAGTTTTCTATTCAGGCACCATCGCCTCCCACTGTGGTCACCAATTTAGTATGGATTATTTATGATCAAATAGTATTTATGGTATTTTGTTTAATAAGGTATTAACTTTTAAAGTATAAGATAAAGAGATAAAAGTGGTGTGTGCTTGTAGTTAAGATTATTTAAAAAAATCTAACCTATTAAATATGGTTAATTTTGGTAACTATACTTTTGTTTTGTGACCCATGGGTCGTTCGAGTCAGATCTTGGACTCAGATCCATCTCAAAGTTTCAAAAGCCCAAAACCAGAAAGGTGTAGCACACAGCTCAGTCATAATCCACTTGGGTCTATTGTTCATCGAAAATTTAGTGTAGAGTATGTCTGAATTACCCATTCGAATTTTGTCCTAATGGTCTTCCAAAAATATCCAACCTTATCAGTCCTGATAGTTACTTCCTTGGTAAGAAGGGTTTTAGGTAAATTAATTTTTTTTTCTTATGCAAATCTTTTTTAGTATTCTCAAGGGAAAAATTGTATGAACTTCAAATTCCAATAGAAATGTCATAAAATCAAAATAGTCAACCTCTATTTTACGGACGATTGATTTTCTCTCATTGGGAATTTAAATTCTCTGAATCTTATTAAAGAAGGTCCAGATGATTTCTATTTACTCTCGGGTCTCCATGTCAGTCCATCCAAAATTCATATTTTCCTCTATGAGTTTAATTACACCCTTAAAATGACCTCATTAACATTTTAAGGTACAATGTTGGCTCCCTTCTTATCAAATATATAGGAGCCCCCCTCCTTACGGGTTGTCAAACATACATCAATTGTCGGCCTCTTCTCCATAACATCATCTCGCATATAAGCTCTTGGAAATTCAAGCATCTATCATATTATGGTAATCTCAAGCTCATCAAGTTTGTTCTCTTTGATGGTCGAGTCTAATATATATCAATATTTATTCTTCCTTTGAGAGTTCTGAAAGAACTCTCCTAATTTTTTCGTCGTTTTCTTTGATTGGGACATAAAATGAAGATTTTGGGTATAAGTGTCTGGTCTAATGTTACATTTCCTATAAAAGAGAGCAACCTTGGGTACCTAGACCTAAAAATTTGAAAACAGACGGTTGCCCATAAACATTTATGGTCATTAATAAGTAATTTTAGAAACTATATCTAGTGTGACTAGATTGAGTTTGAGAAAATTAAAAATAATAACTTATGGGTTCGGAGGAAAATCTTACGTCTTAGATTTTCAGTTAGAAATCTGTACATGGTGGCTATCGAAAATAAGGAAGTTACCTATTTTTGGTACGATTCTTGGCTTCGCCCTACCTCTCTAGTAACCCTCTATGGGCAAGATATCATCCATGACTCAAGACTCGGTAAGAATCTTAAAGTTTCTGATATAATTATGGATGATCGATAGAGCTGACCATCTTATATCAGATGTGCAAGCGCTATGAATCACAATAATCTAAATAGAGATCAACCACCACATTATATCCCTATATCTCGAGTATAATCTACAATGATGTCCACTATTGACTAACAAGCGAGGAGCCATAAATTTCATTATCAAGAACACTTACAACGCCATTCGAACATCCATCCCCTGTTTCCGGTGGGCTAAGTAAGTATGACATAAGTACAATATTCATTATTACTCTTATATTCTATGGCTTGCTAATAGGGTAAAGTGGCCACCCGAAATAACCTGTAAAGTTGGGGACTAAAATCCCTCCCGTTTGTGTCTTATGCAATTATGACCCTGAAAATAATATCGTTTATGATTGCAGCTTCACTAAGAGCATTGGAGACTTTGTCAACTCAAAGCTCGGGTTCGTTATAAATTCAAACAATTGGGCTTACTGGTTTATCGAAGCGTAAAATTGGCCTTTATCTCGAAGCTGCAACATTTGACGTTTTTGTTTTGGTGCAATTGTTTACCACATTTGACGGGAGCGGAATGCTAGAATATTTGCATCATCCCCTCCTGTGTCTGTCTTTGTGGTATCGCATAACATGCTTCTTGACTTTAGACTCGGGTTCTTTACTACTAAAGCTTTATAACAAGTGTAACTTTTATTATTTTCTAACTTACTCTTGTTTTTGTTGTTTTTAGCCACCTTCGTCGTCCATTTATTTTGTCAGCAGATTCGGGTTTTTTTTTTATCTACACTTGATTCTACGAACCTTTTTGTTTCATTTTTGCTTTTCAATTTTGCTTAATTTTAACCTATTGCAAAAAAATTTGTCTCTTAAAATTTAATACTAGTTTTTGGAGTTGCTCCATATACTCCTAAAAACCATTTTTTTTAATATTATTTTTATAAAAGAAATTCACTTCAATTTTGTTTTTAAAATAATACAATTCTATATTCTACGTTAAAATCGACTCCAAAACAGAAAAATAAAATAATTATCTTTATTCACACAAAGTAGAGAGTATTTTCATAAAACATGAAAAAAAAGTTATTCATATGTGAAGGAAACAAAAGAGAGCTTTGGTGGGAATCACTTGATCCACTTTGGAGTCAAGATGATTTAATATGTTTCTAATTCGGATCCACCACTAACAAAAAAAAACAAGTGGAGTAGTTAGCACCCACTAACTCACTATTCTAATTGAACTAATTCCAATTGGCTTTGTTTTTTTTCCGTATTTTTCTCAACAGTGAGCAACGGAATCTGCGCCAAAACTCGAATTTCTAGGGTTTCAAAACTCACCCAATAAACTTCCGATTCTACACAGTAGTCTGTATACGCTTATATACATATTATATGTATCTATACTTTGGCTAATAGGAGAGAGAGGAATGCAGTTGGGTCTGGTTCGTTAAAGTTTCGAGGTTTAGTGATGGTTAAAGTTCGAGGTTTAGTGATGGAGAGACAAATAGGGGAAGAAGAGATGGAGATGGAGTTCGAACCGGTGTTTGAAGTGCGAGAAATCGATCTGGATTACGAATTTGAGGCTGCTCAGTGGTTTGATTTCACTCGAGACGAGTCCTCCGACGAGGCTAGCGTGGAGGAGAGGTGGTTCGATACGGCCAAAAGTTACTCGCCTTCTCCTTCTACTGTGAAATTGGTGCTTAGAGAAAATGGTTATAATGACAATGTAAACACTTGCCCAAAATTGAAAGATGTGGATGGTCCAGTTGATAATGACTCTCAGAATGACATGGTCCAGCAAACTTCTGCTTTTAAAGCTAATAGTACAGGGCTGAAATTTGGCAGTCCTACATCCAGTGCAAAGCACACGCCACCATCGAAGTCCACTGTGAAGCGATTTCAGTCTAGGAGCTCAACTTTGTTGAAACCTACAGCAAGTCAACTGGCAAAGCAAAATATTACAAGATTGGTGGGGATTCAGAACAATGATAAAAGCTTGTACACTTCATCTGTGCTCGAGAGTCAAGCTGCCAAGACAGAAGCCGGAGGGTGTTACAGGAAATAAATTAGATTAATATCTAATTTATTTAGTATAATATATATTTAGTATAATATATATTGTAGTATATTTATTTAGTTAAATATTTTATATTCAATAGTCTATGTTAATTTTAGGTAAGCAAATATTTTTGACATGGTAAATAAGATAAATAAGATATACTTTTTTTGAGAAAAAAAAAATAATAATTCGGATCCACCAGATCAACAATATCCGTACAATCAACGGCCAAGATTCATGGAACAAATAAGGTCTCATTATAAAGAACAGCGTCGTTTATATACTTCAAAGTCTACAACACAGAGCAGAGAGAGAGTGTGAGAGAGCGAGAGAAGCAGCAATGTCGTACCTAAGCATGGGAGAATCTCACCGACGGATCACAGATTACCTTAACAGATTCTCCGACGCCGTTTCCGATCAAGATGGAACTTCCCTCAGTCAACTCCTCTCTCTCTCCTCCAACTCTCTCCCTCTTCTCTCCCTCGCTGACGCCCTCAATATGTTCCAGGTTTATAACATCTCTTTATCAAATTCAATACGTATCTGCTTGAGAAATAAAACTTAAATTTGATTACTTGTTAACCCAGGACGCTAATAGATTAATCAAGCAATCCGATAAATACTCTCAGTTCGCTGAGATTTTGGTTCCTCTTTTTCGTTCTCTGCAAAGTTACCGACTCGGAAATCTAGTCGATGCTTATCAACTGTTCGAGAAATCGGCCAAGTATGTATTACCAAAAGTTGTGTATTTTTGAATCTATAATTTTGATTTAGATTGTGATAATTTTTTTCTCTGTCTGGATGGTTCAGTGCTTTCATTCAGGAGTTCCGGAATTGGGAATCCGCTTGGGCGTTGGAATCTTTGTATGTAGTAGCTTATGAAATTAGGGTTCTTGCAGAAAAGGTGTTACTTTTTTATTTTCCTCTTTTTTCTGAAGTTGGTTCCTTATTTTTTTATAGACTTAAATTGGTTTCATGTTCACTGTAGGCCGATAAAGAGTTAGCCTCCAATGGAAAATCACCTGAGAAATTGAAGGGAGCTGGTTCTTTCCTCATGAAAGTTTTCGGTGTTCTTGCTGTATGTTTCCTTTTTCATGACTTAGTTTAACTTTAAGTACTGGAGAATGGTATGAGTAACCGGAATTAGCTTTGGTTACCATTAGTTCCTCGAATATCGTTTTTTCCTTTCAGAGTTGGTATAATCCTTTTTACTAGTCGCTCGAGTTTTCAAAATTACACATGGCTAGTCCCGGAAGAGTAGTGATATTGCATTTGATATTAAGGGTTTAGATTTCTTGAAGTCACAATGTTGGGGGACTAAGGATGGTTGTAAGCGAACTGGAATCAAATGTCCGGAAATTCGAAACAGTGCCTCGAGGTGGTAGGCTCCTAAAAAGCGGTAGGGTGCCTTGAGGAGTACGCCTCGAAACGTAAACTAATTAAAACTTTACTAAAATTAATTAAGCTTCCACTAATTAAAACCTAGTTATATTAGGAGGTTGAAAAGAGTTACTTATATTAGAAGGCTGAACAAAACTACTTATATTGAAGAGACTGAACAGGCTCAACCTAGTTATATTGGGAGGCTAAACATAGTTACTACATACAGAACATAACGGAGTTGCAGTACATGTACCACTAAAAACAGTTGCATTTAAAATTTTCAAATGTTAAATTAATATTTAAACATTTATACGTTTGATTAGGTAACCGATAAAAACATTAAAAAAAAAAGACTACAATCGCAACTAGAAATCGTAGAGAGAAGAGTTTAGGACTCTCGGGCATATACAAATTTATTCGTTCACTTTTAATGCCTCAAAGCGTTGATTCGAGGCGTATGCATCTCGGTTGTTGACCGAACCGATTCAAGGTGCGCCTCAAAGCGTACACTCGACCGATTTTTAAGACCATGTCGGAATCTATATCTTATGTGCTGACAATTATATGTTAGGCTGATAAAGTGATCGATTTCCCTATGAATTGTAAATTTTAGGGAAAGGGATCGAAACGTGTCGGGGCATTGTATGTAACTTGCCAGTTATTTAAGGTCTACTTCAAGGTAATTTACTTTATCTTCCCTTTTTACTAATATCTTAATTGATCAACTCTATTGGGTGTTTTATTTGGTGAATGGATTATATTAGTAATTCATGCATTGTTCTGTTCATCTTCTTGCAGCTTGGTACTGTCAATCTTTGCAGAAGTGTAATACGAAGTATTGAAACCGCCCGGATTTTTGATTTTGAAGAATTTCCAAGAAGAGATAAGGTCAAGATCGAATCTTCACTTCCAAAAGTTGTATATAATATAACCATTGGCATATATTTTTATGTAGTGACATCTACGTTGTTTTTCCTTAACAGGTTACCTACATGTATTATACTGGCCGTCTAGAAGTTTTTAATGAAAATTTTCTTGCGGTAAGTATAATTAGAACATGGGTTTTCTGAATATTTTCAACGTTTGAGTTTTGCATCACTGAATATATACTTTTATGATCTTGCAGGCTGATACTAAGTTATCATATGCTTTGACGCACTGCAACCCAAACAGAGAAGTAAATATAAGGTTCAGTTCAGGCAGAACTATTATTTTTTGAATTTATTATATTGCAATTCATGATCTTTTCAAAGATCTACTAATTCCGCTTCACTCTTATCGCTCTAGTATTTAATCAAGCATAATATTGTTTATCAATAAGATCTGCATTTTCTTCATTGTATAGGGTAATTAATATGTTCTGTCTTACCTTTGGTCTTAGGATGATATTAAAGTACCTAATACCTGTGAAGCTATCTATAGGCATCTTACCTAGCGATTCGCTCTTGAAGAAGTATAACCTGACTGAGGTGTGCTTTCTGTTCTTTCAACGGTTACTTTTTAAGTAAATATTTCTGAGGTTATCATATAATGTTAGTGAAAAGAAAGGAGAAAAATCAAATCTTTCAAACATTATAAATCTATTTAAGCATTTTAAATAATGTTTTGCTTGTATAGGTTGGTCTTAAAATATTACTAGTCCTCAACACTATCGGGTTTCGAGAAAAAAGGATAAAAATCAAATCTTTCAAACATTATAAATCTATTTAAGCATTTTAAATAATGTTTTGCTTGTATAGGTTGGTCTTAAAATATCACTAGTCCTCAACACTATCGGGTTTCGAGAAATTAGTCCCTTAAATATGAAACTTACCATCATTAGTCCCCAGCTGTTTAATTACTTGCGAGGCAACTAATGTTAAGAGACCAAAGTAGTTAAAATCGCGATACGTTTCAGATTTTAAACCCCCGGCGATACGTATCGCTGGTATCGCGATACGTATCATATTTTAAACACCTGGTGATAAGTATCGCTGGGTTCATTTATTGGACGATACATATAAGATATTGTACGATACGTATCGGCAATACTGTATTATCGTCCGATAAGTGGATTTTTCAAAATTAAGGAATTCTTTATTAGAATAGGCATCTGAAGATCAATGGGGTTCTACAAATGTGGTGTTTAAATTTAAATTTTAAGTTTGAAATGTTTGCAATTTAGAATTTAGATTTAAATTTACTCTAATAACTGTATGTAACCTCTACTGGACTCTTAAGTCTTTAAGACATCTCATGTATAACTTTACCTTTAACTTAAAGCAAAAAGAGAAGTTTTTTTATTTCTTATTTTCTAAGTCAACAGCTTTGCAAATAAAAAGTATTGAATAGTTAATTGATATTAAACACACTGCTTTCTCGATCGTGCCATAGATGGGGGAACTAATTTGCATTGAAAGCCTAAGTTTTGATGACAGCTACATTTTTTTTTATTTGCAGTATAGTGATATTGTTCAAGCTTTAAGAAGGGGTGATCTGCGTCTTCTTCGGCAGGCTCTTCAAGAAAACGAAGACCAGTACGTATATGTCTGATCTAGTAAATTTACATTGAGTACTATCGGAACAAAGTATACTAACCTCTCTAGACTGTCGTATGATTAGGTTTTTAAGATCAGGTGTCTACCTTGTTCTTGAGAAGCTAGAGCTCCAAGTTTACCAAAGATTGTTGAAGAAAATGTAAGCACCCATACTCCCCCGTCATTACACAATTTACACTCTCTTCCGTTATCTGACAAATTTGTTAGACAAAAGTTTATGGTGTAGGATTTCCTGCGTTTTTTTTTTACGTCGAAGGATTTTGCATTTGTCTCAATTTCTCGCTGATGTATGTTTGAAACATCAGCGAGGAGTAATAAAAAATATATAGTCTTAGATTGAATTGGATTCCAGAATGAAACAGAATATGTAGAGGTTGTTTGGTGTCCTTAGTTTTTTACACTTATAAATCATTTAGTACTGCATTAATAGATCATGTGTTATCACTGCTTGTTTAATCGTATGACTATGACTACTGAGTCCTCTCAACAAAAACACTGAATCTAGCTCTACCTATGTTCCTATTTCCACTGCAGCTACTTCATTCAAAAGCAGAAAGACCCAAGCAAAGCTCACCAGCTGAAATTAGAAGTAATTACCAAAGCATTAAAATGGCTGGAGATAGACATGGATCTTGACGAGGTGCTTATTAACTTTTTATTGCGTTTACTTTTCCTAATGAGTTTCGGGAGAATTAGAATTAATTATTAATACAATTTGGCATTCTAATTTGCAGGTGGAGTGTATTATGGCGATACTGATTTATAAAAATCTTATGAAAGGTTACTTTGCCCATAAAAGCAAGGTGGTTGTTTTAAGCAAACAAGACCCTTTTCCTAAACTAAATGGGAAACCTGTCAGCTCATAAATTTATGTAAAACAGATTTAAAGTCAGTTTTTTTAGATGATCTGTATTGAACTTTTGTAAAAATTTACTGTGTATTGTATCGGGTAGTTATTTTGAAAATAGACAATACACAGAAAACTTTGATTTACAACTTTGTTTGTAACAGAAGAGGATATTCTTCGAGTAAGATCATCATCCCGCCACATGACAATTTTGTAAGTATAGTTGTAGGGCAGGGATACATCTAGGTTTGTTTCTGTTAGTTCTCACCTCTAATTTAATTTTGTAAATATAGTTGTAGTATTGCTGCAAACCTCCCATGACATATATTATCTGTCGCTAGTGCGATATAAGGTAGTTCTGGCGAATATTAGATACGAATTATGCGTTATTATCTTTATTTAATATATATTCCTATATATTTTAGGAATCCAAAATATTATACTAAACTAAAATTGTATGCATGAGTTTATTTGAATAAAAAAAATAGGATTGGTCTAATAGCCAATTAGAAATTTACAAATATCAAAACTTACTGTGCAAGAACTTTTTTTTCTAGTTTAATATATTCTATGAATAAATCTTACTTTCTAACTAGTTCAAATATATATAAAATAAATAAAAATAAATTATTCTTTTCTTTTCTTTTTTTAATCAAAAGACTTATACTTGATATTAATTGAAAATTTAGAATACAAAAGATTTGGCGCCAAATTTATTCCCGCTCAAACCAAACCCTAAAACTAAGGGTTTTCACTTAGAAACTAGAGTAAACAGCCTAGAGCCTAAAACCTTACAGCAAAAGACAACCAAAGCTTAAAACACCAACAAAGAAGGAGCAGCATTAGAGACTTCAAAACTCCAAACAACCACGACCACTTGAATCAGCAAATTCGAGTTGAAACAGCCACTCATCATGCTCATTTAGCCGATGACAGTGCAGCAACACCATAGATGACAAAATCAAGCTCACACCAACTCCAATCATCTCATCAGCTCCATTCAATGAGCCAAAGCACCAACCACGATCACTCAGCCCACATTGATCAACAACCAATGTTGTAACCTTAAGCACCATCCATCTAACTAAAGCAGACAGTCCCAAGCTACCTAAGCAAAGCAATCTTGAAACTCAATTAAACAATGCAGGGGAGCTATTAACATAAGGTATGCCTAAACTTTCTAAAACAAGAATAGACTTAAGATCAGACGGAGCAAAAGAGAAGTCATAGGTTTGTTTCATTTTGCATTTAATCGTCCACCGAGCTAGCCAGTCGGCAGCTCGATTGCAATCTCTGTAGACGTGATTGATAGTCATAGTAGGATAGATTAACAGTCTACAACAATTTAAAAGAGGAACAAGAGACCAAGGGGTAGCAACATGATTAACGTTTTTGATAAAATCAACAAGTAAAGATGAGTCAATTTCTATATCAACGTTGCGAAGACCTTTAGATTTAAAGACTAGCAAACCATCCATTAGAGCCCATGCTTCAGCCAGTAGAGGAGAAAGCTTACCATAGACCTCACCAGCAGCATATATAAGATTACCTTCATGATTCCTAATGATAACTCCAGTGCTTCACCATTGTATATTACAGAAGCATCAGTGTTTACCTTCTGTCTTCCAGGATTGGGAGCAGTCCACTTGTGAACAATCGATCAGCTAACAGACTTAGGCTTGCTGGCTAAGTTGAAGAGCCCAAAACAGAAAGCTATGTTACGATCATTAGACCAATGCTGAGACTTAAAACTGCCAGGAGCATTCATATAGGTAATGATTTGATAAACAACATTAATAATGAAGCTCGAAGAAACACAAACATTCTTAAACTTAGCCTGATTTCTATATTTCCAAATCAGACTAAAGATGATAGAAGGATGTTCATGTCTAATGTGGTTGATTTTACTATAGAAACTATGCCATGTTCGAGTCATGTGGATGGGAGTCATGTATCTATAAATTTTGATGTCAAAAAGATGAGCAAAGTGCATCCAAACCTTCCATACAGTATCACAAGCAATAAACAAATGCTCATTAGATTCATAGTTTTGACAAAAAAACACTTAGAGACTATGATCATGTGTCTATTTCTAAGAGTAGAGTCAGTAAAAATAAAATTATTGATTAGCTTCCAGTGAATAAAAGCATGCTTCTTAGGAGTTATATCATTCCAAATTTTCTTGAATAAACTAGTTTCTCTATGATGAATTCTTATGTAATCCCAAGTATGCTTAAGACTAAATGCACCAGTATTAGACAAGCTCCACACAATCCTATCACTGCAAGTACTATCTATATTGCAGTTGCTGATTTTATCATAATCATTCTTACTGATTAGATTCTCAATACAAGAGAGATTCCAATGATGATTAGACCAGTACTTATTAACCTTTTCAGGATAATACCAATTGTTATCAATAGAGCCATCTAAAGTGAGAAGGGGATCCGAGTTAAACCACTTGTCCAACCAGAAGTCAACGTTGCCATCCCCAAGAGACCAGCAAACAAACTGCTCAGCAATTGATTTGATATTTTGCATCCTATTCCAAATCATAGAACCTTTCAAGTTATAAGTAATCTGTAGAGGATGCATAGACTTACAATAAATATTATGTAGAAGATTGGCCCATAGAAGCTTATTATCCCTAAGCTGCATCCAAAGCTTGCAGGAAGTAGCAAGCTGAACATCAGCCAGGTTTCTTATGTTCAAACCGCCTTCACCAAACGTTTTGCAAACACTTCTCCACGAACACCAATGAATCCTGTTCTCAGTTCTAGTAGAGCCCCAAAGAAAGCTGTTAAAAGCTTTCTCAATTTTGCAAATAACATTGCCAGGAATAACATTAGCATGCATCCAATAAAGAACAATGTTCATTAACACAGAATTAATCAATGTTACTCTTCCAGCAAACGAAAGATGCTTAGATTCCCACTCAGCAATGCGATTGTTAATCTTATTAAGCAGCTTAGTATACATAGTAGACTTATTATGAGTACTAATAGTAATACCCAAGTAATCAGTTGGAAAAATAGCATTATTGAAACCTGAGATATTAGAGATAGAGTTGATCTTGGCTTCAGTAGTTCCATTAGTAGTTATAACTTTAGTCTTACTCTTATTGATAACTTGACCTGAGGTTGCCTGATAGTCCTGTAAAAAAGTGTTAAGTGATGCTAATGTTGCATCCTTACAATTAGTAAATAAAAGTATATCATCAGCAAAAGCAAGATTGCTTATACACAGACTATTCCTACACTTATACTTCATGTACTCATTTTCATGAAAAAGCATGGAAATACCTCTTAGTAAGACTTCCTCGGAAATTATAAAGAGGCTAGGCGAAAGGGGATCACCCTGCCTTAGCCCCTTAACAGTCTTGAAGAAGCCATAGGAAGCACCATTGATTAAAATGGAAACATGCACATTAGATATCATGCTGTATATAAGGTCAGTGAAACGTTTAGAGCCAAAACAGCTCAAAACTTTGATGATAAAAGTGTGACTCAGCTTGTCAAAAGCTTTGCACATGTCTAACTGAACAATGATGTTCTTATCTTTAACTTTTCTATTAAGGTCATACAATAGCTCCTTGGCAGTTAGGATATTAGAGTGAATAGAATTTCCAGGGACAAAACCTCCCTGAGACTTAGAAATAATCCTAGGTAAAAGAATAACCAGCCTACTGTTAACAATCCTGGCCATGATACGATTCATCAAAGAACACAGGCTGATAGGCCTGTAATCAGACCAGCTAATAGGATTAATGGATTTAGGAATCAGGCAAATACAGTTACTAAAATGCCTTTAGGAATATTAAATCCCCTAATAAAATGATGAATAACAGATATAAGATCTAGTTTAATGATGCTCCAATATTTTTGTAAAAAGTTAGATTGAAGCCATCCAAACCTGCCACACTAGAAGCTTTAAGGCTGTTGATAGCTTTAAGAACCTCATCTTCATCAGGCAACTTTAACAAACTTTTGTTCTCCTCTTGAGTTATAATCTTGGGAATAACATTGAACATACTGTGATTCATTCTTTCTAATTCCTCCTGCTTGTCTTTGTAGGGGCTGGTTGCAAGGGCTTGAGTAAAGAAAGCAACAACAGAAGCTCCAATGTCATCCCTATCAAGAATCCAAGTGTTGTTCTCTTTGATGCCATTGATAGCATTTTTCTTTCTTTTCTTTGTAACATAATTATGAAACAGCTTTGTATTATTATCCCCATCATTCAGCCAATCAACATTACACCTTTGAAGCCAGTATTCCTCTTCCATACTGTAAGCATTCAAAATCTTAGCATTAAATTTATTAAGCTCTTCTTTAGTAGAACTAGAATTAATATGTTGATGCATTGCTTCAACTCTTAAAACATCATCCTCCAAAGCTTTAATCTTGCTAAAAATATTCCCAAAGTGTTGCTTATTCCAAATACTGAGATCAGCTTTTAGCCTCTTTAATTTCTGCCAGAAGATTGACAAAGGGTCTCCATCCATAATCTTCATCCAGCTCTCAGTAACAAACGGAAGAAACTCCTCATCCATAAGCCACATGTTTTGAAACCTAAAGTTCCTCTTAACAGCCTGAGAAAGACTAGCAATATTAATAAGAATGGTCATGTGATCAGACCCAGTCCTGGCCTTATGAATCACATTAGTATTATTGAATAGATTAGCCCAAGCATTGTTAATAAAAACCCAGTCTAAACGTCTCCACTTAGCCTTATTAGACCACGTGAACCTAGAACCAGCAAACCCAGCATCCTGAAGCCTGCAATCCCTAATCATTCTATTGAAGTCATCAGCACTGTTTTGACAAAATGTAACACAACCTATCTGATCATCAACATAACAAATAGCATTAAAATCACCACAGACAAGCCATGGTTTATCAGTGCACGAGATACTACCTAAAGTGTCCCAAAGATTGAGTCTATTCAAGCGCTGACACTTTGCATAAACAAATGTTAATAGAATGTTTTGATCAAAATTAATATGATTAGCTTCAACATGAAGACATTGCTCATGATCCAATAAAACATTAACTGTAATGTTATCATCCCAAAACACCCAAATTTTATTTAAAATATTTCTAGCACTATAATTATAACCAAGTTTAGATGCATAAATACTTAGATTTTCACCACAGATCAAAGGCTCTTGGACAACAATAATTACAGCTTTATTATTTTTCGAGAGATGCTTAAGTCTTCTAAAAGAAGATTTAGCTTTGATGCCTCTTATATTCCAATTAAGAAGACTAATCATAGTTAAGAGAACATTTTGAGTTACTTGTAATTGAAGGCTGTCTAGAGTTTTTTTATCAGCCTCTTTTTCCTAGCCTGCTTCAATTGCTTATCTATAATCGATCTGAAATCTTCATCCTCTGAAGTATCCTTCCTTATCTGACTTCTAGATTATCTCTTAACCTGCTTAACACTCTTAACACCTTTATCCTTAACTTCCACAACAGTTTGATTTCCAACAGAAACTTGGGAACTCTTAACAATAGCTTTAGGAGAAGGTAAATCATCATCAGGAGCTAAATTCTCATACTCCAAATTGTTAACATTATTTTCTGGACTTTGAAGGGCTGCAATCATTTCCGCCTCCTTACCATTATCCTTCAATTCAATATCATCAAGAATCAACCTGTTAACTTCCTCAACAACATGAATACCACGGTCAGACTGGCAACCATCATTATTAAAGCCACCCTCACAACATTTAGCCTTAGGAGAAGATTGCAGACTACCATAGTTAGAGCACTTATGAAAAGTATAATCCTTAACATTAGCCTTAGCATTTTGAAAAGAATTAAACCCAAAATCCAAAGTATGAACCGCCCTATTAATTTAGCAGAAGAAACCAAAACATCAGCCTTCTGAACAACAGTATTTTCAACATGAGCCTTAGCACTTTGAGTAGGATTGCACCCAAACTCGAAAGTTTGAACCACCCTATTAATTTCAGCAGAAGAAACCAAAACATCATCATTCCTCAAAACAACAACTTCTTGATCTTGAACATCATCATTCCTCAAAACAACAGCTTTTTGGTCTTGAGCATCAGCATTTTCATCAATAATATCATCATCCTTACTATCTTGAACCTTTTCATTAGACTGTATCTCATTAGCCTTCTTTTTTTTACACTGATCAACACTATGACCAATGTGAAAACAATACATACAATATTTAGGCATGTTCAAGTAAGAAATACTCACCCAGCAGCCTTTGTTTTGACCAAAACCCACCCAAACATCATTGTATATTTTCCCACCGATGTCCATCTCAATTCCGGCCAGACAATGACCATAATACGCTCTATTCTTGGGTGGAACTTTGATTTGCAATGGATTACCAAGAACATAAGCAATATCAGTAATTATCTTCTCATTAAACATATGTTCTGGCAAGTTTCTAATCTTGATCCACACTGGCGTTATCGAACATTCATATCTAATATTGAAATTCTCAGACCATTTCAACAGGCTCAGCCTTGTAGAACCTACTGTCCAAACATTCCTTCTCCACAATTTACCATAATCTTCGAAGGAGTCAAACTCTATCAAAATGTGTCTAGAACCTTTAACAGAATAGTTATAATCTTGGGCAAACTGAAACTTACTGAAAAAGTCATTCAACAGCGATCTTTTTGGCAAACCGGATGAGCATTTGCAAATAATAGTGTGTTTAGACTTGGATTTTAGATGAAACAGATCATTTTCACCGTACTGCATCGATACATGATCATCTTTGAAGCAGACGAATTCCTGATCAAATGCATCATCAGGACTATTGTGACGAGCAGTCACCACATTAACAAACGATCTACCGTGCCACTGATTCAAGTTATGATTAGAATTTTGAGTATCCTTTTTTGACGAAGAACTATAAACATCACTTACAGCAAGAAAATGGTCCATCAGAAACAACTATCAGAAGGAAGATTCATCAGAAGATGAAAGGTTGAACGTTGAAGAAGAACTCGCAGTTTTTGATTCTTGGAGAAGTTGACATTTTTTTGCTGTCCTCGAATATCTATATATATAAATAAATTATTCTATTCATTATATTTCTTTCTATCTACTTTAGTTTGATGTCTTATATTTATTTATTATTTATTTATTTTAATTAGCATTAAAGATATATAAGATCACAATTTATTTTTTATACTAATATGTCAAACATTGCATGTTATCGTAGGTGATACAATTTCTTTTAGGATCAGATTATTCAAGAGTTTCACAATACATTTATTGCATTGGTCTTAATCGCTAGGATAAACAAATTGGAAAGATAAAGATGATAAATTGAATTTCTTTTACTCTGATAAGGGATAAATAGTCGATACTTTTATTTTATTTTTAGTTATTTCAATTGATATTTTTACTTATACTTATCCATTTGAAAAATAGAAGCATAGAACTACTTTAAAAACGTACTCATGAAAAGAGAACCAAGCTAGAAAAAAGTAACATTTTGATAATATCTCTTATCGTACCTTTTATTTTAACTCGAACTTGAAAACTTCAAAATATCATTTTCGCTCCTACCAGTTACAAAAGACTGCCATTGACATAAAACTTTATCCAAAATCAGTAAAAAAAACCTTAAAATTTACCCTAAATCCTACCCTTTTACTGCTATAACACTAACGTATTACTACAATAACACTAACATTTTACTACCCAAACCCTCAAAATCCACCAAAAAAACCAAACAACAGAATAGTTATGAAAAACGATGAAATTGGCGTCTCCTTGGATGACTTGGTGGACGAGGAATACATATATCGAATGGAGGTAACGATTTGAACTCTACCTTATGTTTCCATATGAATCGCGCGTCTTACACGATGAACAACGTGCGTGTCGCAAGAAACGAGCGACTAGAACTCCAGTGCTTGCAAATGTTTAAGCGACCGGAATATTTCAGTTGCAATTTTTCATGCGACGCGAATGTTTTCCTTGTCGCACGAAGCATGCGACCAATCTAATATTTTCCGTTCCAGGTATGCGATTGTAGATATATCAATTTTCATTATTATACTAGTTATTGGTTGTAAAGGAACTATGCCAACCAGCATATATGGATGTTGATTACGCAAAAATCTTCACAACGGATAGGTTATTTACGAAAGATTGGATGTTTTTGTGTACGAGGGATCAAAGAAGATTACGTTCGTCACTATTACAAATCTATATGATAGTAGGAAATGGGGAACAAGTCCTAGATTAGATTACGTTTGCGAGAGATATAATATTTTCGTATCAAAAGTGAAGCCGAAAATTTTTAAAAAGCGGAAGTCTACGACGAAGAAATATAATTGTCTGTTCACGTTAGGAAGCCATTTGATTGACGTACTAGCCATGTAATGACGTTTGGAACTGGTAAACGGTAATTACAATCACGAACCCTATGTTCGCTTAGACGACCATTCCCACGCTTGTAGGCTAAAACCGGATAAATATGAACTAATTTGTAGTTTGTCTTACATTGGTTTGCGATGAAGATATATAGTAGTTTGAATAATAGAAACCGGAGAATATTTCGAACATGCATGCAATTTACAATTTTCGCCGAAAACATTGGGATGTTGAGCACGGAGAAAAACTCAAATACAATATTTCTTGACCAAATTGAAGGAGCATGGATACTCCACGCGGGAGCGGTTGAAAACCGATTCAAAAGTGATCACTGATTTCTTTTTCGCACATCCTACGAGTATAAACTTATTACGTACATTCCCTAATGTGATATTCATGGATTATACGTACAAGACCACGATGTATAAGATGTCGTTATTAGAGATTGTTTGAGTAACTTTGACTTTGATTATATTTACCGCTGCGTATGTATTTATGAGTGAGGAGAAGATACGAATTATACATGGACTTTGGGTACTCTTCGTGCTTTGATAATGGATAGTGTGTGTGCATTTCTGAGCGTTATTGTTACTGATCAAGAGTTATCTCTCATGCGATATATCAAAAAAATATTTTCGAGCACACACCACTTGCTATGCACGTGGAATATTAGTAAGAACATTCTTGGGATGGTTCGAAAGTTATTGCACGAGGATGTGATTGTGAAACAATTTGTTGAGTTTTATGGCTACGTAGACGGAGCGAACACAGTTGAAAGTTACGAAAAAATATAGCTATATTGAAGGAGATGTTCTCATTTTACCCCAACTGCATTGATTGTGTTATGGAAGCATGAATAACGAAACCATATTATTAATAGAGTTACGCAAATCTTAAAGCCTGAAACTAGTCAGATTCAAGATTCTAAAGTAGCGGTTATATCTAAAATTTGGCCAAAATGAGGTGTGGATAAATCGACCAAACGTAAGACTAGTTGGTGGGAATATCCCATTGAACAAACCGATAGTGTTAGCACTCCCACAAACTTGATAGATAGTACATCCGTTAACACGTTATGGAATACGACTGCCTTGAAAGTGCTTTTGTTTGTATGACTCAAACCACCACTTGCAAAAAATAAAGTTGGTCGGTTAAGGAAAATTGTTAATGAGGAGAAGTTAACTTTATACCCGGATTGCATCCCAGCTTTTCTACACCTTTATATCATTAATTTGGTCAGCGTTATCCCGGATGGACAATGCAAATTTCGGTTCGTACCGTTTTTTATATATGTTACCGAGGATAAATGGGAAAACGTTAGACGCGATTTGTTGATGGAATTGAATAGTAATTATGCATCTTGATTGGAGGATTATGGTCCGTCCGGTGTTTTGGATGATATGGTTCGTCCGGTGTTTTATTACTTCAAACCTAACCTCATTATTTGTTATTGGATGACATTTCTAGACATAGGATTAGTCATAACGAAAAGGTATCAGTGCATGGTATACCATATAAGCAGCGTTTTTAAAGTATCCACCAATTCGTGGACGTCTACCCGTGATTACTTCAACGATTATAGAGGTTGGAATCACTTTCATACATGGCTGACACTTCGTTAATGTACATAACTTTAGTCTTACTCTTATTGATAACTTGACCTGAGGTTGCCTGATAGTCCTGTAAAAAAGTGTTAAGTGATGCTAATGTTGCATCCTTACAATTAGTAAATAAAAGTATATCATCAGCAAAAGCAAGATTGCTTATACACAGACTATTCCTACACTTATACTTCATGTACTCATTTTCATGAAAAAGCATGGAAATACCTCTTAGTAAGACTTCCTCGGAAATTATAAAGAGGCTAGGCGAAAGGGGATCACCCTGCCTTAGCCCCTTAACAGTCTTGAAGAAGCCATAGGAAGCACCATTGATTAAAATGGAAACATGCACATTAGATATCATGCTGTATATAAGGTCAGTGAAACGTTTAGAGCCAAAACAGCTCAAAACTTTGATGATAAAAGTGTGACTCAGCTTGTCAAAAGCTTTGCACATGTCTAACTAAACAATGATGTTCTTATCTTTAACTTTTCTATTAAGGTCATACAATAGCTCCTTGGCAGTTAGGAATCATATCTCGAGGATATAATGGCGGAAGGAGATTATGCATTTGCGAACTCATCACCTGTTGAAGACAACATGGGATACGACTTCAGTTTTATTCCTATTATATTTTGTTGCTTTTAAGGTTTAATGGACGTTGTTATGGTGTTTTTAATTGTGATTTTTATTGGACTATGTTATGTTGTTTTTTATTGTGAGTTTTATTTCTATGTAACATTTGATCAATTGAAGTTTATTTTGTTTTAAGCATTTCATTTCGCACAAAGTATGAGAAAACTTGGTCTTTGGTCATATATAATATACAACCGTAGATTTAAAATTTGGTTCATGAAATTGGACAGAGAAAGTGTATTCGCATATAGTAAGCGGAAACATTATAGGTGTGTCGTGTGTGACATGTTGAGTTCCCATCACGTGCGATGCCTTCATAATTTTTTGGCACTGGTTTTCAAACAAATACTATGTTTTTGCATACTATGTGCAATGCGTATGCAATATGTTCGCATAGCTTATGCGACGGGTTAAAAACAATAATTTCTTGCTATTTTTATTATGTACACTTCGTATTGTTTAGTTTACTTAGTTTATAGTTTACCAATAAGTGTAGTTATATCTGACGATTATATGATTTTTTTACTACTAGTAAGTTGTCATAATAATAACCTAGATCATATTAACTTACTAAAAATAACTTACTCGAAAATACAAAAACGTAAAACTCGTAATATATAGAAGAATTAGTAAAAATCTTGTAACCATACATTAGAATTCATAAATATCGTACGACATACATACGTAAAACATCTGGATACAAGTCCTAAAACGTAACAACAAACAAAAAAGCACCCGTCATACAAACACACAAGTCGCGGGCGTCTACATCTCTCAGCAATCATGGTCATCTCCACCGCAGCATGTAATAACTCATCATACGGCAGCATGGGTAGTCGTGTCCCAAACTCAACGATTTGATTCCCTCGGGGTTAACAGCGTCTTGAGTGTGAACTTGAGGCCCTCCACCAGTATACGTATCATCACCTACCAAAGCAGGGTTAAACACTATAAACCACAGGTTTTTCTTTACCCAAATAGGGACATCGCATTCATATGGTGCGCCTAGAATGGTGAAGTGACGGTGCTCCTAATTCTCCCAATGCAAATAATCGCAATACTTTTAAGCAGTCTTCTTACCTGCTTTTCTAGGAGCAGTAGGACGAATCTAGAACGGTATGAGCTGAATATGGCCCATCTGATGAGTGACACGATCTGCGTAATAAGGCACAAAAACATCAAACGACTTAAGTATAAGCTCAACCCAACTGACCGTACGGAACGGACGCACGCCCCATAGATAAACATACGGAAGAAAAATCATCTTAAAGAAAAAATATAGTTAACAAACATGAATAATACAAATATTATACAAATAACATTGAATAAAAAATATACAACTTACATCTAATGTGGTGCACATCGATAGTGTGTGCCTCAACTCCGAACAAACCACCTGTAAAGAACACACTTTCTGTGGCGCGTAACGGCAGATATGTGGTAACACTAAAGTGTACCCGCTAAATAAGGGGGCATTAAACAACCTGAAATGATCAAAGATCCACGCCTCTAACACTCTTGTAAACCCACATATACCGTTGGTACCATGCATAGAACCTTGTTTAAGGGAGTGATATAATTGTGCCAAGACCATCTGACCCTAGTTGTACCGGTCCATAATCTAATACTTGTTAACAAATTGTAGGTAATCTAAGGAAATATTATTTAGAGTTTTGATGGCACAAATAGTCGATCCTAATAGGTATAATATATACCCTCGTTTGGCATGATCTACCCTAGCATCAGTAGCCCTACCATCACTGTACTGCTCATGTGTGAAAGTAGTACACAACTAGTTCAACGTCAAACTAGTTTGGTTTATTTTGGGATGATGGTAGATTAGTAAAGTGTTTAGAAAGTGTTTTAATAATTTTGGGGTGTTTTGTATTTAGTGCGGAGAGTAGAGAGATAATTAAGTTGTCTACTAGTATTAAATTCTGATCACCCTCATTAATGAGAGTGGTTGGGATATTTATACCTTAATTAGTGACCATGGGCTTATCGGGTCGGGTCATGAAACCGGGTCGAATTTAAAGATCCGTTAGTTTTAAGTTGATTAGCAATAAGCTTAGTCAAAAGTTAATACATTTGTCCTGTTCGGATTTTTAGTGGTGTGATATGGTCTGAATTGCCCTTGTTCGAATAAGTGGATTTTCTTAGGTATGGTGATCGAAATCTATGAACTCATTAGTAGCCCTTTTTTAGGCCTTGTAAAAGATCTTTGGACGGGCTAAAAATCCACCAAGTTGGCATCAATTTTGTCCGATCTGCTTATGCCGTTCGAATTGAAAGAATTCTTTTCACAAACGACCCTGTTCGAATTATACCAGAACTGATTTCCCTTCCCAGAATTCTAAGAGTTTTTTCTTGAATCGTAAGACACATGTCAACATCTGGTTTGACCTCCCAGTCGTTTTTTCTCTTAGATTATCGCACCCACTAGGTTTAGAAATTTACCTAGGTTTCAATTTTTCACACATTGCGCAACCTTAAATCATTGCAAAAATTTCGTTCACCTTCTCCTTGGTAACTGTTGTTTTCACTATTATACATATATCTTTTCACTATTTCATTGTCTTCCACACTCAAATATTTCTCGAGAGAAAACTCAGTTCATTTTCAAATTGTTCTTGAGATATATATGTTCACAACTAGAAACACCTTAGTTAAAGGAGGTTGGTTGAACTTGTCTGAATTAGAGAGAGCCAAGAAAGTAGAGAGAGATAATCGTATTGTTGTCGATCTTCTTGTTTCTCCAAGTGAGAAAGGTAACCAGTCAAACCAGAACGCCGATCAAGGTTCGTCTTTCTCACGAAACCCTAGAACCAGCAAACTTCCATTCACAACAAACCTTTCACCTCTCCCATCTGGATCTTCCACGCTGTCTCAAATGTTAGAATACCCTCACCGTTTATAGGGATGGGCTCAGACACAGAAACATCACCAGAGAAGGTAACTCCTCGCCGGATCACTCGTCAAGAAAAAACCCAATCAACGCCAACATCTTCAAAACCCTCCGGATCTGTTCCATAAGCCAAATCCTTCAGAAAACGGTCCTTTCCAGATATCAGGCCCTTAGAAGCAACAAATGCACAACCATCTGTATAATTGCCAATGAAGGAGCTGGAGAAACTTCCCTCAAAGACAGCTGAACAAACTTCCACTGTGATGGAAGACAACATGGAGGATAATATTGAGGAATCCCCTTTCATGACCGAGACGTCCAGTAAAACAGGGGATGCTGCCTCAGATCAGAAATGTAAAACTAAGGTTGGCATGATTCATCCGAACGCTATTTTAAGCATGTTAGTGCCAAGTATTTGGTGGCTTTACAGAATATTAATTACGTTTATACCCACACGGCTGAGTTGGGTCGGATTTGAACCAAATTGGGGATCCCGGAGTCTGTAAAATTAAGAATTCCAATCACTCGGAGACCCCCATGGATTGCAAGTTGAACTAAATGGTGGTCTACACCGAAGTGCTGAACTGGGGACTTCGGTTCCCTTTAAACCCAAAGATCGCCAGATATTTTCATCTTATTAAGCTATGCCCCCGCCAACTGAGACCCAACGCCTGGTATACACTCTTAGCCTATATTATGGCATCTAGGATATCAAAAATCCCACTTCCCATGGAGCAGTTTGCTGTTGTAGCAAGCCTGTGCAAGAATCACCAAATCCCCTTCTATCACTATAATATGGGGAACGATTTCAAAGTCGTGGACGATCTGTTGGAGTCCAAAAAGCCTTGGAGGACGCAGTTCTTCTTCGTTAGTAGGATTTGGGAGAACGGTAGAAAAATCAAGGCTAACACGAACCCCAACCTCCTGACCAACAGATGGAAATAAACTGGTAAATTTCTCTCTTTTTTCCTTTTCATTTCTTAAGTTGTATTTTTTTTTACTAATTGATACCTCTCCCCAGTTCTACCAAAATATTTTGTATGCCACCTAGAAGAAGGGCATAAAACGTGTGCGAAGGTTAATGCGTGGGCTTCAGAGAACTAGGAGAACACCTTCCATAATTGCTTCAAGTCGGGAAATTTGGTGAGGTCTCGCATGTGGAACACCGCAGGCATGAGAGACCTTTCATGGGAAGAGATATATACCCCTCCCCTTGGCTCAAACAGTTACAGAGGGAACTAGGTCGGAGAACCAATGTGGTATTGATGTGGCCTTGCTAAAGGCAGTAGAGGTTGAGACTGTAAAGGAAGCCGGAGGGTCAAAGAATCCACCAAGGCTTCCTAAAAAAGATAACAAACGCAAAGCCAGCAGCGATGAGAAAGCTTCCAAGAAAAAGAAGGTTACTTTAGGGCAGAGATAATCCTTCGCCCAACAGAAATTCCATCCCCAGTTCCTGCTGATCGTACCCTGCAAGAGGAAATCCCAATAGACTTTCAGTCCGGACAGATTGCTGGTGGAGGAAACGACGAAGTGGACCTTTCACCCTTTGAAGACATTGGTCTGTATTTTAATGACTTTGATAAAGATGATTTTGTAGGTCTTTACCGTCCCTCCAGCTCCTCCAACATGGTAACATATAATGGGAAATCCTTATCCATATCTGGAGAACAAGATACTCTGAGCCATGCTCTCCTCAGTTACATCAGACCAGTACTTGAACTGGAGAGGCTAGTAAAAACTCAAACCGGTATTATCAACTCTCTTACTACTGACAAACAAACCTTGTCACACAGTCTTTTGCGTGCTCAGCAGAGCATAGAGGCGTTACAGAAGGAGAAGGAAGACTTGGCAACCAAGCTGACCGCATCGGAGACAACCAATACCGAGCTCTAAACCAAGTACTCCAATATGGAGAATTCTTCCTCAAAAGACCTCATAGCTTTGAAGGAGAAGCTAAAAACTACAGATAGTATTATCCGTACTTTATCTGATGAGAAGACCAAGTTGGAGAGCACTGTTCCGGAGAAGGTTAAGGAGAAGGAGGCCCTGGAATGTCAACAAAAAAAATCTATCGCAACAGGTATAGAGTAATATGCCAACAGGATAGTGGATTCTTTAGAGAAAAAATATGATGGGATCAAATCCGACATGGTGCTATTGTTCCATTAGACATTCCCTAAGAGAACCCTTGGTCCCTTATGGAAGTATGTGGAGTATGATGACATCCCATTCCATACTTTAGCATATGGTGACAAGCGCAATTACTCCAGTGGAATAGATTCCACAACTGATGATGAAGAAAGAACATGTGAGAGTTCGAGTGCCGAACTCAAGAGTCCCAAGAAAGATTGTGGTGAAGAAAAGTCTGAATGGAATAAGCCTTAAGGTTTTATTGTGTAATTTTTTCTTTTTGAAAAAACTAAAGTCCTTGGATGGCCAAGGCATTTTTTGTACTACTGTTAGGTTTGAGTCAGAATAGGTTTAATTTATCCAATTCCCCTTTTGTTCAATACCTTGTTTTAAATATTTCATGGCTAATGTTTAAGTAGCCCCTAGAAATTCAGAAGTATTGAATTAAGAGTGTTTAATATCTCTGATCACATGTGTTTAATAATCATGACCAATCATTAAGCATGCTCGATCTACTCAAGGAAACTTGAGAGCAGGTGTTGAATAAGCAATATTTCTTGTATTGAATTGAAGTAAAATTACACCAGATTTTTGAAGAAGGCATCATGTATTATTCAAAAAATCCAGACACCTCATTAAAACCTCATCGCGCCACCAGGGTAGGAAATAGTATGCCCCATAATATTTACATTGATTATTTAACAAGTAAATATTTACGTAAAAAAACTTTATTCTAAATATAACCTGAGATGCTCAACATTCCATGGATGTTTTAAAGATCTCCATTCTTTGTCTTGAAGTCTATATGTCCCCGGGTTTGATCTTTTCAGAGATCACATAAGGGCCTTCCCAGTTCGGAGCCAATTTACTGAACTACTTCTCCTTAGTATGTAAGAATACTTTCCTTAAAACCTTATCCTATGTTTGAAAATCTCTTCTTTTGATTTTGGAAGAAAATCTGCTCATCGTTAGACCTTGGTAGTGTGTTGTTCTCAAATGTGCTTTAACCATTTTTTCCTCTATTAAGTCCAGCTGATTCCTAACTGCTGCATCATTAGCCTGATTGGAATAGTTATGGACCCTTTGTGATGGTAAAGTAGCCTCTATGAGAGTAATTGCATCCATCCCATATACCAAGGCAAAAAGAGATTCATGTGTAGCAGCCTGATGAGTAGTTCGGTAG
This sequence comes from Limnanthes douglasii subsp. nivea, assembly GCA_036936605.1. NCBI lineage: Eukaryota > Viridiplantae > Streptophyta > Magnoliopsida > Brassicales > Limnanthaceae > Limnanthes > Limnanthes douglasii. The sequence continues at coordinate 26,879,941 of JAUPFV010000004.1, read as the reverse complement.
GTCCACAACACTTCTTGTAAATAGTCTGGCCATTTTCCCGCAACTCCCTCTAAATTATTTTTTTAACCCGGAAAAGATGGTTTTATTTGCAACCTCAACTTGACCATTAGCTTGAGGGTGAAAAGGAGAGGAAAAACAATGTTGAATGCCTTTAGAGGCACAAAAGGCTTCCATGTCTTTGTTATCAAACTGTGGCCCATTGTCTGTAGTAATTTTCTATGGAACTCCAAATATACAGCATATATTGGATAAGATGAATTTGATAACAGCTTTTGATGTGGTTCCATTCAAAGGATCTGTCTCTATCCATTTGGATAAATAATCAATGGTGACTATGATAGTTTTGCATCCCCCGGATGCCATGGGAAGTGGCCCAACTAAGTCCATCCCCCATCTAGCAAAAGGTATTGGCTCAGAAATAGACTTCATAGGTACTGCTGGCACATGATTTCATTTCCATACCTTTGACATGGATCATATTTCTTTACCATTTCTTTAGCATTTTCCATTATGGTTGGCCAATAGTATCCAGCTAACAAGAATTTTCGGGTCAGCGCCCTGTATCCACAATGTGTTGATCCTTCCACATCGTGTACTTTGGATAAGACAATTTGGGATTTCTCAAGTCCCACACAATGTAGGAGAGGTCTACTGAAAGATTTTTTATAGAGAATTTATCTTATTATAAAAAAACCACGAGCCTTGTATTTAATCTTTTTGGCTATAGCTTTATCCGAAGGCAATGTCCCATCAGAAATGTATTGGAGGAGGGTGTATCTCCAGTCCTTAGGCTGGATCACAAGTATACTCATATTTTCTTCATCTTTTTTTTCTGATCTAACTGTATGAACTGATATTCTTGTATGAGAATCCAAGGGTATGGCTCAGAATAAGCTATAGTTGCTAGAGAGTCTGCCAATGTATTCTCCGATATAGGAATATGCTCATAGCAAATAATTTTGAAGCTTGTTGCCACTTCTTTCAAAACGAGTAAGTACTTAGAGCTGTCAAACTTTTTAAAAAGGTGTCCGGACAGTATTTTCGCAGACAAAGGTGACTGCCTCCAGTTTTTAATGCGACTAAAAACAATATCTTCATTAGGAGTTGCAAAAATACATGGTTCGGACTGAAAGGCAAAAGGATCAATTAGCAATTGATCAACATGCTTATGAGATGATCCTTTGCCCTGGTACCTTTTGAGCCTACCATGGAGGTCCTTCTTTCTTGAGTGCTTTTTAGTTAACTTTATCTTCTTTCTGGATCTCCCCTCATCACTGCTTGAAGACAAAGATTTTTCAAGCTCTGCCTCATTCGAAGAGCTACTGGAGGATTCAGATCCAGAGCTTTCCACAGGCTTAGACCAGTGTGTTTTCTTTAAACTGAGGTGAGTCTTTAGGGATGGCTTATTCTCCCCAGGTTTGTCAGTATTGTCAAGTACCGACGCTCCAGATTTCTCCTTGATAACTTTCTTTGCTTGTTTTATGGCTCTTGGTACCTCTATTTCAGCCCTTAGTTGATCCCGTTCCTTGATGGTGTATTATTCTTTATTTTCTTTTGCACCTTCCACCTCAGAAGGTGGAGTATTTTGCCCATTCAGATCCATCCGAACTGTTTTTCTCACTGGTTTTAAATGTAAAATTCAGGCCGTTGTGCTCCCACTGTGGCCGTAAATTTAGTTTGGTTTATTTTGGGTTGAGGGTAGATTGGTAAAGTGTTTAGAAAGTGTTTTAATAATTTTGGGGTGTTTTGTGTTTAGTGTGGAGATTAGAGAGATAATTAAGTTGTCTACTAGTATTAAATTCTGATCACTCTCATTAATGAGAGTGGTTGGGGTATTTATACCTTAATTACTGACCCATGGGCTTATCTAGTCGGGTCATGAAACCGGGTCGAATTCAAAGACCCGTTAGTTTTAAGTTGATTAGCAAACAGCTTAGTCAAAAGTTAATACATTTGTCCTATTCAGATTTTTAGTGGTGTGATATGGTCTGAATTGCCCATGTTTGGATAAGTGGATTTGCTTAGGTATGGTGACCGAAATCTCCAAACTCATCACAAACTACTACTATTCCTAAGGTGTTTGACCAGATCGGTTGTTCGTACACCAAGCATACTAGCATAAGTGAAGCACATGTCTGTCTCATCATCAAAAGATAAAACGTCGAAAGATATACCTGTGACTGGCAAGCCGGTGATGATGTGGAAGTCATCTAGAGTGACGGTCATCTCGTCGAATGAGAAATGAAATGATAACGTCTCCCTATGCCACCGTTCTAAGAAGACCTCTATAAAGTAGAGGTTGGTATACCAACGAGATAGTGAATCGACAAAGGGCCCAAATAAAATCTGCATGACCTTATCATGTACCCGCATCTGATGTTTGAAGTCTCATTTACGGAGACTGTCATACATCGAGAAGAAACGTAAGTTGACTCTCCTCTGCAATATGTATCAAACACAAAAACCAGTAAATGTTAAACATGTGTAACAAGATTAAGTTAGAATTAAATAATAAAATTTTTTATTGAAATAACTTACATAACATCTCATGTAGAGCGTAATCAGGATAGAGACCGGGGACGTGTGGCAATATAACGGCGAACTCTGTATCGACTTCGGGTGCGGCATGTGAAGATGAACTTGCACCACTACTTCCAGCAGCATCCCAACCAACATGATGGTTGGTATCGTCCCGTACACCACCATGACGCAAGCGTCGTTTCATATGCATCCCCGGGGAGAGTTCTTCGGTTTAGACAAACTCCCTAGGAACCGGTGTAACGGAGGCTGTCTCATGGCTACGGTGCTTCTTAATGTTCATTTCTGTACGAAAAATCCCTAAAAATAACAAATATCAACAATGAAACAAATGAAATATGAAAGTTACTGATTTTTGTATCACTTCGCATAAATATCACTTATAAATTGTGTCGCATGCGATCTGGGTAAGTCCAGTCGCACGTGACCGCCAGAAAGCTAAGTCGCATGAGACCGTTATTATAGTTGTGTCACATGCGACACACAATCCCCTTGTTCGCACGACATATGCGACTAACACTTACCTGATCGAATATGAGCACCTGTCAAGAAACCAGCACCCTGAAAACCTTAGATCTACAGATATAGCACCATTCTCCTCAAAATCAAATCCAAAACACATATTTGCATCTAAAAAACAACCATACGCTATCAATTTAACAAACCAACACCCACAATCATGCCAAAATCTATGTTTCTTAAATAAAAAAGCTTATTGTTCTACACAAACGAAATCGAAAAAAAATACAGTATGAGGATTAGATGGTATACCTCTATCTTGTTGTGAGTTCAGATACTTGAAAGAAGGTGCTATGATCTTTAGGTGGATTATTGTTGTTGAGAGGTTTTGAGAGATTTTGAAGGGAAAAGGGGAAAATGATGAGAGTTCTATCAAAAATCTTATATACCTTATTTTTCTGCGAGGGGTAAATTTGTCCTAAATTAGATGAGAGAGTTATCAATTATATGCGGGATTCAATAAAATGTGGCTTTTTTTAGCCTCGCCATAAAAAATAAGATTTTTCATTTAGCTCTTTCAAATCTGCTATAACTAATTTTAGGAGGTTTTCTATTAGCATTTCTAACTATAACATCATCTCTATTTATTAGTCTAAAGAGACTAAAACTTATATGATATTAATTGATTGAAGAGTATTTTATTTATATATAATCATTTAAAAAAAATTATGATTTTCCTGTACTTTTTTGTTCATTTATCGCGAAAATGGTCAATTAACTTAATAAATCATTAGTCAATACATTTATATTTATTGAATAGATATCTTCTCTCTTTTATTCTTAAAAATTAAAATCATTGAAGTTTCCCTTTTAGAGTCGTCTCGCGTCTAATTTCATTCAGTGTAATTTTAACGAGAAGTAATACGCGATCCATGCTATGTAGGAGTTGAACCTATGTTTAGGGTTTTGGAGACCGGGTTCTACCAAAGTGAACTAAGAACACTTTCTTTTTCTTACGCAATAAATTTTTTCTTAATACATAAGATAGTAAACGAAGATATATTTTTTTATCCTTATACATTTTATTTGACACGTTTAAACTATCATATATATATATATATAATATAAAACTGTTGTCCAATTTAATTTATTGAACTAAATTTGATCCCTCGTAGGAATAAAAGAATCTCAATTTCTTCGTAACATCCTTAACCTTATTTTATTTTTTTATTAGTAAAATTAAAATACATATTACCCACCCATTTTTGTTATATCACATAATAACAAAGAATAATAAATTAACAAAAATATTATAAAACTTCCCTTTTTTCTTAAAAATATTTTTTCATTTTTAGTTTTCACATTATTCAGAAATCTCTATAAATAATCTTGCTAAGAAACGATTAAAAAATATTTAGTATCGGTGCTGCGGGAATATACATTTTTAGATCTGGCATTATAAGAGGTTTATATTATGGTAATATATATAGGTAATGACTAATTTTTTTATTAAATACAAATTTATTATCCAATAAAATTACTAATAAAGCAAAAACGGTAGAAAAGGAGTTCGTATTATCAGATATTTGTTTGTCCAACAATTTTAAATATAATAAATTAAAACTAAAAATAACAAATTAGTTTTTTATATATACATATATATTAGTTTTGTTTTTGTTTTATTTGAGTTAACAATTATAAAGACAAAATAAAATTGGATCATAAATTGGCAAGTTGGGTCGAATAAAAAAAAATTAAAAGGATGCGTAGCCAAAGATAAAAATGTTCTAATAACAATTATTTTAGAAGGTACTAATTGCGTTCGAATCCGTGTTAATAAAAAATCTAAGGGCATTTCCAGATAAGCGAATGGATATCCTGTTTGATGGAATTAGGGACTACTCAGTATCACATAATAATATATATTGTGTAAATATTATGCTCCAAGACAAGTGAGAAAATCTAACAAAATAAATTTAACTAAATAGTACACAAAACTCAACATTTGCAGATCTTAGATTCATGTTCTGTTCACAGCAGCTAATCCAAATTGGAAAGGAAAAAAAAAAAAAAAAAAGCTGAATTATTTCTGGCTCTTTTACATACCCAAAACAAAAAAATTCCTTATATCATACTATCGGCCAGCAAAACAACTTTAGGCAGTAGCTTCAGCCGATGGTAGAGTAGATTGAATATTTGACGGCATTAGGATGTTAAAACCATCATTAGCTGTTGATACGACCATACCCGGAATCTGAGTATGCCAGTGAAGCTCTTTCAACTCCGATTGACCCTGTTTCGAACCAAAAAATATGTATTAACAAGCAGTATTGGTAGTTTTGACATAAAAAGCACTATTTGTTGTGCTTATAAGCCTTGTGGACATCAGACATTCCATACCTGGTGAACGAATAAAAGTTGAGGCGGTAAGTCTTCTGGTGCGTTTACTTGTTCTTTTGTTTGCGTTTTGAACTCTGCTTCCTCTTCTTGGTCTCTCTCCAAAGAAAGGTCCCAAATTCTACGGGAGAGAAGAGAATATAAGTTTTCGGGTTAATTTAGAAAAGACATAGCAAAATTATTCTGATTGTCAATATTGCTTTAAAATGCGACTTACGTTAATTGATTGTCAGCCGATGAAACTGCCAATGAGGAGGCTTCATGTGGACTCCACTCAATTGATGTAATAGGATGTTTATGGTACTCGAAGTGCGCTACTACTGTATCTCCTTGCTGTTCACCAAAAAAGGCATAAATTTAGTAAAATAGAAGTAAAAGTATTGAAATATCGTCAATTAAACCAATGTTCAAAGTTTCGAACCAAAGTCAAATTTCTGAGCAGCTCGGAAAATATGAGAAGGAATTTATAATAATTTGAGATTTGTTTTCATTAAAGTTCAAAGGTTCAAACCAAATCATTTAAAATTTGGTGAACTTATATTACTTTAGTCCTTAATTCTTTTGGGTCAAATTGAAATATAGATTTTTGGCTGAGCCTGAGTCCAACACTAAGATATGATTGCAAGCTTGAGCCAAGCTCGGGATTCTATGTATTTGGTTCGGCTTAATAATTTGAGATTTGTTTTCATTAAAGTTCAAAGGTTCAAACCAAATCATTTAAAATTTGGTGAACTTATATTACTTTAGTCCTTAATTCTTTTGGGTCAAATTGAAATATAGATTTTTGGCTGAGCCTGAGTCCAACACTAAGATATGATTGCAAGCTTGAGCCAAGCTCGGGATTCTATGTATTTGGTTCGGCTTATCTCGATTCCAGCCTAGGATAACAATAACCTCAATTGACTCATCATTCCACATCTAGCTCAAGTTGAAAGATATACCTTTAGATTTCGGAAATCATGAATTGAAAATGCCCCATCATCACTTCCAGAGGCCAACATGCAGCTAGCAAGCCTAGTCAGAACAAATAAGGTATTTAGCTAGATAGTCAAATAAATACCTTCATGCTAAACGGGTTGTTCGCTCCCCTTTTATAAGCTAAAGCAAGCTTAATATACGCTGTCGAAGATTTGGTGCGTAAATACTTGCTGATGGAGACATGATGAAATTTTTTGACATAAAATGTGAAACCAAAAAAACTAAAGCTATTTTTTCAGTTTTTGACAATTTTAGATGGTTCCCTGGACCATTGACGTGTGGATCCCAAACCGTTTCGAACTCATCTATGTCGTTAATTTTATTCAATTTTTATTAACCATGTCTGTTATTTCACTTCACTTTAGGTATAAGCCAAGGAAAACCAAAATACAAGATTCAAGTACCTGTTCCACGAAATAACATTAACATCTGTGTCATGTGCCTTGAAAGAAAAGACAGGGGGTTTTCCTGTCAGACGGGCGTCCCATATCGCAATTGTTCCATCCACTGAACAAGATGCAAATACGTGAGCATCTGCCGGACTCCACTGCAGTTCAAAAACAGTAAAAATGTAATGAACTTCAACTTCAGACTTGTAAAAACAAATTTGAATAGTAAACATTTGTGTACGTTACATACCTGTATATCTTCCACACTTCCTTTGTGTCCGATAAATGGAGTTGTTTCAACTTTCCATGTAGATTCAGATGGTTCCCATAAATGGATGGAACCCTTACAGTCCCCTTCAAAATTAAGAAGATAAATCATTTACTATACATGATGTTTTCAAAATAAAGAAATACCTAGTGCTCTGTTTGGATCATTAAAATACAAGAGCTAAAATTCGAAAGATTGATTTTCTTGCATGAGCAAGTTTGGAACATCTGTTTGATTAGTGACTATAGGAACTAATAGGATTGGATTGGATAAGATTATAATGAGACTTGAGGCAGCTCACAATAGAGGTTGCTGGTGTCCAGTATATATTTAAGTTAGCTTAAAAGAAGCAAACAAAAAATAATTCTTTAGAAAACCGACTTTATATATTTGGTGCATAATGATACAAAACCGACTTTTAAAGTTACAAATGACTGAATAAAGTGAAAATTAGAATTATAAGCTTTAAGTATCTTTTAATATTTTTTGAACTTTTTAACTATAAGTTTTAAAAGGTAGTTTTAAGGCGAAAATGTCAGACCAATCAACAAATATCTTAGCCCATAAGCCTAATGGCACGAAACAACCCTTAAGAATAGTCCAAGGTCACATCTGTATTCGTATGTACCAAACAAGATCTTATGTTATACAGAAATACGAGAGGGAAACTAGATATATTTTTTCTCATAGTTTTGTTCCTTTAAAATTCTTAGTAATAGACTAATACTCATTGACTAAAAAAAGTGAAACTGGCACTTATTCAACGGTCAGATTAGTGGGAGGAAAATGAAACAATTTTTAGAGTGAATCAGAATTTGTGATTGATGGCATGGCAGAATTTAGTACTAATTTTACCAGTTAGAAGCCTTCCAGGGGATATAGGACTCCAATCTATAGCAAAGCCCTCATCTTTGTGTCCACCGAAATTGACCAATGGAGCCTGATTGAAAACTGATGAAGCCCCATTGTCGACTGTGGCTTCCATTTCTGCCAAAGCACTTAGATGAGTACTGAAGTCCCATACCTACATAAATAGAGAGAAAAAAATATTTAAATATCAGCTTTCTATACCTTTTGATCTCATTCTAAACAAAAAGGTTCAAGTAGCTAGACACCAAACAAACAGTCATTGTTATTATAAGCCTAAAACCCAAACAACACCTATGGACACCAAACAACCACTGAATCATACATAACATTTCTACTGATCAAAAGTTGGTAGTTTAGTTATTTCTATCCAGTATTTATAGAAACAAACTACATCCATGACAAGTCTAACCTGCACATGCCCAGTAGCCCCCCATGTAGCACATATATGTGGATTCTGCGTCATGGCACGTATACGATTAACACATCCATGATGAGCTACCTTTCGCAGCTGTATATCAAAAGACGAAAAGTTCAAAACCTTTATATGTCTAATAAATTCAAAAGAAACAAAAGGTCATGAATTGAAAAAAAAATTGCCTGCAAAACAGGAGCAACAGATCCCTCATCTTCACTATCCTCATCGCTATCGCTATCACTTTCCATATCATCATCACCCGATTCAGGTTTTACAGGCACCAAGTCACGTCTTTTACCAGATACATTCGATACTTTAAATACGTTAATTGAGTTCCACGCATCCTCTTTTGCCTGAGGAACATAAGCTCCAAGTCAGGTCAATTCGATACTATGTCAGGTCACAAGTCTGAGAGATTACTTAAACAATGGATACCCAGAATATAATACCCACCTGAGTGCCGGCAACAAAATACACAGTATGTGGAAACTCTGTTCGGGTCAAACCAAGTGAATCACTCAAAATATCAAAGCTGCCAAACAAATTCAAAATCAGAAATCTTGAAAATTCAAAATTTATCATAGAACACATAAAACCTAAAACCTGAAAGCTAAAAATCAAAACTTTATAAAGATTAGACTGCTCTTAGCTTTTAATTAACTTTTGATACACAAAAGTCAAGCAAAAGAAAAGGCTAGCGATTCTAATTACCTCAGAGAAGTGCAGCGAATCCTAATTATTCAGTGTTAAATAGAAAACCCGAAACTAAAAATCGGAACTTTGTAAAGATCAGATTGATCTTAACCCATTGGTCGAAATTATATATGAAACACTACACACTAACTTGGAGCAAAATAGACTAAGAATTCGAATTACCTTAAACAAGGCCAACCAATATGAAAAGCGTGAAGAGAATTGTAAGCAGATGGGTCACACTGAAGCTCTTCTCCTTCCTCCAATTTGTCGACACCTGGTGTCCATACCTTGGCCGGCATCTCAGGAACCGAACCGGACGACGATGAACCATCTCGTTTCTGTTCGTGACCAATCCAAAAAACAGATTGAGGGTTAATCAATTCAGCAAACAAAATTTAATCGTTGTGTCACGAAGGCATTAACAAAAAAAAATTGAACCTTGATCTTTCTTTTGGCCTTTTTAGGGTTTTTAATGCTGCGAACCATCTTTTAGCTTCTGTGAGTAGAGTTTGTTCTGCGAAATCGAAGAAGAGACTATGGAAGCCGTCTATAGGGGTTTTAATGGTGTTAGGGTTTTAGCAGCAACTCTGTTTATATATTTTCCGTTCTTTTATTTTTTAATATTGTTTCTAAACATAATCTTTTGTTTTTTTCTTATTTTGGATCCAACTATTTTATGTAATTAGACAATTACCCTTCTAAATTGTGTGTCCTTTCAGTTAAGGACAAGTCTGTCCTTTTTCAAAATATGTACAAATCCTATTTTTATTGGTTCAGAGGCTCAACCAAGAAAGTGTAAGGACTCGAATCTTTGTCTTACTCAACCAACTCACTCTTGAGGCCTAACAACTCTATTCTAGTATAATAATTTAAAATAATAGTGGATATTCGAATTTATTAGAATTTGAACTGCAATTCGAATTAGTTTACAAAATTTTGTTAATTCACGTATTTAACTTCATATCTCGTTCCATTGATATTAAAAAAACACTGAATGTGTAATAATTTCAGTATAACGAATTAAAATTGTTATCGATATGATTAAAATGGTATGATTTGCGTTAGAAAATATAGATAAAAAACAACAATCTATGGAACCAATAGATGAAGATAAAGATAGAACCATTGAAAATAATGGTAAAATTTGAGATACCTGAATTGTATTTTAGAAATAATTATAATATATATTTGATGAGTTTGGAGTTTTGAGTCACTGTGCCACAACTAAATCTGAAGGACAATTCAGACTAAACTATTATACCAAACATCTGAATAGGACAAATGTACAAACTTTTGACTAAGCTAGTTGTTAATCAACTTAAAACTATATGACTAATGGGTCCTTAAACTCGACCCGGTTTCACAACCCGACCCAATAAGCCCATGGGTCAATAATTAAGTATAAATACCTCAACTACTTTCATTAATGAGGGTGATCAGAATTTAATACTAATATGCAACTTAATTATCTCTTTACTTTACACACTTAACACAAAACACCACAAAATTACTAAAACACTATTTAAATACTTTACTATATTACCCTCAGCCAGAAATTAACCACGCCAAATTGGCGACCATAGTGGGAGGCGACGGTGCCTGAATTTTTACATTCAAAACCAGCAAGTAAAGCAGTTCGGATGGATCTGGATGGGCATAATACTCCACCAACGGAGGTGGAATGTGCAAAGGAAAATAAGGAATACACTATCGAGGAGCGAGACCAGCTGAGGTTTGAAATAGAGGCATTAAGAGCTATAAAACAAGCTGAAAATATATTAAGGAGAAATCTGGAGCGTCAGTACTTCACCACACTGACAATTCTGGGGAAAATGAGCAATCTTTGAAGACCCACCTCAGCTCAAAGAAAACACATTGGTTTAAGCCTGTTGAGAGTTCTGGATCTGAGTCTTCCAACAGTTCCTCAAATGAGGCAGAACTTGAAGAATCACTATCTTCAAGCAGTGATGAAGAGAGGTCTAGAAAAACGGTGAGGCTAACTAAAAATCATTCGAGGAAGAGGGACACACGTGGTATGATCAAAAGGCACCAGGGTAAAAGATCATCTCACAAGCATGCTGACCAGTTGTTGATTGATCCCTTTGCTTTTCAGTCTGAACCATGTATTATTGTGACTCCTAACAAAGATATTATTTTCAATCACAGTAAGAATTGGAGACAATCGCCTTTGTTCGCAAAAATACTCTCCAGATATCTTCCTAAAAGGTTTGATAGCTCCAAGATGGAGAAATACGCTGGGAGTTGAGATCCGGACAACCATTTGGAACAATTTAACAAAAATTATGATAAACTTTGATGATGATAACAAGCTTTTGTGCAGATCTTTCTCCCAAACTTTCACAGGGAATTATCTTAAATGGTATAATAGTTTACCTTAGGGGTGTATTAGAAACTTTAATACTGGTGAGGATAATAATCGCCTAAGGGTAGGCTAGTAATTTCAGTTGGTGTTGAAGGAAGTATGTGGGTGTTTTAAATGTTTAGAGAGTAGAGAGATAATTAAGCAGCTTGGTAGCAGTTAATTCTCATTACCCATAGTTAATGCAGGTGCTTGGGTATTTATACCCTGATGTTTGGGCCCTTATGGGCTTTCGGGTCATGTTTAATGGACTCGGGTCATGTTCAAAGACCCATGAGCTCTAAGTAGGAGAGCAAGTAGCTTAGTCAAGAAGTGTTTAGGTTTTTTTTAGTACTTTTTTCATAGTTCGAACAGTTCCATGGTCATAGTGTTCAAAGTAATCTGTCCGGTCCATATGATCTGTCCGATCTGTCCGGTCCGGAAGCCTTGGGCTGATCTGTCCCTGTCCGGGGAGCATGCTGAATTCGGACTCATCAAATACCTTTTGGGTTGCCTTCCGGAGACAATTTGTTAGAAGTAAGGAACTAAATGGTAATGGGGACACCATTATCCATTGCACTTAGGAACCAAATGAGTCCTTGAAATATTATATAAGTCATTTTGTGAATAAAAAGAATGGGCTACCAGATTGCTTTGAACAAGTGGAAATTGCTTCCCTTAGGCAAGGTTTAAATCCTGGGAATCTAGCTGTTTTTGTGACTCGGAAGAAGGCTATGACCTGGGATGGTTTATTGAACCAAGTGGGAAAACAGATCAATGTAGAAAAAACAAAGAAAACAAGGGTGCACCATCAGGTGAGGTCCACCACTACAATAACAGCTCATTCAGCCACTAACCAATCCGGTTACAAGGCAAAGGAGACCGGACAATGTTCTAGTCGGTCGAAACAGAATCAATCCAACCAGTCCCCAGAGCCAACAAACCAGAAGTAAGAGGGGTCCATGGGTCCAGCCTGAGTGGTTCGCTGAATTGGGGGAGAATGTAGCCAGAATCTATGATAAAACCAAGAATGAAGTGCACTTTCGAAAACCGGCAGCACTACAGTCCCCTAGAGGGAACCAGAACACTCGTTTTTACCAATATCACAATGATATAAGCCATGATACTCAAGACTGCATAGCATTGAAACAAGAGGTACAAAATCTTATTGAGAGGGGCAAGATGGGAGCCTATATTAAAAAGCAAAGTGGAAACAAACCGGATAATGCACAGAATAATGCTCCTCGGACGGGTCCTTCAAACAATCTTGGGACATCTACTCAAGAGGGTGCGATGGTGATTCTTGAAAGATTTGATGTAGAATCTGAGTATCTGGATCCATACCCATATCAAAACAAGGTAGGGGTGATAACAGAGAAAACTAAGACAATTTCAAGAGTAATCAACTTCTTCGAATCATTAACCATTTTTGGAGGAGATATAGTGACTGCGCATACCACTTCATCAAGGAATATGCATGTCCACAATTTGGCCACTCACTTAGAATGTGGAATGTTTTCCCATAGGTACCAATCCCCATTTCCATTTATAGTCTTTGATGAAGACGACTTGAGGGACATTGCAGGACCTCATGAAGATGCGATGGTTATAGGGGATTCTATAGGGGAAATGATATACACCAAATTCTGATTGATACGGGCAATTCAGCAAACATCATATTTTTAAGCTCCTCCAAGCAAATGAGAATCCGGCAGTTATTCAACGTTCGAACAGAACCATTGTAGGCTTCACGGGGAGTTCTACAAATGTAATTGGGGAGTTCAAAGAGGAAGTATTGTTGGGCAAGATGCCTTTAAAAAACGGTAAAAGTACTATTTTTTATGGTGAATTGCCTCACATCGTACAATGTAATTTTTGGGAGGTTTTGGCTTTCCAGAATGCATGATGTGGCCTATACATCCCATTAGTGCTTGAAGTATGCGGTTCAGGGACAAGTAGGTGTCGTCTGGAGTAGTCAAAAGATAGTAAGGAATAGTTATGCAACAGCTCTTGCTCCTAAATGTTAGGGACAGTCTGGATTAACAAGGATTAGCAACTAATGGAGCCTTCTACTAAGGAGAGTGAGATTGATGATCCTAGAGAAGCTTTCGGTATCATAATACATGTTGAAGATGTTGAAACTCACTCCCTTGCAGAGGGCAAGAATGTTAAGATTGGTTCCAAATTGGTGCCAGAATTAAAGCATAAATTGTTGTCTTTTATTATGAATAATCAACATGTGTTTGCATGGTGCAACAGTGATATAACCGGAGTACCAACATATGTTATTTCACACAAGTTGTCTATCCGGATTGATGTTGCACCCGTTGTACAAAAGAGGAGAGCTTTTTCCAAGGAAAAAACAAACGTAATTGTTCAAGAAGTCGACCGGTTGACTAAGATATGTCATATTAAAGAATCATAGTACCTTTTGTGGACGACCAACCCTAGGTTAGTCAAGAAAAAGAATGACAAGTGGCGTATGTGTATTGATTTCACCAACCCCAATAGGTCATGTATTAAGGATCTTTATCTCGTTCCTCGGATAGATTAATTGGTGGATTTTACATCTAGAAACAAACTGTTGTCCTTCATGGATGCCTTCCTATGATATAATCAGATACAAGTAGATCTGAAGGATTATGATCACACTACTTTCATCACATATAGAGGACTTCGTTGTTACAATGTGATGCCCTTCGGGTTGAAAAATGTTGGGGCCACTTATCAGAGGTTGGTGAATAAAACGTTTACTAATCAGATTGGCAGGAACATGGAAGTGTGCATAGATGATATGATGGTTAAAGGCTTGGAGGAAGAATTACACATATCTGACCTTCAAGAGATATTTTCCAATTTAGAAAGTGTGAATTTGAAGTTGGACCCTGAGAACTGCGTGGTTGGGGTCCGATCTGGAAAAAATTTGGGCTACATAATAAGTGAAAAAGGAATCCAGCCTGATCCGGATCAGCTTAATGCCTTGTTAGCAATGGACCCTCATAAAAATATTCAAGAATTTCAAAGGCTCACAGGAAGGTTAGCTGCATTCTATAGATTTATTTCAAGATCATCGGCAAGTGTGCTATGTTCTTCCAAGTATTGAGAAATGTTAAAGACTTTAATTGGTCCCCACAGCGCGACCAAACTTTTATTGAAATAAAGAAACACTTGTCTTCACCCAAAAATCTTTTAAACCTTTTCCAGGAGAAAAGCTTTATGTGTATCTAGATGTATCAGAATGTGCTATAAGTGTTGTATTAGTAAGGGAAATATACAATTATCCTCGTCCGGTGTACTACATCAATAAGAGTTTACTGGATCCTGAAAGAAGATATATGAGGTTGGAGAAGTTAACATTGGTTTTGGTAATTGCAGCAAGAAAAATGAGATCCTACTTCCAAACTCATTCTTTTGTTGTCCGAACGTCTTTCCCTTTGAAGATTATTCTTCAAAAAACTGACATATCAAGAAGAATGACCAAATGGTCATTGAAATTGGGTGATTACGATATTGACTTTGCCCCTAGAACCGCAATTAAAGCCCAATCAGTGGTTGACTTCTTGGTAGAGTTTCATGCTGACAGATCTTCCAGACAAGAGTCAGACAATGGTTTCAAAAACGAATGGGTGGTTCAAACTAATGGTGGATTAAGCACTATGGGTTGTGGAGTTGGAATTTGTTTAACTTCCCCATATGGTGATAAAGTTTATCAAGCTATATGTTTTGGATTCATGGCTTCCAACAATGAGTCTGAGTATGAAGCAACCATAAATTGTCTTAAGCTATCTCTTTTATGTAGAGCTAAGAGAGTCCGGTTAATGAGCGATTTTCAATTACTCATCCACCATGCTTAAAGGAAGTCTGAAGCCAAGAAGGAACAACTGGTCAAGTATTTGCTTATGTTGAAAGAAGTGGCAGGCAACTTTAAAGGTATTTGCTATGAGCATATTCCCATATTGGAAAATATTTTGCCATAATCTTTGGCAACTATAGCCTATTCTAAATCTTACCCTTGGATTCTTGTACAAGAATGTCCATCTATACAGATAGGTCGAAAAAAGAGGATAAAAAGAATATGAGCATACTTGTTATTCAACCTAAAGATTAGAGATACACTCTCTTCCAATACATTTATGATAGGGTATTGTCTTCGAATAAAGCTGTGGCAAAGAAAATTAAGTACAAGGCTCGTGGTTTCTTAATAATAAGAGAGGTTCTTTACAAAAAAAGTCTTTCAACAGGCCTCTCCTACGCTGTTTGGGGTTTGAAGAATCCCAAGTAGTATTATCCGAATTATATGATGGGGAAGGCTCAGCACACTGTGACTATAATGCACTAACCCGACTAGTTTTGTTAGTCGGATACTACTGGCCAACTATAATTGCAGATGCTAAAGAAATATTGAAGAAACGTGATCCATGTAAAAAATATGGGAATGAAATTCATGTGCTAGCAGTATCTATGGAGTCTATTTCTGAATCAGTACCATTTTCCAGGTGGGGGATGGATTTAGTTGAGCCTCTTCCTATGGTATCTGGTGGGTGTAGAACTATTATAGTCGCCATTAACTATTTCTCTAAATGGATAAAGGCAGCTCCATTGGTTGGAACCACTTCGAAATTCGTTATTATATTTATCATATCCAACATATTTTGTAGGTTTGGGATTCCTCAGAAGATTACTACAGATAATGGACCACGGTTTGATAACAAAGACATGGAAGCCTTATGTACCTCTAAAAGGATTCAAACAAATGGCCAAGTTGAGGTTGAAAATATAAATATCTTGTCCGGACTAAAGAATAATTTGGAGGGAGCTGCAGGAAAATGGCCAAGTTATTTACAAGAAGTATTGTGGGCCTACCGAACTACACCTCGGGTTGCCCCACAAGATTCTCATTTTTCTTTGGTATATGGGAGGGATGCAATTACTCCCATAGAGGCTACTTTATCATCACACAGAGTCCAAAACTATTCCGAACATGCTAATGATATAGCAGTCGGGAATCAATTGGACTTAATAGAATAAAAAGGGTTAAAGGCTTGATGAGGAGCAGATTTGCTTCCAAAGTCAAAACAAGAGATTTTCAAATAGGAGACAAAGTTTTAAAGTAGGTCTTTTTACATACTAAGGAGAAGCAGTTCGGTAAGTTGGCTTCGAACTGGAAAGGCCCTTATGTGGTTTGTGAAAAGGTTAAACCGGGACGTACAGGCTCCAAGACAAAGAAGGAAGAGCTCTTAAACATCCATGGAATGTTGAGCATCTCATGTTATATTTAGAATAAAGTTATTTTGTAAATATTTACTTGTTAAATACCAATGTAAATATTAGGGGGGATACTTTTTCCTACTATAGTGGCGCATAGAGGTTTTAATGAGGTGTCCGGATTTTTCAATAATATATGATGCCTTCTTCAAAAGTCTGGTGTGATTTTGTTTCAATTCAACTCGAATATAAATTGTTTATTCAACACCCGCCTCTCAAGTTTTCTTGAGTTGGTCGAATATGTTTAACACTTGGTCATATATATTAAACGGATGTGATTGGGGATATTGGATATTCTCGATTCAACATTCTGAAAGTTTAAGGGATAAGTAAACATTAACCATGAAATATTTAAACAAAGTATTAAACAAAAGAGAAATTGAATAATTAAACTTGATCGGACTCAAACCGATCAAAATTACAAAAAAATCCTTGGCCATCCAAGGACTTTAGAGTTTCAAAAAGAATAAAAAATTATTACACAATAAAACCTTAGGGCTTGTTCCCTTCAGATTTTTCTTCACCACCATCTTTTTTGGGACTTTTGAGTTCAGCACTTGAACTCTCACCCGTTCCTTCATCATCATCAGTTGAAGAGTCTATTCCAGTAGAATAGTTGCGTTTGTCACCATATGCTAGAGTGTGCAATGGGATGTTCTCATAATCTACATATTTCCATAAGGGACCAAGGGTCCTATTAGGAAAAGTTTCATGAAACAGCAGGACCATATCGGATTTGATCCCATCATCCCTTTTCTCTAACAAATCCAATACTTCATTGGCATACTTTGCTATACCTGCAGCGACGGGTTGTTTTTGTTGGCGTTCCAGGGCCTCATTCTCTTTAATCTTCTCTTCAATAGTGCTCTCCAACTTGGTCTTCTCATCGGATAAAGTTTGGATAACATTATCCTTAGTTTTTAATTACTCCTTCAATGCTATGAGGTTTTGTGAAGAAGAGGTCTCCGAGTTGGAGTATTTGGGTTGAAGCTCAGTGTTGGTCGCCTCTAATGCGATCAACTTGGCTGCTAACTCTTTTTTTTCCTTTTTCAACGCCTCTATGCTTTGTTGAGCACTAAGAAGATTATCCGACAAGTCTTGATTGTCAGTGGTTAGAGAATTAACTGTGCATCTTTGAGTTCTTACATGCCTCTCCAGATCAAGTACTAGTCGGATGTAGCCTCAGAGGGCATGGCTCAAGGTGTCTTGCTCCTCGGATATTAAGTATGACTTCCTATTATAAGTCACCATATTGGAAGAACTGGAAGGGTGGTAAGGACCTGTAAAGTCGTATTTCTCCTAATCATTAAAATAAATACTAATGTCTTGAAAGGCTTCAAGGTCCACCTCATCATTGCCATCTCCAGCAACCTGTCCGGACTGAAGATCAGTTGGAATTTCCTCATGTAATGTGGGGTCAGTAGGAGCTGGGGGGAAGACTTCTGGTGGGCGAAGGATTATCTCTACTCTTAGAGTGACCTTCTCTTTCTTGGCAGTCTTCTTATAGTTGTTGGCTTTGCGCTTCTTATCTTTCTTAGGAGGCCTTGGTAGGTTCTTTGACCCTCTAGCTTCCTTCACATTTACCTCAACTACTTTTAGCAAAGCCGCATTGATGCCTCTTTGGTTCTCCGAAACTGGTCCCCTCCGTAGTTGTTTCAGCTAAGTCTGTTGTGGCCTTCCTCTTCTTATTCTTCATTTTGCTAGGAGCTTTGGCCCAGAAAGGCAAATACAACTTAGTATCCTTGGCTTCAGTCCTCTTCATGATCACATTAAAAGGGGGAAGGGTGGTTAACTATTCCCATGAAAGATCTCTTCTACATGTGGTGTTCCACATGTGAGACCTTACAAAATTGCTTGACTTGAAGCAATTGTGGAAGGCGTTCCCCCAGTTCTCCAAAGCGCGAGCATTTAGCTTGCCGCAAGTATTATGCCCTGCATCTCGATAGCCTAAGAACTCATTCAGAAGAACTGGGAAGAAACATCAGTTAGTCAAAATGAAAAATTATAACTTAAAAAATAAAAGAAAAAGGTAAGAGAAACTCACAGTGCTCTTCCAGCGGCTGGCTAGAAGGCTTGGGTTTGTGTCAGCCTTGATATTCCTACCATTCGTCCCACTAATGAAGATGAACTACGCCCTTCGGGGTTTTTCGGACTCCAAAAGATCATCCACCACCTTGTATTCATTCCTCATGTTGTAATAGTAGAAGGGGATCTGATGGTTCTTGCATGAGCTTGCCACAACAACAAATTGTTCCATGGGTAGTGGAATCTTAGACAGCCTGGACGTCATGATGCAGGCTAGCAGGGTGTACCAAGTGTTGGGGCTCAGTTGGCTGGGATAGAACTTGATCAGATGAAAATATCTGACAATTTCTGGATCCAAGGGGAACCGAAGTCCCCAAATCAATACTTCAGTGTAGACTAACACCTCATTCAGTTTGTAGTCCATTGGGGTCTCCGGAGTAATAAGGATCCTCATCTTTACTAACTTCGGGATCCCCCATTTAGTAAGGATCCGACCCAACTCAGTTGTGTGACTATATACGTAGTTGATATTCTGAAGGGCACCAGGTACTTGACACTAACTTTCTTAAAACAGGAACCCACTTTACCCTCCAAAATCTCCAAAAGAGCGTTCGGATGAGTCATTCCCACCTTAGTGTTGCCTTTCTGGTGTGAAGTTGTATCCCTTATTTGACCAGACACCTCAGCCTCGAAAGGGGCTTTCTCTATGCTATCTTCCTTATTTTCTTCCATCACTGTGGAAGATTGTTCAGATCGTTTTGAAGGAGACTGTTTTGATGCCTTTGAGGGTGGTTGTTCGTTTGGTTTTGTAAACAATTTTTCAGAAGGCTGTGAAAATGACGCTTTTGATATTTTAGAATCTGGTGGAGGTTGCTGTCCAAATGTTTTAGCTTGGGGTACAACCTTTGCTACCTTTGAACTAAGGGTTTGGAAGATGTGGTATGGATTTGGTTTTGGATTGACGTGTAACCCTGCGAGGAGTTAACTTGTCTGGTGATTTTTCTGTGTCTGATCCCATTGCAATGAAAGGGGAGGTTTCCTAATGCTGGAAACGACTTTCTCCTTGGGTAAAGGGTTTTGGGATTCTTGGACTGAGGAACCAGATGGGAGAGGGAAAAGATTTGTTATACATGAAAGTTTTTGAACTCTTGATTTTTTTTGAAGAAGACAACCCTTGATCAGTATTCTGATTTGGCTGATTATCTTTCTCGATTGTAGAAGCATGAAGACCAACAACAATTCTCTTGTTCCTTGCAACTTTATGCGCTCTCTCTAATTCAGAAATGTTCAACCAACCTCCTTTAACTAAGGTGTTTTTGGCTGTGAACATATATGTCTCAAGAACAAGTTTGAAAGTAAATTGAGTTCTCTCTCTAAGAATATTTGTGATTGTAGAAGACAATGAAACAGTAGAAAAGTTTATATATAATAGTAAAAGAAGCAGTTACCTAGGAGGAGGTAGATCGATTTTTTACAATGATTAAAGGCTACAAACGTGTGAAAAATAAAACCTAGGTAACTTCTAAGTCTAGTGGGCGCAGCAATCTGGGGGAAAAACGGTTGGGAGGTCGAACTAGATCTTGACACGTGTCCTACAATTCAAGAAAAACTCTTAGAATTCTGAGATGAAAAGTCAGTTCTGACAAAATTTGGACACGATTACTATTGAAGGAAAACTTTTGCAGTTCAAACGACATAACCTGATTGGGATAAATTGGTTTTGATTTTTTTATTTTTAGCTTTTCCAAAGATTTTTTGCAAGACCTAAAAGGGGCTACTGATGAGTTTGGAGTTTTCAGTCACTATGCAACAACTAAATCTGAAAGGAAATTCGGACTAAACTACTATACCAAATATCTAAACATGACAAATGTACAAACTTTTGACTAAGCTAGTTGCTAATCAATTTAAAACTATATGACTAATGGGTCCTTAAACTCGACCCAGTTTGACAACCCAACCCAATAAGCCCATGGGTTGATAATTAAGTATATATACCCTAACTACTTTCATTAATGAGGGTGATCAGAATTTAATACTAGTAGACAGCTTAATTATCTCTCTACTTTACACACTAAACAGAAAACACCACAAAAATACCAAAACACTCTTTAAACACTTTACCATATTTCCCTTAACCAGAAATAAACCACACCAATATTTGTTTATATTTTGAAAAAACCACATATAACGAGTTTTATGAATCTAAATACGAGCAACCAAATAATTATATCCAAATCAAAAAAGTTTTTGAGTATTTGGAAAAAAGATATATGTAAGATAAACTTTTAAAACTTTAGCAAAGTTATAATTTGTTTTTAAAGTATTTATTAATAGTTATATTTTTGTCTTTGTAACGATCAACTATGTTTTGGTCGCGACAAAATAAATGTTCGAATAGTTATTTTCGAAAGGTAACTATAAATTGGAAGTTGGTCGCAACGCTAACTTCGTCATGATGAACACTTGTCTGATCGCGGTAAAATCACGTTGTACAAAGGCGATATTTTTTGTTTTTTATTTACCATGATCATCATGTATCTGATCGCGAAAAAGTGGTACCAACATTACAGTAGGTCATCTTTTTTGTCACGACCAGCCCTGATGTTTGTCATGGCAAAGTCCTCTCCCCAGTCTGATGGTTTAAACTGCTTTACAAATCAACCATATTTAATCAACATTTCCAATAATCCTTGACTTGATTAAATGTCATCTTGTATCTCCTCATTGGGACAAATCTTATGCATATAACAAAATATTTTTTGATTTAGATTTTACCATAGTGAAAATATATCAAAGTTAAATTAGAAAATATTGGTAGTTGTTACTTTGAACTAACCTTTCATTTTACCTAACCGACGATCTCATACACACAATTGTTTATCAAAACATTTATCCACATTACACTTCAGTCCTATTTTGGTTGTGTTCTCTATTTATTTGAAGAATCATAACTTGAGAGAAACGCAATCTCTCATGAAAAGTAATACCGTCTCTAAATTCTTATAGGTGTATTTTTTACAAAAATAAATTGTTACCCTTAAAAACACATGTCACGCATAGACTGAATTGTATTAAAAGTTCCTTCCACGGCAACGAACAACATGTCTCCGCACTTCATAGATGAAACTCTAATATTATTTTAAGAGTCGTAGTCTCATTCATTTAGATGAAGAGCTTACTAATTCTCGATCTAATGGTTGGTAAACGGACTCGCTATGTTTTCACTATAACGTACGTATGAGACCAACATTATTCCACTTTGAATTAATCTTCTAACATACTCATGTCTTAGACTTATATGTATAAACTTTTCATTAAAGATTCCATTGTATGCTTTACATAATGTTGTTTGACTATCACAATGTATTTATATTGTCGTAATCCTATTATAGTTGAATGATATGTCTAACAAGAGATATCTTAACCATTCAACTTCTTTATTTGTTGCAACCAACGTTATGAACTCATACTCTATAGTCGAGTGGGATATACATGTTTGTTTGTTTTATCCTCAAGAAATGAAACCATTTACAAATGACAACACCCATTCCGTAGTCGATTTTTTATCGACTAGACTAGTGGTCCAAGTTACATTTGTGTATCCCTTAAATACCATGGGAAAGTTATAATATTAGAGACACATGTTTTGGTGTTTTTAAGTGCCCCGAGACCCTTCCAATTGCATTCTAATATTTCATACTTCGATTACTTGTAAATTGACTTAATTTACTAACATACAATAAACTTCTTATTGCACAAACATATTCTAATTGAGCCACTGCTCTTCATTATTTTTTCCAAGTTCTAAACTAGGATCAAACAAAGTTTGTGCTTCTTTGAATTTCATATGGTTGAACTTATTAATTACATTCTCAATATAATGAGATTAACTTAGGGCATACCCCCGCTAGTTTTTAATACTTGAATTCTTAAAATAGTGTTTACTTTATTAAGATTATCCATCTTAAAAATAGATGACATAAATCTCTCTATTTTAATAATCATTTTTGTATTATTACTTAGTATAAGAGAAGTTATCTACATATAGACATACAATGACAATTACATCACTATAAACTTCACTGCATAAACATTTGTCTATCGTGTTGTTTCTAAATCCATCGGATAAGATTTCACAATCATTTTTATGTCATTTCTTAAATATTTTCTTAAACGATGCAATGACTTACCAAGTCTACATACCTTATTTTCATTCCCCGAACGTACAATAACCTTGGATTATTCCATATAGACTTCATTGTCGAGATCTTCATTTAGAAAAGCCATTTTGACATCCATTTGGTGATTTCCAAACTGTATACCAACACAATTTAAAAGCAGCATTATAATGTTTATGGTTATTTCAACCGGAGTATATGTGTCAAAGTAATTTATTATTATTATTTTCGAAAACCTTTGGCTTCTAATCTTGCTTTAAAAGCTTAAATCGTAGTGTATGCGTGGTATTCCATAATAGATTTTCTATAAACTTATACTAAATTACAGAATCTCGAGATGTTATTGCTTCTCTATAAAATTTAGAGTCGTCTTATAAAGAAAACACTATCGGAATTTTTTTGGGTGATTTTTTTTTCACAACTTACTTGTATAAAATAGAAAGAAATCATGTGAAAGTCTATCTCATTATATCCTAATTTTTAAGGGTTTTTTTCTCGGACTTCCATAAGGTTATCATGGTTGTTCTTCAACCAAATATGCTTTGTTTGAAGCCTTACCTCGTTTGATACAACGATTTGAATTATATTATCGTTTAATTATTTAGATGCAAATAACTTTGCCTTTATTGATTCGACTGTGCCAAATGTGTGGTGTTGTCATTTGTAGGATCTTGTACTCATCATGAATACCTCATTCCTCTGTGAAAGGGTTCTATGAGTCCGATAAAGTGATTTGGTTCAAAAGCAAAGACTCATGCGAGGGCATGTGGTCCCTCATTAGGTTATATATAGATTCAAACTTATATTTTTTTATGAGAAGGGGCATATGAATTCTATTTTACGACCATTACCACATTAAGCCACATGGCGATGAACGTTGTGGGTGGTATAATCTTACCCTTTTTATAGGATGCATCATGGAATTTTGTAGTATTAAAGCTTATCATTGCGGTGCAATGTTGTGGAATAATGTCGTCACAATCATATTTATTTTGTTGGGTGCTGAGAGTTTTCAGACTTTGACATTGGTTTTTATGAATATCATACGTTGAATATGTTAGACGGGGCATGTTGTATACTATAAAAGAGAATGTTGAGTGTTTTCATACTAATCCGCATAACGTTGGTGTTGTAGTACTTTGTTATTTTTTGTTTGAGAGTGCATTTAATCTATTTCAAATGTCGTAGCATGATGAGAATGATGTCAAAGCATCACCAAATGAATGGTAATTTAAGGCCGATAGTTAATATACATTGCAAACAATTTATAGAAAAAATGATGGATGATACCAACATATTTATTCTTGATTGAATGCAAGGTGAGTAAAGGTGGAAGACAATGATCAAACACTTATCTTTTTTAGCTCTTTATTGAAAATGTATGAGAACTTTGTTGATATTATGCTTTATGGAAAAGTGTATTCGTTTTTAAAGGATATGTACTATTCGTTATGCCCATTATTAAAATGGTCTTATCAAGTTGCGGCTTCTAAGTTTTGAATATTTACGGGAGAAATTACCAAATGAACTTAGCAAACAAAAGTTATTAGATGGTCATGAAGGTCAGAAGCTATGGGTTTGTGAGGATTGTGTGTTGGGAAAAAATAAAATAGTTAATTTTGCAACCAGTAACCATACAACTCAAAATATGCTTGAGTATAATCATTTATACTTTGAGGACTTATAAGGAATCCTACAGTGGAATATGATATTTATTTTATATCTATACTTGATGATTATTCAATAAAAGTATGGGTTTAATTTTGATGTTTAAAGATGAAGTGTAATATGTCTTAAAAGTATAAACAATTCACTAGATACTGTTCTAAACTTGGTATTGCTAGGCCCATAACCGTGAAAGTGACTCCGTAACAAAAATTTCTTGCTGAGAGAATGGACAAAACTATACTTGAAAGATTTGAGTGTATGATTTTGGAAACTTGAATTGACAAAAAATATTTGGGGAGAATTTGTCAAGACTACTATATACATCATTAACATGAGTCCCTCTACTGAACTATAATTTAAATATCCTCAACTGAGGTGGAGTCGAAGAAAAATAGTATTACACCACTTGCGATTGTTCATATGTACTACTTATGCACATGTGAATCATGATAATCTTAAGTGAAGAGTACCAAATGTCTAAAAATTAATAAAAAGTATTAGTTGGTGTTTGAAACTTGGGAGTGAGAATGCTTTGAGTAGAAAGAATGTGGTATTCATTGAATATAAAATTCCACTTCCCAATAAGGTTAATAGTGCATCTACTAATACAAAAAAATTGAGATTTGAAAAAGAAAATAATACAAATAATGCTTCTACCGAAGTTGGTTTCAAGCTTGACATGGGTTCGTCCACTACAAATGAAGTTCAAATTTTGCATCAGTTTGGTCTTGACCAGGAATTTGATGGTTTTTATGGTACATATATTCAAATAAAATAACTACATGAGATTTTAACAGTTATCAGCTGGTAATGGATAGAGCTCGAAGACGTAACAGACCTACATAGATGCATGAATATACTAACATTATAGGTTATACTCTATATGTTAAAGTGTATAAAATATTCTTGAACCTCAGAGTTATCATTATTCTATAAAGATAAATGGTAAAATGAAATGGAAAATTATACTGAAGGAATAAATAAATTCACTACAAAAATTGATACTTGGATTCTTATGAAACAATCGAAGAATTATAAAAAATTTATATGTAAATGGGTATTCAAAAGGAATATTTTCTTTGGAATTGAATTATCTATGTACAAAGTTAGATTAATGGTTGAGATTTTTAGGAAAAAAAGAGACGATGGTGTTTATTTTAATGAGATTTTCTTATCAGTTGTAAAATAGTCTTCTATAATTTTTTGTTATTAATTTTTATAAAATTTGATATTGAGTTAGATCTAACGGATATTACTACAATATTATTACATGGAGAAATAAAAGAAATCGTATATATGAGGCAACCTAAAGGGTTTCAATAAGGTTATGATACTTATGTGTGTTTGTTAAAGATCATTTATATTAAATAAAGAATTCACTAAGATAGTCGAATAATGTATTTAACTCTTTTACGAAGTTAATAAAATATGGGAGAAAATGTTATGACATATGTGTCTATTTTAGTGGGGGCAACACACATGGATAAGTTGATTATGTTATTATTATATGTTGATGATATAGTTTTAGTTGTAGATGATAGAATGAGGACATAAACGGTAAAAACTCAACTTAAATGAGAGTTTAAAATGAAGGATATATGAGAAGCCAACAAAATTTATGTAATAAATTTAAAAGGAATATAATAAGAGATTATCTATTCTTATCTCAAAAGGAATATATACATAAGTTTCTCACAAAGTTTGGAATGTCATAATCTATAAATGTTAAGACTCATATTGGTGTTCATTTCAAACTCAACACTACTCAAGCACAAACTAATATAAAAAATAAGAATTTTATGCAATAGATATAATATACAAATATTATTAGAAGTATCATGTATATTATGATTTGCACTAGATATAGTCTTGCATACTCAATTAGCATTTGAGTAAATTTATGGTAAATCTAGAGAAACCTCACTAGCATGCCTCTAAATGGCTCGTGAGATATTTAAAGGGTATATTAAATATTAGAGTGTGTTACAATCATAAGTATAAATACAATGAAATGCTAAGAGAATATATGGACTCAGATTATACAAGGTGCATTGATATAAGGAAGACAAGTCCTGGTCATTTGTTTGGTAGAATGAAGATACTCTATAAAATTTTATTACCTTGTAATCCATATAAATTGAATATATGTTTACATCTGATGTAATGAAAAAAGTTGTAGGGTTACAAGGATTTCCAAGTGAGCTAATTTTTATAGAGCGAGAAATGACTTTGTCTTATGATAATACTAGTGTTGAATCATCAGTTCAATGGGAGAATTAAGCATGTGAATGTTAAGCTTTATTTCATCGTGAATGTGGTATAGAGAGAGAGAAATTGGAGGTTGGAAAGATTAAAGGTGAAGACAACCCTTATTATAATTTGAAAAATATACTAGCATTTTCAAGGTTCATCTACTGGAGGAGACTTGTTCAAGTTTGGGATGTATGTGGACTGAATATCTTCAGTAAAAGTAGTTGGTAATTTGGAAAATCGATATTGAAGTCATTGTAAGCCTGTATTTTGAAAATAGATATTGAATTCATTGTAAGCCTATGTGGAGAATTGTTAAATCATGCTTAAAATTAGTGAAGATGGAACTTAGACTAGGCATGAGTTTAGTCTCGTCATATAGGGGTTACTAAAGATGAAACTCGGACGTGGCATGAGCTGAGTCTCTCCATAGAGGGGTTCGATGACCGCCAGAGGGGCTTGAGTTTTCCATAGGAGGTTGAGGCACTATAAGGAGGATTTGTTTTGACTTGGGTTGATTATCAACATGGGATTTCGATCTTGGTTTAGGTTGAGTCTTCGAAAGGGCTTCGATCTTAAATAACTCAAAGCTTCATCTATTTTAAGTAATTGGTCTTAAATTTGGTTGAATATATTGATTTGGACTTAATATATAATATTTAATGTGTCAATGATGGTATATATTTGTTGTAGAAACCATGGTTTGTTATTATAAATATGATGTATGTTTGCTCTAATATATACACATGGGAGATCTTATATATCTATGAGGGAGCATCGTCTAATAATATAGAAGAGGAAGCAAAAAACCAAAGATATTTAATTATTTGAATATTGTTCAATTTTTAATATAGTATAACAAAGAAGACATGAAGAAAATATCGAGAGATGAGAGAAATCTTCGAACACTTGCACTATTTACAATTTTTTGTACAAAGTGTCTGAGTTTTATTTAATATATTATTGTAATTTTAAATTTTATTTTATCATCTCTAAAATGAGACATATTTTCCATAGATATATGATCTCTCCATAGCCCAAATCATGTAAGTCTTGTGTTGATTGTTGTTTCAATTTTTATAATATTTAATAATTGCAGTATTCTAAGTGTAAGTTTGAAATTTTATTTTCCAAACCTATTTATGTGCTCATTTCCCTAACACAGATGTTCAACCGTAAATTTTGAACCATAAAGCAAATTGAATCCTAAAAATATGCATAAAATAAATTTAAAAACCGGAGACAAAAATCGATTCTTACTATGATATTTTACTGCAAAAATCAATAAAACAATCATAGCTACAAACAAATGGTTTACAAATAAAAACAAATTTAAGGGTAATCTACCAATAACCACCAAACTTCAAACTTATTTATCAATAACCACCTCGTGATAAATGAGTATCTAAAGATAATCACTTGTAGTCCGAAATACCCCTTAACCGTTTTTCTCTCTTTAGTTTTTTTTTTCAAAAAATTCTATATGTTTCAAACCATAAGTCTAAAATAATTTTAAAATATCCTTGTTTTTACTTTCTTAAGATGATAAAACTAAATCCATGAAAGATATTTTTAATATATATTTTTTTTAATTTTTTAGTTGCGTAATTATGTGTAGTTGGATTACAAAATACGTATGGAAAAATCAAACGTGTTCCAGATGCGGAAGTACATGTAGTTTGATTGCTAAAAATAAAATATGTTCCAATTATAGAATTACATGCAAATGTGTTACGTAAATAAGAAGAAAATAGTTGCCGAAATAGGACTTTGGTTGCTAAATAAGTCTTATTATGTGAAAAAATACATTTTGTTTTTATAAAAATAAGTGCTAATTAGGTATGAAACAACTATTTTTATTGCAGTTGTGAAAATATCTGTATTTTTGTGTTGATTTGTTTAAACTAAAATAAAAATTAGATTAAGTGTTTTGTGAATATAAGTGTGAAAAAATATGTACATTTTTTGTTGAAAAAACTAAATAAATAAATAAATTATAATGCGTTACAGTTTCAGAAATAAGTGTAATTTGGTTACGAAATTTGTCTAGAAATAAAAATTGTTTTCCACAAATTTATGTATAATTTGGTTTCTAAAAAACAATTGTGTTCCAGTTGCATAATTATGTGTAATTTGTTGGCAAAATAAAAAGAATCCCTTTTTCATAAATATCATTCATGGATTTCGTTTGGTTCGTCTTTAAAAATGAAAATATATATTTTTAGTTAGGGTTCGAAAGATATGGAGTTTTAAAAGTGAAAATAATTAATTATTAAGTCTATGTGTGTTTTGTGTTTCAAAGATATTGTTGGAAGATATGAATTTGAGGAAAATCTTAGATAATTCTTGATCCTGTAAGAATCTAATTGAGAATCTCATGAACATTCAAGGAGTATAATGATCGTAAATCCAACTTGGATTGACTGGTAGCCAATTCTCACCAGTTGTATGACGGGAGATAATCTACCCTCCAAACCACCAACACATCCCATGTCTGTAAACTCTTCCAAACCTGCACTCAACCTGCACTCTTTTCTCTTTATCCAGAAACAGAGGAGAAAAACCAGTCAAAATGGAAAATGGAGTGATTAAAAGGAAGATTTCCATCCTTTGTCAAAACAACAAACCAGCCAAGAGAAAATGAAAGATAACAGAACTAACAATCAGAACCAAATCACCGCAATCATTAATAACCCCATTTTGTTTATGATATCTCACCAAAAAACACTTTCAAGCCAACCTCTATTTCACAACAACATCGTTAAAAGTTATGCATAATCAGCAAATGAGTAATCAAAGAAATGCATACACAACAACGTACAAATCAAGGACCATTGAGATCACAAATCCATCCATTTCTCACCTCATGATCAGAAAAATGTACTTTATATGTTTAAACATACTTCAATTTGTAAATTTTCTTTTGTTGTCCTTGTATGAATGATGTTCAAAAATTTCTAGATAAATGTGGGTTTATGGGTGTTTTGAATATATCTTGGTGGGATAATATACACATATTATTAGAATTTAAGCAGTTAGATGATTTAAAAAAAATATGGAAGATAAATGTTTGGACTCTAGGAAATTAAACGATGAACATCCTTAGGTGAATTCCATTTTTAACCCAAAGATTCAACCATAAATAGTCCATGTTTAGATATCATTACATAACTTACATGAACATATCTTCAATAAGGACATCATAAACTCCATGATAAAAATGTTTGGAGAATCTCTTATAGTTTGGTTTATCGTAAGAAATATAACAAAATATAACCACTGTAAGGCTTGGGTTGTAGTAGATGTTTCTAAGGTTTTGATAAACAAAATATGGATAATTTTTGGAGAAAAATGGGGTTTTGTCAGGACATATTATATTGAACTATGCATGCGTATTACTCTAACTATTTTCATTTAGGTCATAGTGTTCCATAATGAAAAAAATTAAACCATGGTAAAGTTGATGAAAAGATAAGAATAAAATATGATTAGACAATTAATTTTGATATCTCCAACCAAAATAAAAAAGGTTATAAAAGTACATGGATACCTAAGATTAAATCAATAATTATTGATAACAAAGAAGGAAGTGAGAATAATATAGTTTAGTTGGAATCAAAAAATATAAAAAGTAGCAAAAATTAAACTGATGAATTTTAGAAAGAAAACAATAATAGAAGAAAGGTTGGAAATAAAAGATAAATATCCACCTATTGAGTTCAGGAAACAAGACAACTCAGTGGAAAAATGAAATAAATTTGATATTTTTTCTGAGGATAACAAAGAGACTACTCAAGTGGATAAAGAAAGAGATATTGATTCTCTAAGAGATAGAGGAAACGAGATTATTGAGGCTTTACATTCAATAGATACTAGAATTCTATTTCCCTCTTTCAATGAGCTAGACAAATGTTGAGATATAAAAAGAATCTATTAGTATTAGTAAAGTAGGTGAAGGTATAGAATATAAGAGAACCTATGGTAGGAAACCTAAAAAAGTCAAAGTCAAATTATTCAAAGGACATATTCACATAAGAAATATCCTTATAAAGTATTTTTAAATGAAAATTACAATATTGAACTGGAATGCGAGAGGCCTAGGTAACAAAGCAACATCAAGAAGTATAAAATCAATCAAAAAATCTTTAAAATGGACTTTATTTCCACTCAAGAGCCTTTGATGTCCATGGATAATCTTAAAAGAATATCTAGAAATTTGGGTTATCATGGCAGTTCAACAAATACTAACAATAATATATAGTTCATTTGGAAAGAATACTATATTATGGATATCTGTTAGGGTGGCGACCAAAGTCCCACATCCCACATCGATTAAACATAGGAAGGATCAGCGGTATATAAGTATGAATATACCTCAACTAGTATGAGGCCTTTTGGTAGTGGACCAAATGCAAAGCCGTGAGGGCCTTTGGGTGCCAAAGCGGACAATATCATACTAGTGTTGAGATCAGTTGTGTTCTTACTTATATACGGAGGCGGAATATACGGACCGGACCCGCATATTCCCAACACGTGGTATCAGAGCGTCAGGCCCAGACGGAACGCGATGGTGGTAATATTCTCGAAGGTCGAACATGATGAACCAGTAGTCATGCTCAAGGTGAATGATCTACTCTATACATCCTAGTTTTGAGCGTCCATGACTCATCAAGCGGTAGTACTTGATTGGAGTGGATAGTGGAGCTAGAGCGTCCATGACTCATCAAGCGGTAGTACTTGATTGAAGTGGATAGTAGAGCTAGAGCGTCCATGACTCATCAAGCGGTGGTACTTGATTGGAGTGGATAGTGGAGCTAGAGCGTCCATGACTCATCAAGCGGTGGTACTTGATTAGAGTGGATAGTGGAGCTAAGGAACAGGCGCATGATGGTCGAGTGAGTAGATAGATCCGCTGTAAAAATTTCTACTACTCAGATGGAGCAATCTCTGATCAGAGTGAGCGGATGAAAGTCAATTGAGAGGAGGCTAAGTGGTACTTTGTTCGAGAGGAGGATTTGTTAGGGTGGCGACCAAAGTCCCACATCCCACATCGGTTAAACATGGGAAGGATCAGCGGTATATAAGTAAGAACATACCTCAACTAGTATGAGGCCTTTTGGTAGTGGACCAAATGCAAAGCCGTGAGGGCCTTCGGGTGCCAAAGCGGACAATATCATACTACTGTTGAGATCGGTTGTGTTCTTACTTATATACGGAGGTGGAATATGCGGACCGAACCCGCATATTCCCAATAATATCTTATTGAATCATGATCAATTTATTTATTTAAAAGCCAAACATTCAATATTGGATAAGTAATTTGAAGTTGCAATGGTTTAAGCTAAGTATATTAGAGAGCAAAGGTTGGTGCTTTGGGAAATAATAAGAGAAATATTTGATAACACAATAGAATTGCTAGTTGTTAAGGATTTCAACGCAATTACTAACTCTAAAAAAAATGCTCTACATTATTTACTTATGAGTATAAATTATTTTAATAACACCCATAGAAGATAAACTTGTGTTATGAGGATTCTAAGAGTTTGGAAGATAAAATGAGTTTAGTTAAATCTAATACTGAACATGTGCAATTATTGGTCAGAGAAGAGGATTTTTTGTAGCAAACAAATAACACAAATTGATTAACGAACGGGATATAAACACATCAAGTTTTCATAATTTTTTTTAAGAAAATGAGAAAGGAAAACAAAATAAAAGGAACCCTTTGATAGGTTCGAATATATTTGGAAGGGCGCTACTGCCTAAATCTGCAAGGAAGTTTTGAATTTTTTTATACCAAGCATATTGTAAACAGTCCGACCAAATCAATTATGACTCAGCAATATGCTAATACCATTTAAGGTTTGGGTTTCAAAAATTGACCCAAATCCGAGATCTGACCCGAAAGTCCCATGGGCCACAAAATTAGTATAAATACCCCAACCAACTTCATTTAATGGCTTGAACCTTTTCCAAAACATTAAACACTAGCATAAACCTCTTTTATCTCACTACTCACTACTCATAAGTTATTGCTAAAATCACAAACTTCTCAAAATACCCCCCGACTATAAATTATCCACACCAAATTGGCGACCACAGTGGGAGACGACGATTCTTGAATTTCAGATTCAATACCGGTGAACATAGTAGTTCGGGTGGATCCTAATGTACAAGACGTTTCACCTCTAGAAGTTGAAGGGGTGAAAGAAAATAATGAGCACACTACTGTGTCTCATGTCAACTACAA
Organism: Limnanthes douglasii subsp. nivea; assembly: GCA_036936605.1. Lineage (NCBI taxonomy): Eukaryota > Viridiplantae > Streptophyta > Magnoliopsida > Brassicales > Limnanthaceae > Limnanthes > Limnanthes douglasii. The sequence goes on along the minus strand of JAUPFV010000004.1, from coordinate 26,846,933 downwards.
TGGTGATGAAAAACAATCCGTGCAAGAAGAACGAGATCAGCTCAGAGCCGAGATTGAGGCTTTAAGGGCTTAAAAATAAGCAGAAAAATGAATCAAAGAAAAGTTCGGTGCATCAACACTCCACCCTACTGCTAATCCAGGTGAGAATGAGCAGTCCATAAAGACTCATCTCAGCTCCAAGAAAACACATTGGTCCAAAGGAATTATGAGCTCCACATTGGAGTCTTCTAATAGTTCGTCTAATGATTCGGAACTTGAAGAATCAGTCTCATCCAGTAGTGATGAAGGCTGATTGAAGAAGAAATTAAGGCTGACCAAAAAACATTTAAGAAAAAGGGATAGGCATGATAGACTTAAAAAAATATCATGGGAAAATGAAGAGTTCGGCTGATCAACATATTGATCGCTTGTTGACTGATCCATTTGCCTTCCAATTCGAACCATGTATTTTTTTGCTACTCCTAATGAACATACTGTGTTTAGACGTAGCCAAAATTGGAGGCACTCACCTTTGTCTTCAAAAATACTCTCTGGGCCTCTTCCCAAAAGGTTTAATAGTTTTAAGATGGAAAACTATAATGGAAGCAAAGATCCGGGCAATCATCTTGAACAATTTAAGAATTTCATGACGTTGACAAAATACTATGAAGGACTTTCTCACAAACCTTTAAAGGAAGTGCCCTCAAATGGCACAATAGTCTTCCTCAGGGATATATTTGATATATTTTGGGTTGCATTCCGAAGGAAATTTGTTGGATGCAAAGAGCTTAAAGGTAATGGTGATATGATTATTCATTATGCTCAAGAAACAAATGAGTCGTTGAAAAAATATATTAGTAGGTTGTGAATACAAAGAATGGGCTGGTTGACTGTTTTGAACAACTTGCAATTGCCTCTTTAAGACAAGGTTTGAGTCCGGGTAATTTGGCTGACTCTCTAACTCGAAAAAAACAATGACTTTTGGGGGACTATTAAATCAAGTTGGGAAGCAGATTAATGTTGAATAAACAAAAAAATCTAGAGTGCCTCGTCAGAATAGATCCACCACCATAGTGTCAACTCTTCAAACAACAAATCAGTCCAGTTATAGATAAAAGGAAACTAGGCAGGGGTCACATTGGCCCAAGCAGAATCAATCCAACCAAAACTAACAAGTTAGAAGTAAAAAGGGTCCTTGGATTCAACCTGAATGGTTTGCTGAGTTGTGGAAAAGTGTAGAAATAATATATGATAAGACAAAAAATGATTTTCACTTTAGAAGGCCAACCCCACTATAGTCTTTTAGAGACACCCGAAGCACCAATTTCTGTAAATATCACAATGATGTGGGACATGATACCCATGATTGCATAACATTGAAGCAAGAAGTGTAAAATCTCATTAAAAGAGGTGAATTTGGTGATTTTTGTTAAAAAAGGGCAAGTAGACCATATAATGCACCATCCAATACCAATGCCACCCGAATGACTCCTTCGGTAGCCCCTGGAACATCCAGACAGGAATATACCATGATGATTGTTGAAATGTTTGATATGGATTCCGAATACCTCGATCCGGACCCGGGTCGGAATCAAATAGGGGTGATAATGGATAAGTATGCTACAATTTCCAATCTGGTAAAATATTTTGAGTCCTTAACTATATTTGGGGGAGATACTATGACATCACCCTCAAATTGTTCTAGAAAAAGGCACGTCAATAACTTGACTACTCAGTTGGATGGAATGTTGTCCACACATCTATACCAAACCCCAACTTCTTTCATAGTTTTTGATGAGGATGACCTAAGAGATATTGCAGGGCCACATGAAGACGCAGTTTTGATAGGGGCATCAATTGGGGGAAATGATGTACGTCGGATCCTGATTGACACACATAGTTCGTCAAACATATTGTTTATGAATACTTACAAATAAATTAAAAATCCCTCGGTTATTCAACGGTTAAACAGAAATATTCTAGGATTCATTGGGAGTTCGGCTGAGGTCATTGGTGAGTTTGAATAGGAAGTGTTGTTAGGTAGAAGACCTTTTAAAAAGACAGTGAAGGTATTGTTTGTTGTGGTTAACGGACCAACATCTTACAATGCTATCTCTGGAAGATCTTGGCTTTCCAGGATGCATGTTTTGGCCTCTACTCTCCATCAATGTTTGAAATATGTTGTGGGTACACAGGTTGGTGTTGTCCGAAACAATTAGAAGGTAGCTAGAGAATGCTATATAATAGCTTTTTCCTCGAAGTCATTAGGGGGAGTTAAATTTAACAGAAAATAACAATTACTGGAGCCTTCCATCAATGAGAATGAAATTGATGATCTAAATGAGGCTCTTAATGTTATAATACCTATAGAAGAAGTTGCAACACAGTGCCTAGCCAGAAGAAAAAAACATTAAGATTGACACTAAATTACCCTTAGAATTGAATAAAAATGATTGTCTTTCTTATCAGACAATTTACATGTGTTTACATGGTGCAATCATGATGTAACCGGGGTACCCTCTGAAATAATTTGCCACAAGTTGTCAATCTGATTTGATGTTGGACCAATAGTTCAAAGAAGGAGGTCATTTTCTAAAGAAAAAACTGACGTGATAGTAGAATAAGTGGATCGGTTTACCGAAATGGGTCATATAAAAGAGTCTCAATACCCATTGTGGACTGCTAACCCCGTTTTAGTCAAGAAAAATAATGGGAAATGGCGCATGTGTATTGACTTTACTGATCTTAACAAGATATCTCCTAACGACCCATTTTCGGTGCCTCAAATAGATCAGTTAGTAGACTCCACATTTGGGAACAAGTTGTTGTCCTTCATGGATGCCTTTTCAGGTTACAATCAGATACAAGTAGATCTATATGATCAAGATCACACCATCTTTATCACAAACCGAGGCCTTCATTGTTATAAGGTGATGCCGTTTGGATTAAAGAACACCAGAGCTACTTCTTAGTGACTGGCGAATAAAAATTTTCTACCCAAATTGGCAAAAATATAGAAGTATGTATAGATGATTTGATGGTGAAAATCCTCAAAGAGGAAGAACACATATCTGATCTTCAAGAGATTTTTTCTAACTTAGAAGCCATTAACCTAAAATTGAACAAAAAAATGCATTGATGGAGTCCGATCTGGCATGTTTCTAGGGTATATCGTGAGTAAAAAATGTATACAGGATTATCCGGATCAGCTAGATGCTCTATTAGTTATGGATCCTCCCCAAAATACTAAAGAAGCCCAAAGGTTAACCAGGCGGTAGGCTGCGTTGAATAGATTTATTTCGAGATCATTTGACAAGTGTGCTCAATTTTTTCAAGTTTTGAGAAATTCTAAAGATTTCAATTAGTCTTCACAGTGTGATCAAGCCTTTCTTGAAATAAAAAAACATTTTTCATCACCCAAGATGTTATTCAAACCTATTCAAAGGGAGAAGATTTTTATATATTTGGCTGTATCCGATTATACTGTTCGTGTTGTTCTGATAAGGGAAGTGAATAATTACCCCCGTCCGATTTATTACGTAAGCAAAAGTTTGTTGGAAGCAAAAAAATAGGTATTTAAAGTTAGAAAAATTAGCCTTCGCATTGGTAATAGCAGCCATAAAAATAATGCCATACTTTTAGGCGCATTCGATTATAGTTCAAACATCTTTCCCCTTAAAGAATGTTCTACAAAAAGCTAACATATCAGGAAGGATGACTAAATGATCAGTTGAGCTTGGAGATTATGATATTGATTTTGCACCTCGAACCGCAATCAAAGGTCAAAATATAGATGACTTTTTGGTAAAATTTTATACTGAAATGCCTCACAAACAAGAACAAGAAAACAAGTATAAAAAAGAGTGGCTAATTCGAATTGACGGTGGGTTTAGTACGATGGCATGTGGGGCTAAAATTTGTTTAACTTCCTCTTATGGTGATACTATGTATGATGATATATGTTTTAATTTCAGGGTGTCCAACAATGAAGCAGAATATGAAGCAGCCATTGTTGGGTTGAGACTAGCTCAAATATGTGGAGCAAAGAGGGTACGGTTAGTAAGTGACTCTAAGTTACATATTAATAAAGATGAATGACTATCTGAAACTAAAAAAGATTAGTTAATAAAGTATCTACAGGTACCAAAGAAAGTTTCCATAAGTTTTAAAAACATATAGTATGAGCATGTCCCTAGATCGTAAAATTCTATGGCCAATTCTTTAGCAACCATAGCCTATTTTGAAGCCTACCCATGGATTCTTATGCCAGAATTCCCCTCCATAAGTTCAATTCAAGAGAAAGAGGGTGAATGTGAAAAAAGTTTAAGTATATCTGGCCTACAATCTAAAAATTGGAGGTTTGAGATACATCAGTTCATTTCCGATGGAGGTTTGCCTTCAAACAAAATCCTAGCTAAAAACATTAAGTATAAGGCTCGTGGTTTCTTGATTTTAATGAGATTCTTTATAGAACTTATTTCAGCAAACCTCTCCTACGTTGCTTAAGATTTGAGGAATCCCAAAGTGTTTTGTCCGAATTGCACGATGGAAAAAGATCACATATTGTGGGTATAAGCCCTTAACTAGGAGAATTTTATTAGCAGGATACTACTGGCCTACAATAATGGCAGATGCTAAGGACATGGTCAGGAGATGTGATCATTTCCAGAGATATGGGAATAAAATCCATACACCAGCACTTCCTATTGAACAGGCTAATGAAATGACAGTTAGGAATTAGTTCGATTTACTTGAAGAAAAAATAGTGAAGGCATATTTAAGAACGACACACTATGAGGGTTTGATGAGAAACAGATTTGCATCCAGAGTAAAAAGAAGAGATTTCCTGTTGGGAGACAATATATTGAGAAAAGTCTTTATGCATACCAAAGAGAAATGATTTTGGAAATTTGGCTCCAAATTGGGAAGGCCCTTACATGGTGTGTGAAAGAATCAAGCCATGGACATATAGAATTCAAGAAAAAAAAGAGTAAAGTTTTGAAGCATCGATGGAACATCGAACATCTCAGGTTTTATTTAGAATAAGATTATCTTGAAAATATTTACTTTGTCATACCTCAATGTAAATATTAGGGGGCATACTCTTTCCTACCCTGGTGGCGCAGGGAGGTTTTAATGAGGTGTCTAGTTTTTAATCAATAATATTTTATGCCTTTTCCAAAAAATTATTGTGAGTAGGAGGAGATCGGATGAATTGAATATCTACTAAACACCCCGACCTTAAATGAAATATCTTTGAAATAATCGAATTAATTAAATATTTTTTTCCTTAAAATGAAGTATCTTTGAAGTAATCAGAATTATTCAACACCTTCATCCTTCAAATGTAATAGGGTTGAAATAATTCAATGAAGTAAATGCTTATTAAACAAGTCGGAAAAATTAAATACTGATTAAAATCTAGTCATTAGAAGAAAAAGAAATTCATACGAAGGGAAAACTTAACATTACGTCTGGATCTAAAAGTTCTGATCTATCATCAAACAAAATGCCTTGGCCATCTAAGGAATTTGATTCATAGAGAAAAATTTGAAAGAAAATAACAAAATGCCTTGGCCATCCAAGGACTTTAGTCTTAAACATAAAAGTAAACACAATAACCTTAGGGCTCGTTCCCCTCGGTTATTTCCTTACCTACATTGTTCTTTGGAATCTTAGCATTAGCGTTTGAGCTTTCATCTGTTCCTTTGTCAAAGTCACTTTCACTTGGATAACCATGTTTATCATCATCCAACATGGTATGAAATGGTATCTCCTTGTAAGGTACATATTTTCCAAGGGTTCTCTTTAAGAAGTTTTGCTACATTCTCTTTCTCTCCGGATAAGGTGTTGATAATGATAGCGTTGGTGGTTTTTTGTTCCTTCAAAGACTTGATCTCGATAGAAGTGGTAGTTTCTAGTTTGGAGAATTTGCTTTCAAGATTTTCTTGGGCAGTTTTAGCCTTTTGCAACTAAGATTTCAGTTCATCTTTCTCTTTACTTAAAGCTTTCATATTCTGTTGTTCGGATGAATGATAAATTTTTAAGTGTTGATTTTCTGTGGTAAGAGAGTCGATGTTCCCAGCATGTTCCCTAACCTGCCTTTCCAGATCCATTATTGGCCTAATAAAGCCCAAAACTGCATGGCCTAGGGTATCCTGCTCGATTGATACCTCAAAAGATTCACCATTATAAGTGACATCATTGGCAATTGTGGTATGAGGGAAGGACCCAACAAATTCATCCTTGTCAAGATCACTAAATTACTATTTTGAAGGTCATCCAGGTTAACCTCTCCTTTAATAGATGGATGGTTAGTTGGGGGGAAACACTAGAGAATGAAGGTTAGCTGGTGCTTCCACCTGTGAAGGAACATCAGTTGGAAGAGTAGGATTGTCGACCGGAGGGAGGAGAATTACCTTTGACCCTAGGTTACTCTTATTCCTCCTTTTTACTCTTTGATTATCACTTTCTTTGGGCCTTTTGTGACTTTTCTTCTTAACTTGAGGCAACTGATTTGATCCCCCCGATTCCCCAAACATTGCAGCAGTTGCCTCTAAAAAAATGACATTTATTCCCTTTAGGATTCTTCAAACCGGTTGCTTCGAGAATTTGGTGAGAGGGGTCAACTCCAATTTTTTTTTCTTATTCTTTATCTTATTTAGATAGCTAGGAGCTTTACTCCGGACTGGTAAACAAAGCTTGTTATCCTTTGCCTCTGTCCTTTTAAAGATGACATATGGTGGAGGGGGTGGTCAATTGTTCCCAAGTGAGGTCTCTGCTTCCAGTGATGTTCCACAAGTGAGCCCTCAACATGTTTCCCGAAGTGAAACAATTATGAAATCCAAGCCCCGAGTTCTCCGATGCCCATTGATTTAATTTGAAAAAAGTAGTTTTTCCTGCCTCCAAATGCTCAAAAAACATCTTTGAAAATATTGTAAAAAGGCACGATAATAAATTCAGTATAACAATATAATGTTTAAATATAACTAAAAATCTAACCAAGTATTACATGGGCTCCTCCAATACCTAGTCAGTTGACTCAGATTTAATTGTTTGTTAAATCTTTACCATTTTTCCAGGCTCCACTTATGAACATAAACTGAGTCTTCCAAGATTTCTCAGCCTTCAACAGATAAGTCACTACTTTGTAATTGTTTCCCACAAACTATAAACTAGTCACGACAACAAACTGCTTCATGGGCATTGGAATCTTTGATACCTGGAAGCAATAATGCTGGCTAGCAAGGTATACCAGGCGTTAGGACTCAGTTGGCTTGGGAAAATCTTGATTAGATGAAAGTACCGAACTATTTCCGGGTCCAAGGGGAAACGAAGTCCCCACTTTAGCACTTCGGTGTATACCACCAGCTCACTAGCCTTGCAATGCAAAGGACTGTACAAGGTAATTAGAATCCTAACTTTAATAAACTTCGGGAAGCCCCCCCCCCCCCTTTTGTTCTTATCCAATCTGATTCGGCGGTGTGTGTATACACATAGGCGATCTTTTGAAGGGCCATCAAATATTTCGCATTGACCTTGCGGAAGTTAGGCCCAACTTTCCATTCCAAACACTCCGGAAGTGATTTGGTATTGGGCAGTCCTACTTTTTCCCTATTGATCTGGTTCGAAATAAGATTTTTCATTATGTCCGGATGTCTCCGCTGGGGTGTATTCCCCACTATCTTCCATAATTTCTTCCATTATAGTCAACTGTTGTTCGGTCGACTTAGCACTTACAACCTCTTTTTCAATTCGGATGCCCTCATTATGGAGAGGCATGATGTCCGGATTTACAGGGGATTGGCAGTAGGGTTTTGTGTTTCTGAACTAATTTTCTTTGAAAAAAAGGTGTGCCGATAATGTCGGGATAAAAGAAGGTTTTTGAATTACCGATATTCGAGACGATGATGTGCTCTTATCCGGTTCTGGTACCGATTGCCTAACTACTCCACCAGGAGAAGAGGGAGTCCGGATGCGATCCTCGCCTCTTTTCTTGCCTATTGTCTTGCTTTTTCCAATTGAGATAGGTTTCACCAACCCTATTTGATCAAAGAAGTTCTGGATGTAAACATATAACTTCTTGAACATAGAGAAAAATGGTGAACTCAAGCTTTCTCTCTCTAAGAAATGTTTCTGATTATGAAAAATCAAATAGTAAAATGGGTTTATATAATGGTGAAAGCCACTTGAGTGTTTCTCTTAGGGGAGATGAAACGATTCAAATAATGATTAGGGGCTATTTATCCCACTCGAATAACTTTTTGAAATATAGGTGAAAGTACCAAGGAAGAAAAGCAGTTAAGAGGTCGAATCAAAGTGTGACACGTGTTAGATCTCAAAATTTTAACCGTTGGTTTTTCATCCACAAAAAGAAACACTTCGGATTTGATCAGGGTCTCTTTCCTTGATAATCAACCCTGTAAAAATACACTTCGAATACGATTCAGATTTTTTCATAGATAAGTTAACTCTTCTATTTTTTTTGAAAGACCTAAAGGGGCTAGTGATAGGTTCATATATTTTTGGAAGGGCACTATTGCCTAAATCCGGAGGGCAGTTCAGACAAATTTTATACCAAACATATTGTGAACAGTCCAACCAAGTCAATCATGACTCAACAGTATGCTAATTTCATTTAAGGTTTGGGCTTTAAAGATTGACCTGAATTCGGGATCCGACCTGGAAGGCTCATGGGTCACAAAATTAGTATAAATACCCCAACTAACTTCATTTAATGGGTTGAACTTTTTCCAAAACATTAAATACTAGCATACACCTCTTTTATCTCACTACTCACTACTCATAAATTAATGCTCAAATCATAAACTATTTAAAATACCCCACGACTATAAATTATCCACACCACCCTTGATAAAGATGAGTAATTAGATGACCCAATTGAAATGGAAAATTTAGATGTGGATAATTTTAATTCTCTCATAGCTTCACAAAATTATTATGCTAGATTAGATGATATTCATAACATTATACCTAAACTTGTCTCCAAAGAAGATAATAAAAAACTTATTGACTTACCCGATGAAGAAGAAATCCATAGTATTATAAAGTCTTAAAGTCCAAATAGCTCACCTATAGTGGATAAATTTAATGGAAAATTCTTCAAATCATGTTGGAATATAATTACCAAAGATCTTTAATGTGCTATTGAAGACATATTTTTAGATCAATCTGTTCATCAAGGTATATATGCAACCGTTGTTTGCCTCATCCCAAAGATAGAAAATCCTAGAACTTGGAGTGACTTTAGGCCAATATATTTATAGACAATGTTCAACACAATTATCTTAAAGATCTTAAATGATAGGATATCTATGTTATTACCTAAAATAATTTCTCTGGAATATAAGAGATTTGTAAAGTCTAGGAATATTCAAGATGAAATTTTGTTGCCTCAAGAGCTTGTGCAAGACTTAAAAAGAAAAACGAGAGGAGAGCAACATAATGATCAAATTGAACATGTCTAAATATTTTAACATGCTTTTATTCAAATTTAATCTAAGGATTATGAAAGCTTTGAGGTTTAGCAACATGTTTCTGAACATAATAATAAAAAGTATTAATTCAATCTACTTCTCTATGATAGCTAATCCTTATTTTTATAGATACTTTAAGTCCTATAATAATGTTGATAAGAGAGTAGGCACCCATAACTAATATGAAGGATACACATCAAAACCAACCAGAACTAAACAAAGTAGAACCAAGGAAAACAGAGTAGAGCAGGGTAGATCGAAGCCGAGCAGGACCGTATAGAGTAGGACGATCAGAAAGACCTTAAAAGAAGACGATGCGCTCAATCCAATCAGAAGAGGTACGAGACCGAGCGCGCACAAACTTACACCGAGCAGACCCCGACTAGAAGCGCGCAAGCTCGGTCAAAGTAAACTCAAGACATGTCCGCAACTGACTATAGTCAAGTAGAGCACGATCAAAGGCAAGCGAACTCGAGGAACATAGTGTGCGACATCGCTCGGCCAGAAGTAAATTGACATCGGACCCGGCCTGAGCGATTAGGGCAGCTTCGGCACCCACGGGGCAGAACCACAAAGAATGCCCAGCACGACAACTTATGGGATTAACCGTTACGTCGACAAATGATAAACAAAGTTATTATTATAGACTGTATCTAAGTTTGGTAGTCAAGGAAGAGTCAACAGTCAAACATCCAAGACCACGATTAAAGGGAAATTGTGATAATTAGTTTAATGACAGTCACAACCCATTAACTATTTGTATTTAATAAGGGAGTTACAGCCTAGAATAGTATAAATAGAGGGCTAAGGATTTTGTAAAAGGGGGCGAATTTTATCTTCTCGAATCAATAAAATTATTACTTTGGCAGATTCATTGTTTTAGATTTTTCGTTTAACATTTTTGGCGCCGTCTGTGGGAAACGTCAAAAATAAATTTTCCCCAATGGTAGTAACTCGATCCGGGATTGATATCGAACCAAACGAGAGACGCATGACCATAACCAACCCCAACCATGTCACCGATCCTGCTACAAGGCCAACCTTACCGTCTCCACCTAACCAGGACACCCCAGACGAAGTTCTACACAAAAGCACTCCGATCCTGGTTGACCCACCTGTGGCACCAGCCATCACAACACTGGTTGCTAACCTGACCGATCAGACCCTACCAACTAGCCTTCCCTTAGACACAACTGAATTTAAGCGACCAGAGTAACATAGTTTGACGATGCAAGCGACCCAGGGTTAGGCGGATCGCGACCAAGAAGTCAGGGACATAACAAACAAGGTGATCATGGCAGAACTATAGGAAGCTGTCAACATGCTAACGTCAAAACTGCGTTCAAACGACTAACAGCGCCCACCCAAGTCAGTCATTGAGGTAAGTCGAGCAGCAGTACGAGAACCTTCCTCCAAGCGGGGTCATCTCGGTGAAGGAACAAGAGACACCGGTGGGAGAAAGCGCCACAAGCAGCCCACACCTAGGGATGACAAAGAATGAGCGATCGAGCAGTATGACCATGTACGCCCGGCCATGGCTGCTTATATCCTCAAAGAATCGCCTTTTACAAAAAAAATTCCGGCCGCCCAGCTCCCTAGAAAATTCAACCCTTTTCGGTTAGAGGCTTATGATTGATCTGAGGACCCGGAAAGGCACTTGGAGCAGTTCAAAAATATGATGCTTGCCTTTAATCCAAACGAAGTTATGTTATGTAGAGCTCTTTCCATGACCCTTAAGGGCAATGCGATAGACTCGTTGATGAGTCTTCCCAAAAGTTTCATAAGTAATTTTGCAGGCCTCTGGAGCGCATTACATGAAGAAATCCAGCGATTGGTCGACAACGGCCTATTAATCCAATTCATACGACAGCAGACCTCGGGATATCAGAGCGGCAACACAGAGAGCACTCACATTAAACAAGATGAACTCCACCAAAATGAGCTTCCTGGGCGCTAAGAGAATTGGCCCGCCGGTTCAGGAAAGCAACAATGGATGCTCAGCATCGCTGAAGGTGGCTCCTTAAACGAGGCGGACCATCCGAGAAGGAAGTGGTCTAGAGACGATGAGCAGGTGCTGTCTGAAGGAGGGCAGTCTTATAGTCACTATCGCGATAAAGTTTCCGATCTCATTTTTAACGACGACAATATAAGAGGTGTCGCCACGCCCCACGAGCATGTCCTGACAATAACCCTGGATATCGGAGGAGTAATGGTCACCAAAATACTGGTTCATGGCGGCAGTTCGACCAACATCATCTTCAAAGCCAACTATCAAATGCTGGGGGTCCCTCTATATAAACCCACGCAACACACTTTGATAGGGTACGACGGAAAAACCTCTCAATGTATAGGGGAAGTTGAGCTACTAGTAAAGACAGGTTATGAGGCGACAAAGAAGGAGCTCAACACCACCTTCCTCATATTAGAGAACCCGAGCCCATACCATGCAATCATAGGTCGTCCATGGTTACACAGAATGGAAGCTGCCCGATGCACCTTTTGTCAATGTGTCAAATATCTAGTCGACAATATAATAGGGATCATCCGTGGAAGCCAGCGAGCAGCACATGGACGTGGACCCCAACAAACCCATCGGATAGCAATTAGTCGGCGAGGGCGGTGCCAATCACCCCACCAACACCCCTCGCTTGACCCCATGGACGACCCCCGCGATAGTGAAGAACAGGATGTCGAGCCTGAAGATATCATTAGCGAAGAACTTGCCAATGGTCGCGTCCTACGCCTCGGCGCAAATTTGGACACAGGTTTCAAAACTTTATTAGTAGCTTTATTATGTAACAATCTAGATGTTCTCGCATGGATTGCGTAGTACGTCACAGGCTTTGCCCCGTCTACCATATGCCATGAGCTGAACATTGACAGACAAGCCAAACCAGTGCGACAGAAGCGCCAGTCTTTCTCAAGTGACAAACAGGCTGCCATCGCCTCAGAGGTCACCAAACTACTTGGGCTCGACCGGATTCGCCGAGTTCAATACCCTACATGGATTGCAAATCCAATACTGGTAAAAAATAAGAGTGGCGATTGGCGGATGTGCGTCGAATTCACCGACTTAAACAAAGCATGCCCCAAGGAGGCCTAACCCTTGCAACGGATTGATCAGCTGGTGGATTTGGCATCCAGTTGTGAATGCATGTTGTTCATGGATGCATATTCAGGATACAACCAAATCTGGATGCTTCCGTATGACGAAGAGCACACAGCCTTCCAAACCGAGCAAGGCCTTTATTGCTATACCGTTATGTCGTTCAGCCAAAAAAATGTGGGGGTCACCTACCAGCGCCCCATCAATCAAATTTTCAAAAATCAGTTAGGGTGTGACCTAGAAGCCTACATCGACGATATGATAGTCAAAATTAACAACATCGACCGACACTTAAGAGCATTACAAGATGTTTTCACCATCCCGTGTAAGTATAATCTCAAGTTAAATCCACTAAAATGCTCTTTTGGGGTCCGCACGAGAAATTGTTTGGGTTATGTGATCAGCAAGAAAGGCATCGAGGCCGATCCCGCACAATTACAGGCTTTATTGCAAATGACGCCCCCCTCCAGTATCAAGGAAGTCGAGTGCCTCACCGGCTGCCTTGCGGTCTTGTCCAGGTTTATATTCAAGGCCTCAAACAAAAGCCACCCGTTCTTTGGAGTACTACGAGGCACAACAAAATTTTCTTGGAACAGTGAATGCGATACCGCATTCACCACTTTGAAAGCATATCTTACCTCTCCTAAAATCCTTACCTACTCCAGAGCTCGGCGACCCCCTATACATATACCTGGCCGTCTCCACCCATGCCGTCAGCACAGTGTTGTTTAAGGAAGTCAGCAAGAGTCAACTCTCGCTTTACTACACTAGCAAATTATTAACCAATGCCGAAACGGGCTACAGAGATATGGAAAAACTTGATTTGTGTTTGGTGGTAGCAGCGCGCAAGATGCGGCCATATTTCCAAAGTCACACCTTCACAATCCGTAAATCCTCCCTGACACGTACCATACTGCACAACTCCAAACTTCGGGGCGTCTGACTAAATGGTCTATCAAACTCGGGCAGTATGATATCTGGTTCGAACCGCGTTGAGCAATCAAGGGCCAAGCCATAGCCGACTTCATAACCGAATTCGCCACTCCGTGACCACATGATGACACCATTGATTCCCCTATGGATGGGCGTTCCTGGACCCTAGAAGTCGACAGAGCATCTTCTGCCTCGGGTAGTGGAGCCGACATTCTTTTATAAACACCAGCATGAAATCAAATCAAACAAGCTATCCGATTCAACTTCCCAGCAACAAATAACGAGGCAGAATACGAGGCATTTATTGGAGTAATGCTTCTAGCACATATCTACGGTGCGACCAACATCCGCGTGTGCTCGAACTCTTAGCTAGTCATCAATCATGCCACGGGTATCTTCAACGCTAAGTAGGAAGCCACCAAAACTTACCTCGCGATCCTCAAGGAAGTCGAAGCAGAATTCTGCTTCGTCCAGTACGAACAGGTACCCTACCTTGCTAACCCCGCCGCCGACGCCTTAGCCAAAGCAGCTGCAGCCGCAGACTAACCCCTCCTTATTACCCAGGAAGTTCCAAGTACGACCCATTTCAGCTAGGAATCTCAGGTATTTTCGGTCAGTAATACCCACGATTGGCGCATCCCCTTTATCGAGTACCTCCCTCATGGAAAAATACTACAAGATAAAGCTCTCGCCCGCACATTCCTAGTCAAAACGGCCAAATATTGTCTGTTTGATAATACCATATACAGAAAAAGCACCACCCGACCACTCCTCCGCTGTTTAAACAAAAAAGAAGCTTCATCATTCCTTCATGATTTACATGCTGTCGACTCCGAGGTGCACTGCGGCTACCGAAGCCTCATTCGTCGTTCCTTGCAGGATTTTATTATCCCGAATTCATCGCCGACGCTGAACACATAGTTCAACAATGTCATGCATGCCAGCAATATGCTAACTTTCCCCATAAACCGGGCGAGTCAATGACAGCTAGCCCTATCCATTGCCCTTTTTGACAAATGGGGCATTGATCTCGTTGGACCTTTACCGATGGCTACGAGCAAACGATAATTTATAATTGTCGCAGTCGACTACTTTACCAAGATGGTAGAGGCCAAAGCACTGACGCGCACCCGATCCCAGGAGGTATGTGACTTCATACACAACCAAGCACTCACACGCTTTGGCATACCGCAGGTTCTAATGATGGACAACAGGCCCTAATTCAACAACAAAGCGCTCTCCAACTTCTGTGATAAATTTGGCGTCACACAGCACTCCGCCACCCCATACTACCCACAAGCGAACTGAAAAGTTGAAGTCACCAACCGTACTATCCTTGACGGCATCAAGAAAAAACTCGATGGGGCAAAGGGAATCTAGCCAGACAAGCTAGCCGAAGTGTTATGGGCATATCGAACAACACCAAAGGCCACCACGGGCGCGACTCCCTTTTCCCTGGTCTATGGAACCCAAGTCGTCGTACCAGCTGGAATACTGATCCCTTCTCACTATATCGTTGTTTATTCTGAAACAGATAACGACTCCGGACGAGCGGTAGACATCGACTTAATCGAGGAGAGGTGCGACCAGACGCGCGTACGCGCTGAGCATTACAAAAGCTTGATGCGTAGCCGTTGAAATTCCCGACTTCGACTGCGGACTTTTTAAGTCGGCGATCTTGTTATGAAAAAGATTTTCCAATGTGCGGGCAACTAGAAACTAGGAAAGTTGTGTCCTAAGTGGGATGAGCCATAAACTATAATAGCCAAGGGCCATCATGGAGCATTTCGACTTGCTAGTGCCGAGGGAAAAGCCCTAAAACACCCATGGAATATAAGTCATATCAAGTTATACCACCCCACAATGTAAAAATTCTCGATGCGCTTTTTTTCCGTTCTGATGGCGTGAAAGGGTTTCTTAATGAGGCATCTACTTATTCATCAATAACATTTATCGTTTTTGCCAACTGTGTTTATACTTATTTTCTGTAACTCTGCCACAGGGTCATGGACCACGCCTAAAAGGCTAGGCAATAGGGTCCATATTGTGCCACACTTCGACAAGTTCTAATAGATATAACAAACGGGCTAATTGGCCACGCCCGCTGGGCTATGTTAACGGGCCATACTTTGCTCAATACCGCACTCAAGTATTATTAAGCGTGAACTACTTCAAGCCCACTGGTTTACGCAATTGGCCGAACCGGTCGCTCCGTGAACTCAACTATTGGCACTTTGTTAACCATAAGTTACGCAATGAGCCCTACTGTGCTCGATCTTACAGAAAAAAGTTCATTATCTGAACAAAGTAAAAGTATAAACACGTGTCATGCCATTAGCTCATCCAACAAAAACACAAGTTAAATTACATGACTAAATCAAGTCTTTGTTATTCCAAAAAATAATGTTATAAGTTTTTCTCTTACACTAAGTATCAGTAGGATTCGCTACCAAATCGACAACTCCCGCCTTTCTTGTCTCCACCAATGGGAGAATTTTTTTATAAGGACGAAAATCCATGTCTGGATTAAGGGCCCTCAGTTCCATCACTAACTTCACCTTGCCCTTCTGCACCTTTCCCAACGCCACTTGCATAACCTGACGCTCCCTGGCTTCTAAGTCCGCAACAACTTTCTTCTTCAATCCAGCCACCTTGTCACACCTCTCTTCTTATTCTTTCCAAAGTTCGGGAAACTGAATTTTCACATCAACTAGCTAAACTGAAAGGTCAGCCACCTTGTAGGCCCGCTCTTCCATCTTGGTTGCTTGGCGCATGCTCTGCTCCATCAGTTGTGAGTTCTACACAACAAGGGCTTCATTCTTCTTCAACAACTCATTATTTTGCGCCGTCAGAACTGTTGTGCTCGTCAGTGTCTCTGGGAACTGCTTACTCCATGCATCTCGCTCTGCACACGCCTTTCTCAGCTGACGCAATAGGTCATCGTTCTCCTTATGTGCCTTTTCCACCCGCTGCTTGGCCAATCCATACACATTTTTTAATCGGGCTAGTTCAGTAGTAAGTCCTTGCACTGAGCCAAAAAATATGGGCTCTGGCTTCCACCTCTCTATCGCTCGGACGTCCACTGAGGACATGCACCGATACGCCAGAGCATGCGAGTTATACTGCATCTGTACAAGCACATCATTGAAGCACTCATTTTTCCAATACATGCATATCACAGTCAACTAAATAAATCACAGTTTTCACTCGACACATACCTCCAGAGCCAACTCCAACTAGCGTTGCAAAATCTCGCTCATTGGAAGCGTATCGTAGAAGGACAAGTCTGAACCGTGTTGGACCCGATCAATGACTATCTGGGACGCCGTAAACATCACCAACTTCACTGACGGCTCGGGCAGAGCTTCAGTATACTGAGGGAGTTGCTGAGCACCATCCCTAGCATCTCTCGACCTCTCCGATTGCAAGGCCTCAGGCACCACGACGTTCACCAACGACTCCCCCGACCCAAGGACATGCACAAAGTTCTTCATTCTTTGTGCCACATGAGGGGGAACCTTCTTTTTCATGACCCCTCCATCTGTCTATGGGGCCTTGTCATCAATAACTATTACATCTGGATCCTTCCCAGAGGATTTCTCCTTCTCCTCTACTTGCACATCGCCAACATCCTTCACCTGGCCTCCAACGGTTTCGTCCACCTCGTCTTCATCCACCAGCGCCAGTTTCTGATGTGAAAAATGGCATACTTAATTAACCTCTTATTCTTCATGTTCAAAAGACTGACCGCATCCTTCGAGTCTTCCTCACGGGACCTCGTCTTCTTGACATTGCTTTCCATCTCTTCAGCGACAATGGCCAACTGCCCTTCTTTGTTTGGCATCTCAACTTCTTCCCCTTTTGGTGTCCCCTCAAGCGTGAAAGATGAGTTGCTCGCTTCCCTTGTCCTCCGACGTGTCGGCACGGTTAGACCCAACCTAGAAAAGTCACTTTCCTCACATATTTGCTCCAATAACGCTTGGGGTCTCTCCAAAGTGGCTTCTTCCTCACTTCCAGCCCTTAAAACCCTATCGTCTTCTACCACCACCAGTTCAGGGATACGCCACATACCAGCTTTAAGGTAATTCACCACAGAGAAGACCTGAATCGGCGTGCCTTCCCAAGCAGCGTGTGCTGTAGTAGATATTTTTGCCAAAAGATTCATCGACCCTTTTGGACGACCCTCTTTGCATCACTCGTGCTATTTCCCCTCACTTGCATCAACACGACAAATTAAAATCACGTTTATAACATAATCTACACTCAACCACTTAAAAAGCCTTACACTTAGACTTCCACCACCTTTCTAATTGAAGATTCATCGTAGCACTCTCATGCTCCCAATTACCAGACACATAAATAAATCTATGCTTTCAAGTCTTGTCTGAATTGGGAAAGTCCACTATATACATTGCTCCATTTAACTGTACATAAAAAAAGGCCGACCGAGCTCACTAGGCCACCTTCATCCCCGCTAACACATCAGCCAAGCAAAGAGGTATTTTGAAGTGATGTGAGCTAAACACGATGCTCAACAACGTCCTCCACCCATTCGCTGTTAGCTGGGTAGGACAAATACCAATCAATCTAAAAAAGTCCCTAATCAGTGGTGGAAAATGAAGCTGCAGGCCCCAATCAAACAAGGTCGTGAACAAGCAGGTCTCCCCTCCTCCGTTGTATAAGGTTGTTCTCCCGCTCAAGGAACCCTAACTGTCACATCGTTGGGAAACCCATATCTACTTCTAAACTTCATTAGGGACCCATCAGTTAGGTACCCGTACTTCATAGAAATCTTGTTAAAATACTCCTCTAAAACCGCCATCTCCTCATACTCTGATTTCAATACTTTTTTCATTGTTTTCTTTGGCGCCATAAATGAATCGACTGCAATTACCCAATAGTGGTTATATGATTAGGGTTTCACCACATGACGTGTGGCATTACTCTCAACAAACCTACGGTTTGATACACATCATGCATTCTTAGAACTCCTACAAATCCTTTACACAATTTCCTATTACACTATCTACCAAAAAAACGAGCAAAAGACTCACAAAAGGATATATACCTATTTTTTTTAGTATTCTGCTCTCCGATAATATCTCGGACGACTTCTCTGACGAGTCTATGAACAAATCAGTTCAAACACGATGATATTGAAGTTCTTATCTCTAAAGCTTTCTTTCAACCAAATGCTCACATAGTACTTTATCAGAATAAAGACTTAAGATTTTTGAAAAAACCGTCTAAATAGTTACCCAAACAGTTCACTTACTCAACCGTTGTTACAATGATGACACATGTCAAACCCTTCATCGAGAACTCAAAAGTTTAACACACTTTTTTGTAGTAATATGTCAGAGAATCAAACTAAATTGACACACGCTATCAAATCAGCGATTGCCATGTCATGCATGTATTTTCTTTTATATTTATTTTATATTCCAACCAGTAATTGTTTCATATTTACTATTTGGACTAGGGGGAACCCTAATAAGGGAGTAGGCACCCATAACTAATATGAAGGATACACATGAAAATCAAGCATAATTAAACAAAGTAGAACCAAGGAAAACAGTGCAGAGCAAGACAAAACCCAGCAGAGCAGGGCATATCGAAGCTGAGCAGGACCGTATAGAGTAGGACGAGCAAAAAGACCTTAAAAGAGGATGATGCGCTCAATCCGAGCAGAAGAGGTACGAGGCTGAGCGCGCACAAACTTACACCGAGCAGACCCCAATTAGAAGCACGCACACTCAGTCAAAGCAAACTCAAGACTTCTTCGCGCCCGACTATAGTCAAGTAGAGTACGATCAAAGGCAAGCGTGCTTGAGGAACATAGTGTGCGACATCGCTCGGCCATAAGTAAACTGATATCGGACCCGACCTGAGCGGACATGGCAGTTTCGGTACCCACCGGGCAGAACCACAAAGAATGCCCAACACGACAACTTGTGGGACTAACCGTTACGTCGACAAATGATAAACAAAGTTATTATTATAGACTGTATTAAAGGCATGTAATCAAGTAAGAGTCAACAGTCAAACATCCAAGGACCACGATTAAAGGAAATTTGTGATAATTAGTTTAATGACGGTCACGACCTATTAAATGTTTGTATTTAATAGGGGAGTTACAGCCTAGAATAGTATAAATAGAGGGCTAAGGATTTTGTAAAAGGGGATGAATTTTATCTTCTCGAATCAGTAAAGTTATTACTTTGGCAGATTCATTGTTTTAGATTTTTCTGTTAACAAATGTTAGACAAGAAGATCCCATTTTCTCTATTTTTTTTATCATAACAGAGGAATATCTTATTAGGGGACTAAATAAGTCTTTTGAATAAAATAAAGAATTGAGATATAATATTAGTAGTCATATGGTCTTATCATGTTTGGCTTTCGCTGATGATCTGATTATATTTATTAATGGATCAATCTCTAATATCAAAGAGTAATGGATCTTCTTCAACACTATGAAGAAAAATCTGGGTAGTTAATTAACAAAGACAATACCATAGTCATTGCACATATGGGTATGAATAATGGCGGAGTTAAAGTGTTGGAAAATATAAAAGGATTATAGCATAACTTCTTACCAATAAAATATCTTATTTAATTAACTAATAAAATTAGTCACTATGATGAATTAGTGACTAAAATCAATAAAATACCGGATTAAGATAATAAGATAGTGTCTTTTGGTGGTAGGTTGATTCTAATATAATCAATATTGATGATACTGTCTACATACTATCTTTAAAGTTATTTACTGCCTAAAACTGTTATAATTAGGATAGCTAGATTGAACAACATATTTGTATGGGGAACTTAATATTCAAAACAAGTTATACATTGAACAAATGGACTCATGTTTATAAACCCTATGATGAATGTGGTCTCAACCTAAGAAGGCTGGAAGATTTACAGAGAGCTCACTCATGTATACTTTGGTATAATTTTAGAGAGCAAAAATCTTTTTAGTATAATTATATGTATTCAAAATACTGTAAGGGTTTTAATCATATTCAAGTCAATACTTCTAGTTCTGGCTCAAAATTTTGGAAGAGACTACTTAACACTAGGGAAATTGGAGAATAGTACATTATTGGCAAACTGGAAATGGATATATAGATTTTTGGTTGGATAAATGAAATTAGATTATAGAAAAGATTCATGATGTTGTTCTTCCATCTAATATAGATAATATAAAAAACTTCTCTATTACAGATTCAGAAGATAATATAATAATGAAAATTATCTACAAATAGAGAGTTCAACCCAAAAGAAACTTGGAACACACTAAGAGATAAAGATCATAAATCATTCCTCAATAAAAGAATCTAGAATAATGTTCTTCTTAAAAAGGGTTATCTTCTTTTATGAAGGCTAATCAAAAGCTGGATTCCAGTTGACACTATCCTCCAAGA
The DNA here is from genome assembly GCA_036936605.1 of Limnanthes douglasii subsp. nivea. Taxonomy (NCBI): domain Eukaryota; kingdom Viridiplantae; phylum Streptophyta; class Magnoliopsida; order Brassicales; family Limnanthaceae; genus Limnanthes; species Limnanthes douglasii. The sequence continues at coordinate 26,825,988 of JAUPFV010000004.1, read as the reverse complement.
ATCAAATATCTCGTTTGCTTTTAAATGCCAGTTTTATGACAACGAAGAATCAATTAGCCACCTATTTGTCAACTGTATATTTCGTGGGAAGTTTGGAAGTACTTTGTAGGGTTATTTGGAATTCTTATGAGGAGACATATGTCAATATCTCACCTTGTTAGACTTTGGTATTGGTCTATTGATAAGGTAATTCTATATAAGAACAATAATACATTCAATTATCTGTTGGGTGTTGTGGCAGTCTAGGAACAAAGTGAAATTTATAGGTCTTAAAGTCACGATTAACTACACCGTTAATTATATAAAACAAACTACCTATGGATTGGCCAGTGCCTTACTCTTTAAGAGATCTTATTGGTCCAATAATTCTAATATAAATCATATGAAGCTTACAATCTCTCTGGTGAATCTGGCGGTGGGGGGGGGGGGGGGGGGGGGTTAATAAGAGACAACGAAGCGGAAATGATAGTGGGGTATGGTAAAACCAATGGAAAACAAACTTCTATCATAGATAAAAGTAGAGATTTATTGGATGATATTTTTATCAACACATAATTGGATAATAAATATTTAGACATTGAGATAAACTTTTCTATGTTACCGGAAAATCTCAATGAGAACAAGACGCCATGGTTCTTCCTTTATCTTATTAAATTATGTAAGAAATTGACAACTCCTAGTATGACTATTAACCACATCTATATTAAGCAAAATAAGACTGCGAATTGGTTAGCCGAATGAGCTCTTAAGTGCAGGAAACAAATAGATTTAAATCAAAGTCAATCTTCACTTCAGTTAAGAGCTATTGTACTTACAGAATCTTGAATATCGAGCATTTAAGATTAGAAGATTAATGTAAAATAAGACCGCAAAATCGTAAATGATAAACCAAAGTAGAACTGGTAGGTTTCTTCTTAAACATTGAAACTTATCTCGTTCCTCTTATAGAGTTCCGCGTCCTTTACAATATTAATTTATCCTATGATTTTTGTTCTTCATCCTGTATAAATCATTCAATTTTTTATCTTGTATTAATTCTCCAATTTATTGGAAACATTTTTTATTCACTAACTTTCGTTAAGCATGTAATATATTAGATTTTTTTTCTCCCTTAAATCATAGTATTTTTGTAGTCAGGACATCAAAGATGGTTGTTTCCATGAAGTTGGAAACAAGAACAAAAATCTAATAAACGCTTAAAAAAATCGAAGAATCGAGATGAAATTAGAAGAAAGAAAAAAATCTAGTCTTTTCGGAATCAAATTTACGTGGAACAGCTTAAGTTTGGTAAAAGAAGATACAAATGACTGTGGATCTCTATAAAGCTTAAAAATTATGGCAATGAGTTATCTTTAGAATTTTATAGAATATCTGATTTCATGGAATCTTCTCCCAAAGAATCAACTTTGGAGCTGTTAATTCAAAAAAGTTACCAAATATTCGACGAGATCTTTGAAACTTTATTTGGCGGTCAATTTTAACATAAAAATATTGGAGATGGATCTATGGATTTATCCATATTACTTTGTAATCATGAGATCGGCCTTTTAAATATATTTTTAAATCTAATGACTTAATATCCAACAAAAAAATTTATTAAAAAAATAAACATTGTTAGAAGAATATATAATTTTTAGTAAACTTCAAAATCCAAATTTCTATCTGTAATTTCATTTCAACTCAAATGATTAAGATGACTTATCCAAAAATTAATAAAATAATCTCATTTTTAAAACTCTCTTAAAATAATAATTCCAATAAAAATCCACCACACTCATCAACTTCAATTTTTTTTTAATTAAAAAATATAAAATTAAATAATTCAAACAAATAATGATACTCCATTCTTTCCACTATAATAGCCGTTTTAGAAAATAGTAAATGTTTAATTTTAATTGTTGTTTGATAATATTAATGCAATATTTAATTTAATTTGATTAATGATATTTTATTGTTTTTTTATTAAAGTGACAAATTTTTGATCAATAATATCAAATTGCTTCTTAATTATTATTTTTTAGAAAGAATCTGCAGCGGCTACTCAAAGTGCAATGAGTGCATAATAATCCACACAATTGATAGGCTCAATCGAGAAAATGTGTGTAGGGAAACTTGAACTCATTACCTTCGGTTACAAGCAGCCAACTCGATTACCTTTTTAGTGCTCAAATTGCTTCTTATGTTTTGTTAAAAGAGGAAAATCATCCGTACACTAAACTTTAATCAACTTTTATTGTGGATTGGAAATAGTAATAAAACATACAAAAACATTGGGTTAGGCATTAAAAATCATAATCTTAATAAATTTATAGTTTTCTAAACAAGTTTTATTGTGGATTGGAAATAGTAATAAAACATACAAAAACATTGGGTTAGGCATTAAAAATCATAATCTTAATAAATTTATAGTTTTCTAATATGACACCCTAAAACCCTATACACAAAATCAATTCCAGCCTCTGGCCAAGGAAGTTAAAGCGGCAGCAACTGGACATCATATGATATCATAGCCTCATAAATAGTTAGAGCGAGAGAGAGATAGGGGATTGTTGTATTGTAGGCTAATTATAAGAAAAACAAAAAGGACACAGGCCCCTTGAGATTTGCAGAACCAAAATGAAAACTACCTATCCTTGGACATACTCTCTCTATCTTACTGACTCACACACATGCCATGCCATCTTTATCTTTTCATGTGATCGCTAATCCAAACACGTATCCTCTTTCTTCATCGTATATATTCCATTTCTATTATCTTTCTATAAGTTTATCTTATATTAGTCATAAACCAATGTACTTATCTAAAATATTAAAATATTAATACCTGTAATTTTCAATCATGAATTATAGAATCGTAGATGGATTGATGGAAGATGTTTGTTCATATAAAAATATACTGTAAATAAAATAAAAAAATTGGTTTATGAAAGTTTACGATTGGGTGGTTTTGTTCGGTTAAAACATGTGACATAAAGAATATATATAGAGATGGATGGAAATAAAAGTAAAAAGAAAATGAATAGATGGTAAATATTACCGGATTATAGCAAATATGGTCACCTATCCTAATTTTTAAATGGTAGTTTTTATTTATTGATATGGACTAAACATCCAAATATAAATTTTTTTATTTAAATATTTTATATTGTTTAAATCAAATCGAATTATATTAAAATTTTATTTTATTTTATATTAAAATATTTATTTTATTCCTTTGTATTATAATTTAGGGTTTTGAGAAACTTATATGTAAAGCCTCATATACCTTAAGTTATTTTAAGTTTTTTAAATAATATATTTTTTATTTCTGAAAATTTCAGTCTTTGTTGCCCTTGGATTAGGGTTTCATAATGTTACCATTGAATTAGGGTTTCATCATGTTACCATTGAATTAGGGTTTCACCTATTGTTGCTTCTTCTTCAATTTTCGCCGCGTCATCATTTATGTAGGAACATTTACGGATTGATACGAAGTCTGGTCAAGAAGATTAAAGAATAGGTACGATCATTTAAAAGTTAAGATCATTTTTTAAACCTCTAACATATTTTTTATCGAAATTTTATTGTTTTAAAAAAATATTATGAGCATTTTTTTCCTTATACTTGATAATAGTAATATTAATTGTCTTCACCTCTTGAACTTCGGCACGTGTAGTAGGCGTTTATAGTTTGTTTATAGTTTTTATATATAAAAAAATAAGATTTGATTAGACACTTTCTAGTCTCTCTATTTCAAATCAACAATTCAGTCATTCAAAATATATTATTATTATTCTTTATGCGTCTCATCCTGTCTTCCCCTCCATTTGCTCATAAAGTAATAAGGTAAATCAATAGTATAGGTTAGCTTGTTAGTGTTTGATATCAATCCATTTAAAAATTTAATTTGTGTATGATTTTTTAACCGATTGTGATTTTGTTTGCATTTTTTTCTTTAATTTTTCTAAAAGACACTGTTATTTCATACACAATTTTCATGTGCTGTTTTTCTTGATTGATTTTGATTCACCCAAACTTATATCATGACATTTGGATATGCAAAACGAAAAAGAAAAAAAATAAAAGAATTATTTATTCAATTCAAAAGATGTTCGTTAGATAGATTTGTTAAAAAAATAGATGCTAATGTTTCAAAATCTGATATCACGAATGATAAACCTGATATTAACGAGGGTCATAGTTCTAGTCGATTAATTGAGCATGATACTATTCATAATACATTTATACTTGAAAAACTGAATTCTCGTGAGTATGATAATGTATCAAATAAATTTTTTATTGATATTTATGATGTCAGATATTGAGAGACTATTGACAATAAAACGAGAGACACATTAATCGAGTGTAGACCTAAAATAGAATTGAACTTGACATTTCCTCTTGATAAGAATAATAGGCATTTCTCATATGAGTATTATTCTAGAAAAATGAGTAACGAAGAGTCGTGTGATACAACTTGGTTGATTTATTCGAAACATGAGAATAAATTTTATTGTTTTTGTTGCAAGTTACTTAAATCTCGTGGTTACTCAAGTGTGCTAGAAAATGATAGATAAAATTATTGGAAATATCTTAATGAAAGGCTCAAACAATATGAGAGAAGTGTAGAACATATTGCTAACATGAAAAATTGGAATGAGCTAAAAATTAGATTTGAAAAATATCAAACTATTGATAAAGAATTGCAACAAGAAATAAAACGACGGAAGCTAGTCCTTGTAGCATCAGTTGAGAGAAACTTTTCAGCTGAAACTTTTGAAAACTTACACGAGATCTACTATATCCAAGAAAGATTGAATAGTTTTGCTATTTTGTACATTGTTGAAAAGCATGTGAGATGATCTTGATTTAAAAACTGTTATTCATGATTTTGAATCGAGTAAAGTTCGAAAAAACTGTTTTATATGATCTATATATTTATTTGGAATGACTATTTGATTTGATTTTATTTATAGCTTTTATAACCTTTTGTGGAGAGAACCATGTAAATTTCGAGAAATTGTTTAATACTTATAAGCCTTTTTTTGTCTTCCCTAAGGGATATTAAAATGTTTGAACTGGGGCTAGCCGATATGCCAAATATATATTCGGTCATTTTTTAAGTAGTCCAGTAATAAAAGTAATCGAATAAATTATATTATATAATTAATTTCATTATATCTATAGGTGAAAAATTGTTACGGACTTAGGTTGGTAACCGGATTAATTTGTTCAGTGTGAAGGAAAATGCTCAAATTACATTTAAAGATGAACTAAAAACTTAGAGATTAAAATGCTCAGATTACTTTAAAATAAACTAATAACTTAGAGATTAAATTAATTTTATCGATTTACTAGAGTTGTAATTCCAGATGGGTTGTTGTCTCCGACAATAAAGCAGTAAAAGTTAATCGACATTTACAATTTTTACTTTTCAAATTATAATCGTCTATATAATACAGATTTATAATTTTTGTATTCTTTCAACAAATCTAAACTATAAATCTAAATACAGTATAGTCCTCGTTTCGTTGATTTTAGAAACTCTTCATTTTTTCTTTCAGTACAAATCTTAATATTCAATAGAAGAACGGTAAAATACCAAAGTGGGACAAATAACATGAATTAAAAGAACAATAAATTCTTTCTATTTATCGCATAATAAAATTATAAAATGATTTGTATATTTTTACATGTTTTTTGTATTAAAAAATATTAAATAAAATGAAAAGAGGTTCATACAATGATCTGGCGCATACCCTAGGATTACATCAACATTTGACTAAAGAGTCTAGAGCGAAATGTAAATAACATAGAAAACCGACTCGATCCCAGTAGTGGGAAAGGAAAAAACGTCAAATACAAGTAGACTAAAGAACTGCTCAATCTGATAATCATCATCCGAAACATCCGGAAGAGTCCTATCCATCAAGAAATATCGGATCACAAGCTGCTCTCACCATATCAATCCCTGCATATAAGATAAAGTAATGAATAATAATTTAGAAGGACAATCCGGTCTTGGTGCCTTGGAATCTAAACCGAAGATCTGAGTAAATTCGGTGAGACACCATAGAGGCAATGATAGGGGGGGGGGGGAACCAAAGTTTCTTCGGTTCCTCTCCGTCCAGACGTGGTGAATTACCGCGGCGAAGCAAGAACGCAAAATAGAATGGTTTCGAGATTGAGACCATTTTGACGCTTCACAAACCCAAGACTGCCAACAGGATACGGTAAAGGGGAAACCTAACTTAATACTAACATTGATCCAAATACTCTGAGTGAAACTACAATAAAAAAGGAGATGCGGGATAGTCTCATTGTCAGAGTTGCAAAGAGCACATTCAGATGGGATGTTGTAATCCCAACTGAGAAGTTTGTCTTTAGTGACAAGCTTGCCCTTTATCGCGAGCCAACGAATGAAGGAGTGACGACGAATATTGGATTTATTCCAGACTAACCCAGCCCACCCTACTTTAGGGTTGGGCGTACGAATGACGTGGTAGGTATCCTTGATGGAGAAGGAATTACATCCTTCTTTCGCCTTCCAGAAATGAATATCATTGAAGAGGATATGTGGAGGGAGGATAGAGGATATGAGAGTTTGGATTTCCAACAGATTGACACGGTTGCTTGCATTCACCGATCTGATATTGGTTGGCCAATTCCAACTCCCATTTAGGATGATATCCGATACTCTGAGGTTTCTCCTAAGTCTAGAGGCCTTGATGATACTTTCTCCATAATGGGATGCTATCGATGAAGGGATGAGCCATGGATCATACCAAAAGAAGATACTTGTGTCATTTCCGATTGCCACCCTGCACATTTGACAAGCCAAAGGACTGAGACGAAGAATTTTCCTCCAGATCCAGGAAGGAGAGGATCCCATCTGGATGTTCCAAAAATTATTATTTTTAATTTTTTTTCATTTTAATCCAGTCACTCCAAATGGAATGAGAGTTGTTACGGATGATCGACCAAAGATGTATTAGGATAGCGGCCTGATTCCATATTTTTAAGTCAAGAATCCCAAGGTCGCCCTTTAAAGTGGGCAACGTAACCATAGACCAAGCTACTTTGGTCCCATAGATTTTCATAGCTGATCCGGACGAAAGAAAACGACGGAGATACCGAGTCAATTCTTTAATAATCCTTGAGGGAAGGATAAAAATGGATGGCCAATAAACCTGACCAGTGAAAAGTACAAACTTAATGAGCTGTAATCTTTCCGCATAAGAGAGGTGCTTTGTGGTCCAAGATTCAATTTGAGAAGTAATTTTATGGAGAAGGGGCCGACAGTCAGAGTGGGTGAGACGGCTAGTGAGAAGGGGCACACCCAAATATTTAACCGGGAGGGATCCTTCCTTGTATCCCAAGATATTGCTAAGGTCCAAACGAAGAGACTCATTAATACCAGAGAAGAAGATATGGCTCTTAGAAGAGCTGACTTTTAGTCCAAAGAGAGTATAAAATTCATCTAGAGCTTCTTTGATAAAAAGTAGGGAATTTACCTCTCCATGACAGAAAATCATCAGATCATCAGCAAAACAAAGGTTGATGATTTTGAGCTTTTGACATTTCCAGTGAAACCGGAAGTTCGGATTGTTACTTTTCTTCTTAAGAATACTAGAGAGAACATGCATGACAAGAACAAAAAGGAAATGGGAGAGCGGGTCTCCTTACCTTAGGCCTCTTTATCCTTTGATGTTGCCATGAGGATCCCCATTGATATTGATGGAATATGAAGGAGAATAAATACATTTGATGATCCAAGTAATCATTTTATCACGGAAATCCATCGCGACAAGAATGTCAAGGATTAGATGCCATCTGAGATTATCAAAAGCTTTCTTAAGATCAGTTTTTAGCGCAACCTTTTTGTCTCTATTGTTGGAATGGTACCCCTTCAATAGCTCTTGGGATAAAATGATATTATCCGATATATTCCTTCCTTTCACGAAAGCCGATTGAGAGTTATCAATGAGATAAGGAAAGGAATAATTAATTCTATTGACTAAGATCTTGGAGATGATCTTGTAACTAACATTACAGAGCGCTATGCGTCTAAAATCGGCTGGCTCGGAGGGAGTATATTTTTTAGGGATGAGAGAAATCGAAGTGGAGCTCCAAGATGCCTCCAAAGAATCAGAATGAAAGAAATCTAGGACACCATTACAGATGTTCGGGCCAACAATGCTCCAATTAGATTTGAAAAAATAGGAATTGAAGCCATCAGGACCGAAGCCTTGTTACTATCAATACTGAATAAAGCGGATTTTATTTCATCGCATGTAATGTCACGAATCATGGAATCCTTGTCCGTATTGGTGACTCTAGATGTTAGAAGAGAGGAGACGACGTTCAGGACAGGGTAGCCAGCATAATGCATGGTCCCTAGAGAATTTTTAAAGTATTTCACAAATACCTTTGAAACACTATCCGGAGTAGAGACAGTTACCCCGCAATCAGTATTGATAGAGATAATCTTATTCCGAAAAAGACGAGCCTTGATGCTATTATGGAAAAATTTGGTGTTTTTGTCACCAAGCTTGATCCAGTTTTCTCTAGATTTTTGCGTAAGGAAAGATTCTTCGGCTCTACTAAGAAATATAAAATCTTTAGATGTGTCGCATTCGGCCGAGATAAAGGAAGGATTGAGCGGAATATTAAAAATAAAATGAGTCGCTAGTATGCAATTTCATTTGCTACTTATTAGTTTATAGTTAGATTTTTTTATATATCGTTTTAAAGTTTTGTATAAATATTGAAAATAAATTCTTATTTTTCGTTTCTAAAAAAAATTAATCAATTAAAAATAATAATATTAAATTCTATACTAATATATCAGACCGAGATATGAAATTACGTCCACAAATTGCCAACTGAGATAACCATTAAATTAAATTGTATGCTTACATATTTAAATAAAATTACCTACTTCTCAAGCTTTTATGTAAACCTTTTATAAGTTTGGTTAAATTGCGATTTGCGATCCTAATTTTTTCTCCACTTAAATATAATTGTTCATTGGTCAAGTTTTCATTTGAACTTTTTATAAAATGGAATTTAGTTAAGTTATCATCCTAATCTTTCATAGTATTAGGATTCGGTTAATTTATAAATTTAACTTTCTTTTATCAGTTTAAAATTACATCGAATCATAAAACATTGGACTATAAATAAATTTCTTGCAGGGTTTAAACTGTAAGCTGAAGACCTCCAAATATTCAGGCTTTTGAATTTTGTATTTAACGATATACTGTTAAAGAGGTAAAATTCTGGAAATAAACCCTAGTCAGATTCAAAGATTCGACCTTCAAAGTGTCAGGATTCCTCAGTGCATTTCTCCTTTTAGTAAATTTCATTTGATCTTCAACTCATCTTTTGCACTTGTTTTCTTTCATTCATCACCATGAATGATTACTTTTTGTTTTTTGTTCTGGTGTTTCTTTACAATTTAACTACTGTCTTAGTTAATTGTAAAAAAGCTTACTCAGATCTATCTCAATATATATAATTGCAGCGAAAGAAGTTAAAAGACAGTAGTGAAAATGATCTTTCTCTTTGATTAATTGGCTATGGGAACATGTAAGTGGTCCAATGCATGGTCCAACTTAAAACGTTTCCCAATAAAATTTTCAAAATATGATAACAACTTAAAATATGTACTGATCAACTTCAACTCTGTATTTCTTTTTTCATAAAAGAAACATAATAAAAAATTGTTTATATATATTTGGATATCTTTTGGGAAAATAAACTAAAAATATTTTTTATACAAATATCAAGCTTGCCAAAAACCATCAAAGGAAAGAATAAAAGTTTTCTAAAACATAGTTTTCAAACTAAAAATATTAAGTGGTTGATATATTTCGGGGAGTTTTACACTGAAAATAAGTGGTGGGTATTATATCATGGAATAACTAGTTTTTTTTGTAATAATTTTTTCTAAAACAGACAAGACAATGAAAGAGTGTATCTGGATATTACGTTTGTTCCAAACATATTGATCTAACGTACGTAGGATCTAAAAGGTCGAATGAAGTGGTTAGTGCTATTTATTGTGAAATTGTTATAATTATGGATCCAAAAATTAACATCTTCCCGGATGGAAAGGAGGGGAGGAGACTGATGGCGTTAGCGATTTTGAGCAGGTGTGATTAGTGCGATCTTCTAATCGAGCAGAGTTGATTGAGCCCGTTCCAGGAGCTCTTGGAGATAATGACAGAAACCATGATATTGTTGTGCGATATAGCATAACGAATAACACAATTACCGATTTCAACCTTATAAATCTAGGTAGAAGTGGCTCTAAGGTTGATTATTTTCTTCCACCCATAACTAAGGAATAAGTCGATAAGAAAGTTTTATAGGCTTTTATCTTTCATATTTTTGGTGAGAACCCAATTACACCAAATTGAGTGAGTTTCCACTCATGATGGACCATAATTTTTTAAGGGTGGTCGCCTGATTCCATACCGCAAGGTCAAGAATTCAAAGGCCAACTACCGACGAGGGCATCATGATCTTAAACCATATTTTTTTGGAAGTCGAGATCAACTCAGGTCCCCTCCATAAAATACGAAGAAATAGTTGGGATAAATCCTTAAGAAGACGAACATTAAAGATGAAGATTGAAGACCAATAGACGTGGCTCACGAATAGGACATCGTTGATGAGTTGCAATCTACCAGCATATGAAAGATGCTTGGAAGTCCACGAGTTGATACTCCTAATAATATTCAGGAACATAGGTCTATAGTCATTGTAGGAGAGGCAAAAGGTAATGAGCGGGACACTCTGATAATGCACAAGGAGGGTACATTCCTCAAACCCCAAAGAATAGACAATAGATCAAAGAGTCGAATCAGAAACCCCAAAGAGGTATATGCGACTCTTAGTGGGGTTGAGGCGAAGACGCGATAATTCCTCAAAGTCATATTTAACTAGGTTGAAAGAGTTATTGTTGGCACGACAAAAGATCATTAAGTTATCAGCGAATCAAATATTAATAATTTTAAGTTTGTGGCACTTCTAGTAGAAGCTATCAGAGGGATGGTGGCTTCTTTCTTTAAGAATCCTAGATATAACTTGCATGATGAAAATAAAGAGAAATTAGTAGACGGGGTTCCCTTGTCTAAGCCCTCTTTTTCCATAGAAATATCCAAAGGAATGTACGTTGATGTTTATCGAATATAATGAGGTAGACATACACTGGATAATTCAGCCAATTATACGATTGTCGAAGACTTTCATAAGGTTATTATTAAGGACCGCACATGGGCCTTATATATTGGTATGATAACCATGGAGAAACTCTTGAGAGATGGGGGATATGATCATAGAAACTACATCTAGGAATGAAGGTTGATTGGGAGGGATCAATGAGGGAATGAAGGGAGTCCTTAACCTTGTTAGTTAGAATTTGGAGATAAAATTTTAAATAACATTGCAACAATCAATGGGTCTAAAGTTGGAAGTTGAAGAGGGGGTTTAATACTTCGGGATAAGGAAAATTAATGTCTTGTTCCAACAAGGGTCCATTCAATTAAAATGGAAAAAATAGTAAACTATTTTAGTAAAATTCAGAGTGATAGTCTCATAGGAGGACTTGAAGAAAATAGTGCTGAGCCCATTGGGTCCATATACTTTTTTTTACAGTGGATACTAAAGAGGGATGTTTTGATCTTATCATTGGCCACAAACCGGGTCATGTGAGTTATGTAGACCAAGCTAAGTTTGGATAAAGTAAGGTCTCTGATTCTGGTGAGACTTAGATAGGACCGGGGGGGGGGGGGGGAGCGGGGCTTAACACCAATGAGGTTATTGAATTGGTTGACAAAAATGCAAGCCACTCTTTTAGGGTTAAAGTAAGGGAGATCCTACTCATCGTTGATGGAAATGATTGTGTCCATACATATACAAGTCTTGATATAATGAAATCACTTAGAGTTACGATCGCCTAACTTAAGCAAGTCTGACAACACTTCTGTTTGAAGAATGACTCTTCTATTTCGTTAAAGAATACATAGTTCTTTGAGGCTAAAATCTTAGCCTCAATAAGATAATGGACGATATGGTTGTTGGCCAGATCTTGCTGGACTTGAATGGTGAGGTTTTGGGCGTTAGAAACGCAATTACAAATGTTGCTGAATTCTTTTTGTCAAGAGAAGAGAGAAAAAGTTGAAGACATCTCATTTTGAAAGGGATAATTGACATGACAAATGCATCAACAATGAGATTCTAACTGCTGAATACGAATAAAGAGAATTTTGGATAAGATTGCCACATGTTGAAAAACCGAAAATATTTTTTTGGTAAAATATCTTGAAGTACTAAAAAAATGTTAATAGGTGTGTGATATGAGGTACGCGGGTAATCAAATTTGGAAATAAAGTTAAGAAAAAGTGAACCTCATTGGTTGTTAACTAGTACATGATCAATTCTGGAGGAGATGGGATTATTATCATGATTGATAAACCAAGAGAATTGAAAACCAGTAGCATGAATATCGTTAAGCTCACTATGGTAGCAACAATTGTTGAAATCAATGATTGATGAGGTCCAAATTTCCAAATTACCTATTCGGTCCTCTCGTTTACGAATAGTGTTAAAGTTGATGAGTCCGAATTTAGAATACTCCCCGGAAGGGCAGATCAGTGTAATTCTCTCCGAACTCCGGACAGAACTTTTGACCGGACAGATCACTTCGAACCAATGTGAGCCTAAGGCTGTTCGAACTATGACAAAAGTACTAAAAAACCTAAACACTTCTTGACTAAGCTACCTGTCCTCCTGCTTAGAACTCATGGGTCTTTAAACATGACCCGGGTCCGTTAAACTTGACCCGAAAGCCCATAAGGGCCCAAATTTCATACTATAAATACCCAACTACCAGCATTAACTATGGGTAAGAAAAATTAACTGCTGCCAAGCTACTTAATTCTCTCTCCACATTAAAACACTTTGAAACACCCTCACACCACCGTGAAACACCCTTACACCGCCTTAAAACTCCACTTAAAATTACTTGCCTACCCCTAGGCCATTTCTTTTCACACCAAATTGGCGACCACAGTGGGAGACGACGGTGCCTGAATCAAGTATTCGAAACCAAGCAAAGAATTTATGTCCGAATGAATTCGGATAATCCAGAGCTTCCACCAGCTTTGCTCGAAGTGGTGGAGGAGAACGATGAGTATACTGTCCAAGAGCGCGACAGGTTAAAGCTTGAGATAGAGGCTCTGAGGGCTGAAAAGGCCAAGATGGGCATGAAAGAGAAATCCAAAGCGTCAGCTGCTCATCACACTGACAACCCTCGAGAGCCTGAGGCTTCGAAAACTCGTGTGAGCACTAAAAAGACACATGCCAGCTCTAAAAAGTCTCACCGGTCCAAGCCTGTGGAGAGCTCTGACTCAAGTTCAGAATCTTTGGGCAGCTCTTCGGACAGTGAGGGAAACGAAAAATCCTTGTCCTCTAGCAGTGATGAGGGTCGAACCAAGAAGAAACAAAAGCAAGTTAAGAAGTATTCGAGAAAAAGAGATCACCATGGAAGAATGAAAAGGCATATTGGAAAGGGGTCATCTCACCACCGGAGTATACGGACAAGATGTTGATGGATCCTTTTGCTTTCCACGATGAGCCAGGTATCTTTGCAACTCCTAATGAGGATACCGTGTTCAGTCGTGGAAGGAATTGGAGGCAGTCTCCACTGTCTTCTAAAATCCTGTCCGGAAACCTCCCTAAGAGGTTTGACAGTACTAAGATGGAGAAGTATGATGGCAGTACTGATCCGGACAATCATCTGGAGCAATTCAAGAACTTCATGATGAACTTTGATGATGATGATAAACTACTCTGTAGGGCATTCTCCCAATCTTTTACGGGGAGTGCTCTGAAATGGTACAATAGCCTGCCTCAGGGTTGTATTAAAGACTTTGATACTTTTTGGGTGGCCTTTCGAAGGCAGTTTGTGGGGAGTAAGGAGCTGAAGGGCAATGGAGACACAATAATCCATTGTGCCCAAGAGCCAAATGAGTCGTTAAAGGAGTACATAATTCGTTTTGTAAACACAAAGAATGGGTTGGCTGATTGCTTCGAACAGGTGGCAATAGCATCCCTAAGACAAGGTTTGAACCCAGGCAACCTGGCTGATTCGGTGACCAGGAAGAAAGCCATGACTTGGGGAGGATTGCTGAATCAAGTTGGCAAGCAAATAAACGTTGATGAAACAAAAAAGACCAGGGTGCACAGACAGGTGAGATCCACCCCGGTGGCACCAACTCCAAATCAAAACCAGTCCGGGAATAGAGCAAGAGAAACCGGACAGGGGCATGGTAGGGGAAAAGCTCAGTCCCAGCCAGCTGCTCCTGCTCAAAGTCAGCAATCCAGAAACAAAAGAGGGCCATGGGTCCAACCAGAGTGGTTCGCAGAACTTAAAGAAAGCATGGCCACCATTTTTGATAAAACAAAAGATGAGGTACACTACCGGAGACCGGCAACTTTGCAGTCTCCCAGAGAGCATCGTAATAACTCCTTTTGCCAATACCACAATGATATTGGCCATACCACTGATGATTGCATAGCGTTGAAACAAGAGGTACAAAATTTGATTGAAAGGGGGAAGTTGGGTGCATACGTTAAAAGAAAAGGAGGCAACAGGCCTGATAACACTCACCGGGCTGGTTCGGTTAATGCAGCCCCGGAGGGGGCTATGGTAATAGTTGAAAGGTTTGATGTGGAATCTGAATACTTGGATCCTGATCCAACAAAAAACAGAGTGGGAGCTATAGAGGAGCGTTCTAGATCGGTCTCCGGGCTCATTAAATTCTTTGAGTCACTGACAATTTTCGGAGGGGACACTGTAACAGCTCCTACTACTTCATCAAGAAAAAGGCATGTTCATAATTTGGCTTCCCAGCTAGAAGGGGGCATGACCTCTTATCAATCATCAAATTCATTCCCATTCATTGTCTTTGATGGGGATGATTTAAGAGACATTGCTGGCCCTCATGAGGATGCTGTTGTTATAGGAGCATCAGTAGGGGGCAATGAGATAAGGCGAATTCTGGTAGATACTGGAAGCTCTGCCAATATCCTTTTCCTAGACACTTACAAGAAAATGAAAAATCCAGATGTGATTCAAAAGTCAGACAGGTCAATCGTGGGCTTCACGGGCAGCTCAGCCGATGTGATCGGGGAGTTTGAAGAAGAAGTATTGTTGGGCAGGGGCCCTTTCAAGAAAACGGTCAGAATACTCTTCATTGTGGTGGATTGTCCCACCTGCTACAATGCTATTCTAGGGAGATCTTGGCTCTCTAGGATGCATGCGGTGGCTTCGACAGTCCATCAGTGTCTAAAGTATGCTGTTCAGGGGCAGGTTGGGGTTGTCCGGAGCAGCCAAAAGGTTGCAAGAGAATGCTATGCCACTGCCTTGGCTCCACGAACGCTGGGGGCAGTCCGTATAAATGATCAATAGCAGTTTGAGGGCCTTTCTGGGGGTGAGGGTGAAATTGATGACCCTAGAGAGACCCCCGGAGTATTGATTCCGATTGAAGAGGTTGAAACACACTGCTTGGAAGAAGGAAAAAGCGTCAAGATAGGGTCCAAAATGCCACCAATGCTAAAAGAAGGAATGTTGAAATTCTTGAAAGACCATCAGCATGTTTTTGCTTGGTGCAACGCTGATGTTACTGGAGTTCCATCAGAGGTGATTTCCCATCGCTTGTCTGTCCGGAGAGATGTGGCACCAGTAGTACAAAAGAGGAGAGCTTTCTCAAAATAAAAAGCTGATGTCATTGTACAAGAGGTTGATAGACTCACAAAGATGGGGCACATTAAAGAATCTCAATACCCTTTGTGGACTGCCAATCCTGTCTTAGTAAAAAAGAAGAATGGCAAATGGCGTATGTGCATTGACTTCACAGACCTCAATCGAGCTTGTCCAAAAGATTTGTACCCGGTCCCCCGGATAGATCAGTTAGTAGACTCTACTTCTGGGAACAAGCTACTCTCCTTCATGGATGCCTTCTCCGGGTACAATCAGATCCAAGTAGATCCAAAAGATCAAGAGCATACTACATTTGTCACTGATAGGGGTCTACATTGCTACAAGGTGATGCCCTTTGGCTTGAAAAATGCTGGGGCTACTTATCAAAGGTTAGTCAACAAGGCATTTGCGGATCAAATTGGAAGAAATATGGAGGTTTACATTGACGATATGATGGTAAAAAGCGTGGATGAGCAGTTGCACTTGTCCGACCTCCAGGTAACTTTTGCCAACTTGGCCAAAGTAAATTTGAAACTAAACCCTGAAAAGTGTGTGTTCGGAGTGCAGTCCGGGAAGTTCTTAGGGTATATCATAAGTGAGCATGGAATACAGCCCGACCCAGACCAACTCAATGCTTTGTTCCAAATGGAGCCTCCTCGAAACATTAAAGAAGTACAGCGATTAACGGGGAGATTGGCTGCCTTGAACAGATTCATCTCCAGGTCTTCGGACAGGTGTGCTCCATTCTTTCAAACCTTGAAGGGTGCAAAGGGGTTCGAATGGACACCACAGTGTAATGAAGCATTTAATGAAATCAAGAAACATCTTTCCTCTCCCAAGACTTTATTCAAACCGGTTGATGGGGAGACTCTCTTTGTATATCTGGCTGTTTCAAGTTGTGCCATCAGTGTTGTGCTAGTAAGGGAGGTTGATGGGTATCCTCACCCAGTGTACTACATCAGCAAAAGCCTGATTGATGCTGAGAGGCGTTACTTGAAACTCGAAAAATTGGCGTTGGCCTTGGTAATAGCTGCAAGAAAAATGAGGCCCTACTTCCAGGCTCATCCTATCGTTGTTTGGACTTCTTTCCCTTTAAAGAATGTCCTTCAAAAAGCAGACATTTCGAGCAGAATGACAAAGTGGTCAGTAGAGTTGGGGGATTTCGACATAGACTTTGCTCCCCGAACAGCGGTAAAAGCTCAAGTTGTGGCTGACTTTCTGGTTGAATTCCATTCTGATAGGGATTCCGAACAACCTACTGATTCAAAAGACAAGAAAGTGTGGATTGTCCGAACAGACGGAGGATCCAGTACCATGGGATCTGGGGCAGGAATATGTCTCACTTCCCCATATGGGGACAACATGTTCCAAGCTATTTGTTTTGCTTTCAGGGCATCCAATAATGAGTCCGAATACGAAGCAGCTCGAGCTGGGTTAAAATTGGCCTACATTTGTGGAGCTAAAAGAGTCAAGCTACTAAGTGACTCCCAGTTGCTAGTCCACCATGCCTTGGGCCTATCAGAAGCTAGAAATGAACAGTTGGTCAAGTATTTACTCCTCCTCAAAAATGAAGCGTTGAAATTTAAAGCTGTTATCTATGAGCACATCCCCCGGGCAGAAAATGAGCTAGCAGACTCACTAGCAACGATAGCATATACGGAGTCCTACCCATGGATCCAAGTGCTTGAAAGCCCTTCTATTCAACTCAATGAAGGTATAAAAGAGGAAGTCTTTGAAGTACAAGTAAATCGGCCTCAAGACTGGAGGTCTCCTCTTATACAATATCTGTCCGATGACATCGTGCCCTTGGATAAATCACAAGCCAGAACATTGAAACACAAGGCTCGTGGTTTCATTATGATTAGAGAAGTCTTGTACAAAAAATCCTATAGCAAACCTCTCCTACGTTGTTTAGGGGATCATGAGTCACAAATGGTTCTCTCCGAATTGCATGATGGTGAGAGATCAGCCCATTGCGGATTTAGAGCTTTGACAAGAAGAGTGTTACTCTCCGGATACTATTGGCCATCGATTATGAAAGATGCTAAGGAGCTGGTAAGAAGGTGTGACCCATGCCAGAAGTACAGCAATGAAATTCATGTACCAGCCATTCCTTTGGAATCAATTTCTGAGCCCATCCCTTTTGCTCGATGGGAATTGGACTTAGTAGGGCCTCTCCCTGTGGTGTCCGGAGGGCGTAAAACCATAATGGTAGCCATTGACTACTTCTCGAAGTGGATAGAAGCAGCCCCCTTGGCAGGGACAACCTCAAAAGCTGTGATAAAATTTATCCTATCCAACATATGTTGCAGATTTGGTTTCCCCCAGAAAATAACAACAGACAATGGGCCACAGTTTGACAACAGAGAAATGGAAAGCTTCTGTGCCTCAAGGGGTATTCAGCACTGCTTTTCTTCACCTTTCCACCCTCAAGCCAATGGGCAAGTTGAAGTGGCTAATAGAACGATACTTTCCGGTTTAAAGAAGAATTTAGAAGGGGTTGCTGGGAAGTGGCCTAGTTATCTACAAGAAGTCTTATGGGCCTACCGAACAACACCTGGGGCTGCAACACAAGAATCCCCTTTTGCCTTGGTCTATGGAATGGATGCAGTAGCTCCCATAGAGAAGACACTCCCCTCCTTTTGTGTTCATAACTTCTCCGGACAGGCTAATGAGATGACAATTAGAAATCAGCTTGATTTGATCGAAGAAAGACGGGTAAAAGCTCATCTTAGAATGACACACTATCAGGGCTTGATGAGAAGCAGGTTTGCTTCTAAAGTTAAAAGAACAGATTTTCAACCAGGAGATAAAGTTTTCTTGCATACTAAGGAAAAGCTCTTCGGAAAACTGGCTCCGACTTGGGAGGGTCCATATACTGTGGTTGAAAGAATCAAGCCTGGGACATACTGGTTGGAAGACAAAGATGGCAGGGTTTTAACTCACCCTTGGAATATTGAACACCTTCGAATGTACTTGGAATAAAACTTATGTAAATATTTACTTGTTTAAACATCCATGTAAATATTTGGGGGCATACCTTCCCCTCTTCGGTGGCACGGAGAGTTTTCAATGAAATTTGGTGCCTTCTTCAAAATTCTCTAAGTATTTTTAAACATTTTGTCTCTTATCATACTACCCAGGTCAAAAGATCTAAGAGCTACTTAAATTCTAGCCGGAAAGTCTTAATACTCTCACAATACAATAAAATTATTTAAACTCCAGCTATTTAAACGAACAATGAAAGAAGAGGATGGTTGAGCAAAATAAGATATTCATTCAACAATTTAAAACTGCCTTGGCCTTCCAAGGACTTTTTGAGTAAGTTTGGGCACAGTACCAAAATCTGTCCGAATAATACGGACAACATCACAAAAAAAAGTGCCTTGGCCTTCCAAGGACTTTAGTTCGAACGAGAAATAAACAAAATAAATTTTTGGTTAAGGTTGAGCCTTTGAAGATGGCTCACCCTCATTTGCTTTCTTGCCCTTGATATCGCTTTTCTCTTCGACTATCTTTTTTCCCTTGGGGTCAATCTCTTCCTCACCTGGTCTCTCTCCAGTTTCCTCTTCTTCACCGGACGAAGACTCACCGGAGTACCCCTCATCAACCATGGTCCAGTATGGGAGATCATCATCATCCACATAGCGCCATAATTCCCCTAGTCTCCTCTTCGGGAATTTCTCATGAAACAGGAGGACCATATCAGACTTTACCTTTTGAATCATTAGCTCCTCGCTTTGGATCATCTCCCTGGCATAGGCGTTGATCTTGGCCTTGATCATGGCCTCTTGATCCCTCACCAAAGCAGCTTTCTCTTCAACAGCCTGAGTCACTGCATTCTCTAAAGCAAGTTTGTCAGTGGTCAGGTTGGTGACAAGCTTCTCCTTTGCTGCAGTTTCTCCTCTTGAGGCTGTCAGGTCCTTCTCCAGTCCGGACAGCTTAGCCCGGAGATCTTTTACGGTCTCTTCTAAGGAAGCAGCTTTTGTGTTGCTTTCATCTTGATTCTTCTTTAGCTGATCATTTGCCTCCTTGAGCAAATCAACCTTATTGGCAGCAGTCCGGAGGTCTTCGGACAGTTTTTCCTTCTCCGACTTGAGGTCTTTGATGGTGTCTGCCTGACTTCGGACTTGCCTTTCCAAAGTAAGTATTGGTTGCACGTTGCTAAGGATAGAATGGGCTATAACATCCCTCTCACTGGAAACCATAAAAGTCTTACCGTTGAAATTAACTGTGTTGGAGCTGCTTGGAGGGACATAGGGCCCTGCAAACTCGTCTCTGGGCAGCCCAAGAAAATATTCACCAAGTCCACCCAGACCGGTGATGTCCATTTCATCTAAGTTGAGCTCTCCCCCCTCAACTTCATCTGTAGTAAACTCCCTTTGAATATCTCCTTGCAAGTCCCTTGGGATCTCTTCAGCCAATGTTGGGTCAGTAGAGAAAGAGGGCTCCGGGTCCCGGAGAGCAACTTCATCTCTTTGGGAAGACTTCTTCTTCTTGGCCTCCATGTCAGCGCTCTCACTTGTTTGCTTGCGAGTCCTCTTAGAGGCCCTTGTAGGCTTAGGGAGGTTCACTTCCTGCTTCTCGCTCTCCTGTTCCACCACCTGTAGAAGGGCTGCATCAATCTGAGCCTGTGCCAGTCCTTCTGTGTCTGTTGGGACCTCCTTCTCATCGTCACCTGCTACCCTTTTGCCTTTCTTCTTCTTGCCCTTCATTTTACTTGGGGCTTTGGCCCGGGCAGGAAGGAAGAGAGTCCCATCCAGTTCGTGATACCTTCTCAGCACGATGTCTTCATCAGGTTGGGTGGAGAACTCCTCCCAAGTTAGGTCTCTTCGACCTGTGGTGTTCCACAGGTGAGACCTTGCTAAGTTCCCAGCAGTGAAGGCTTTATGGAACCGGTTCTCATAGTTCTCTGCGGCCCAAGCGTTGATTTTGCCACAGGTGGCCTGTCCGGCCTTCAGGTAGTCTCCGAACTCCTTTGGCAGCTCTGATAAAACAAAAGAGAAACTAATTAGCGTAGACTTAAAAGAAAAGAGAAATTCGAACAAAGACTTAAGATAAGAAGCTTACGGTCACTCCTCCATCTACTCCTGAGGAGGCTTGGATTCTCTCCGGTCTTAATTTTCTTGCCATTCTCCCATGAGCCACTGACAAATAAGAATTGGCTCCTCCATTTGCTCTCCGACTCCAGGAGATCATCAACAGCTTTAAGATCGTTCCCCATGTTGAAATGGTAGAAGGGGAACTGATGATGTTTGCACAGGTTGGCCACAGTTGCAAACTCTTCCATATGAAGAGGGATTCCAGATAACCTAGACGCCATAATACATGACATCAAGGTGAACCAACCATTGGGGCTTAACTGTGATGGGCAGAGTTTGACCAAGTGAAAATAGCGCACTATCTCCGGGTCCAGTGGGAACCTGAGTCCCCAGTTGAATAGCTCCGTAAAGAAGACTATTTCATTCCTTTTGCAATCCATCGGGGTCTCCGGATCGATGGGAATCCTTATCTTTACGTTCTCAGGGATTCCCCACTTTGTGCGCAATCTACCCAGATCTGAAGTATGGATGAACGCGTACTTGGGTTTCAACAAAGCGAAAAGATACTTGAACTCCACTTTATGAAAGCATGGCCCCACTCTCCCTTCAAGGCTCTCCGGCAGGTCCGGACGCCTCAGATACAAGTCCTCTTTGCCCTTCTTGGAAACAACGATAGCAGTTTCAGCCTGTCCGAAGGACTCGGACTCAAATCTAACCTCCTCAGTGGAGTCCTCCATCCTCTCCTCCATAATCGTTGGGGGAGCTTCAGTAGAAATAGTCCGGGGAGGATTGAGGCTTGGCAGAGCTGATCCTCCGGACTGTTGGTTGTCCGTATTTACTCGACTTCTCACCTCAATTTGAGTTTCTGAGGTAGAAGATTCCTTGGGGGGTAGTGGGCTGCTGGCCTCTAGTCCTGACAGCCTCTCCCGGGGAGCCCTTATAGTTTCCCCAGACCCTGATACACTATCTTTTGCCCCCGATTTCGAGGGTGTGTTTTTAGAAGAAAGCCCTTTGACCAACCGACTTGGCCTTTTCATGATTAGCTTGTCCGGGGAATGGTCAAAGTCAGACCCCATAGCAATGAAAGAAGATTTTTTCCTAACACTTGTGACAGTAACTCCCGGTTCAACAGCAGGGATCGACTCCTGAACTGAGGAGCCAGATACTATGGGAGAGAGCGTTGATTGAAAAAGCCTTTTTGGCTTGGTACCTTTAGAAGAAGATGAGCCTCTGTCAGATTCTTCGATTGAAGGGGCTGGTTTCTCAACATGCGACGATGGTAGCCCTGTTGCAAGTCTTTTTTCCTTCTCAACTCTTTGAGCTTTCTCCAATTCCGAAAGATTAAGCCAGCCGCCCTTGATCAGTGCTGTTCTTGCTGTAAACATAAACAGCCAAGAGATAAAGGAGTTTTGAAGATTCTAGAGAGATAAAGCTCTGAGTAAAAATGGCAGAGTGAAATTTGAAAGAGATAATGAGATAGTGAAAAGTGAATTAGAATTTATAGTAAAAGTGAAAAAAGGAGTTGATTCCTAGGAGAATCCGAAAAGTTGGGCAATGATTAGAAGACGGCGCTGATGTCATTAATGGCATTTAAAAGAGGTAACTTGTTCGAGAAAGTGGTGCAAAGTTCAAGGTGAAAAAACGGCTAAAGTGACCAATCAGAGAATGACACGTGTCCCATTAACTCTGGCAAGAACCGTTTAGAATTCGTAACGTTCGGTCTGTCCGGGTTTATCCACAACTCTCTCCGGATTGAAAAACCACTTCCTAAAATCGGAATGTTTTTCAGTTCTTTGACAAGGACACTTGTTCAAACATCTAAAAAGGGGCTCCTGATGAGTCCGAATTCAGAATACTCCCCGGAAGGGCAGATCAGTGTAATTCTCTCCGAACTCCGGACAAAACTTTTGACCGGACAGATCACTTCGAACCAATGTGAGCCTAAGGCTGTTCGAACTATGACAAAAGTACTAAAAAACCTAAACACTTCTTGACTAAGCTACCTGTCCTCCTGCTTAGAACTCATGGGTCTTTAAACATGACCCGGGTCCGTTAAACTTGACCCGAAAGCCCATAAGGGCCCAAATTTCATACTATAAATACCCAACTACCAGCATTAACTATGGGTAAGAAAAAATAACTGCTGCCAAGCTGCTTAATTCTCTCTCCACATTAAAACACTTTGAAACACCCTCACACCACCGTGAAACACCCTTACACCGCCTTAAAACTCCACTTGAAATTACTTGCCTACCCCTAGGCCATTTTTATTCACACCAAAAGTCACCAAAAACATCCTAATGGATGCCTTGACGACGAGTGAAAATAAAATTAATATCATGCCAAATAGGGATACAATCATAGGTTTCATTGAACCTATAGACAATCATAAGAGAATAGGAGGTGTTCGCAGATACATAGCAAATGATGCAATCTATAATATGAGAGAAAATATACTCGAACGAGACTTTAAAACACCATAATTAAAAGAAATAAAAATTCTTCCTAGGGAATGCATACTATGATTGGTTTTAAAATACCAAAATAAAAGAATTGAACGCCTGATACCATCAAATTTATTCTTTTTAACTATAGTTTCTACTAAAAAAATAAAGTTATATGATTTGAAAAAACATACTCATCAACATATTTTTTTTTGGATTGAGTTATTTTGACCCACACATTCTAGAAAAAGATAATCATAAAGAAAGATAATAGTAAATAATTATTGGAATTACTGGAAAAAGATAATCATAAAGAAAGATAAGAGTTAACTCATGTATGCTCCATATTCTTGTTATAATGGCATGGACATGGTATAAGCCCACTTTCTTACCAAGGAAATACCTAGAAAGGAATTTAGCCAACTCCGTCTTGTCGCAATTGATAGCATCTAATGGAAGAAACAACACGTCATCCTCAACATGTAGATACCGAACATTTAGACCAATTATCTTGTGACGAAACTAGAACACTAGCATAGATTTGGGAAGTTCAAATGGGGATAACAAACGATATGTTTTGTTGAACAATATTGACATATATGGTAACCGGGGTGAAGCTGATAAACTAGCATGATGGTTGTTATATAACATGTTTTCTGTGATGACAGTGACATATGAAAACGTGAGGAATAAAGCTCTATAAATATGATTTAAAGAGAGGGTTTTAGTGGCAGTATAACCACACATACCTCTAAACTTATTGAAGATCCTACAAAACTATTATGCCTGCGAAATAATTAAGACAAAAAGTAACCGAAGAGTCGCCAAAGGTTAAAAAATGTCTAAAATAGGCATGCAAATCATGAGACACTGTATTGGTAGAGGTATACACGATTTAGAAGCCTTGATGAAATATTCTTTGAACTATGAAGAGTTGTAGGTTTTGGATTATGGAAGGTTATATTATATTGGATCTCTTCTTCATAAGGTCAGACTAGTTGAAGAACTGGTTAAAAGTGTCTTCAACGTGTGACGGGTTCTAGAGTGGGTTGGGTATATTTGTAATGAGCCTAAAAATAGGGCATGAACCTTGTATAGGGGTAGAACTCGTACCAAAGAGAGAAGATGTTTCACGCAAAGGAGACATGACAATCATCATGGTGGGGTTTGCAGATTCTTTGAGAGATTCACTAGTTTGGTTGGAAATAATAATGAAGAGGCTCAATAATATTGACATCGACAAAGCTTACCACATCAGGTGTAGATGCTCAAACCAGGGATCACGAGAGTACAAGGCATGATCGAGATTACATGTAGGGAATTGATGAAGGTGTGAGATCATGTCATTTGGATATAACCGCAGTCATATGGACCAATAGCCAAACAATCTGATTAAAAATGACATGGGTCACCCGAAAAAATAGCAGTTAGATGGTCAAAATTAGTATTAGGTATACTAAAATTAGTTTCCGATGTTATGTAAATTAATTTTATATCTTGTTAGTCAAGTATATAATAATCTATAATGTGATAGATATTGTTAAATTAGTGTGATGAATGAACAAAATGATACTCATATTTTTGTATAAATTTATAAGATTTAATTGGGGTTTTTTTTTAAATTTTATTTGATAGTCTATTATACTATAGAGACTAAACTTGATGGTTGTGTATATTTAATGCTTTTGATTTATTTTATAGTTTCGAAGTTTTTAATTCATATGATTTTTAGTAGAAAAGAGTTTGTCCATTTTTTGTCAACACTTTTAAAGAGTGATGGTGTGAAAGTCTTTTTTATTAACTTAGTATAGTCATATCATTTAAAGAGTTCATGTTTCACATTTTTATATCTTGTATTATAAGTTTTTTGTATAGCAATTGAAAGATGGATTTTAAATTAAGAGTGTAAGTATGAGTTTTCAATGTTTTAGTCATTGTAAGAGTTCAGTTTTATAAATTGGTTTGGCCACTGCAAGGCTTGAACTGGGAGTAATGGGTTTCTACCACTACATGGTTATGACCTCAACGTGGATTTATAGTTTTGGATGAGTTTGTTTATTATGAAGGAAGTAAGTTAAAACTTGAGATAAGTCTCGACAACGAGGAAACAGATTTTATGAAGTTACTTCTAGGTAAGTTAAAAGCTTCGACTGTCATCTAGAAATTATTATGGATTGATTTGGTATATTGAAAGGGTTTAAATGAAAGGTAATGATATCGCTAGGTATGAAAGGTTTGTTATAGCTGAGGTAGAAGTATTGTTTAATCACAACCAATTGATTGGGAATATAGTAGAAACTACATTACAAACGTTTGTACGAGTTGATCAAAGTTGTTGATTTATATCTTCTGTAACTACATTGATTTGCTGAGCTGGTGTATGTTTTTCTTAACTTGCACTTATTAGGATTTTATTTATACTAATTATACAACATTAGTGCAATGAGAAAGAAAATTAGAGAGAGAAAACATCCATGCTTAATATAGAGTTTTTAGAGAGAGAAACCTTTGTTTATAAGAGAAAACATTTAAAGAATGAAGTTATATTAGATTTGATGAATTTTTAAAAATAATCACTAGAAAAACACTGAATAAAATAATAAAACATTTTAAGATATCATTGAAACTTGATCCTATGTTTTGATAAGTTTGAACATTATATATTTTCTTGTAATTTATGTTTTTGGAAAATTCTTTGTAATTGTTTTATCTAAATAAAATCATATACGTTTTCACGTGGATGTATGATTTCTCCATAATCCAAACTATTTAAAAATATGTTAATTTTATTTATTGTCAACATTTTTTCTTGTCAAGAGCAAGAACCTTGTTGTAGGGACTATAATATCGTAGCCGAAGTACTGAAGTTAAAGCAAACTGGCTGCTTCTAAAAATTGGTTGTAGTTTTTATTGGTCTTTATTCTCAATATAGTTGAATCATGATGAATAAGAAATCTAGTAAAGTTTCTATCACATGGACTGTACTTAACAATAAGTGGGAATATGTGTTATATAATGTTGAAGCTGGTTATATTCGTTTATGTTGGAACTTGTATAATGATCTTATTAGAATATAAAAAGTTCTTATTCTAGATAAATCACGAGTGTTGTGGCTGGACTAAGGGGGAAAAAACTAAAAAACAAATTCATGTCATGCTGAAAGTTAGATAATCTAAGAAATTTTTGCTTGAGCTTAAGTTAATGGAGTTTCGCTTTCTTCCGAGGATCTAGATTGAAAATGAGTTAAGTTTTACTCTTAGGCTATGGATGATTTCATTTTTATTGAGGGGGAAGGAGGGTCTATCCCTACTCAAAAAAGTATTAAATTTATTGTGATTCGTAACGTGGATGAAATATGTAAAGTAGTCATAGACATACATGTGTTCAGATCATAACCATGATGGTTTCAATATTGATTTTGTAAATATTAGTTGGTGATTGAGAGTGTTGTTATGGTAACTGTGCATGACGATTTCTCTTGATCTATCTGCCCAAGTGTTTTACGTCACTATTTTTCACATTAATTCTTAAAAAGGGCGTTTAAGGATATACGTCAAGTTAATTAGCTAGTGTAATTTTTCATTAAAAAATAATCTTTGAAATCCTTAATAAAAAATGTCTTTTTTAAAAAAACTTATCAGCAAAGAACATGTGTATTCATCAAAGATATATAGATTCACGACGGTATCTTCCTAGTTCATATAGTGACAAATGATCTCGATAAAAAGGTTAAAGTTGAATTTTGATTATGAAACTGGATTTGAAGAAAACTTAATGTTGTCTTGAGAGTTCTCGTATGCTTATTTTTGAATTTATTGTTTCTACAATCGAGTCATAGCTTTGATTTCACGATGCCTTTATAAATGTTGATACTCTTTGGATATGGAGGGCAATCAACATGACTTTTTCAAATAAACGAGAGGGGTAAAATAGGGCGACCATGTTAACCTTCTTTTTTATATCTTAGTTTTATACAGTTTTTGAGGCAGTGAAAGTTGGTGTCTGCAACCAAAAAAAATTATTACCTTAAAAATTCATGAAATAGAAAGTATATAGCTTTCATCTTTGTTATAAAGATGATATTTTGTTATCAAATGGAGGTTATTCTAGTGTTAAAACGAAAAAGACTATGTTGGATAAATATCAGTTATTAGTTAGAAGGTTATAACAACAATTTGGTATTTTTTTTGGCAAACTCAACATCTACCAAAATAAAGAGAACATTCTTCGCTTAGTGATATGAAGGAAAAGATGTTTCCAGCAGAGTAATTCAGTGCTCATTTACTTAAAATGATGGTTAGAGTATCGTACTTCCAATGTCTTGTTGAAAAAGTTAAAGTTCCATTAGAAGAATGGACGACCGCTATACTTTTCCGAGCGGATAAAGTTGTTCTTATCAACTTAGTTTTATCCTAAATACCTATTCACACTTTTTTTCCAAAATGGGTTTGAAGGACTATTGAAAAATTCATGAGGATTTTCTTTAGAGATATGGTAACACCATACACAACTAAGTATTTTGGGACGCTGTTACAACTCCTAAAAAAGAAAACTTGGTTTTACCTCTTTGTTTGGCACGATTAAGCTTTAAATTATAAGTTGGCTTAAAATCTTATGAAAAACCAAGTCTTATATCTTGATTTCATAAAAAACAAAATGGGAAAGCACAACTTGGTGTCATATTCAGGTATATTCAAACACGACAAAATTATACTTAAATCATATTGATATAAATTCTATTTTTCGTACTTAGAGTTTAAGGTTTGGATAAATTTGAGATCTCTTTTTATAATTTTCGTTATATTTTTGAAACATTAGAATGCGAGGAGGCCACTGCATACTTGAGAGATTTGATAAATAAAATTTGATAAATCTTTTCAAAGCTCATGAAGCTTTGGTTCATACCCTGATATATATTCCTCAAGAAATCTACAAGTATTGATCTCAGCTGAAACTAAATAGAGAAGATAACTTGATATGAATTCTCAATATCTTTAATTAAAATTATGTTTTGTAACTTTATATTTTCTTGAACTATAATAGAATATAAATCTAGCATCCCCTCCTAAATTTTGTTTAGTCTATTTGAAGATTCTTTATTCAAGCTTTCCCAATGATGATCAAATTCAATCTTTTGAAATTCCTTTGGGGTATAAGTATGTTTGTTTTAAAAATATTTAAAATATATTTTCATATCATCTTTTTATCTACAGTGACTTTACTTAAAATATTTGAGAATACTTTGCATCTTGGTTAATTAATCCATCATTTTATTTGATATCGCGTCTATTCCAATTTCATTACAATGTGTATAAAAGTAAAAAACATATTATATTTAACAATGATGTTCTCTATGGTGACATATCATGATATATTTAGAAATAGAAGAATTAGTCAAAATACAGTATGACCAACACTTGGTTGAATCAATATGTGATCAATCCGACTCAAGATATGTTCATTGATATTTGTGATAGACTTAAAGTATACATTTATCCTATTATTCATACCATGAATTTTCTTCAATCTATTAGTTATATTGTCGTTCATCTACGAAGCAAAGTGAAAAGATGAATGAAAAAAATAAATGAAGCCCCTC
Organism: Limnanthes douglasii subsp. nivea; assembly: GCA_036936605.1. Taxonomy (NCBI): domain Eukaryota; kingdom Viridiplantae; phylum Streptophyta; class Magnoliopsida; order Brassicales; family Limnanthaceae; genus Limnanthes; species Limnanthes douglasii. Next base: position 26,797,152 of record JAUPFV010000004.1, on the reverse strand, counting down.
GAAGGGAAACTGTAACTCAAACTATATGGATCTAGTTTTAATAGAGATTTTTTATTAGTGAAATTATCCATGATGCGAAATGAACTCTTGTTGTTCTTTTTACTTAATTTAATAATATTATAAAGATATTTTGTAGCTTTAATGCCACATTTTAATGTTAAGGTTTAAGCCAGCTTATTCTATTTTTTTATTCTTGATATCATAAATGAAGACTCTTACATGATGATTAATATAATTAAATCTCATTCCAAATCTTCAGCTTTAAGGAATAAACTCTTGGACATTACAGATTGTAAATAAGGTAATGATGTCGTTGATTAGTTGGCTAAATGGGGTCATGAGATCAGTGAATATGTGATCATCTTTGAACCCGATGATTTTGAGTTACAAAACCTTATACAACTAGATTCGTAGGGGTTAGGTACTTTTGTATATGTTTAAGTTCTAAGATTTTGGCCTTTTGATCGTTTTATCAGCTTTTATAGATTATGTTTAGAAGTTTCCATGCTGAAAATAAAATGTTGCATATAAGGCTTCCTTTTTACAACTTCTATCTATATGATGTTCTATGTTTATTTGTGCATGATAGATTTGCAGCGTTAGATTCTCAACTTTCACATATCTAGATTCTTTTGCCTTTTTCAATTAATGTTTATATTTAGATATTTATGTTGCAGTTATTAAAAGAATCCATGTGCTCTATAGTACAAGTAATCAATCTATTAACACCATCATTGGAGATAAAAGTGCTTTGGATGGTGCAAGTCGTCATTTAATTTACCAGAATTGATTTAGCTTAGTTTTACATCATTCTTATAATATGTTCGGATGTAATTTACTTAATTTTTTATGTATACAACTTTGCGCTTTGTCTTGCTAGTTTGGTTTTGTTTTATATGTGATTTTATGTTGTCAAACTAAAGAGATTATGCCCAATTTTTTTAAGATTTTGCAACTTTATGGGTGATGGTTCAAGGTTTATTGTTTTTAAAGTATGTTAAGTTAAAATATACAGGTTATATGTTGCATTTTGGTATATTTTTGCTTTACATGATGTATTGCAGGTTGTTTTATAAATTTTAAAAATACCCAACACATCATATTTTCGATCGATAAAGATGTTAAAAATTATCATAATCTTATGGGTTGTTATGTCTATGGGCTCTTAGTTTGTATAGATTCATTGAATCTATTATAACGCGGGTTATTTTATCCACACGTTTTTTTATTGTAATAAGGTCATGGTATTTTTCTATCTTACATATTACTACTAAGATGTTTATGTTCGAACAATTATATTATTTGTATGAGTTTCGGGTTAAATCATAATCAAGATCAAGGGTCTGAAAACTTTAATTTAAGAAACCTAACTCCATACATATGAATATATTATAAGGAGAAAAATAACATATAACGTATCATTCGATGTACTCTCTTTCACTATCGGAGAGTCTACATAAGAAGTCTTAGAGTAATATGATTATAAGACTAAATAGAGACGAGTGACACTTCTTTGAGCAGGCATGTGAACGACTCACTGAAATAACTGGAGAAAGAGTAAAAATAAATCAACCTCTTAATGAATGAACAAAATAGGAAAACAACAAAGAGAATGAGGTGCGAAGAAAGATATGAATTATCAAATTGTTTTGCCTAATGAACTTAAGGTTTTTTATACTATTTAAATTAAGAGAATAGTCTATCAATTAACTCCTTATATTCAATTAACTACAGGCTATTTAGTTTTTCTTAATCATTCTATTAAATTTATTTATATAAATAAAATTAAAACTAAATAAAATATTTAATATAATGATATATTAATGTAGAGATATCAATGAATCAAATTCGAATAAAATTCAAAACAACCCATTTATATATGTTTATTTTACATTAGTCCAAATTTGGTCTGATGCATATTGGATCCAATTTTTTCAAATAAGAATTTGACGCATGTTGACAGGTTTGTTTGGTCAAACTATGAACACCATATATTTTTTTATTTTTTTTTATTATTTTATTGCTTTCGAATCATATCATATCGAAATAATTATGTATATTAAAAATCCAAATCCAAACCATATCACCATAAAATTAGAATTTTAATATTTATGATTGGTCCAAATTAATTTCTTTTGAGATTCTGGATCGTTGGCTGATTAGGAACAATTTTGGATGTTTGCTTGTCCTCTGTATGCTCATGTGAGAGATGGTAAGTTTGGCTGGGGATAAAGAGGTGCATATATCCAAGGTATGCTATTGAAGTGAAAGGATATAGGTTATTGTGTACCTATCTAAAGTCTCCAGGTTTTCGCATCAGTAGGGACGTGACTTTTAACGAGTTTGCTTTGATAGACAATTAGAAGAAAGTATGATAAATATTCAAATCAGGATTGGTTATGAGTAAATATGTAGAGCTTGAAGTAGAATCAGTTCCTAGCAGGTCCAATAATTCGAGTGGTTCTGAGGTGGATCTAAAATGAGGAGATGAAACGTCAAAATCGTATGATAATGACAATGATGCGCTTGAACCAGAACAACAACCTTATAATATAGTATTAGGCAAAGAAAGAAGATATATTAGACTTCCAAAAGGTATGCGAATCTAGTTGTATATGCTTTGTTAGTTGCATAAGAAGTTGAGATACGGGAACCTAATAGCTATAGGGAAGCTATAGCGAGTTCAAAGGTATACCTATGAATTGGTGCTATGGAGTAAGAGATTGAATCTCTTCATAAGAATCAAATATGGAAGCTTGTTGACTTTCCTAAAGGACATAAAGTAGTAGACACCAAATAGGTGTTCAAAAAAAAGGAAGATAATCAAGGGACTGAGGCATATTTATTCAAGGTAAGATTGGTCGCTAAGGGATTTACTCAAAGGGAATAAATCAATTTTAATGAAGTATTTTCTCCAATGATGAAGCATAGTTCGATTTGATTTTTTTTAGCCATGGTAGTTTTACAAGATTTAGAACTTTAGTAGTTAGATATGAAAAGTACTTTTCTACATGGTGAATTGAAGAAGATAATCTACATGAGACAACCAGAGGGATTTATCAAACCTAATATAGAGGACAAGGTTTTTTTGCTAAAAAAATCACTGTATGGTTTGGAACAGTCACCTAGGCAATGGTATAAACATTATGATACATTCATGGTGTCAAAAAGGTTCACAAGGAGTCCAAATGGCAGTTGTGTGTATAATTAAAAAATGTCAGATGATTCTTATGTTTACTTGTTTTTATGTGGATGATATGCTTATTACTGCTTGTAATATGTCACACATTGTGCAGATAAAGAAACAACTTAGTGTCGAGTTTGAGATGAAGGATCTGGTAGAGAAAAAAAAGATTATTGGTATGAAGATTATCAGAAACACAATTGTAGGATCATTACACTTGTCTCAACGAAGCTACATTGAGAAAGTGCTACAACGATTCAACAAGTTTGATACTAAGGCAGTTAGCATCCCATTTACTACTCATTTCAAGTTGTCTGTAACAAGAGCGACCAAAGACGATGATGAGTTGGAACAAATGTCAAAGGTTACATATTCAAGTGCAGTTGGTAGTATCATGTATGCTATGATATGCATACATTCTGATATCTCACATGCAGTTAGTGTAGTTAACAGGTACATGGGATGTTATGGGAAAGAACATTGGCAGACAGTGAAGTGGATACTTTGGTATCTTAAGAATACTTCGAACATTGGCTTAACTTTTAACAAGAACGATATTGGTGGATCGCTTAATGATATTGCAAGATCAATGGTTGGTTTTATTGATTCTGATTTTGCAGGTGATATGGATAAAATGAGATCTCTAACAGGATATGTATTTACTTTAGTTGGGAGTGAGATCAATTGGAAAGAACAGTTGCAAGCTACTGTAGCTTTGTCTACAACATAGGCTGAATACATGGAGGTAACAAAAGCAGTTAAGGAGACAATATGGTTGCAAGGTTTGGTGACAGATTTGAGCTTGGATAGGATTACTACAAAAGTGTTTTATGACCGTCAAAACACCATACACCTTACATGGAACCAAATGTACCACGAGCGTATGAAGCACATATATGTTATGTATAATTTTATTCGTGATATAATATCAAAGGGAATTATTGATGTGAAGAAAGTGCCTACACATGATAATCTAGCACATATAATGACCAATGCAGTATTATTTCGAAAGTTTAGATCGTGCCTGAACTGGATGGGTGTTTGCAGTATATAGTGAATGCCTTAGGGGCATTTGGTGAGTCAAAGGAAGAGAAGTTTCTTTGTTGATTGTGAAGAAATGATATCCACCTCAAGGAGAATATTTGTTGAGAATGAGTCGAATAATGCCTTGACAGTGTACCGTGTTTGACGGTATAGTCTAGTGTCATTGAAAGTGAAGTTGTAATTAATAATGTCTCCAATTTATTCCATATATATAGACTACTAGGGCTACACAAAACATAATCTAAACATGTGTAACATTTTCTATCACCCTGAACGTAGATATTTGTCAAACCACGTCAAATCCTGTATTTTTTAATTCTTTATTTTGTTATATGTTTGAACCGTTTGTGATAAATTGTACAACAATTTCTGACAATATTTTATTATTTTATTGCTTTCTTATCAGATCCGATCGACCAATCCAAACAATCTCACCATAAATTTAAATTTTAATATTTATGATCTGACCATATTACGTTCATGTTGGCATCTGTAGTTATAGGACATATAAAGTCAACTTTTATCATAGAAAAAATATCCCTTGCACTATCTATCAAGTATCCACCGTTGATCAGAGCTGCCATGCAAAGCAGCAACTCTGAAAGTGAGGAGTCAGTTAACACATACAGTGATCTGAACTCCTCACCTAGGGTTAAGTCAATACACATGGAAAATAGGCGTTTCGGGTCTAAGTATAAAGCCGCGGGCCAAGATGTGTTGGACCCAAAGTCACATACTAAAGCCCTACAAGGATAAGTCCTATAGCCAAACACTCTATTAAAAGTAGTGGATAGAACTGAATAACAAACTATGGAATATTCCATAGTTTGTTACACCATGTACCTGTATATATTAAACACCACTGTGATTGTAAAAGGTAGAAAAAATTACAGAAAATTTAAACCGCTCACTCTCTTCCTATTTTCAACTCTATGTGATAGTTTTTTTTACGTATCTCCTGTACTATCTAATAGGTTCTAAATAAAAAAATTATATTAGTATGAGAATAGTTTTGAGAGTAATTCTTATATGTATTTCCTTTTGTTTCCTCTTTACTTAGATTACATATTTAATCTATTTAGGATCATATATCTCTTAATTAGGCATGGGCCTTCGGTTCTTCGGTTCAGTTCTTTCGGTTCTCGGTTCTCGGTTCTTTCGGTTCTTCAAAACTGGTACCCATTTAAGAACCAAATAAAATTCGGTTCGGTTCCTCTCGGTAAAGCTCAGTATGGGTATTTAATTCGGTTCCAATCGAATATTTTTAGATACTTTAAATTTTATGCAATATTAACATATATAAAACTCATTTTATAAATTAAAAGTATAAAATTGTGTTAGATGGTAAGAAAACTAAATACTAAATATAGGAGAGATACAAAATTAATATATTAAATAAGAATGTTAGTAATATAAAAAACATGAAAGATGATATTATAAAAAATTGATATTTTGTTTATTTTATCTATGCTGTCATCTATTAAAGAGAATATAATCAGAGGTTAGTGATAGACAACAAAATTTAGAGGATTCTAACTTTAGAAAAGATGAATATATTTTCAAATAATGTTAAATTTAGAGTTAAATATGTATTCGGTTCTTAACGGGTATCCACGATTCTTCGATTCGGTTCCGGTTTCTAACTGAAAACCGTGGGTAATTAAAATTAAAACCTGAAAGAACCAAATCCACTTTTGGTTCGATTTTTTTGGTTCGATTCTTTCGGTTCCGGTTAAAATACCCATTACTATCTCTAATTATGCCAAAAAAGAGTTTATATACGGGGCATATATATTTTCTGGTTTCCTTTTTCTCTAACATATAACGTTAAAATATTTGAATACTATGATTCTTAATAACAGTATTAAATTCTTCTAGCGATGAAGAATTGACCAAACGATAAGTGTATCATCTTAGGGTTTGAGTGGCTACTATTCCATCCAATCTCATACTTGTTTATTTTATTTCGAAAAGGAAAAAACAACTAATATAATTACTGGTGGGACAGTGATTTTTCAGATCGGCTTAGATTTGATTGGGTCCTATGTATGCATTAATTTATTTGTCTTTTTAAATTTTTAGAATTCACGTGAACCTCTAAATTCTTTTATATTATTTTATATTATTATTTTATCACTTTTGTTTTCCCTTTAAAAGGTGTTTAACAATCTCTAGCTTAAGCTCTTTTTGTTTTTTGCCTCTTTCTCTCTTCTAGCTTCATGACTCCAAATCATGTTTATCCTTTGGATCTTAATGAAGATCAAAATCAATTTTTCTATACTTTGAAGTCTCAACCTTCTTCTTCATCATCTTCATGTCCTCCTTTCATAAACCCTAATCAAGAACAAGGAAGCCTATTCCATTCGGAATCACAACAATATTTTCAAATAGAACAGAAGGTGAATACTTGATCAATATATTGAGTAGCTTATTGTCTCTATTAGAAAATCTAAAAGGGTTATTATTATTTTTATTTTTCTAATTTTATATGATTTTATCTGATCAGGCTGAAAACTTCGGGTCCTATGGTGGATCAAATGATTACTCAACTCTAAAGAATAAGAGCAGGCTCAAGCTATCTATATGGAAGAAAAGTGATCAAAACGGGAACGAAAATACTTCACTGAAGTCTTCGAAGACGATGGACCGAGTAGTTGGTCATGAATCTTGTAACAAGTTTGATCAAAATCAAGATCAAAGTGGCAGCAACACAATTAGGGTTTGTGCTGATTGTAACACGACCAAAACTCCTCTTTGGAGAAGCGGACCTAGAGGCCCTAAGGTAATGAAATATATAAACTAAGTATCATACAATTTTAAGAAACAAATTAGCATAGATTAGTATCTATCATTCTACCAAAACATATAACTCTTGCTACTAAAGATCATCGACTTTTTTTTTTATCCTATGAGATATGTAAATATATAACGATGTCTTAATTATATTGACCGATATTTTGAAGTTAAATAATTATGTTACTAATGATCAAGTTCGGTGTATCGATTTTTGAGAAATGGAGACTAGTGTTTTAGAAGTATATTTACAATTATTTTTTGTAACTCTTTTGTTTGTGTCATTTTAGTCCCTCTGCAACGCCTGCGGAATCAGACAAAGGAAGGCCAGACGTGCTTTGGCCGCAGCTGCAAGTGGTGTAACAATAGAAGAAAGTTCATCTATCAAGGTGCAAAAGAAAATCAAGAAATCAAAATCAAGTGATCCACAAATAAAAAAGAAAAACAAGATAAAATCAAACGATCACGAGCTGGCGAATTTCGATAAACTCAGGTTGATTCTAAGCGAGAGTTCAGCTTATCAACAAGTTTTTCCTCAAGATGAAAAAGAAGCTGCAATATTACTAATGGCTTTATCATATGGACTTGTCCATGGTTAAATTTATGAAAATATTTTTGTGGTTTGGTATTAATTTAATGCAATTTTGCTATTTTAGAACTTAAACATGAGTATGTGAGAGTGGATAATAAAGGTTGAGTGAATTTCATATCTAAAGTTGAGTGAAATTTTAAGAGTTTTAGAGAAGTTTATGGACTTCTATTAAAAGGTAGATAATTATCTCCTTTGTAATTGATCATGTATGAAAAACTTCTTATTATCTTATTTTTATCCTTTACCCTTCTGTTTTTACTTTTAAATGAAGTTCTCAATTCAATCTCACTACATGCCAAATTTAGTTGTTCTATGTAATAGGTCATGCATTTAGATATACCTTCTAAACCTAAATAGTTAGTAACTTCAGGATATACACATCATTTTAAATTTATTATTACAAAAAACCCTAGTAGGAGAGGAGACACTTCTCAAAGAGTTATTGTTCTTAGCAAGAAAATAAGGTTTTGGACCACTAAAGAAATTGATAGATGTTAGGGCTAGAAGCTGGTAAATAGTGATAACGAACTGGATCTTTTAGATAATGTAAGGCTTAGGGTTCTGCATGTAGGGTTCTTGGGGTTGGCAAAACAAAGAAAGCAACAAAACAATTTACAGTATTTTATTTTTTGGTTGAATATCTCATCAATCATGATGGTGATGATTCATAACACAACTCAGCTTTTTGTCTTTCTGACACAATATTTGTCTTTTCATCTGACGATCAATGAATAGTCTACAATTAATGAACCCTAATTTATGGATTTGGTTATTACTAGTATAATAGAGTTGACTTGCTTTGGGTATTAAGTGCTCCGCCTAAAATATATATATAATTTCGTCCTTGTTTTATTTTTAGATTCTGTGTTTTTCTCATCAAACATAAGTAAAACCAGCAACAACAAATCGAACAGCACATCACTTGTGAAAGACAAAACCCATCGCAATTGGTGGCGGATCCGATACAAAATTTAGGGTACGTCGAAGGTAAATAAAAAATAAGTATTTAAATATAGCGTAATTAAATATTTGGATTACAACTTAAAATGAAATAAAAATTTAGGATATGTCCGAAAAATATTACGTAAAAAATATTAATAAAAAATAAGTATCTAAATACCGCATAATAGAAATGTGTAAATATCTCGATTACAACTTAAAATGAAAATATAGTTTATTCTAAGCATAAATGCAATCTCCTCTTATTTATGTTTTGAAAGCATTAGATAATATCTAGATCATAACCCTAGAAAATACTTATATCTCCACAAATGTCACAATACAATCATTAAGCAATGGATTAGCCATTCGATTTCTCAAATCATTATTCACATATTTCATAAAATTCATTGGCATATTTTGTAACATATTATTATGTGAAACCCAATGAAAAATCATTAGCTAAAAAAGTAAAAAGAATATATATGGGATATCTAGTAGGCCTTGCACTTATAACCTCAAGTATATTAGTAGAGCTCTTTACCATTATACTAAATTCAATTCGCTGGCTTAGGGTTGTCCTAGACATATCCATATCCCCTTTAAATCAACTTTTGATAAAAAAAATCAAATAAAATGGCCGAACCTCAACATCGAAGTATTTTAGCATTTTATCGGTGATAACAAAAGCAGAATTCAAACATCGGGATCCTTTAGCCAAGCACAAAAAATTAAGTACCACAGTAACTCAACCGAACACAGCTGCCAGACCATAATTTAGACGAGCATGGAAATGTAATCAGGAGGTCTTCGATAACAACCTATGTGCGAGTCGAACATACAACTACAAACTGTGATCGATCTCAGAATTTATATAAACTCCATACCTTAGTCGAGCATCTGGTCGTAGTCCGGAACTTTGCCGCAACAGTCTGGGATCTTTTCTAACATACATCTTCCGCATGGAGGCCTGCGTCAACTAAGTAGACCTCAAATGAACTTCCAACAACAGTTTGGAACCTCCCCGAACCTCCAACATAAATTCGAAGTCCCACTGAACGTCCAATAACAACATTATAAAGTTATGTCAAATAGTGGGGTAACTCAACAAAGAATCTCATTTGAAATGAATTTAACTAATAACCAGAAATATACATGCCATCATACATCCCCATAAACAAAAAAAGCGCGGCTAACAAATGGCAGGGTCATGGAAATTACCAACCTTACCCATTCATGTGGTACACAAAATTTTATGGAATTATTTATGATGACGAATATCAATTAGGTGACGAATCTCCACTGGTCCTGTAAAACTTTTATATGACGACTTACCACCTAGTTGTAACAGTCATAAGATGGACAAGTATAAAGGCGGGGAGATCTAGATAATCACATCAACTAGTTCAACAACGAGATGACACGCTTCAGAGAAGATAATATAATCAGATACAAAGATATTTCAATGATATTATGAGAAAATGCTTTAACTTGGTTCAATAATCTAAAATTCATACGTATAACAAACTTCAAGATGCTACACATGGATTTACATAATAATTTTATCAGGAAAGGCCATGGAAGACGACGCAGACTACATCATCTATTGCAAACAATAGCTAGACGAGAAACTTAAGGAATACACTCGATGATTTGCAACAATCTGGTGGTATTCGCAACCTACAAACATGAAGTATTATCGGGGCCGCTATTAGAATCTAAAATGAAGAAGGAAACCTTCAACTTTGGGGACCTTCTTAGAACATCAAGGTGAAGGTTATTGCAAGGGCCAGAATAGACAAGAACCCTTTTCACCATAAGTGCATACAAATCCTATCATACCATTGCCAAAACCAACAACCTGATGGAAACGTAGGTAAACATAACACAACAATAAGACTTTCCCTGGAAACACACCACACAAACACCGATACAAAATATGTTAAGCGAAAGTTACCAAGGAAGATTCCATAAAGGCAGTAAAAATATCGATAGCATCCAAAGTTTTGACCCTTCACCATATAGCCTATTCACCAAACTAACCAGGAACCTAAAAACAATTTATGACCGACCAAAGATGTGGTCCACTTCCACCGACCAGAGAAACCACAAACACCAAGGGAACATAAAGATAAAATAAATCATTTCAAGTTTCAGGACAATTTTAAACCTTATAACAAGGACTGTTAGGCCTTGCAAGTTCATATCCAACAAGTGGTAGACAATCAGAAAATTTTCAGACTTTGTAAAATGAAGGAACGATAATGAATCAAGATGTGACCTAGTTTGTCAATGGCCCATACGGACACAAGAGAGAAAATGAGAACATGCAATAAGGGAGCCACAATCCCTCGATACTAACGTAGTCATCAAAATATTGGATGGTAAAAATTTAATCCAAATCAGAACCGACAACCATTAGATTTATTACTGGTGGTGATAGGCACTCAGACAATTCCAGGTGAATTCATGTAACCGAACTTGAAATGCATTAACACGAAGCTCCGCCAACATTTTATACTAAAGCATGTATGAAAATATTAGGGGTGCACTAGTGCTAGTCTCTTCGCAATCACAAGTTCTGACGCCAACATCATAAGAAAGTTAATGTTGGATATCGTCATTAGTAGCGGGTAATACATAAAAATATACAATGATTCTTTATGATAATAGATGTCTTATCTTTCTATAACGTCATTTTGGACCGATCATGGCTGGACTAGATGCATAACATTTTTTCCACTGTGAACCAATGCATGTGTTATCTAATCAAAAGGAAAGTTACGATCATCCATGGAAATCAGAAAACATCCTGGGAATGATAAACCGCCTCCCTTTTCTTAAGGAAATAATAATTACCCTGAAACCAAATTGTAATAAAGAGCATTGAAGATGCACGAGACCATCCTCAAAATTATCAAGCAAGGAGAAGGCGTCGATAATATCACGATAGATGATACAAATGTATTAATACTAAGACGAGGCCTCAACCCTACTTTAGGATCCAAACTACTCGCACTCGACATATTCTCTTAGAGCACTAAAGATGTAAACGTAGTCCTAACCTGAGTAGCAGGCCACAAACATATACTATTTATAAACTTCCAACCAATCAAGAAAAAGATAAGGTCATATTCCCAACAAAAAAAATTAAAGCCCCTATTTCTGAAGTAGAAAAACTCACGGTTATTGGCCATATCAGAGAGTCACTTTACCCGTTCTAGAAAACAAACTTGAACCTCGTCAAGAAAAAGAAATTCAAATGAAGAATGTGTGTCGATTTTATCGACCTCAATAAAGGTCACCCAAAATACAATTTCCTCTATCTCAGATAGATCAAAGTGTTGATACAAAATCGAGAAAAATGATATTGTCATTCATGGAGTCATACTCGAGTTACAACCAGATACAAATGTGCGACGATGATCAGGAACATACATTTATTATGAAAAATGATGCAATATTATAAGGTTATGCCTTTGAGAATGAAAAACCTCAATATAACATACCAATGATTCATAAATAAAGAATTCCCCACAAATCTCAGACATACCCTCCAGATATAGATCGATGATATGCTAGCTACTAGTATGAAAGAAATTTACCATCCATATGACTTATCCAACACTTTCACAAAGTTGAGACGAGTAAACTTAAAGCTAAACCCTAAAAAATACATATCTGATGTTAAGTCTGACAACTATAGATTCATGGTTAGCGATAGGAATAGAAATAAATCTGACTTAACTATCCAACTTAGCAATTATGGCCTCTCGGTGCAACGAAAATGAAGTTCAAATCTTAATAGGTAGGTTGACTGTTTTAAACCGATTCATCTCTTACTCTTCAGACATATGACAACAGTTTTTTTCAAGTTCTCGGATGAGCATAAATATTCACATGTACCCCAGTATGTGAGGAGCATTTCATCAATATCATAACACTAATTGCCTCCTCAGAAGTGCTAACGAACCCCCAACCAGGAGAAGTCATATTCTTAGACGTCGTATATTCAGATTATTTTATTAAAGATGTACCAACATGGGAAGAAGGAACCAAATCACGAGAAATATAATATATAAGAAAGTATTTACTCTATGCAAAAACCACATATAATTGGAGAAAGTGGCAGTTACTCTGGTTGTAGCAATTAAAAAATGCTCCCATTTTTTTAAGCATACACGATCATTTTTTGGAATTTTTCCGCAGTGCAACGTGCTACAGAAACCTAATATTTCATGAAAATTTACCTAATTTTCCGTCGAGCTAGGAGAATACAATATCAAGTCCAACTACGAATGACGATTAAAAGGTAAGCAATCGTAGAGTTTTTTCACTGTGTTCCAGTTAGAGCGATCAGTCCTTGCAAATGTCGATCCAGACTCCATGTGAAAGGTACACACATATTAAGAAATTAATATTCAGGGCTAAAAAATAGAAGTCTAATCTCACTAACAAGAGAAGCCGAATACGAGGTAAAAATTGATGGGTTTTGGCTCACAAAGTTTTATAATGCGACAAGAGTGCAATTATTCACCGCCTCCCACTTGGCTGTTCATCTAGATTTAAGCCTTACAACTACTAAAATATATATTATATAGTACTTAAAAGAACTACACTAAATATGTTATGGATATGGCATAGCAGAATTCATCACCACCAATAACAAATTCTAGTTCCAAAATAATTTCATTAGAAGGTTTTGCGCAATCTAAGAGATAAAAAAACATTTATCCTCATTATTTTACGCCTAGGAAAATGGACAAGTAGAGGTTACCAATCATATAATTTTAGATTTCATTAGAAAATCACACACATGAGCGACTGGAAGATGGCCATACTGTTTATAATAAGTGTTTTGGTCATACCAAACTACCCCAAAGTCAATCATTATGGCTCCCTTCTTACTGATATATGTCATGGAAGCGGTGGTTTCAACTAAAGTAACTACACTCTTATCAGATATCACGTATGATAAATGAAGAAATGTTGCAGCAATAAGTACTGATCTTGAAAAAATAAAAGTGAAGCAGGTCCAAATCCATCTTTGATCCGAATATTATAAGGCTCTGATACATTTATATTACAATTCATATCTCTACTTGTGAAGCTTTGAGATAAGTGATGAAGCATTAAAAAATATATTCATACATACCAATGACAAACGCCTAAGATAATTAGCCCCAACTAGGGAAATACCTTATACAATCGAAGCCAAGATAAACCCCTCACATATCGCATCCGGGATAACAAAGACAACTGAATCTGACGACCATGAAATATTCAAACTAAGTATAAATGATTTACTATATATGAGATGTACTATTTTCTACCCCGGTGGCGTGAAAAGTTTTAAGTAGACATTCATCTTTAATAACGGTTTATTTATACCGTTACATGAATCTTGTCTATATATTAGCATACATTCCGCATTTATGTATAAACACATTAACATTAGGCTTTGTTCGAGACTTAAAAAGCCTACTAGGACTAAGTAATTCTTCGGTCAAGACTTCACAATCCCATTAGGCCAGTGAAAGCTATTACTAAGCCATGAGAGCTATATGAGACCAAAGGAAGGCTTCGGCCGAATACTCCCAACTCCATCGAGCCATTACAAGGATTTGGCTAATCATTGCAAGCTTAACTGAGCTACAATAAGGTTTCGAATGAAAACCCCTTAGTACAGTACACCATCATAAGGCTCCAAACAAAGACTTTCAGATCTATTGCGCAATCATTAGGCTTCGGTCGAATACTATCAGCTATTATGAGACATCATAAGGTTTCATCTAATCACCTCTCAACTACAGTACACCACCATATGGATTTGAATGAACACTTCCCAACTTCATCGAGTCAATAGAAGGTTATAGCCGACGCACATCACCTGCATATCCAACGAACATGTTGTGATCCATATAGCTCTAAGAATTCTCAATACTAAGTCAAACGTCAACCACACTCAACGCACTTCAAGGATCCTCAATAAATAACCCCTAAGAGATTCATACACCCTTACATACATTCTACATATTACATATTCCAAATAAAATATTTCACGCGGTCCTTAGCTTGGCCTTTGAATTAACATCTTCCTTGCAATATTAGCAGAATCTTTGGTAGTATGTAATATCTTGAACAGACACGTATTATTATGTCAGTTAGTAAGATAAGATCAAACCGTTAGTAATTTGTCTATATAAGAGACAAACCGTGTACATTTAATCTTTGAAATGACCGTTATCATTTCCATATTGATCTTTTGAAATGACCGTTATCATTTCCATATTGATCTTTGAAACACCCGTTATCATTTCCATATTGATCTTTGAAACACCCGTTATCATTTCCATATTAATCTTTGAATTGACAGTTATCATTTCCATACTTCTTGTCTGTCTGTGAGTGTTATCTGCATTGTTTGTTTAATAGGAGGGACCTAGTCCCTACATTTGGTATCAGAGCCTGTGTTGCAGACGGCAAGGCAACCATTTCTCAAGGCGGAGAAACAGAGGCAAGGCAGCCATTTCTCAAGCGGAGAAACAGACGGCAATGCGGCCATTTCTCAAGCGGAGAAACATACGGCAAGACGACCGTTTCTCAAGCGGAGAAACAGACGGCAACAAGATCTTCAACAACTCTTCAGATAAAGAGGAAGATCAGGCAGACGACGAAGAAGACAGGAGTCGAGTTCAATGTTAAGGGAGAGAATGTTGGATAAACATCGAACAGACACGTGTTATTATGTCAGTTAGTAAGATAAGATCAAACCGTTAGTAATTTGTCTATATAAGAGACAAACCGTGTACATTTCATCTTTGAAATGACCGTTATCATTTCCATATTGATCTTTGAAATGACCGTTATCATTTCCATACTTCTTGCCTGTCTGTGAGTGTTATCTGCATTGTTTGTTTAATAGGAGGGACCTAGTCTCTACAATATCTTCTTTCTAAATTCCACTGCCCGCATCATTTGGGTTGCCCATTCTTTCTTCAAGGTGACTTACAAATCAGAGAGTCCACACAAGGCATGTGATAATATCCTATAAAACCGAGTCCTTACATGTGTGTGCTTTCTTCATTCATCCACCAATATCTCATGCATACCTTCTGCCTTTGTCACACCATTGTGTATATGTTATTCTAAACGCTCGACTTTGGCCTGCAAGTCCCGCATCAACGTAACCACAATAGGTTAATTTTACTAATAATATAATTGTCACCTCTCTCTTGCCTATTTATTGGCTTGCAACATATTCCCCAAGTTCATGTCATGGCCAAAAGGTTCACTTAAAACTTTTAGTAGAGGCCGAAGATCAGCTATATGGCTAGCCGCGATCCGCATAATAAATTTGAGAGGATAGCTTAGCCATAAATTTAGTATCAATAAAAATAAAAATTCTATACTTAGTTTTAATTCGACCACTCAGCTTAGTTGTCTTCTTACCAACTCGGTATATGTTAAGTCTTTTGGAAGATTTTTTTTGTTTATTTCAGCTTCATACTGACTAATCAGATCCAGAATCCACCAGAGCAAACATGACGGACCCAGAAGCGTAAACAGAAAGAGAAACATCGATACCATCTCTCGACGTGATCATTGAAGTTTGAACAATAGTTTATGTATCGGTTGGAAAACCCCAAAATGATGGATTGATGTTTTAGTACTATTGAGACCTAGAACCCTAGGCTTATTGGGATAAGAAAGTACCTTATCCATTACCTTCCTATTCCTTTCCAACATCACGTCTATCATGTGTTTTGCCTCCATCATGAGGCAGTTAGTTACCTGAATCATTATTATTTTTAAATCGACTCCTTATGCGACATCACAAACAAGACCTTTTGCCTTTACTGACAAGGGTTGAAACCTCCTTCATCGTACGATACCTTCTCTCGTAAATCACTACTTCATTGGCAATCACCACTAGTACTACATCAAGAAAGAATGACTCATGATTAAACATACTCGAGGGATCAACAATAGAGACCGTATGATCCAGAACAATGCCAAACACACTATCATCTGCAACCAATAAAGTGACTCATATAGATTATTTATCCACTCCCGATATGGAAACATGTCCTAGCAGTTCGTCCATTATCTTTGGGTTGACTCTAACATTTAACCTTCCTGAAATAACAAGTAGCTCAACAATTTTGGCCTTCAACTATGCCGTAACCCTCTCTCTAGACAGATACCGATGCTTCACTTCACCAGATTTACCCTATCTAGATTTAAGAGGATCTTTTGGACACTTAAACGTAGCTGTCGTAACCATCTCGATTTCAGCCATACTACCTCATACCAGTGACGATTTCTTTGGAGGTATTGTTTGTTTCAATTTCTTACTCTCAACCATAATCTTGCGTATGAAGAATCTTCAACGAACATCTATACTAGGCCAGAGGCACTAGAGACAAAAAGCTTCGAAACGAGCATACATAAGTACACATATCGAAAGACATCAGTTACTCTCTTTAGTTCCGCATAATAATCTATCTTCTCAAGAGTTTACCTAATATAAAGACACCATAAAAATATAATAATGGAAAGTCAGGAAAACTTAAATAACTACATAACCAATAGAGAAACCAAAATAAATACTTACCATGAGAGTCTAAATGCTAAGCGAGAACGGATAAATGTGATTCTCAAATTCACTAAGCACATGTGAAAAATGAAGAAATGTTGTTATTTCTTTGGAAGTCTTAGCGTTAAGTGGGATCAGATAAACAAACTCCCTAATTTCTGGCACGCGTGATTTAAAATATAATAAATGATGTTTTAACCATTAATTTAAAAATAATAATATTGTTGTCACGCTTAAATTGATTCTATTAAATTAACATGCGCGCTTCTGAGTTAAAAATACCATGTCGTGACATAAAGTCTTGACCAATATGTCAAACCCAAATATACAAATGCTAGGGTTGATCATGCCATGTGGGCGCATATATATTATTTCTATTAGTACCCACTATTTGTGCCAACAATACTGGGAATAGAATTTCCTTAGATTACCTACAGTTTGTTAACCAGTACCAGATTATGGATCGGTACAACTTGGGTCAGCTGGTATTGGCACATTTATATAACTCCCTTAGCTAAGGTTCTTTGCATGGTGCCAGCAGTATATATGGGTTTATTGGGCTGTTAGAAGCGTGGATCTTTGATCACTTCAGTTAGTTTCGTGCTCCTTTATTTAGCGATTACACTTTAGCGTCACCACATATCTGTCGATACACGCCATATAAGGTATGTTCTTCGCGAGTGGTACGTACAGAGTTGAGACACACACTGTCGATGTGCATCGAAGTAGATGTAGGTTGTATTTTTTTAATTTAAAAGTTATGTTGCATACTATTTGTATTGTCATGTTTGTTAACTATATTTTTCCTTTTATGTGATTTTTCTTTCGTATGCTTGTCTACGGGTTATGCATCCATTCCGTACGATCAGTTGGGTTGAGCTTACACTCAAGGCGTTTGATGTTGTTGTGCCTTATTACCCAGATTGTGTCACTCGTCAAGTGGGCCACATTCAGCTCATACCGTTCCAGATACATCCTACTGCTCCCAGAAAACCAGGTAAGAAGAATGTTCAAAAGTATGTTTGAGATTCCTTTGTTGTGGACAAATTGACATCACCATATTTTCACCACTCTAGGTGCGCCATACGAGGATATGGAGGATAATACTGACGCGATGTACCCTGGTTGGATAAAGAAGAACCTATGGTTCATAATGACTAATCCTGCTTTGATGCGTGATGATGGAGGGCCTCAGGTGCAAAATTAGAGCGGTTTTAATCCCGAGACATACGATCCGACATATGAGTTTATGTCGTGACTAGCCATGCTGCAGTATGATGAGTTGATAGATGCCACGAATTCCATATTCAAATATAGATTGAATGTTACTCAACGATTCCAGTGGAATTTAAAAATGTCAAACCATAACAACAAGGAACCTAGAGAATCATAATAGGTTCATAAACATTCGGTTCCCTTCTATTAGTACAAACGAACGAATTTTAGAAAATTACAAGGACTATAGTTCATCACCAACACGATTGCACGAATTAGAGAAGCTATTGATAAGACCTAAATATGTTTTCTAAATTAACCGGTTTGGAGTTAACACTTATACAACAACATCGTGTGATGACATCGATATGCACAACTTACAAATACATGGAAATAAAATTAAATGACCCAATTTAATTAGTACACATTAGTCATAAAACAGATATAATACCGTATAAATACAATTTTTTTTCCGATTAAGTAAAACCTAAGATCTTCATATCTCATAAACTAAAATTACAATATCGCCTTGTTTTATTCATTTTATTTTGTTTATTTATCTAAGTATGTTATTTTTATTAACTAATTGTTTCATTTTTAATTTTTGGAGCTTAACAAAATATGATCTATATTTCATTTAAATAAAAAAATGGGAGAATAAATTAAATAAAGAAATGGGAGAATAAATTATAACATCGTGTCACCGGCTTGCCGGTCACAGGTATGTCTTTCAATGTTTTATCTTTTGATGATGAGATGGAGAGTTGCTTTACTTATGCTAGTATGTTTGGTGTACGAACAACCAAGTTGGTTGGACACCTTAGGAACGCTAGTAGTTTGACATTGAGTTGGCTGCATACTAATTTCACAGGTGAGCGATACAATGATAGTAGGGCTACAAATGATAGGGTTGATCACACCACGTGGGTGTATATATTATTTCTATAAGTACCCACTATTTGTGCCAACAAAACTAGCAATAGTATTTTGTTAGATTACCTACAGTTTATTTACTAGAATCAGATTATAGATCAGCACAACTGGGGTCAGCTGGTCTTGGCACAATTATATAACTCCCTTAGTCAGGGTTCTTTGCATGGTACAAGCGGTATACGTGGGTTTATAAGGCTGTTAGAGGCGTGGATATTTGATGACTTCAGGTAGTTTCGTGCTTATTTATTTAGAGATTATGCTTTAGCGTTACCACATATATCTGTCGATACACGCTATAAAAGGTATATTCTTCGCGGGTGGTACGTGCAGAGTTGAGGCACTGTCGATGTGCATAATGTTATGTTGCATAATATTTGTATTGTCATGTTTGTTAACTATATTTTTCATTTCATGTGATTTTTCTTTTGTATGTTTATCTACAGGTTATGCGTCTGTTCTAGATACATCCTACTGTTACTAGAAAAGTAGGTAAGAAGAATGTTCAAAAGTATGCCTGAGATCCTATGTCGTGGACGAATTGGAATCACCATATTTTCATCATTCTAGGTGTGCCATACGAGGATGGGGAGGACAGTACTAACACGATGTACCCTGTTTGAATAAAGAAGAACTTGTGGTTCATAATGACTAACCATGCTTTGGTGCGTGATGATGGAGGGCCTCAAGTGCACACTTAAAGTGTTATTAATCCCGAGACATACACTCAGATCATTGAGTTTATGCTGCGACTAACCACACTGCAGTATGATGAGTTGTTAGATGTTGCGACTGAGATGACCAGGATTACAGAGAAATTTAGATGTCGTTGAGTTATATGTTTGTATGACAAATATGTTTTTTTTACGTTTTTAGGACTTGTATCTTGATAATTATGTATTTTTGGATACTACGATATTTATGACTTTTGATGTATGGTTTTCTGTTTTCGTATTTTCGAGTAAGTTATTTTGAGCATGTTAATACAATGTAGGATATCATTACGACAACTAACTACTAGTAAAAAAATCATATAAATGTCATATATGACTTTGAAGAATAATAAGGTATTGCAAATTAAGTAAACGACAAAAGAATCTAGTCACCTATCAAAACTTCGAAGAAAGTATTACTATTAAGTTGTCGCACGTGACAGATCTCACGTTGCTGTCACATACTATATGTGACACCAACACCTCTGTCTAAAATTATGAGCCAAAAAAATATGAAGTCTTCGCGTACGACGTAGAATTACACAATCGTATGTGCTCAGTTCAGATACTTTAGACACAGCCCACCACTTAATCTGGACGGGGGTAATTCGGACCATAACACACCATTAAAAAAATCCGAACAGGATGTAAAACACCTTTTGACTAAGCTATTTGCTAATCTACTTAAAGACTAATGGGTCCTTAAACTTTACCCGTTTTCACAACTTGACCCGGTAAGCCCATGAGTCATTAATTAAAGAGTATAAATACCCCAATCACTCTCATTAATGAGGGTGATCAACATTTAATACAAGCAGGCTACTTAATTATCTCACTACTCCTCACACTAAACACAAAATACCCCACACTTACAAAAACACTTTTCCAAACTAACCTCAGCCCAAAATAAGCCAAACCAAATTGGCGACCACAGTGGGAGCACGAATGTGCCTTAATTTTACATTCAAAACCAGTAAGAAACCCAGTTCGGATGGATCTGAACGAGCAAAGAACTCCAACTCCTGTGATGGAAAGGGATTGGGAAAACAAGGAATACAACATTGAGGAGCGAGACAAGTTAAGAGAAGAAATAGAGGCATGAAGGGCCATTAAACAAGCAGAGAAGGGTATCAGGAAGAAATCAGAGGCGTCAGCTATTTATCATACTGACAACCCTGGGGAGAATGATCCATTAATAAAGACTAATCTCAGTTCAAAAAAGACTCACATCAGCTCTAAGAAGACACGTCGGTCTAAGCCTGCTGAAAGTTCAGATTCTGAGTCCTCTAGTAGCTCTTCGAATGAGGCTAAGCTTGAGGAACACCTGAATTTTCAGACCGAGCCATGTATTTTCACAACACCTGATGAAGATACAATATTTTGTCGTAATAAGAACAAGAGGTAGTCACCTTTGTCTGCCAAAAAACTGTCCGGAAACCTACCCAAAAGATTTGACAGCTCCAAAATGGAGAAGTAGGATGAAAGTTGAGATCCGGACAACCATCTGGAGCAATTCAAGAACTTCATGATGAATTTTGATGATGATGACAAACTTTTGTGTAGAGCTTTCTCTCCAACTTTTACGGGAAGTGCTCTTAATTGGTATAATAACTTACCCTAAGGGTGTATTAGAAACTTTGATACATTCTGGGTTGCCTTCCAAAGGAAATTTGTTGGAAGTAAAGACTAAAAGACTGATGGAGATACCAGTCCGGATACACCTGATGGAGATACCATTATCCATTGTGTCCAAGAACCCAATGAGTCTTTAAAAGACTAAATAAGTCGATTCGTGAATACAAAGAATGAATTAGCAAATTGCTTCGAACATGTGGCAATTGTTTCTATGAGACAAGGGTTAAATACTGGGAACTTGGCTGATTTGGTGACCAAGAAGAAAGCTATGGCCTGGGGTGGCCTATTGAATCAAGTGGGAAAACAAATTAATGTGGAAGAAACCAAGAAAACCAGGGTGCATTGTCAAATGAGGTCCACCACAACAGCTCCTCCGGCTGCTAACCAGTCCGGATACAAGGCTAAGGAGACCGGAAAAAGGTCCAACCGGACAAAGCAAACTCAATACAACCAGAATCAGTCTCAAAGCCAGCAGTCAAGAGGTAAAAGAGGTCCTTGGGTTCAACCAGAGTGGTTTGCAGAGTTAAGGGAGAATGTGGGCACAATCTATGATAAGACCAAGGATGAAGTCCATTTCCGGAAGCCGGCGGCACTGCAGTCTCCCAAAGAAAGCCGAAATACTTATTTTTTCCAATATCATAATGATATTGGCCATAACACTCAAGACTGCATAGCATTAAAACAAGAAGTGCATAACCTTATTGAAAGAGGCAAACTGGGAGCTTATGTCAAGAGAAGAAGTGGAAACAGGTCTGACAGTGCTCATCGGACGGGCCCTACAAAAAAATGTTGGAACATCTGCTCAAGAAGGGGAAATGGTGATTCTTGATAGATTCGATGTTGATTCTGAGTACCTAGATCCTCATCTAACTCGGAATAAGGTGGGGGTCATAACTAACAAATAATGACGGTATCCGGACTGATCAGTTTCTTTGAGTCACATACCATCTTTGGAGGAGATACTGTGACAGCACCCACCCCTTCATCAAGAAAGAGGCATGTACACAGTTTGGTCATTCAATTGGAGGGGGGAATATCTTCCTATTAGTGCCAAACACCTTTCCCATTCATAGTTTTGGATGACGATGATTTAAGAAATATTGCTGGGCCTTATGAGGATGCGGTGGTTATAGAAGCATCTATTGGGGGCAATGATATACGCAGGATTTTGATAGACACAGGCGGTTTGACAAACATCCTCTTCTTAAGCTCCTACAAGCAGATGAGGAATTCGGCTGCTATTTAACACTTAAAAAGAACCATTGTGGGCTTCATAGGGAGCTTTGCGGATGTTATTGGGGAATTTGAAGAAGTAGTACTGTTGGGCAAGGGGCCTTTTAAAAATATGTTGAGGGTGTTATTCGTTGTGGTGGATTGCCCTACATCCTACAATGTGATTTTTGGGAGGTCTTGGGTTTCCATAATGCATGTTGTGGCCTCAACAGTCCATCAATGTTTGTAGTATGCAGTTCAAGGGCAAGTAGGTGTTGTCCAAAGTAGTGAGAAGATAGCCAGGGAGTGCTATGAAACTTTTCTTGCTCCTAAGACTTTGGGGCAGTTCGAATTAATGAAGATTAGCAGTTAGTAGAGCCTTTTGAGGGTGAGAGTGAGATTGATGACCCCAGAGAGGCTCCTAGTGTTATAATACCAGTTGAAGAGATTGAAATCCACTCCCTTGCAGAGGGTATATATATCAAGATTGGTTCCAAAATGGAACCAGAGTTCAAAAAGAAATTGTTATCCTTTTTGCTAAACAATTAGCATGTCTTTGCTTGGTGCAATAGTGATGTAACCGGAGTACCCGCAAGCATTATCTCACACAGGTTGTCATCCGGAGTGATGTTTCACCTGTTGTACATAAAAGAAGAGCTTTTTCTAAGGAAAAAGCTGATGTGATAGTCCAAAAGGTTGGTCAGCTTACCTAAATGGGACACATAAGGAAGTCCCAGTATCCTTTATGGACTGCCAATCCAGTGTTAGTCAAGAAAAAGAATGGGAAATGGCGTATGTACATTGATTTCACTGACCTTAACAGAGCTTGCCCAAAACATCTTTAACCAATCCCTCGGATAGATCAGTTGGTAGACTCAACGTCTGGAAACAAATTGCTGTCCTTCATGGATGCATTTTCCGGGTACAATCAGATACAGGTGGATCCGAAGGATCAAGATCATACTACCTTCATAACAGACTGAGGTCTTCATTGCTACAAGGTGATGCCCTTTGAGTTAAAGAATGTTGGGTCTATTTATCAGAGGTTGGTGAACAAAAAATTCGCTAATCAGATTGGCAAAAATATGGAGGTATACATAGATGACATGATGGTTAAAATCCTGGAGGAGGATTTGCATATAATTGATCTTCAAGGAACATTTGTTAATTTGACAGCTGTGAATTTGAAATTAAATCCATAAAAATGTGTGTTTGGGGTCCGATCTGGAAAGTTTCTGGGTTATGTAATAAGTGAGAAAAGAATACAGCCCGATCCGGATCAACTTAATTCCCTAATGGAAATGGATCCTCCTCAGAATGTTAAGGAAGTCCAGAGGCTCTTTGGAAGTTTGGCTTCCTTAAACCGTTTTGTTTCAAGGTCTTCGGACAAATGTGCTCCATTTTTCCAAACTTTGAAGAATGCTAAATATTTTAATTGGTCTCCACAGTGCAACCAAGCTTTTATTGAAATAAAGAAACACTTATCCTCACCAAAGACTCTTTTCAAACCTGTTCAAGGAGAAACACTCTATGTATACTTAGCTGTGTCATAATGTGCTATAAGTGCAGTACAAGTAAAAGAAATGGACAATTACCCTCGTCCGGTATACTACATCAGCAAAAGTTTAATAGATGCTGAGAAGAGGTACTTAAAGTTTGAAAAGTTGGCACTAGACTTAGTGATTGCAGCAAGAAAGATGAGGCCGTATTTTCAATCTCATTTCACCATTGTCCGGACATCTTTCCCACTAAAGAATTTTCTTTAAAAGGCTGACATATCAAGCAGGATGACCAAGTGGTCAGTAGAATTGGGTGATTACGACATTGATTTTTCCCCCCGAACAGCTATCAAAGCTCAATCAGTGGCTGATTTCTTGGTAGAATTCCATACAGACAGAAACTCTAAACAAACTTAAGGAGATAAAACCAAGAAAGAGTGGGTGGTCCAAACTGATGGTGGTTCAAGCACAATAGGTTGTGGAGCTGGAATTTTCCTAACCTCTCCGTATGGTGATAAGATGTACCAAGCTATATGCTTTGGGTTCAGGATCTCAACAATGAGTCTGAATATGAAGCAGCTATAGCTGGTCTTAAATTGGCTTTCCTATGTGTGGACTAAGAGAGTTCGGTTGATGAGTGACTCTCAAATGCTCATCCATCACGCTCAAGGTCAGTCTGAGGCCAAGAAGGAGCAACTGATCAAGTACTTACTCGTCTTGAAAGAAGTGGCAGCCGACTTCAAAAGTGTTTGTTATGAGCATATTCCCAGATCGGAGAATACATTGGCAGATTCTTTGGCAACTATAGCATATTCTGAGTCCTACCCTTGGATTCACATACAAGAATGTCCGTCCATGCAGCCAAGTCAAAACAAGTAAAATGGGGAAAATATGAGAATACAAGTGACTCAACCTAAGGATTGGACGTATTCCCTCCTTCAATATATTTCTGATGGGGTTTTGCCTTTGGATAAAGCTATGGCGAGAAAGATTAAACACAAGGCACATGGTTTTTTGATGATAAAGGGAGTTCTCTCTAAAAAATATGTTTCAGTAGACCTCTCTTGCGTTGTTTAGGGGTTGAAGAATCTCAAATCGTTTTATCTGAACTACAAGATGGGGAAGGCTCAGCACATTGTGGGTACAGGGCACTAACCCGGAAAGTTTTATTAGCTGAGTCCTATTGGCCATCTATAATGGCAGATGCTAAAGAAATGGTAAAGAAATGTGATCCATGTCAAAGATATGGCAATAAAATTCATGTGCCAGCAATACCTATGGAGTCTATTTCTGAGCCAGTTAGTTGGACCTCTACCTATTGCATCATGGGGGTGCAGAACTATTATAGTTGCTATTGATTATTTCTCAAAATGAATAGAGGCAACTTCTTATGCAGGGAACACTTTGAAGGCTGTCATAAAATTTATCTTATCCAATATGTGCTGCAGATTTAGGGTCCCTCAAAAGATTACTACAAACAATGGGCCACAGTTTGATAACAAAGATATGGAGATTTTTTGTGCTTCTAGAGGTATTCCGCATTATTTTCTTCTCCTTTCCATCCACATGCAAACGGTCAGGTTAAATTTGCCAACAAGACTATTCTGTCTGGATTAAAAAATTATTTAGAAGGTGTTGCGGGGAAGTGGCCAAGCTATTTGCAAGAAGTATTGTGGGCCTACCGAATTACTCCTCTGGCTGCTAACCAAGAGTATCCTTTTGCTTTGGTGTATGGGATGGATGCAATTACCTCCATAGAAGCTACATTACCATCATACAAACTCCAGAACTATTCCGAACAAGCTATTGAGATATCAATTAGGAATCAGTTGGACTTAATAGAAGAAAGAAAGGTTAAAGCTCACTTAAGAACAACTCAGTACCAAGGTTTTATGAGGATAAGGTTTGCCTCCAAGGTCAAAAGAAGAGATTTTCAACCTGGAGATAAGGTGTTAAGAAATTTTTTCTTATACACCAAGGAGAAGCAGTTCGGAAAGTTGGCTCCGAACTAGGAAGGCCCCTATGAGGTCTGTGAAATGCTCAAACCTAGGACATATAGACTCCAGGACAAAGAAGGGAGAGTTTTGAAGCACCCGTGGAATATTGAACATCTAAGGTTATATTTCGTGTAAAGTTTTTGTGTAAATATATACTTGTTAAATATCAATGTAAATATTATGGGGCATACTCTTTCATACCCTGGTGGCGCGGGGAGGTTTTAATGAGGTGTCTGGTTTTTTATTCAATAATATATGATGCCTTCTTAAAAAATTATGAGTGGTTTTACTACAATTCAATTCAAGTATAAGTCACTTGTTCAACACCTTGAGTATTTAGTGGATCAGATAAACTTGGTGGTGGGTGATGACTATTAAAAACATGTCACCGGAGATATTAAACACTCTCACTTTAATACTTCTGAAATGCTAGGGGCTACTTAAACATTAGCCATGCAAAAAATTTAAAGAAAAATATTAAAAAAAAGAAAGTTTGATAAATAAAATCTATTCGGACTTGAACCGAACAGGAATACAAAACATGCCTTGGCCAGCCAAGGACTTTAGATGTTCAAAAGACTTATTTAGACTTTAACCGAATAATAGTACAAAATGTGCCTTGGCCATCCAAGAACTTTGACTGTTTAGAAAGACAAAAAATTATATATGGTAAAACCTTAGTGCTTGTTCCCTTCGGACGTTCCTTCACCACCACCAACACCTTTTTTAGGAATTTTGAGTTTGGCACTCGAAATCTCACCTGTTACTTCTTCATCATCGGTTTTGGAATCTATTCCACCAGAGTAGTTGTGCTTGTCACCATCTGCTAGAGTATGAAATGAGATATCCGCATAATCCACATACTTCCATAGGGGACCAAGGGTCCTCTTCAGGAAGGTTTCATGGAACAACATCACCATGTTAGACTTGACCCCATCATCTTTTTTTTCTAAGAAGTCTATTACCTCATTGGCATACTTCTCGATACCTGCTTTGATAGCTTGCTACTGCTGACCTTTCAGGACCTCCTTCTCATTGGTCATCTCCAAAATAGTGCTCTCTGATTTAGTCTTCTCATCGGTTACGGTTTGAATGGCACCATCCTTGTTCTTCAACTCCTCCTTCAATGCTGTGAGGTCTTTCGAAGAAGAGGTTTCTAAGTCAGAGTACTTAGTCTAGAGCTCAGTTCTGGCTGCTTACGATGTGGCTAGCTTAGTTGTCGAATCCTCTTTATCCTTCTTTATTGCCTCCATCTCCTTCTTCAGTTCCTCTATAATTTGTTGAGCGCTTATGAGATTGTTTGACAAAGATTGTTTGTCATGAGTGAGGAAGTTGATAAGGTTGGTCTGACTTTTCACCTGCCTTTCTAGATCGAGTATTGACCGGATATGAACGAAGAGGGAGTGGGTCAAGACATCTTGTTCTACGGATACAGAAAAGGATTTTCCATTAAAGTTCACCATGTTGGAAGAACTGGAGGGACGATAGGGACCTACAAAAGAATCCTTCTCGAAATCATTAAAGTATAAGCTAATGTCTTGAAAGGCACTGATGTCCACTTCATTATTCCCTCCCCCAATAATCTCTTCGGACTGAAGGTCTATTGGGATTTCCTCTTGCAAAGTAGAATCAACAGGGTCCAGTGGAGGTTGGATTACCGAAGGACGAAGAATTATTTCTTCTCCCAAGGTGACCTTCTTCTTCTTGGAAACTTTCTCATTACTGCTGGCCCTGCATTTCCTGTCCTTCTTAAGGGGCTTTGGTGGGTTCTGCGACCCTCCAACTTCCCTCATTGTTTCAACTTCTATTACCTTGAGTAGAGCTGCATTGATCCCCCCTTGATTCCCCGAACCGGTCCCTTCGGTAGCTGTTTGAACCTGCTCTGTTACAGCCTTCTTCTTTTTATTCTTCATTTTGCTTGGAGCCTTAGCCCTGGAAGGTAAGAATAGCTTGCCATCTTTGGCTTCAATCCTTTTAAGAATCACGTCAGGAGGAGGAAGGGTGGTTAGCTCTTCCCATGAAACGTCTCTCCAGCCTGTGGTGTTCCACAAGTGAGATCTCACAAAATTGCTCGATGTGAAGAAATTGTGGACGAAATTCCCCCATTGTTTCGAAGCTAATACATTGAGTTTTGTGCAGGTCTTTTACCCCTCCTCCAAATGATCGGTCAACTCTTTCGGTAGAACTAAAGAGGATTAACAAACTAGTAAGGATAAGAAAACTTATAATTTAAGAAGAAACACTTGTAGGACAAGAAAAAAAGGAAATTACCAGTGCTTTTCCACCTACTAGTCAGCATGCTAGGGTTGGTGTTTACCTTAATCTTCCTGCCATTTTCCCATGTTCCACAAACAAATAGGAACTGTGTCCTCCAATTCTTTTCGGACTCCAGCAGGTTGTCCACAACCTTAAAGTCTTTCCCTATGTTGTAGTGGTAGAACGAAATCTGACGGTTCTTGCACAAGCTTGCTACAGCAGCAAACTACTCCATCGGAAGTGAGATCTTCGACAACATTGATACCATAATGCAGACAAGGAGTGTAAACCAAGCGTTGGGGCTTAACTGGTTGGGACAGAGTTTGACTAAATGAAAATACCTAACAATTTCTGAGTCCAGTGGGAACCGGAGTCCCAGCTTAGTACTTCGGTGTACACTACCACCTCATTCAGCTTGCAGTCCATAGGGGTCTCCGGAGTAATTGGTATCGTTACCTTTACAAACTATGGAATCCCCCACTTAGTTCAAATTCATCCCAACTCAGCAGTGTGGCAGTAGACGTAGTTGATATTTTCTAAGGCTAGCAAGTATTTTACGCTGACATGTTTAAAACAAGGGCCCACCTTGCCCTCTAAGCACTCCGGAAGCGAGTCCGGATGAGTCATACAAACTTTGACCTTACTCTTGCCTTTCTTATCAGAAGCAGTATCTCCCATTTGATCTGATGCTTCGGTCTCGAAGGGGGCCTCCTCGATGCTGTCTTTCATAATCTTTTCCATCACTGTGGAAGGTTTGTTAGTTGCCTTAGAAGAAGGTAGTTTGGTTTCTTGCATTGAAGGCTGTTCGGGCGGTTGAGCACTTATTGCCTCTGAAGGCCTAGTGTCCGGTAAGGGCTTAGTCCGCAGAGCTGCTTTAGCTACCTCTGCAGAGGGTTTTGACAGTGATGGTGTGGATTGGGTTTTGGTTTGGCGAGTCGTCCGGCAATGGGTTATCTTCTCCGGAGATTTTTCTATATCAGAACCCATAACAATAAATGGAGAGGGTTTTCTAATGCTTGAAACAGTTTTTTCCTTGGATACATGAGGTTGAGACTCTTGAACAGAAGAACTAGAAGGGAGGGATGTAAGATTAGGTTTGAATGAAAGCTGTTTGGGCCTAGGGCTTTTGGAAGAGGATGATCCTTGATTGGCGTCTTGAGCTGGTTGACTGGTTTTCTCACCTGGAGAAACTAGGAGGCCGGCGGCGATACAGTTCTCTCTTTCTACCTTCCTTGCTCTATCTAACTCATACAAATTCAACCAGCCACCTTTAACTAAAGCGTTTCCGGTTGTGAACGTAAAATATCTTAAGAACAATTTGAAGGTAAAGGTGATTTTCTATCTAGAAAAGCTTTGAGTGTGGAAGACAATGAAATAGTAAAAGAGAGATTATATAACAGTAAAAAGTAACAGTTACCAAAGAGAAGTTGAAAGGGTTTTTTGCAATGATTTAGGGTTGGGCAAACGTGTGAAAAATCAAAGCCTAGGTAACTTTCTAGACTTAGTGGGTGCACCGGTCTAGGAAAAATAACGACTAGTAGGTCAAACCAAATACTGACACGTGTCCCTCGATCAAAGAAGAAACTCTTAAAATTCTGGAAAGAGACACCAGTCCTGACAAAATTTGAACTGGGTTGGTGTTGAAAATAAACTTCTTAGTTCAGACAAATGCAAGCAGATCGGATGAAGTTGATATTGGCTTGGTAGATTTTTTAGCCCTACCAAAGATATTATGCAAGGCCTAAAAAATGGGCTACTGATAAGTTCAGATACTTCAGACACAGCCTGATAAGGGAATAATTCGCCGGTAATAAGAACAAGGAGCCAATTGTTAATAAAAGGAAACTTATGTATTTATTTAAGTATTTATTATTTAGAGAATGATTTGTAAACAAAAAGGACAACAAGGGACTAAAAAGGTAATAAAGCAAGCCCACCAAAAACATAAAATGGGTCCACCTTCCAACACTATAAAAGGGGGATTCTTTATTCTTGGTAGGTGGGACATTAATTATTATTCTATTCTTTTTGCACTTTCTCTCTCTACACTCTCTCTCTAGTCACATCAGATTCAAGATCCGAAATATTCCTTAAGTCATTTATTCACTCATCATTGGCGCCGTCTGTGGGAACACGTGATACCAAATAGGGAATCTTTTTCTTTGAAAATCACACTTTGAAAGATGAATGACGAGGCTGTGGAAGAGAGGGTCGGGAAAGAAGTAATCCGAGCTGCTTCGATATCCGAAGGCGAAGAAGCCCCAGGTCGGGGGCGCTACGACCAGGGTTGGGACAAACGATCGACCCTTATCATGGCCCGAAGACAACTCCTAGAAGACATCGTCAGGCTAAACGCCGAAAGAGAGCGGGCTTTAGACGAGAAAAGGGTCCGAGAAGGAAAAGGCAAAGAACCGCTCTTGCAGGACTGCAGCGAGGGCAATCCAACCGTTGGACCTCGCATCGAGGCTCGAACTATCAGATATTACAGAGAGCCTCGTCCCGAGGAAGGGCAAAATACCAGAACGCAGCGATACCTGGAGGGCCACCGCGGCGTTTTCGCTGCATACACTTCAGATGACTCATCAGGTAGGGAGTACCGACGACGGGAAAGGGTCCTACAGCGCGCACAGAAAAATCGTTCCCGACGCCACCGAGGACCCAGGTCAGACTCTCCAAAGTACACAAAGGGTAGCACCGAGAAACAAACTCCAGTGTCGTTTGAAAAGGAAGAGATGCCCGCAGCAAGTCGTGAAGAGTGAGCAGCGCTGCCTCAAGTGCAATGGCAACCATCGAACAGCCAGAACCTAGGTTACCGAACCTGCAGCCAGTTTATCAATCCAGGAGACGAAGGACTCTACGGAGTTCAGACAGAAGGACTCGGAGGCGGAGCTTTTGGGTTCAGAGTTAATTGGAGAGCCTCGCCCTTGTCCGACGAAATATTAGCGATTTGATATTTCCAAGTTAGAAAAATACGACGGGAAGAAGTATCCGGATAACCACTTGGAAGCCTTCAAAAACTTCATGCTGAGTTTCGACAATGACGATAAACTCCTGTGTAGAGCGTTTTCAATGACCTTCCGAGATCGGGCGTCCAAATGGTACAACCGTTTACCACAGGGCTGCATCAAAAACTTCGGGATGTTCTGGACAATGTTTAGGCAACATTTCATCGGAAGTAAGAGTTTCCGAGCCAACGGAGACACCATTATGAACTGTAAACAGAGGTTAGGGGAAAGCCTCAGGGAGTATACCCGACGATTTATTGACGCTAAAACCGACCTGGACCACTGCGAGGAGAATGTGGCCTTAACCGCGTATCGCTTGGGCTTACTCCCGGGACCTATGAAGCAAGCAGTAACGAAGAAGCAAGCATTCAATTTCTCTGCCCTTCTGGCTCAAGTAGAAAAGAAAATATTGATCGAAGAAACCGAAGCGTCCGAGCTGGCTGCGCAAATTCAGCAGAGTGCACAAGTAGCGGTAGTGATAAGGCAAGGTACTCAATCGAGCTACGCTCGGGCAGCCCAACCGGTCAGCACAATACCTCCAACCCAGTCCGTATCCACCAAACCTTCGGCTCCACAGAGCCAGAAACCAAAGCAGACGAGTCAGACGACTTCGCGACCCATGTCTAACAAGTGGATCCGGCCTGCTTACTTCGCGGATCTCACGGAATGTGTGTCATCGATCTACGAAAAAACCAAGAAAAGCGGGATGTACCGAAGACCTTTCCCAATACCAACGCCCAGGGAGAAGAGGAATAATCGTTACTGTCGCTATCACAAAGACGTAGGGCACGATACTAAGGATTGCATTGCTCTAAAAAAAGAAATACAGATGCTCATAGAGCATGGTAACCTCCTGGAGTACGTCAAGAAAGCCCAACAGAGTGCAACTTCGAAAGAAGTCTGGTGATTCCAAAGCCCGAAACCACTATGATCATCTCCGAGGTGACCGACCCTTTCGATGTCTCCATTGAGTACCTCGACCCCGAGGAAAACCGCAACATCATTAGGATCTTCGAACAAGAGACTGAGGAAAATGTCGGTAACGTGAGAAACATTTGTAAATTCTTTGAGTCCCTGACTATCTTCGGTGGAGATTCTATGGCAGGTACCACACACTCTTCTAGGAAAAGGCATATAGTGAACCTAACCACTCAGTTAGAGGCTCGACCGATCCAACATTCTCAAAGCGCCCCGTCCTCGATCCTGTATTTCGACGACGACGACATGAGAGACATAGCCGACCCTCACGAGGATGCCATCGTGATCGGGGCAGCCATTGCGGGGGAGGAAGTCATACGCATCTTAGTGGACACAGGTAGCTCGGCTAACATAATCTTCGCATCCACTTTCGCAAAATTTAGGACACCAGCGGTCCTCGTGCGGTCCGATCGTACTATTGTGGGATTTACGAGATCGGCAACCGTTGTCATCGGAGAGTTTGAGGGCGTCGTTCAATTGGGCCGCGGCCCATTTAAGAAAGAGGTGACCGTTCTATTCGTGGTAGTAGACGCACCGGCTTCCCACAACGCAATTTTTGGCAGATCGTGGATATCGCGAATGCATGCGGTATCTTCTACAATCTACTAGTGTTTGAAATACGTGGTCGGAAACAACGTGGGTATAGTCCGAAGTAGCCAAAGAAACATTAAGTTCCATAAAAAAGAAAGAGGGTTAAGGACATCGAAGGATAAACTAGATTGGCAGAGAAATTGTTTTTTATGCGTCGGAAATACAATTACCAATATCACTAAACTCATTCAAATTCAGGTTGCGGAAGTCGTTTTGAAGCATATGAGTTTAAGAGCTATTATAGTCACACCTTTAGTAGCTAGTGGAATGTGGCAGCTAGTAGACTCTACTTTGTTAGAATGAGATTACTACATATAAAATTAAAAAATGTATTTTGCAACGGAGGCCTAAATAGACAAAAATTAAAGCTGAATGTGGTTTAATAGAAACCTGTAAGTGATCATAATGCACAATTGTTTTTTATCATAATCTAATCGTTATCTACAAAAATACAATCAATTTTAGATGCGATAGATTCATTTGGTAGTTCATTGGACGATATATATATATATATATATATATAAAACAATTCCGAACCAACTTTGTCTACGAATAAAAAAGCTATAAGTAAGGCAATTATGAATCTCATAGAGAGTTTGATCCTGACTCGGGATAAACGCTGGTGACATGTCTAACACATACAAGTTGGACGAGAAGTGGTATTTTATGTAGCGGACTGGTGAGTAACGTGTAAAAAGCTACCATTGTGAGGGAAACCAAGACTGGAAACGATTGCTAATACCATGTAGGTTGAGGAGCAAATATATATATATATATATATATATATATATATATATATATATATATATATATATAATTATTTTGTATTTTTGGATAATGTTAATCCATTTTATATTTTTCTATCTACAATTAATTAAAAAATTATTTAATTTCTAAGGTTAAGTTTAGTGTTTTTATCATTATATATATAATTTTAATTTATTAATAATTAAAAATAATTGTTTGAAATTCTTTAGGCTATGTATGTTTAATGATTTTATGTGTTTTCATATATATATATATATATATATAAATTTTCATAAAATATAATAATTTAATATTTGGATTTTTGGTGAAAGAAAAATAAATTTATTTATAAGTTTGATTATATATAATGAGTCTCCTAGCTGGAGGGAAATGAAAATGTAACATATTCCTACTAATAGTTTTGATGATTATCCGATTTAATAAGATGTTAAAACAATTAGCGTAAAAGATAAAAAAACTTTGTTAGATAAGTTTATAAGGTTAAAAACAAATTAACCTTCTTAAGCTTGTGTCATTTTCAAAAGAATCTGAAAGTCGTGTCACTCTATTTTTTAAAGAGTTTTAAAGAGGACGTGCATAACTAAGGCAAACAATAATGGAACAGATTATCCTTTTGATAAAGATATTTTTTCTAATGGAGGTTTACGTGGGTGTCACTCTTAATGTTTAAGCTATAAATGAGAAAACATAATCATTGGACAATGTTGGAGATCATTTATGAGGAACCCCGTGAAAAGAAGG
The DNA here is from genome assembly GCA_036936605.1 of Limnanthes douglasii subsp. nivea. NCBI lineage: Eukaryota > Viridiplantae > Streptophyta > Magnoliopsida > Brassicales > Limnanthaceae > Limnanthes > Limnanthes douglasii. The sequence continues at coordinate 26,762,461 of JAUPFV010000004.1, read as the reverse complement.
ATATCAAGTACAATGTGCCATAACAAATAATCAATTTTTTCATAAGGTCAATATGGTGACTTTCGGACATTTGCATTTCATTTGATAACCTTTACAATTCGTTTAATAACCTTTGCGAAGTTAGTAAGAGAGAAGGATGTTATCAAAAATACTACACCGAGAAATAAACGTAAATTACAAGTTTTTTTGTAAGATCTGGAAAATGAATCCTTGATTATGTTAGCCAAAATCTTGGAAATGAATTTAATAAATAATATTGCAATAAAAAATAAGCCTGAAATCCAAGTAAAGGAAGGGGTGTCGGTTTTGAGATTAGGGTAATAAATATTTTATTCCATAAAATATCAAAGTAATCAGATTTGAATAACTTTTGGACCCCTTTATAAAGACCACCTCCCCGTATTCCATAAGTACTTTTTAAACTTGGTATTGAAACCATATATATCTATGTGGTTTTATTAGTGTCAATACCAAAGAGATCACTTTTTATTTCCTTATTATAAATTGGACTCATCATGAGAGGTTTTTCCCTATGATTATACTTTTCGATACTTGACCTTAACGTTAATGAGAGAGAAAATCTGAGCAAGGCCTGCATATTTTCCAAAAAGACTTTAGCAACCATAAAAGGGGAGTTTTAAAGTTCCTGAGCATTAGATTTATAAACAATTTATTATGTAAAATTCAAGTTTTAGACTATTTTGGAATTTTGTTTTTAGTAACTCGTAAATTTATGGAATTTTGTTTAAATAACTCATCATTATTGTTAAGGAAGATAATGGTCGAAGAGAGATCGACCTCCACAACCAAAAGAAGACGGTTGAGGAGTTTGATGGCTAAAGTGGATTGAACAAAGAAAATATCTTTTTTATGCTTCAGAAACATAGTTATTTTAGTTTTAAGGCCATGTGACTTTAATGGGTATAACATTCATACCAATAGCAGCGCTGAAAGGTTTTATCTGGTGGAGACTATTGTATTCAGATGAGATTGTTACATATTGAACCAAGATTGAGGTGACCGTTGTGTGTTTAGGATTTGGGTGGCTATACCAGGTATATAGAATAAAAAAAGAATCATCCAAATGGTTATTTATAAAACCATGGTCAATTTGAAAGAGAATGTGAATATTTGGTTGCTTGTTGGAAAAAGAAAACAAATAACCCAAGATATGAATCATCAAAATAAAAAATTATATATTTAGATTATACTAATCCGTATTATCTTCTACTATTATAATCAATTTAAAAATTTTGTTTAAAGTTTTTTAGGTTAAATTTAATGTTTTTGTTATGTTATGAACTTTTATATATATATATATATATATATATATATATATATATATATATCAATTTTTATACACGTATACATTAGATAATATCTCTATCAATTATTCGTTTTATTTAGGATGGATAGAGATTCGTATTGGAATTCTTGGTATGAAAATGAATAAATTATAATATTAGTTGAGGGAAAAAACAATGTGTTTTCATTCATAATTTGAACGATTGTCCGGTCTAATGAAATGTTAAAACAAAAACCAACATAAAATAGGAAAACTCTTACTCATGTGAGTTATTAACTTTGTTATATTTTTGTGAATACTAATTATATTTTTTATATTCAAACATTTATATTGGAAAAAGATGAATTGACAAAAAAAAGCGACATACTAATTTTGAAAAATCTATAATTGTTTTATAAAAAAACAAAAAAAAACGGTTAAGCTGAAAAAATAAAATATTTATGCAAAGAATCTATAGTATCATTTGAAAATCCAGTTTGAGATTTTGTTTGACAAGCACTGTATGACAAACAATTTCACTAATTGTAACATGTCAGACCATTGCAAAAAATTATCACGTTCCCAACACGAGCAGTCACTACGAACATGAATCTTGAACTATATTTTAAGCTATAGGTCTTTAAGTTAAATCACTTATTCCATAACATTTCTCATTACAAAAAATTTATGAAGTCACACTTCGTAGTGAAATGAGATATACATGTTTTTTCGTCTCTAATAAAATATCCGCGACTACAACTAAATCACATCTCCCATAGTTAATTTGTTATCATCTAGGTTGTTAATCCAACTTTTATGTATATATATATATATATATATATATATATATATATATATATATATATATATATATATATATATATATATATATATCTCGCAATTAATCTAGGAAAATTAGAATGCTGGAGATAAATGTTATTGGGATTTTTTTAATAATCAAGAACTCTCACAAGAAATTCCATATCTCTCATACTTTAATTAATAGTATAGTGGCTTAGTTTACCAACCATATATGAAATGTTAATCCTAGTGTATGTAGGAACATACATAAAACTTTGTATAGAAACTAACATTATTGTAACTAAACCATAATTTGTCCTATATTTTTTATGAGATTTAAACTAGAATTGAATAACCTACATACTTTTTTAATATTATATGTTTAATTATATCAAATAATTTTTTTATATAGTAAAAATCGCTAAGTGCATAACCCTCACTGTTTCTTAATATTTTCAATTTTAAAATAGTGTTTATCTTGCACGGTTCTTCATCCTAAGTTACAAAAATGAAAAATACTTTGCTTATATCCTCATGTTATTACACAACATAAGTATAAGAATACTATGACCACATTATTAGTATACAAATTTATTTATTAACATTTGCGTGTTGTATTGTGCTTTGGATATAGTGTTACTAAATCCATAAGATATTATGACCTTATAATTTTTTGTAAAAATTTCTTAGATGCTTGTTTCAAACCATACAATGGCTTTACAAGTCTACAACCTTTGATTAATTATCCAAGAGCATAAATTTCTAAAGATGTTCATGTAAACTTCTTCGTCAATAATTCTACACAAGAATTGTCTTGATATGAATTAAATTTATCTTAAGATAGCAAAATAAATTATAATTTTCGTAATCCTCGCATATATATCATGTGTCAAAATAATATATTTCTTATTTTTTTCAAAAACATTTGAATATCAATCTAGTTTTGAATGCTTGAATGGTACAATTTGTGTGATATTCTTTTCAAAAGACCCATTTACAAGTAGTTCGTTTTGAACCCGAAAGTAAATCAACCAATTTTCAAATATTATTTAATATTATCAAATATATGTAATTGTTTATAAGCTCTTACCAAAATGCATAATCTCTAGAAGATATAGTATCTTTGTAATATTTATAGTTGTCTCTTAAAAAACATTTTATTAGAATATTTTGGGTAATTTGTTTTTTAGATTTTCCTTCCACCAAATAGAAAGTAATATTTTGAGAATCTATCTCATCGAATCCTAAAGATTTGAGTGTTTTCTAATTTTAACTTCTACGAGATTCATAATTTTTCTCTACAACCAAAGATGCTTCGTACGAAGTCCTTTCTTCATTTTAAAAATTATTTTAGTCTTATTGTCATCATATAAATTGACTCAAAAGACCTCATATCTCTAAACTTAGTTACCATGTTAAACTTAAAGTCTAGAAACTTATAAGCTTTGTTATTTGTTGCGTATCTAATATAATATTATTTTATGTATGTTGTAACCAATTTATGCATGTTGCGTATCCATACACGCACACGTCCACGCGCACGCACGCACACTCTCATACACACACACACACATTGATAATGTATCGAATCCAACAATTTTATGCATTTTTAACACACACACGCACACACACACACACGAATATAGCAATAATGTATTGAAATCAATAATTTCATGCATTTTTAACACAAACACACTATATATTGAATTCAACAATTTCATACATTTTTAAATATATTATAAAGTTTTTTAGCATATTTTATTCTATATATAGTTCACATATATTTTATAAACCTATATCACATTTTATAAGTTATATTTTAATAGTTTCTTAATCATGTTATAACTTATATACACAAGTCTACCATACTATACTCAATAATCATCATACGAACAACAATAGTTATAGATTATCATTTTATTAATGTATGAATAAAAGTATATACTTTAACCATACCATCGAAAAGATAATTATTTTCCAAAAAATATAATTGGCCTTAGATAAAACTAGTTTGCCACATTTATACACCAAACAAATTCTAATCCTATCAAAATATCACCATACACTGAATTATTATTCATATCATGAATATATATTATACTTGTGAGAGTTATTAATTTTCTACTTGTGAACATTAACTCAATGTTTACACGCTTTTTTACCGTTGAGTTTGTATGTTTCTTATTTTCACCTCATTTGTGCCATCATTTTCTTTAATTAACTTACGTAAAGTTTGATTATGTAAAATATGCAAATATGCAAATTCACACAACCATTTTGAGAACCTGTCTCTATAACATCAAATTTTGGTATTATATTGGTAATGTAATCATCCGTGATATTAATGCCACCAGTTTACCAATAATAAGAGCAATTTATTCATTTTTTAAAAAGTACTTTTGTTACTTATGCCAAAGTTCTTTTGAGATAACTTTTAATTATCTCATTTTTGCTACAAAATATAGACATCCCAAAACTTTCTACATTGTATCATTTGTCTATATTTTTAACAAACATATGTTTCGTCTTTCATCATTAAGTATTTCTGGATTCACCTCATACTATACTACTAGAACTTGTGATGAATCATCTTCCGACTAATAATAAAAAATGAGAAATTTTTTTATTGCTCGACGTCGTTTCTCTTAAAAGATGAATTCTATAGTCAAAAACCAAAAAACAGTAAGGTATTAAAAGTCTTGCAATAGTAAATGTTCAAATAACTAATATAATAGAGCTCACCGAATCATCTTCGGCTAATTATTAAAAATAAGGAATTTCTACTTTTATTGCAGGTTCAAATATCTAATATAATAGAGCTCACCGAATCATCTTCGGCTAATTATTAAAAATAAGGAATTTCTACTTTTATTGCTCTCCTTTATATATTTCTATAAATGTTACATTCACAAACATAATGTTTATCACTATTACTTTAATGCATATATTTAAAGGATACACACGTTTCCATCTAAAATATTATAACAAAATACTAACATAAAAGGAATTGTTTAATACATTCTTCTTTGATCTTATATGTCTTCTCAAGTGTATTTCACATATTGAGTGTTGAATTCTCACGTGTGTAAACATCAAATAGGAATTATCAAAGGGTATTCATAATATAACCCCAAAATATAAAGCCACCCTCTTCACGAATAATTTATTTCTCCATTTATTTATAACGTGTTGGCTTCAAAATCTTTTCGAGTTTTGGATCGAGTATATAAAATATAAATTTAGTGAGATTAGGTTTAATTGTCTCGACACTTTATAAAATTTGTTTCATTAAAAGTATCAATTCAAATCAAAGTCTTGCATATCATTTTTATAGTTGTCATCATTTTTTATGTAAAATGATAGTATATAATTACTTTCGAATATTTAAAAAAAAACATAAAAATATTTACAAAAATTTGGTCGTCAAAATTACCAGAATAATTATTTACACCTTATTATTTTTTAGATTTATTAGAAATTTTTTAGAATATAACAAGTCTTTTACTTTTTATACAATAATTCAAATTTTGATAGATGACATTTAGTATAATAGAGAGATTTATAAAATATGAAAACTATAAAAAGCTTATTAGTTTGTGTGTTAGTTTGTTTATGTCTAGATTATTTATATAATTTTAAATTACTCTTTAAGAAGTGCAAAATTTTAAAAAAGTTCAAATTTGAAAGTTTGAGAGCATATTTTCATGTATTTTTATGGTTTTCATGTCAAATAACAAAGCTTTCTATGGATCTCCCAAGGTGTTTCGAGGGCAATGTAGGCCCTTGCTTCAAAAATGTCAATGTTAAATATCTGCTAGCCATGCAGAATATAAACTATGTCTACACCCATACTGCTGAGTTGGGCCGGATCCGGACAAAGTGAGGGATCCCAGATTCAGTGAAGGTGAGGACACCTGTCACTCCGGAGACTCCAATGGAATGTAAACTCAATGAGGTGGTCATCTTTACTGAGGTGTTAAACTGGGGACTTCGGTTCCCACTGGACCCAGAAATCGTCAGGTATTTCTACCTGGTGAAGCTTTGCCCAAGTCAGCTGAGCCCAAACGCCTGGTATTCTCTCCTTGCTTGCATAATGACATCGAGGTTGTCTAAAATCCCTCTCCCGATGGAGAAATTTGCCGATGTGGCAAGTCTATGCAAGAATCACCATATTACCTTCTACCATCATAATATGGGGAACGATTTCAAGGTGGTAGACGACTTACTCGAGTCTGGGAAGAACTGGAGGACACAGTTCTTGTTCATCAGTGGGTTATGGGAGAATGGTTGGAAGATTAAAGCCAATACCAACCCCAATATGTTAACTAGCAGATGGAAGAGTACAGGTAAGTTCTTTATCTTTGTTTTTCATGTACTTCTTTTTGACTCACAAGTATTCCTCTCCTGATTTATTTGTCACTTCTTTTTCAGTGCTGCCAAAGGAGTTTACCGGACACCTGGAGGAGGGGCAAACAACCTGTGCCAAACTTAACGCATGGGATGCGGAGCGTTGGGGGAATGTCTTCCACAACTGCTTCACCTCTGACAATCTGGTGAGGTCCCATCTATGGAACACCACAAGTCGGAGGGATCTCACATGGGAAGAACTAACTACAACTCCTCCTCCTACCGTAATCTTTAAACGGACAAAGCCAAAGATGGTAAACTCGTCTTGCCTTCTAGATCCAAAGCTCCCAGCAAGATGAAAGGGAAGAAGAAGAAAGCCGCAACAGAGGTAGTCCAAGCTGCCACAGAGGGGACCGGTTCGGGGAACCAAGGGGGATTCGATGTTGCCTTGCTCAAGGTAGTAGAGGCTGAGATAGTTAAGCAGGCAGGAGAATCACAAAACCCACCAAGGCCTCCCAAAAAGGACAGGAAAAGAAGAGCAAGCAGTGACGAAAAGGCTGCCAAAATAAAAAAGTCACATTTAGGGAAGAAATAATTCTTCGCCCTTCGGAGCTTCTACCTCCACCAGCCCCTGTTGACCCCACTCTACCAGAGAAGATTCCAACAGGTCTGCAGTCCGGAGAGGGTATTGGGGGAGGGATTGAAGGAGTGGACATTAATGCCCTTCAAGACATTGATTTATACTTCAATGATTCTGAGAATGATGATTTTGCAGGTCCCTTCCGCCCTTCGAGCTCTGCTAACACGGTGACCTATAATGGTACGTCTTTCTCCATCTCCAGAGAACAAGATGTTGTGGCCCATTCCCTTTTTGGTCACATCCAACCAGTGCTCGACCTGGAGAGACAAGTGAAGAGTCAAACCACACTTATTAATACCCTCACTACTGACAAAGAGTTTCTGTCAACCAATCTTCTCAATGCCAATCAGAGCATATAAGAACTGAAGAAAGAGATAGAAGCACTAAGGAAGGACAAAGAAGATCTATCAACCTAGTTGGCCACTTCAGAGACTGCCAGTACTGAGCTCCAAACTAAGTGCTCCGGTTCGGAAAAGGATCTCACAACATTAAGGGAGGACCTGAAGACCAAAGATGGTGCCATGCAAACCATGTCAGGTGAGAAAACTTCCTTAGAAGGTACTATTTCTAAGATGGCCAAGGAGGAAGAGGACTTGGTGAAACAGTAGGAACAAATTATCCAGGCAAGCATTGATAAATATACCAACGAGGTGATAGATTCTCTTGAAAAAGATACAACAAGGTTAGGTCTGGCTTAGTGCTGCTCTTTCATGAAACCTTTCCGAAGAAGACCCTTGGTCCCAATATGTGGAATACGAAGACCTTCCTTATCATACCATGGCAACTGGTGACAAGTACAACTTCTCCAGTGGAATTGATTCCACTACAGGCGATGAAGAGGGAACTTGTGGGAGTTCAAGTGCTGAGCTCTAAAGTCCCAAGAAAGGCGGTGGCGGTGAGACATCCGAAGGGAATAAGCCCTAAGGTTTAATCATATTTTTTTATCTTTTCTGAACATTTAAAGTCCTTCGATGGCCAAGGCATATTTTGTAATGTTATTTGGTTAGAGTCTGGATAAGTCCTGAAAATACTTAAAGTCCTTAGATGGCCAAGGCATGTTTTGTTCTTCCTATTCGGTTAAAGTCCAAATAGGTTTATTTATCAAACCCTCTTTTATTTAACATTTTATTTTCTTTGAATTTTTCATGGCTAATGTTTAAGTAACCCTTGTTATTTCAGAAGTATTAAAGTGAAAGTGTTTAATATCTCTGATGACATGTATTTAATGGTCATCACTCAACCAGGTTAATCCGATCTATCAAAGATCCAAAGTGTTAAACCAAAGACTTGTACTTGAATTGAATTTTAGTTAAACCACACCAGATGTTTTACGAAGGCATCACATTTTATTGAATGAAAAAACCGGACACTTCATTAAAATATCCCCACGCCACCAGGGTAGAAAGAGTATTCCCCTAATATTTACATTCATATCTAACAAATAAATATTTACAAAACTTTTATTCTAGATATAACTTGAGATGTTCAATATTCCATGGGTGCTTCAAAACCCTCCCTTCTTTGTCCTGAAGCCTATATGTCCCACGCTTAATCTTTTCAGAGACCTCATAGGGGACTTTCCAATTCGGAGCCAGCTTACCAAACTGCTTCACCTTGGTGTGTAGGAAAACTTATCACAAAACTTTATCTCCCAGTTGAAAATTCCTTCTCTTGACCTTGGAAGTAAACCTGTTTCTCATCAAACCTTGGTAGTGGTTGTTCTCAAGTGAGCTTTAACCCTTCTTTCTTCTATTAAGTCCAACTGATTCCTAATTGCTATTTCATTAGCATGTTGAGAATAGTTATGGACCCTGTATGATGGTAGGGTAGCTTCAATGTGGGTAATGTAATCCATCCCATACACCAAGGCAAACGGAGATTCTTGTCTAGCAGCCTAAGGAGTAGTTTGGTATGCCCACAACACTTCTTGCAGATAGCTTGGCCACTTCCCTGCTTTCCCCTCTAAGTTCTTTTTTAATTCAGACAAAATGGTCTTGTTGGCAACTTCAACCTGTTCGTTCTCTGGTGGATGGAAGGGAGAAGAGAAGCAGTGCTGAATTCCTCTAGTGGCACACAAACTCTTCATATCCCTGTTATCAAACTGTGGCCCGTTATCTGTGGTAATCTTTTGAGGAATCCTAAATCTGCAACATATATTGGATAAGATGAATTGTATGACAGCTTTTGAAGTGGTTCCTGCCAAATGAGCTGCCTCTATTCATTTTGAGAAGTAATCAATAGCAAGTATAATAGTCCTGAACCCTCCAGACGCCATTGACAGAGGCCCAACTAAATCTAATCCCCAACGAGCAAAAGGTACTCGCTCATAAATTGACTCCATAGGTACTGCTGGCACGTCGATTTTGTTTCCATACCTTTTGACATGGATCACACTTCTTTACCATTTCTTTAGCATCTGCCATTATGGATGACCAATAGTACCTAGCCAACAATACTCTTCGAGTCAGTGCCCTGTAGCCACAATGAGCTGACCCTTCACCATCATGTAGTTCAGATGGAACAACTTGAGACTCTTTAACCCCCAAACAACGTAGGAAAGGTCTACTGAAAGATTTTTTATAGAGCACTTCCCTTCTGATAAAAAAATTCACGGGCCCTGTTTTAATTTTTCTTGCTATAGCTTCATCCGGAGGCAAAACCCCATCAGATATGTATTGAAGAAGGGGAAATCTCCAATCTCTAGGTTGGACTACTTGTATAATGAAGCTTTCTTCTTCTTCCTTGTTCTGGCTTGACTGTATGGATGGGCATTCTTGTACATGTATCCAGGGTTAAGACTCATAATATGCTATGGTTGTGAAGGAATCTGCCAGTGTATTTTCTGATCTAAGAATATGCTCATAACAAACACTTTTGAAATTGGCTGCCACCTCTTTAAGGATGAGTAAGTATTTGATCAGTTGTTCCTTCTTAGCCTCAGATATACCTTGAACGTGGTGGATAAGAAGCTGGGAATCACTAATCAACTTATATCTTTTAGCCCCACATAGGAAAGCTAATTTAAGACTAGCTATAGCTGCTTCATATTCAGACTCATTGTTAGAGGCCCTGAACCTAAAGCATACATCCTGGTACATTTTATCAACATACAGAGAGGTTAGGAAAATTCCAGCTCCACAACCCATTGTGCTTGATCCACCATCAGTCCGGACTTGCCATTCTTTTTTGGTTTTCCCTTCTGAAACTTGTTTAGAAATCAGCAACAGATTGAGCCTTAATAGCAGTTCGTGGGGCAGAATCAATGTCATAATCACCAAACTTTATTGACCACTTGGTCATCCGGGTTGATATATCTGCTTTCTGAAGAACATTATTTAATGGAAAATACGTTGGGAAAATAATGGAATGAGACTGAAAGTACGACCTCATTTTTCTTGTTGTAATCACTAAGGCTAGTGCCAGTTTTTCAAGCTTCAGGTACCTCTTCTCAGCAGTTATTAGGCTCTTGCTGATGTAGTACACCAGACGAGGGTAATTGTCCACTTCTCTTACCAACACTGCACTTATAGCATATTCTGACACAACCAAGTATACATATAGTGTTTCACCTTGTACGGGCTTGAAAACGGTTTTTGGTGAAGACAAGTGTTTCTTTATTTCATCAAAATCTTGGCTGCATTGTGGAGACCAGTTGAAATCTTTAGCACTCTTCAATGTCTGAAAAAACGGAGCACATTTATCCGAAGACCTTGAAATAAAATGATTCAAGGCAGCTGATCTTCCTGTCAGCCTTTGGACTTCTTTAATATTTCAAGGGTGATCCATTTTTAACAGGGCGTCAAGCTGATCCGGATCGGGCTGTATCCCTTTCTCACTTATCACATAACCCAAAAAATTTCCGGACTTCACCCCAAAAACACATTTTTCTGGATTCAACTTTATACTTACCTTTGTCAAATTGGTAAAATTTTCTTGAAGGTCAGTTATGTGTAACTCCTCTTTTAAGCTTTTAACCATCATATTATCGATCTACACCTACATATTCCTGCCGATCTTATTAGCAAATGTTTTGTTCGCCAACCTTTGATAAGTAGCCCCAGCATTCTTCAACCCAAAAGACATCATCACCCTATAGCAATGGAGACCCCTATATGTAACAAAGGTAGTGTGATCCTGGTCCTTCGGATCCACCTGTATCTGGTTATCCCAAGAGAAGGCATCCATTAAGGACAATAACTTGTTTCCAGATGTTGAGTCCACCAACTGATCTATCCGGATGAGTGGATAAAGATCTTTTGCGCAAGCTCTGTTGAGGTCAGTAAAATCGATACACATACGCCATTTCCCATTCTTTTTCTTGACTAACACCGGATTGGTAGTCCATAAAGGATACTAGGATTTCTTTATGTGCCCCATCTTGGTAAGTCGATCGACTTCTTGGACTATTACATCAGATTTCCCTTTAGAAAAAGCTCTCATTTTCTACACAATAGGTGTAACGTCACTTCAAATGCACAACTTATGTGAGATTACACTTGCAAGCACACCGATCACATCAGCATTGCACCAAGCAAAGATATGCTGATTATCTGCCAAAAAGGACAACAATTTCTTTTTCAATTATGACGCCATCTTGGAGCCAATCTTAACACTTCTACCTTCCGCCAGAGAGTGGGTTTCAACTTCTTCAACCAATATTAAAATACCAGGGGCCTCTCTGGGGTCATCAATTTCACCCTCTCCCTCAGAAGGACCCAATAACTGCTAATCTTCAATAACCCGGTTTGCTCCCAACGTTTTAGGAGCAAGTGCAGTTACATAGCACTCCCTTGCTATCTTTTGACTACTCAGGACAACTCCTACTTGCCCTTGAACCGCATACTTAAACATTAGTGGACTGTTGATGCCAAATCATGCATTCTGGAGAGCCAGGACCTCTCAAAGATTGCATTGTAGCATGTTGGGCAGTCTACCACAATGAATAACACTCAGACCATTGTTTTAAAAGGCCCCTTATCCAACATCACCTCTTCCTCAAACTCCCGAATTACATAAGCAGAGCTCTCTGTGAAGCCCACAATGATTCTGCTTGACCGTTGTATAACGGTCGGATTTTTCATCTGCTTGTAAGAACCTAAAAAGAGAATGTTTGCCGAACTTCCCGTGTCTATCAAAATTCGTCTCACATCATTGCCCCCAATAGATGCTCCTATCACCGCTGCATCCTCATGAGGCCTAGTAATATTTCTTAAATCATCCTCATCAAAGACTATAAACGGAAAAGGGGTTTGGGACTGATAAGAAGACATGCCCCCTTCCAATTGAGCAGTTAGACTATGAACATGCCTCTTCCTTGATGAAGGAGTGGGTGTTGTAATGGTGTCCCCTCTGAATATGGTAAGTGACTCAAAGAAACTAATGAGTTCAGACACCATCTTTACCTGTTCTGTTAAGACCCCCACCTTATTCCGAGTTGGATCAGGCTCTAGATACTCCGACTCAATATAAAATCTTTCAAGGATCACCATTGCCCCCTCCAGAAAAGATGTTCCTACATTGTTTGTAGGGCCACTTCAAGGAGCATTGTTAGGCTTCTTTCCACTTCTTCTTTTGACATAAGCACCAAACTTGCCTCTTCCAATGAGATTATGTACTTCCTGCTTCAAAGCAATACAATCTTGGGTGTTATGACCAATATCATGATAATACTGGCAAAAACAAGTATTACGACTTTCTCTATGAGATTATAGTGCTGTTGGTTTCTGGAAATAAACCTCATCTTTGATCTTGTCATAAATGGTTGTCATATTCTCTTTTAATTCTGCAAACCACTCCGGTTGAACCCAGGGACCTCTTTTACTCCTTGACTGCTGGATCTGAGCTAGATTTGGGTTGGATTGAGTCTGTTTGGCCCTGTTGGACCCTTATCCGGTCTCTTTAGCCTTGTATCCGGACTGGTTTTGGTTTTGAGTTGTCGGGGCGGACCTCACCTAACGGTGCACCTTGTTTTTCTTGATTTCATCCACATTGATATTCTTTCCCACCTGGTTTAGCAAGTCACCCCAAGTCATAGCCTTCTTCCTGGTCACCGAATCAACAAGAATCCCAGGGTTCAACTCTTGTCTTAAAGAAGCAATTGTCACCTGTTCGAAGCAATCTGCTAACCCATTCTTGGTATTTACGAACCGACATATGTAGTTCTTTAAGGACTCATTTGGCTCTTGGGCACAGTGGATAATATTATCTTCATTTCCCTTCACCTCTTTACTTCCCACAAACTGCCTTCGGAAGGCAACCCAAAATGTATCAAAGTTTCTGATACAATCCTGGGGCAAACTGTTGTACCACTTAAGAGCACTTCCCGTAAAAGATTGGGAGAATGCCCTACACATAAGTTTGTCATCATCATCCAAATTCATCATGAAGTTCTTGAACTGCTTCAGATGGTTGTCTGAATCCTTACTTCCATCATACTTCTCCATTATGGAACTGTCAAATATTTTAGGAAGGTTTCCGGACACTATTTTGGCAGATAAAGGTGATTGCCTCCAATTTATATTACGATTGAATATTGTGTCTTGATTAGGTGTTGCAAAAATACCTGGTTCGGTTTGAAAAGCAAAAGGATCGATCAACAACTGATCAATATGCCTGTGGCTGTGGGTGTGAGATGACCATTTGCCCAAATGCCTTTTAAGTCTCACATGCCTATCTCTCTTTCTTGAATATTTTTAACTAACTTCGGTTTCTTCTTAGACCTCCCTTCATCACTTCTCGATGACAAAGATTCTTCAAGCTCAACCTCATTCGAAGAGCTGCTGGAGGACTCAAAATCTGAACTTTCCACCAATTTAGACCGGTGAGTCTTCTTAGAATTGATATAGGTCCTTTTGTACTTAAATGAGTCTTTGTTAATGGATCATTCTCCCTAGGATTGTCAATGTGATGAATGGCTGACGCTTTTGACTTCTTGTTTAAACCCATTTCTTTTTTTAATGGCCCTCAACGCTTCTATTTCTGCTCTTAACTTGTCTCGCTCCTCGGCGGTATATTCATTATTTTCCCCAACTTCCTCCAGCATAGGTGGTGGAGTTCCTTGCTCGTTCGGATTCATCCGAACATCTCTTTTCTATTGGTTTTGAATGCAAGATTCAGGAACCGTCGCCTCCCACTGTGGTTGCCAATTTGGTTTGGTTTATATTGGGCTGAGGGTAATTTTGTAAAGTGTTTTGAGTATTAAATGTTTTGGTATAAAGTAGTGAGAGATTTGAGCAGGCTGGTTGTATTAAATGTTCATTACCCTCATTAATGAAAATAGTTGGGGTATTTATACCCTTAATTACGGACCCATGGGCTTACGAGTCAAGTTATGAAACCGGGTCAAGTTTAAAGACCCATTAATCTATTAAGCTGATTAGCACACAGCTTAGTCAAAAAGGTGTTTAGGTGTTTATTTACTTTTTTCATGTCCGGATAGTTCAGTGGTACGTTTATGTCCGAATTTCCCTTGTCCGGATAACTCAGTAAGTTATGACTGGATAATCCGAACTCATCAATATTCGATTGTCTTTCAATGGAAAAATAAATTGTAGCTCAGGTTTAGCTTTTTTTCGCACAACAACGAATTCTATCAAATACATTTGTTCAATATTTTTATTTTTTTATTAAAATAGTGAGGATTGTATTTGTTTGAAAGTGTGAGGTGGTGAAATATTGTTGATTAAAATTATTACAAAATAAACAAGTTTTTTTATCACTATTTTTTTCCAGAGGGAACCCGCAGCCGCTACTCAACGAGTGCGCACATGGTAAACCCTCAATCTGACGCAATAGCCTGCAAACCAACACCAGAAGGTAACCCACACAAGATGACAGGCTCAACCAAGAAAGCGTTTGTAGAGGGACTCGAACTCATGACACTTGATCACAAGCATACCTTACTCCACCAACTCGGCTACCCTTTTTGGGGCTATATATTGTCAATCGTAGGATCTTGGAAACTAAATTCAAAAATTATAAACTAATTTTTAAAAGTTAAAATTAAGAATTGAATGTTCAGATTAGGGATGAAAAACTTGGTTTGAGCCGGTCCGAACTGGCTCGAACCTGTTTAACGCAATAAGGTTTTATCTTGCCCCATCATATAGTGGGCAAGTTGCATGTATTAAAATTATGACCCGCAACAGGTCTGAGTTCGCATAAAAATAAAAGAGGTTTATTTAATTTTCATACACGACATGTCCAATTTTAAAGCATAGTTAGTCTGAGTGAATAAATGTTTAGGTATGCCCTATCAACTAATTATCTCAACCAACTATGAGTAAAATTATCAATATAAAGCTCGCTAAATGGACTAGTTAGTTAAAACTAGGCACTGCACAAGGCACATGTATATATCTAAAACAATATCATTATTTTTCTAAATTTATATGTCAAGTCACATATATATATATATATATATATATATATATATATATATATATATCCAAAAAAATATTATAAAGCAATCCTAAATTGGAGACATGTTGAGGTAAACTAATGTAATCAATTTGTTCATTAAAACAAAATAATAATAATAATAACAACAACAACAATAATAATAACAATAATAATAAAAATAATAATAATAATGTTATATTATGTCTTATGGTGTTATAATTAAAGTGTGGACACCGGTTGCGCTTAATTATACCTAGAATGATGGTCTTTTAATCCAACAATTAAATATTAAACTTAAAACCCAATAAAAGTTATGATCCATATTGGCGTAAAGTCCATGAGGAACGTGAATTATAATTTAGAAAAATTAATTAATAAAAAAATAAATAAGTAAATATCAAAAGGGAAACATTTTATTCTTTTACAAAAATTAATTAAAGAATAAAGTTTTTATTCTATTAAAATAAAACAATTTAGTAAAAGTACCCTATTTTTTAATACATTAAGACGGTCTAATTATATAGAAACAGTATTACTACAACTACTATATAAAGAAGAACCCTAGTTTTTTTATTATGAACTTCAATCATGCCGTCTAGAAGAAAAAAAACACTTTTCTTTGTACTTTCTATTATTGGTTCTTCAAAGTGTTTTTCAATGGTTTTTTTCTCCTTCAAAGAAGAGATCTACACTAGTCCTCAAGTTAGTAGAAGATCTATAACCGAAATCGTTCTCCATCTAGCAAGAATCAAGAAAAGCTTTCGTTGCAGATTCACGTTAGATCTAAGAGATATCATAAACTGTAAGCATTTTATATCTTTTGTTGGAATTGTAATTTATATAAGGAAATTAGATTTTTGTATGTTTTAATCAAGGGTATGGATAGCCTTAAATGGTTAAAAGGTTCTAACAAGTGGTATTAGAGTCAGATATGATTTTTATTATGTAGGAATAACAACTTTGCGAAATAAAATTGTTTTAACTGATTCAATTGGAAAAAAAAAACTTTTTTATATATTTTTTGTTTATTTTTAAAGACTTATGCATAAAGTATCTGATAGAGAATATAGAATCTCATTTTATGAACTATTTGGTCCGATTGAGGACACATAAATTTAATTTGTATTTTTTATATTTATGTGCACGTTAAATTTTGGAGAAACGTTTTAGGACGAAACCCCTTTTCAGTTTATAGGGGGTTCCGGTTTTTCAAAATTTTAGGAGTTTGCCGCAACAAAATAGTGGTCGCTGCCGAACTCAGTATAGATATAGTTCACAATGACCAACATCATGGGTGCTGCGGTAAACTGCAACTCACATCGATCACCCCTGTCGTGGTCCCGAAAAACTCGTACTGTAGTTTAAGCTTTGGGTTCATGACTTTAGGAGTTCATAACTTGACGTTCAGTTATCCGATTGAGGTGATTATTTTTCTGATTCACCTAAAATTCGAGATCTAAATGATCATTTTTCATTTTTTTAATAATAGAAAATTTTAGCCCCATAACTGCAGTAGATATAATTTATTCTTTTGTGATGCTTTTTTTTGAGCTTGTAGTACGTGCCACACCCATATAAAGGTACACCCAAGTGTATCAAAGATTTAAAATATCAAATATATGTATGTAGGATTAACCGTATTTTTGTATACTTATGTATGTATATATGATGGAACAACATGTTTCTAATGTGATGTTTAGGTGTTGTAATATTTGTTGAGGTTTAACGTTACGTGACCTTATCATATGCGCATTAGGAAGCATATGTAGTTGTGAATATACGACCATATGATGGGATGTAATTACTCATTGTTGATGGCACTTGGACTCTGGGATGTAAGTAATGATGACCTGCATGCCCACAAATATTTTGTTTTAGGTACATATAGTTTTGATTGGCAGACATATCCCTTCAGTGGTCTAAATACTAGATGGGATATATCACATCCTTGAATTACTTTAGACACTCGAATTGTATTATGGTACGACGAGTCCAGGTCTTATCTAGTAAGATAGACATCAAGTCACGTCGGTACGTAATACAATGCACACATTAGATTTACAATCTCTGGAAATGATTATCAAACTTGCATGAAATAAAATAATTTTGTGCGAGAATTAAAATGGTTATTATCTAGAATTGATTGACAAACCTACATAACCCCACACAGTGGCCTTTTTCTAGGCAAGTCACAAAGAGAAAGGAGCGTGTGCAATTTAAATTCTCAGTCTCTAGCATTGATTTTCACACATAGTAACCTTACCTACTGAGCAATGTCAGACGAGTCATAAAAATAAGTGTGTTTATGCGAGAATTCTGATAATTATTTTTAAGGCTGATTGGCAGACTTGGTAACCTCACTTACTGAGCAATGCCATGCGATTCGTGAAAATAATGAAGTTTGAGGCCTCACAACTTAGGGAAAGGTTATTGTTTCTGTATGACTACACTTACAAAAGACTACCACAATTATTTCACAATGGTGAGAACATGTTTTATGATGTCATTGTTGTGTTCATACGCATCATACTATGCATAACTTGTTTTTCAGTGTTGATAGGTTTATTTATTTACCATGATCAGTCAAGTATTGCCCCTGCAAAAGGCTTGGCTGATCGGATATGACATATATAATATATTTCCTACGCTTAAAGTACCGACTCTAGAGCTAATGTATAATACACTAATGAAATATTCTTTGTAAATCTATCATCAATGAAATATAAAGTCCTATATATAGAAGGAGAGACATGGTTTTGATTCTCAAAGATTAAAATCATTATCTCCGATGAATTTGTCAAATTCATATTTCATTTAACTTATCTTAACATATCTACCTCATGCTCTTTAGTGTTGATAACCACACAAATCACTTGATTACCATATTCAATCTCAAATTTCCACTCTCAGTGCACTTGTTAAGGAAAATCCTAATATAAGAACTTCTCAAGACTCGTTTCTAGTAAGATTTACCTACACATAGAAGGAAGATCAATAGAAACTGAAACTAAATTTTGGCCATCTAGTTTACTTAGGCTTCATCACTATTGCGTTAAAACTAAAATCCCTAAAACAAAGTGCATACGCTCGACAAGAATAAAATAGTGACAACAAATAAAATCAACAACTGATTTTATATTTTAGGAGACGACTTTCATGCTACAAGATATCTATGTTATGACAAGTTTCCTCATGGAGGGTACATTATTGGAATTGGATGGTTACAATACGAATGATGATATATATTTTAAGTATGCTCGATGGTTGAGGCTTCTAATACATATTGAATGTCACAAGCTAGAAAGGAAAATACAAGTGAATTTCGGTTTGAAATGCCTAACAAATATATGTACAGCTGATGAATATCTTAATTTGAACTATATAAAAATGATCCATCGAGATTCATGTGCATACTTATTATTATTATCACGATATTTGTTGATATCAGTCATAAGTCCATAAAGTCAGATATTCTCTTAGATTTAGAGGACATGCAAGGTGGACTGGAGGAGATATCTTAGGGATGATTACCTTAACTTTATTCTATCACATTTTGTGAGATACGTTAAAATCATCATGTTAGATTGTTATTTCTACGAGTACTTCCCGTGTTTTTTTTACCTCCGATGAACCCCTCTTACTACATTACAAGACAGAAGAGTGTTACTTGGATGCCAAAGAGGTTTTTAACCTGAATCTGCAACAAAAAACAATTTACCGTGACATTCTTACTGATATCATAAAGAAGGATATAAGTAAACTTATGTTATTATTGTTAACAATAAATAATTTTTTTTAATTATATTATAGTTATGTTGTTTTATATATTTAATTTGAGTCGTGCCTTGACATGAGAGCTCATTTTCTAATACATGAGATCTTTCTATTCAACTTTCCGATTAGAATGATGGACACCGTCAAAAGATATATGCCATATAGAGTTAAACAAAAAGTTTGAATGATCAAATATTCACCAGATCCTCCTCAACTAGTTAGATCGTCTTTGAAAAAATGGAACACAACTGATCTAATTGGCAGGAAATCCATTAGGGTGGATTGGTGTTAGCATTTACTTCCCGACGACCATATGATAGTTACCACTGCATCATATGACAAGTAAACAACGATTAGGTACGCTGAGTATATAAATAAAAGCATGAATGATATGGCATCATCCCTACTGATCTTAGGTATGAAAAAGTGGTTGAGGTTATTCATAAGATCAATAATATACGTCCGTTTGACGATAGTCATGCAAGAGTCGAAGATTTTCCACAAACGAGTATTATAAATCACTTTTCCTTGGTTTATTTTTTGTATTGATGGATTTATCTTACTTTTCATTGATTAGTAGTTATCTAGGTTAAGTTTTAGATAATGTTGTTTTGTATTAAACGATGTTAATAATGTTTTGTATTAGACGATGTTTGATGATGATATTATATCGATATTTTATTTATTTTTATGACTCATTTACTTATTAACTATAACTCCTAAAAATCAATGTTAGTAAAACTTATTGTTTTTTATATTTGCTCAAGTGGTAGTAGTTAATATACTTGTACCGTTGATTTACTACACTCACACCGGCATGTTGAAGGCATGACGCAACCGATGAAAATGATATGGTTTTACCAAGATAAGTCCACTGAATCTCGGTTTATTTTTTTCAAAACCAACGATGGTTCTTAGCGTTTTGCACCAATGATTTTGAGTGCACTGTTGGTGTATAATGCACCGATAATGCATAAACAATCGACAGTGCAAGGTCCTATCACCATCGGTTTCTATCGCTTTGCACCACCGATGCATAAAAAATCAGCAGTACTAGGCCCTAGCACCGTCGGTTCTTGTTGTAAAAATTGACTTTCGGAGGTTCCCGCCAACTATAATTTCTCATCAACTATAATTTCACGCCAACCATAATATCTCTATTTTGTATGAACTAATTTATCATTCACTATATATATATATCTAGTAAAATATATATAATATATTCATGTAAAAAATATCATAACAAATCAAACTTGAAACTTCTTCAAAATGGAATGGACTACGTGAGAAGAAAACAACTTGCTTATAGCTGTCGTCATTGTGAAGAGAACAATAGCATATGAAAATATTGTTGAGTTTTTTGATGAACTTGTATGAAGAATGTATTATATCTATGGTAAGTATATGTAATAATCCTATGATTTCGTATGCACGAGGTCGTGAAGAAGTCTCAATCATGTTTGAATATTTGAAACACTTCCAAGTTTTTGGATTTTTTGACCTCTTGTAAGATGATAATCAGGAGGCTAATATGGTGTTTGGTGTGCGCATTATTGATTAAATTAAACAACATATGCTTGATAATGTGGATTTTAACCTCATTGAGAAGATATCAGAACAAGTGCAAAATAATGCTTACCTCCTTGAACTAGATATGCAAGGATATAAATCTTCCTAAAATGTCGTGTCATCCATCTAACATATTTATGTTCAATTTATTTGCTTATGATGTTTTTTCATTTTAGGTTAAATATATTTTCTTTTATATATTTTCTTTTATATATTTTCATCTTGCATTTAATATTATTTCTTTAATCTTGATGTTTTCAAATATCTAATATAATAGAATTAAACAAAAATTCTTTAGGAGAAATAAATTGCAATGACAAATAGTTCGAAAATAGTTAGCACTTAAAATTAAACAAATTCGTCTAAATCGGTCACTTCGGGGTTGATGATACAAGACTTACAAATTTTAATCTCTCAATATCTTTTGTAACTAGCTATAAGCGGTCGTCCATAGATAGCCGTTTATGGGGCTACATAATCTGATATAATAAGAATGTACATGAGCGTAGATTGCTTCTTTCATAATAGAAAGTTGTATTCAATAATAAAAACTTTAAATATAAATATGAAATACTTACATGGTTGTTATTATCGAAACCAAAACCGATTTATTCTATTTTCAGACATATAATAGTATAAAACTGAAACAAATATCCATCGACTACGTTATAAAATGAATGATGTGGTTAAACTTTGATGTGATCATCATCTAAACTCTCGTATTTTCATCTAGTTTGTTATACGTACACTATCTGCGCAGCAGTGTATACTTTCAATAAACGCATCTCTACCATTAAATATATACAAATATACTTGAATATTTTCTATAAACTCATCATAAAAGAATCTTGTAAAAATCTACCATCCATCATATTGGCCGAAGAAGCCATATGAAACTCACAGATATCTGCAATGCCCATCGAGTTTAATATTGTTAATCGCAGTTATGAGAATTTTGTAGTTAAAAATGAAATTATTCTATGTAACCATTTGGATCACAAAACATTAGTTTTTAACAAATGTTGTGGTTCATTTATTTAAATATTAGAGGTTGGCTATGATTAATAGTTCCACTAAATAGCAGAAACATCATAGTAGTTCTAAATACCGAATGTTTATCATTTATTCATATATATATATATATATATATGTCCACTAGCTTGTGTTGGTACTTTGACCGCTAGAGTATCGCTCCCTCTCCGCACTTTGACTGATAGAGTTTTAAAATCATTCATAGCGAAATTAAACTTACTTTTTCTAAAAATCCAGTACCAAGTCGAGATGCGACTTATCTTTTTTTTCTGGATGATGCAAATTATAATTTACATTTGATTAGTTGACAACCATAGTGTTTTTTGTTTTCATAAAAATTGTAAAACATAAAAATTTTCCGGATAGACTATTTCAAATATTTTTTGGTAAATATGTTTTAAAAATAGATTTATCTATTTTTTAAGAGCTCAATTTTCGTTAGAATTGTACGTATTATTAAATCTAAGGACTTATAATCATCGTCTAACGATTCTATAAGTTTCTTTATGCCTTTTGTTAATAACTCATAAATCTTGTGCCAACACGACATATTGTGTGAATATCGTATCGCATAAAATAAAAATTACGTCTGCAACTTCAGTACTTTAACATCATATAATTCCATAAAAAATATTTCCAAATAGTGTTTGAGACGTAACCTCTGATTTTATCAAAATATTATGTCTCCAAACTTTTTTTGTGCTACATAATGACTCTTTTCAAATGAGGCTTTAACTAACCCATGTTTTATGTCGACAAAATAATATAACTTATCCAAAATAACTCAAAGTTAAGCTTACTCGTACCAACAAAATGATTTAGGTTAGAATGAGCGCTCTACATCCAGTTGGTGGTCGTATTTTTCCACGTGTCAAACTTATTGGTATAAGAAGCTAACCAAGACTCTTTAGTGTAATCATTTGCTTTAAGATAATATTTGAACTCGCATTTCATCTCATTCTGGCTCCGTTGGAAATCATATTCAGTATCCAAGTACATTATCTAATTCCACAAACCCTAAAGTTATCAAATTTTACTTTTCTTCTTCATGGACCTTCTCCAAATTTGAAAGGATGTTACTGTTAATGTGTCACTGATATAGCATGTGCATCATTTTGTAAAAACACTTCTTCAAGAGTATTTATCCACGCTAAGTCTTTATCTGTCAAAACAACGATCGGTTCATTGATGCAGTTAACTACCATCAACGATCACAAACAATTTAATACCCACTTAAAATTGTTAACTTTCTTCCTAGACATAAATGCAAATCCGACATAAAAAATCAAACCGCTAGAGGTTGCTCCGACGAACTCAAATAATGAGACCATGTACCTTATTATCTTGTGAATGTTATCCATTATTAATATTTTTAGAAAGGTCTACAACAAGAGAGTGCAAATAAAATATTATTAATGATATCACTTTAATTTTGGCAGGATATATATTGATCAAAATAATTAAACTTTTTCAGTTCGTTTAACAAGTATTACAACTGTGACCAACCAACTTTCTCCAACATCCGTTGTTGTTATCGAGCATTGTATATTGCGCATGGTCGACACATATCTATCATTCAACTTTTCACTTCTCCTAAAATTTCTCAAGCCGAATTTCCATCAAGGTAGAATGTTATGTAAATGTTAAGTCTTCACAATTGGATGATTGTGAATCTTGCATATGACATTAAGAACCATGATATGAAATGACCATAATTATTTTAAGCTAGAAAAGATATCCGTGTTTTTTTTAATTCGATAGATTTTCTCTTTAAAATCCTTTTGGTCTACCAATCGATTATACTATCCAGATCTCTTACATTCAAAGAGTGCCCAAGGACTCTTTATGCTTTTCAGAGCATTGTGGCGCTTTAATATAATAACCAACTCGTATCCTATTTCACTATTTTTAACCCACTCACAAAATCCGTCTCACGTAGTATACTACGTTGCGAAACAAAATATTCTCTCCAACGATTTGTATCACTTCCTATTTGCGATATCAAATTACTTAAATAATAATAAACAAGACAGACAAAAAGTTAAAGAAAAAAGATTAGACACCGAAATGCATTTCATAATTTACCACCGCTGATAAAACCATGATAACGATAATATGAAAGGCCACAAACCGCTAGTGCAAATAACACATATTGTGTTACTTATGGACCTTTATGTACCTACGTGTATCGATCCAATGTCGTCGAAAGTTGGCCGGTATTTTTATAAATTTAAATTTAAAATTTGATTTTACATTATTTAATATTTTTTTTGTAGTTTGCATATTTTTTTAAATTGAATTATGTTCGGTCATTTTCAATAATTAGAATAAGTAAAATTAAAATTGAAAATATATTTGTTAGTTTTGTATATTTTTTAAAAATAAAAGTATGATCAGATGAGAAAAAACTTAGAAGTTCAACTTTGTAATATTTAAAATATAGTTATTTTATATGTTAATAGTTAAATACAGTATTTTTTTGGGTTAATTACACTACAATGAAATAGATCGTTAGAGATATATAGGCTTTGATCAGTAATTTAACCATGGACTTTCAATTTTAGTGACAAATAGCCCATGTACTTTTAAAATTTTGTTGGTAGTCCATTGATTATCCAAGTTTGGATAAAGTTAGTTCTCGCATAGGTTGATTAACATAAAACTACAACATACTCAATATGGACTGGTATCACCAACGGTCCCTTAAATTTAGCTCGAAGTTCAAATATAGTCAAGGTTAAAATCGATGACGGTTAATGATACAAATTTATGTTAAGTATGGTGACACATGACAGAGTTACACTAATCAACAAATTCAGAAGACATTTTATCAAATCCGATAATCTAGGAACCCAGAATCAACCACAATCAACTTTTGAAAATCCAAAGATTATATATGACTAAAATCGATAGTTCGGATACAAATTACTACTCAAAACCGAAAATATAAAATAAAGTTAAATAAATATTTGGTGAAAAAAAAGAATTTTAGAGGTAAGAAAACCAGCTAATTTATAGTTCTATGTTTAATAAAAGTAGGACCCTCCTTTTGTGTTTACCTCTGCTTCAAGCTTCTTGTTCTACCACATATGCACCTTTCCATCTAAATCCCATCTCTATCCCTTTCTCCTTCCTTCTCCTGCTTCAATCTACTCTCTACTGATTTCTCAAACCGGAGACATTCCTGCAATGCCAGGGACTATCCAAGTTTCAGGTAAACTTTGATACTATTTCAGTCCTTCATTATTTCAATTTTTGACTTTTATTAATTTTATTCAGAATTTTGAACTTCAAATCTTTTTCAGTTGATCTTAAAGGTGTTCGGTTGTCATCAGCGTCGCCACAAGTTTCCATCAAAGGTAAAAAAAGAATCTTGGATTTTTATAATGGGAATGTATAAAAAATTTGATTTTTTCAATATTTTTTCTTGCTCAAAATTATGCAGTTTCAATGGGGAAAAGAGAGTATCAAACTTGGGAGACGGGAGATTTCTCATTGTAATAAACCATTGATATTATTTCAATAAATAAATTTTCTTAAGAGTAAATTCTGATTTTTTTTTAAATTTTACTCTATATTTTTTTTCTTAACAATGTGGGTATATAGTCCATTGACTACTCTTCGAGATAATGTAGTTATGACCCTTTTAGATGGTCAAGGCAAAGAAGCATCATGTAGAGGTAAGTCTTGTTATTCTCTCTAGTTAATGTAGGACTAATAGTTTCTCTATTAAATCTATTAGAACTTAAATGGCTTGCCACTCTATTGTAAGAAACAATCAATAATGTTCTAAGAGAACATTAGTTTCCAGGCTAAGTTTTGTCATGTTTTTGTGATTTCATTACATATGTAAATGATAGGTTTTGACACCAAGTTGATAATAGAGAAAGGTGTTTGGGATGAGATAGTTCTAACCGAAGGAGGAGGGCAGGTGCAAGTGAAGTTGCAGTTTGTTCTTAGTGAAGAAGATCGCATCCGAATTCGTAGTCTGGTAATCATTTCACTTTTCTTAACATTTTAGCTGTGTAGCTTTTGTTGCTCGGAATTTGGCCTATCAATTTACAGGATAACCTCTAGAATTGTTGTAATATTAGAGAACTTTTTCTTAATTGAACAAGATAATAGAATTGGGTGATCGTCTTCAAACCAGAAACATTTTTTATATTTCGAACAAATTTTCATACTGCTAGGGTCGTTTACGGTTCAGAGAACCCGGAACCGGACCAGAATCGAGTCGATCTAGGGATATATATAAATGTGTTTTACTTTTGTTATAATAGAGCGATAGAGCATTTATATATTTACATATAGTTCATGTGTACCATTTTTATTTAAAGTACATCGATCAATGTTTTGAATTGTAGAGAGAAACAGCTTTGAGCAAGAAACGAGAAAAGCTCATGAATAACAGTTCGACAAATACAAGTATTTCAACCTCCAATGACAGAAATACAAGATCTCGTATTTCCAATACCCATGAAGTTTCAGGTTGGATTTTAAGAAGAAAAATGGAAATTAGTACATTTTTGTATGTGTTTTACTTCAATCTATTTACTAAAGACAATTTCTTTATGTTCTGAGAGGTCAATCTCTTCAAGATTCAGACGCAAACCAAAACAAAATGGCCGCGCGATCAATTCCAGTTCGAGTTATGGAGAAAGAGTTTGTTATGAAGAACAAAGTTATATCAGATTCTGTTCCCATGCTGATGATAACAGTTAAGGATATAGAAACATACATTTCTACTTTACTTGTGTTCTACTAAACCTATATTGGTAATATAGTTTTCTTTACTATATAGTATGCTTGATGGTTTTAGTATAACAAAACATTCATATTTTTGTTTCTAACATTGGTAATTTGAACGGATTTAGTAGGATGGTTCAGACGGAAAAGAAGAAAGCTCAATTGTATTAGCAGCTCCGATGTCGCAGAAAGCAGTCGTTGTTCAACCACCTACGGTAGATCAATGTGATTTATTGGAGAAAACGGAAAGAATTAGCGATACTTCGAAAAGAGAAGCTTATAAAGTGGAGAAACCGAAAGTGTTGGGGAAATCTTCGAGCAATGTTAAGAAAATGATAAGCGCCTTTCAAAGTAATCTAACTCAGGTATTTCATGAACTGGAAAGGTTGGATTGAATTAAGCTTATGCCTTCCGTTATCGAATGCGAATTAGCTAAGGTGCTCATTTTAATAGTTAGCTTCTCATGAGGCCTCCCTAACATATAGTTAATCAAGATCTTAATATATACCATTAGATGGTATAATTTTGTCAAATTTGGTAATAATCGCATTCCGAGAGTCTCGTGTAAACCTCGATCAGGCATTGCTCTTTTATTCGTACTTATTTTGGAAGTGAGTGAGGTCTACTATTACATAAATAGTTAAAGATCGGTTTTGAATTGAAACAGGAAACAAATCCACTTCTTAGACCGCCTTTGAGAAAACCTCAGCCCAATCAGACAATAAAAGATTTGGCAGTCAAAAGTTCTTTTCTCAATGAATTTACAACCAAAGAAATCAAACCTAGTGCACAAGAAACGCAACCGACACCACCACGACATAACGTGAATCTTAAGAAGTCAAGAGCTCCAAATTTTCAGACAGAAGGTGCAGAAGTGGACACGAACAATCGACACAAAATCACGTCCAAAGAAGTTGATGTAAATGAAGAAACGAGAACTACCAAAGAAATTATAGCAGCAGGTAACTTATATGACAAGGAACAATTTTCTAGACACCGAAAGAAGGTTGGAGAACCCTTAGATATTCAAAAAGTTTCAATTGATAAGAGAACTGAGAATACTGACTTGTTCCGCAAGCAAGGTTTTGAAGAAAGTCCCGTTGTAAATGCGACAGAAGTGGACCCTAACAATGGACGCAAAATTTTTCCTAAAGAAGTTTATATAAAGGAGGAGACAAAGATTACTGATGAGCTTACCTCATCGAGTAACCGCGAGGAAAAACTTTCAAAACGTACAAGGGAGATAGAAAAAGCCTCGGATATTGAAAAGGTTTCAGATGAGCATACTAACTTGCATCGCAAGCAACGTTTTGAAGAAAGTCCGGTTTTAAAAGAGATAGGAGAAGTAATTCCCAAAAAGAATACACAAAAAGAGACTCCGGATGTGGAATATTTTGAAAGTTTTGGTCTTTGGATATATCCGGATGATAAAAACAGTTTGTGTATGACAACTAGTGGTAAAAGAATGATGGGTCTAATCGGAAATCGGTCGACCGAAGCAGCTAAAAATCGTGAAAAGATGGATCCGATCGAACAAGAAAATACCAAAAAGGTAATATATATTCATCTTTTGTTTTCCTTCTTTCATGACTTATAAACTCGAATACTTTGAAAAATAATTAGTCTATTGACTATCTATTTTCGTGACAAATAGTTTTTCGATTTAAAAATATCCGATTGTAGTTTATCGAATATCAACTTTCGTGATATATAGTCCATCGACTATCTATTGGACGAAGTTAGTTTTTGACTATCTATTGGACGAAGTTAGCCTATGTAGTGGACAAATTTTATCGAAAATAGCTATTCCAAAAACTAATTTTACATTGATTATTTATCACGATAAGGGATAACCAACCCATGCGTTAGGCTACCGTTATCCAAAATGGATAGTAAAATGACTAAATCCGGATGTTTTTTAGTCAGAATAATATATCACGGAAATATATACTTAATGCACTAATTACTGTCTGAAATCGCACCGTTCCATAATTTTTATTTTTTTTAAATTTAACACTACTCGGTTATTTTCAGAAAAAAGAGCACGACGGGGGTTCGGACGACAACCACTGGAAGAAAATCGAGAAGCTAATAAAACCAAAACTTGAGAGCTTAAAAGATATCGAAGAAGGACCGATTGCTAAGGTTCAGATAGAATTCTCTCTTTACCGCATATGTTTTTTAGCGAGAGAGACGAAAGTTAAAGAAAAAGTAGTTTCATGTTTTGTTAGGTGATCAAAGCTGGAATAGTGGTTGGCTTCGCAACACTTGTACTGCTAACCAGGCAACAAAAACACAGGTACAGCAGCAACACCAGAAACCCACAATATTTAATCACTTAAGTTCATATCTTGTTTTGCTTTAACCTTTGCATATGTGTTGAATGCAGATAAGTGTAGGTTTGTCTGATGGTGGGATAGAACCATGACTCCACGACGTAAGCTATTTGAAAATTCTTTACAAGAGTATTTTAAGCTCTCTTTTCAATAAATAATGTAACAGATTCTATTATTTCCAATGGTAAAGATTTGAATATGTCTGATTATCATAAATAGTTAGCCTATTGAACCTAATATGCATATTACTAGGTGGAGAATATCGGGTATTAGTAATGACGATGATGGACTTTTGTACTGACTTTTTGATATGGTGAAAGACTAGTGATATTTTAGTTTATTTAAACTTTAAGATAATAAATTGAGGCTTCTTCGGATAATTCCGGATAATTGTGATAGCAGATTTTAGATTGATTGAGGTAATTTTAGTGGATTTCCAAAACCTCAACTGGATATAATCATAATTTGTTTTTGGATAATAGAATGTTTTTGCGTGTTCTCTAAGAAAACAAAAACTAAAATATATTTTGATCAACCATGCAAACTAAAAGATTTTTTTCAAATTTTTTTAAAAGAAAATCAATTTTGAATTAAAAAGTTACAAATATTTTCAAATTTCAAATTTAAATGATGATATGACAGGTGGTTATTCGATATTTTTGGATTTGTTCGATAAAATTCATGTCTACATTGATCAATTAGTCAATCCAATTAGATTTAAATATCTAACCACTAATCAATTCTACTGCAACTCGTTGTTAACTCAACCAAAATCACAACAAACAACAAATTTATGCGTGATGACTAAATTTTATATTAGGATATTATACATTTTAAATATTTGTATCACTAATAATTGAACATTTACTATTCATAATGTATAAATGAATATAATATACATATAATTTACATTATTAAATGTTCTTACTTGACAATGTCTTTATTATTTTTAAGCATATCAGAGCCAAGTCCTAGTTTTTTGAAGTGGCTAAACTTCATGCTCAAATCGATAGCTCTTTTACCGTCGCACCTGCATATACAAATTTTCAAAAGAACTATCAAGAAGATAAACTTCAACCTCTACAACTTGCAGTTCTTAACACATATCTTGGGATGATGCTACTAATGGTTACAATCTAAATGTTAAATTATCCACATTAACACATAATGTCATATGGATGGGAATTGAGTGTCTCAACATGAGAGATTTCATATAGACTTTAATTTTATCCTAATAGCCGACTTGTGCACAAGATTTGTACTTAAATCTTTAGTTAAATGATCACCTAAATTACATTAAGTTTTCACAAACTTCACTGATATAACACCGTGAGTGATATAACATGTCATTCATATATAGATAATCATAAATCTTTTACCATAAAGTTCAAATTTTTTATATACCGTATTATCAAAACAATTATGTAAATATTTTGGTGCTTATTTTGAACCATACAAAGATTTATTCAACTTGGACACCTTGTTCATAACCAAACATAACAGACCTTTCAGGTTGTGTCGTATAAATTTCCTCATCTAAATCAGTATTGAAAGAATGGTGATTTAGACATCTTAGATTTTCTAGCTCTATTGCTTCTCTTTAGCTTATAAGGTTTATGGTGTGAATGAGTCGAATAGTGCCTTAACAGTTTACTGTGTCAGGCAGTATAGTTTTGTGTATGTGATAGTAATATTGTGCCTTGACAGTGTACTGTGTTCGGTAATACAAATAAGTGTTGTGACAATATCATTGTTAGTCTTGTGGTATGAGCCCATTAAGCTCATTATCTAGTAAGTTCTATTTAATCCTTATAAATAGACTACTAGGACTACACAAAACACAATATGAAATATGTAACCCTTTTCTATTATAGTGTAATACTTTTCTCTAGCAGCGCCCATGGACGTAGACAATTATCGAACCACGTTAAATCCTGTGTTTTATCTTTATTGTTCATTATTTCATTTCTGTTTTGTGATTGAGCCATTTTATAATAAAATGTATTGTGATTTAATAACAAAATTGGTATCAGAGCCACGTGGCGAAATTAGGCTTTTAAATATTAGGGTTTTTTGAAATTAGGGTTTCACAATGACGTCTATAGCAATAAAATGCATGATTGAAAATTTTGATGGGGGGATCCAGTTTTGCATTGTGGAAGATTAAACTAAAATATTCATTGGTACTGCAAGAGCTGTGGAAAGCTATGGAGAATAAGTTACCGGAAGAGATGAAAGACAATGTGCTATAACTGAGCACTTAGATAATTTTAAATCAGTTATAATGGACTTGGAGAATATAAACATCAACATTGAGGATGATGACCAAGATTTGTTTATATTGAGATCGTTACCAGCTCCCTATGAAAACTTCTTAGATACCATTATGTATGGTAGGATAAGTTATCTCTAGCAGATGTCAAAGGGGCACTGAAATCAAAGGAGTTGAGACAGTTGCAGCCAGACAATCAGGCTGAAGGGGAAGGTTTTTTGACTAGGGGAAGATCTCGAAGCAAAGCGAGTTCTTTAAGAATGAAGAACTGAAGGTCCAAATCAAAGGTAAAAAACTCAAACTGTTATGAATGCGGTGAGCAAGGTCATTATAAGAGAGATTGTCCGAAACTGAATGGTAAGAAGGGAAATCAAAAGGAAAATCCAGCAAACATTGTTGAAGGTGTGAACGATTCCAACGATAGTCAAAATAGTGATAGAGGAGATGCACTGTCCTTGAGTTCATACTTTGGCCAAAAATCTTGGGTACTCAATACTGGCGCTACATATCACATGTATCAGTTCAAGAAGTGGTTCGATACTTACAAGACAATGGAGGGAACTGTCGATTTAGGAAACAATCATTCATTAATTGTTGGTGGTATCGGTAACGTTAGAATCAGAATATTTGATGGGGTTGTTAAAATCTTAACGTGCTGGCATGTTTCTAGGTTAAAGAGAAACATTATTTCTCTTAGGTTTCTAGACTCTCAGGATTAAAAGTACCATGCAGAAGACAGTGTAATTAAAGTGACATAAGGCTCAATGGTATGTATGAAGGACAGTTTGCAGAAGGGTCTTTACATTCTCCAGGGGAGTGCTGTTATGGGCGATGTTGCAGTAGCATCATCAGGGAGTAATATCTAAAGTAAGCGGGATGAAAATAATTTGTGGCATTGGCGTCTTGGTCACATGAGTGAAATATGATTAGCTGTTTTGGGAAAGAGAGATTTGTTGAAAGGGTATAAAGCAAAATCATTGGGATTTTGTGAGCATTGTATGTTTGGTAAACAAACTATAGTCAAATTCAGCAAATCGGCTGTAATAAAGACTAAAAGGACAATAGACTATATTCACTCAGATCTGTGGGGTCCAAACAGAATTCTATTAAAGACCGGAGCCAGATACTACATGAGTTTGATCGATGATTATTCAAGGATGGCGTAGGTTTACTTTCTAAAATAAAATATGAGGCATATTCAACCTTTATCAAATGGAAGACGATGATTGAGAAGCAAACATGATGAAAAATCAAACGTTTTATGACAGATAATGGATTAGAATATTGCAGTCATGAGTTCAACGAGTTCTGCGAAGCTGAGGGAATAGTGTGCCACCGCACTTGTTCTAATACACCACAATAGAATGGAGTCGCAGAAAGAATAAACAGAACACTTTGTGACAAGGAATGAGGTATAGTCTCGCATTCTGGTGTGGGAAACGGTTTTTGGGCTCAAGCTATCAATAAAACGTGTTACTTGGTAAATCAGTCTCCATTAACGGCCATTGATTGTAATACTTCTTTTAAGATTTGGTCTGGATCGTCGGCTGATTATGAACATTTGAGGGTGTTCTGTTGTCCTGTGTATGCTCATGTGAGAGATGGTAAGCTTGAACCGAGGGAAAAGAGGTGCATATTTCTAGTATATGCTACTGAAGTGAAGGGATGTATGTTATGTTTTACCTCTTCAAAGTGTCCAGGTTTTCTCATCGGTAAAGATGTGACTTTTAACAAGTTTGCTTTGCTAGACAGTCAGAATAGAGTATGAGAAATGGTCGAATCAGGATCAGTATGATTAAACAGGTGGAGCTTAAAGTAGAATCAGTTCCTAGTAGGTCCAATAATTTGAATGGTTCTGAGGTGGATCCGGAACCAGAACAACCTTATACAATAACATTAGGTAGATGAAGAAGAGATATTAGACTACCAAAAAGGTATATGAATCTAGTCGCATATGCTCTGTCAGTTGCGGCAAAAGTTGAGATATGAATCTAGTCCATATGCTCTGTCAGTTGCAAAAGAAGTTGGGATGCAGGAACCTAGTAGCTATAAGGAAGCTATAGCGAGTTCAGAGGCAGATCAATGAATTGGTGATATGGGAAAAGAGTTTGAATATCTTCATAAGAATCACATATAGAAGCCTGTTGATTTTCCTAAAGGACATAAGATAGTAGGCAACAAATGGGTGTTCAAGAAAAAGGAAGGTAATCCAAAGGTTGAGGTATCTCGATTCAAGGCAAGACTGGTCGCTAAAGGTTTTACTCAAAAGGAAGGAATCGAATTCGATGGAGTATTTTTTCCAGTGGTGAAACATAGTTTGATTCGTTGCAAGATTTAAAACTGGAGCAGCTAAATGTGAAGACTATGTTTCTATATGGTGAATTGGATGAGCAAATCTTCATAAGATAACCAAAGTTATTTATTGAACCTAATATGAAAGATAAGGTTTGTCTGTTGAAAAACTTATTGTATGGTTTGAAACAGTCACTTATCAAATCATACAAACATTTTGATACATTCATGGTAACAAAAGGGTAAAAGAGGAGTCCATATGACAGTTGTGTGTATCATCAAAATATGTCAGATTATTCTTATGTGGATGATTTTCTTGTTGTTGCTTGTAGTATGTCACACATTGTGCAGATAAATAAGCAACCTAGTGTCTAGTTTGAGATGAGGATTTGGGTAGAGCAAAGAAGATTCTTGGTATGGATATTATCAGGAACAGAATTGTAGGATCATTAAACTTGTCTCAACAAAGCTATATTGAAAAAAGTGCTACAACAATTTAACATGTTTGATGTTAAGGCATTTAGCATCCCGTTTGCTACTCATTTTAAGTTGTTTGTAGCAGAATCGGCCAAAGAAGATGTTGAGTTGGAAATTTTTTCAAAGATTCCATACTCAAGTATAGTTGGTAGTATCATGTATACTATGGTATGCACACGCCCTGATATTTTACATGCGGTTAGTATAACAGGTACATGGGATGTCCTGGAAAAGAACATTGGCAGACCCGTGAAATATATACTTTGATATCTTAAATATATGGTTAATGTTGGCATAACTTATAACAAAACTGATATTTGTGGATCACTAAATGATATTGCAGGATGAGTAGTTGGTTTTGTTGATTCTGATTTTGCACGTAATATGGATAAAATAAGATATTTGATATGATATGTATTTACTATAGCTGGGCGTGCGATCAGTTGGAAATCACAGTTGCAAGCTAGTGTATCTTTGTCTACAACAAATGCATAGTACATGACGGTAACAGAAGTAGTTAAGGATGCAATATGGTTGTAATATTTGGTGGCATATATGGGCTTGGATAAGACTATTACAAAAGTATTTTGTGATAGTCAAAGCATCATACACCTTACAGGGAACTAGATGTAGCACGAGCGTACAAATTATAAAGATATGCTACTAGAGTGAAGGGATATAGGTCATGGTGTACCTCTCCAAAGTCTCCAGGTTTTCTCATCAGTAGGGACGTTAATTTTAACGAGTTTGCTTCGATAGATAGTCACAAGGAAGTATGAGAAATGCTCGAATCAAGATCGGTTGTGAGTAAATCGATGGAGCTTGAAATAGAATCACTTCCTAGCAGGTCCAATAATTCAAGTGGTTCTGAGGTGGATCCAGAGGTGAAGCGTCAGCATCGGATGATAGTGACGATGATCCACCCGGACCAGAACGAAAACCTTATAGCATAGCATTGGGCAGAGAAAGAAGAGATATTAGACTTCCAAAAAGTTATGTGAATCTAGTTGCATATGCTCTGTCAGTTGCAGAAGAAGTTGAGATGCAGGAACCTAGTAGCTATAGAGAAGCTATAGCGATTTCGGAGGCAGATCGATGGATTGATGATATAAGGGAAGAGATTGAATATCTTCATAAGAATCAAACATGGAAGCGTGTTAACTTGCCTAAAGGACACAACGTAGTAGGCTGTAAATGGGTGTTCAAGAAAAAGAAAGGTAATCCTGGGGTTGAGGCATCTCGATTCAAGGCAAGACTGGTCGCTAAGGGTTTTACTCAAAGGGAAGAAATCGACTTCAATGAAGTGTTTTCTCCAGTGGTGAAGCATAGTTTGATTCGATTTTTGTTCGACATTGTAGTTTTACAAGATTTAGAGCTTGAGCAGTTGGATGTGAAGATTGCATTTATACATGCGAATTGGAGGAGAAAATCTACATGAGACAACCAGAGGGATTTATCGAACCTAATATGGAGGACAAAGTTTGTCTGCTGAAAAAGTCACTGTATGGTTTGAAACAATCACATAGGCCATGGTACAAACGTTTTGATACATTCATGGTGTCAAAAGGGTTCACGAGAAGTCCATATGATATTTGTGTGTATCATCAAAAGATGTCAGATGATTCTTATGTTTACTTTTTGTTGTGTGTGTATGATATGCTTATTGCTGCTTGTAGTATGTCACACATTGTGCAGATAAAGAAGCAGCTTAGTGCCGAGTTTGAGATGAAGGATCTGGGTAGAGCAACGAAGATTCTTGGTATATGTACAATCAGGAACAGAAATGTAGGATCATTACACTTGTCTCGAGGAATCTATATTGAGAATCCTATTCTCACGCAAGTATACGCGGTCAAAAGTAGCAAGTAATAAATAAGAAAGATCGTTCCCACGAAGACTAGGTGTATAAGACAAGAATTCACTTATGCAACAACGTATGATTATTAAACTAATACTTGAACGAGTAATAAAGTATGAATGTAACTAAACAAATCAACTAACGAGATTATCTAATGAGTTTTACTTATGCGAGAGAAAACATGGAACCCTAACTTTATTGTTTATTTTACTCAGAGTATTAATATACTTAATCAATATGTAAGATAACTACGATTACTAATCAGATAACACAAAATCAGAATACGCTACCTTTCAGTACACGTAATCCAAACCACTTAAACAACCATAAAAGAGATAGCAGTTAAGCAGACACCGCATGCATGACAATCCTATATGTCTATATGAATTGAGGTACAATTGGTTTTAAGCACAAGTTACCTATTTCGATTACATAGGGTAATATGATATGGTTAATGACATATTACGAATCATGAACAATCACAATATGAATCATTCAAGAACCTATGCTAGCATGGCAAGTTCTAAACCCTTAAATCCACTTTTGCATTCATTAAAGATTAACAAATTAGATGTTCGCGACGCATCTAAAATTAAGCACAATCATACTAGGTAACTGATAAACGTATCTCACAAATTAATTAAGCAATAAACCCTAAATATTATTCAAACAAATCCGCTAAGGTTCCATGACAACGATTAGTTCATAATCGAACAAATCATCATCATGGATGCAAAAGTTAACATAATTGTTTAGGAAGAATGTAAAAAAACGAATAATTTTTTTAGAGAAAGTTAAACCGAACAAAAGTTTAGAGAAAGTTAAACCGAAAAACTGCATGCCTCCTGCCGACTGAAAATCCAAAACAGCTGTCACCTGCTCCTTTGCCGATCGAAAAAATCGCAAATAACCTCTGCCGATCGAAAAAATCGCCAATTACTTTTTTTTCTGTGGTTTGTCGCTGCCGTAAATCAAAGGTAATTAGTGACAGCCAATTTCCTTTTCGTTTCTCTACTCTCCCGAAAGGAAACCCAAAACCGGCCCTAAATCGAGTCAGTCGGCCACTTGTGTTTTTCTTTCTCACCAATAGTCTTTTCTTTTCGTCTCTGTTTTGTATTTTGCCGCAAACTCAATCAGTGCCTCCTCTCCCTCTGTCCGTCTCTGTTATTTATAACTTTTCTCGTTAAAACCTAAGAAGCCCATTGCCTTTCTTTCTTTCTCCTGGGCTTTTAATTAAATGCTTCCGCTGGACTCACACTCATATAATTATATAGTATAATTATTTAATTCCTTTCTTTGTCTATTTCAGCAGAATAGACCAATAACATTTGTTTTCCTTTTCTCGCTTGTTTTGCACCAAAAAAATCCAAAGCGGTTTTGTATTCCTAAAAAAAATCAAATTACAAATCGTAAAATATTTATGTTAAATAAAATAATATTTTAAACAATATAACTAAATAAAATATTCGCATTAATCTAATGTTTTTTTTCTTAATTCAACATTAATTTGCTTTTATGCTTTGCTTTAATATTTTTTTCTTAATTTAATATTTTAAACAATATCTTAGAAAATATATTTTCCTTTTTTTTCAACATTAATATATTTTTCAAGCATTAATATATATTTTTTTTTTTGGAAAATCACTCGTCATAATATATTTCAAGCATTAATATACATTTTTTTTTGAAAATCACTCGTCATAATATATTTTCGTAGCATTAATATATTTTTTTTCAACATAAATATATTTTTTTCAAGCATCAATATATTTTTCTTTGTTTTCAACTGTTCCAAAATTGCCCTCAAGTACATTAATTTCCAGTTTCTTCAATTTCAACCCTAAATTTATTAATATTATCACAATTTACCCGTGGCACAAGCGTCTTTAAGAATACTGGAAAAATACGTTAAAACTCAACGAATATTTGAGAACCGATGACGATTTTAAGAATAATGGAAGCGTAATAAGTGATATGAAATGCACTTATCAAACCCCCAAACTTAAACCGTTGCTTGTCCTCAAGCAATGCAAAACAGGTTTAACAATTGATGCATGAATACAACTGAATTTAAATGAATGCAAGAACGAAATGATCCCGAACGAGTAACCGTAACTAATTCAGCATAAATGCCTCAACGAATGTAATGACCTCGGAATGTGAAATAACTAGGTACTCAAATGTTAGCAATACAAGTGAAGAAGCGTGCGTGTGTGCTCAAACTCAATCGACATGTTTTTAGTACAAATTAATGGACCTTACTTGTTCTCATCATAATAATCAAAAGATTAGAAACGAAATACAACCTAGATTCTTCATAGTCAATTTGCACATCCATATTTCTTCGGGGTTGTCAAAGATTTATTATGCTTTACTCTATATACAGACACACAAAGGCTTATTTGACCGTGCAATGGACGAGGTCCCTTAAAGACTTATACAATGGTGCCCATGTACCGAGCTTTAGGTTAGCGGATCCCAGACCGGAAAAGTATTAGGTCACTAGGCACAAAGTCCCCTAGAACTTAATAACTCGAGCACCAAAGAGCTCATCCTAGCCAATTTTTACCCTTTTTTTATTTTTTTTTATTTTTGAATCAGCGATTGGGAATGAGTGCGTTTCGCTCCATCTCATTCCACCCCTAGACTACTCGTAATATGCAGCCCCCAGCGAGAGGACGTACGTCAACAAGCGGCTACTAGCCTTTGACGCCTAACTGAATAATACGCATATTTATCTTTTAACTCCCCCAAACTTATCTTTTTGCAATCCATGAGCTAATAAAGGATTAAGGTGTAATTCTGAACCTAAGCAAGGATTATGTATAACAATACTCAAGTGTGTTCGTAACTAGCATAAAAAAATCGATGAGTCTACATGTATTAATTGTGCTTCTACATCAAGCAAGCTAACTGACAAGCAACCTAATTAGATTTTATTTCTACTGTCATTCCAAACAATTTTCATCATTGGCTACTTAAGTAGAAACAACAACTCAAGGGATCAAAGACGCAAAATACATGAACAAAATGCTATGCTAATAGACTAACTCGATCCTAAACACAGTCTATATGATCATGGCATGAATATGCAAATAAACATGACTAACATGAATAACTACTATGATGAATGCAACTACAAGAAATTAAAAGAAACAAGAAACACTCCCCTATTCGTTCAGCATTGTTGATCATTGTTTCCCAGTGGGTTGCCTCCCACGAAGCGCTTGTTTAACGTCGATAGCTCGACGATACCACTCGCAATCATATAGTGTCGAGGTGGATGCTGAATGCCTCACGGTTCTCCATATTTCCATAGTAATGCTTGAGTCGTTGACCATTGACTTTGAATGCTTTATCTGGCGATTCCTCATAGATTTCAACTGCTCCATGTGGATATACTGTCTTGACTTTAAAAGGTCCAGACCACCTTGACTTGAGCTTCCCTGGGAAAAGCTTTAGACGAGAGTTGAAAAGAATAACAAGTTGGCCTGGATCAAAAGCTTTATGTACAAGCTTCATATCATGCCGTTTCTTGACTTTTTTCCTTATACATCTTCTGATATCTGTTATGGTCCAACCAATGGCTGATTTGAACTTCCCCAGAACTCTTAATAACTTTTCTTCCTCACTACCTGAAAGGTTAGATGCAATAATAACAGGTACTGTAGATGACTCTCCTAAGAAAGCATACCTGAGATGATCTGGTAGTGGTTTGAGTTCAAGTTTAGGAGCTTCTTGTAGAGAAGGTTTAAGTCTTTCCTGAGAATCCTTACGATCACCCAATACGAGCGACTCATGTGGAATATTGAGCCTATTTTGATACGGGTCTTCCTGTAGTAGTTGAACACATTCGGATATTTCTTCGTCTTCGAAGTCAGATTCACCATGTAGAACTCTGCCTAGAGCATTTGAACTCGAGAACTAATCCAACTCATTACTGTGCGAAGAATCGACCGTATCCACCCTGAAACATTCCTCATCCTCTATTGGGGATTGCATAGCCTTGAAAACGTTGAAAGTGACAGTCTGATCTTGCACTCTCATAGTGAGCTCCCCTTTTTGGACATCAATCAAAAAATTTCCCGTAGCCAAGAATGGCCTTCCCATGATTATGGGGATGTTTTTGTCCTCTTCGAAATCCAAGATAACGAAGTCAACAGGAAAGATGAGCTTGTCTATCTTTACTAAGACATCTTCTACGATACCACGAGGATATGTGATAGAACGATCAGCCAGTTGCAAAGAGATATTAGTCGGTTTTGGCTCAGGTAGCCCAAGTTTCTCAAACACGGATAGGGGCATCAGATTGATGCTCGCTCCCAAATCACATAAACATTTGCTGAAAGTTAAATTGCCGATTGAATAAGGAATGGTGAAGCTTCCTGGATCTTTAAGTTTGGGAGGCAATTTTTGTTGTAAGATCGCACTACATTCCTCAGTGAGCGCCACTGTCTCAAAATCACCAAGCTTTAGCTTTTTCGAAAGAATTCCCTTCATGAACTTAGCATAACTAGGCATTTGCTCTAATGCTTCAGCAAAATGTATGTTGATGTGTAGCTTCTTGAACACCTCCAAAAATCTCCCAAACTGAGCATCTAGCTTCTGTTTCTGCAACCTTTGCGGAAAAGGTGGAGGAGGGTAGATCGTAGGCTCAACAACTCACTGAGATAGCTTTTTAGGTGGCTGATCTTGACCAGAATTAACCTCAGATGAGGGCTGATTTTGAGCAGAATTTTTCATAATGGACAAATTTTGAGAAGAATCCGCCTCTTGTTCAACTGTGGGGTTCTCAGCAACCTTTCCTGATCGCAATGTGATAGCTTGGCATTGCTATTTGCCGTCCCGTTTACCTGGATTATGTTCCGTGTCGCTAGGAAGAACTCCCTGAGGTCTAACAATCCTGTTACTGGCCATCTGCCCAATCTGATTTTCCAAGGTCTTGTGAGATACCATCATACTTTTAATCATTAACTTCATCTCTTCGAATTCAGAGTCTCTCACAGAATGTTGAGAAGGGTCAGGATGTTGATTCTGAGGTTTTCTTGGGGCATACTATTGAGATTGATGTTGCTGCCCTTGTTGCTGAAATCCAGGAGGAGCGTATGGCTTAGCACCATAATGCTGATTACCTTGTTGATTAATGCTCCAACTGAAGTTCGGATGATTTCTGTTTCTTGGGTGATAGATGTTTGAGATTGGTTGTTGATTCTGCCTCTGAAAGTTACTCAAAAATTGCACTGACTCATTAAATATTGGGCATTGTTGAGTGTCATGCCCTCCAGCACAAATCTCGCACACACTAGCTACCTGCTGTACCCCTAGTTTAGTCAAATAATCTACCTTCATGTTTAGAGCTTCAAGCTGAGCTGCTAAAGCAGTGGCAGTGTCTACGTTAAGAATACGAGCTACTTTATGTTGTGACTGTCTCTGAGAAGGGTTCTGGAATTCATTAGCAGCCATCATCTCAAGGAGCTCATGAGCTTTCTCATATCTTTTCGTTAATAAGGCTCCCCCAGATGCAGCATCGACCATGGGCCTTGTTTGCGCACCCAACCCATTATAGAAGCAATTTATTACTAACCAATCAGGCATCCCATGATGAGGACATTTTCTGAGCATCTCCTTGTAACGCTCCCAAGCTTCACTTAAAGATTCACTATATGACTGAGAAAACTGAGTAATAGCATTCCTCAAGGCGGCTGTTCTTGCCATAGGAAAGAATTTTGAGAGAAATTTATGTGCTAGTATATCCCAAGTAGTGATCGAGCCTGCTGGTAAAGAGTGTAACCAGCTCTTAGGTTTGTCCCTCAGAGAAAATGGGAAGAGTCTCAGTCTTATGGCATCATCTGAAACACCGTTGAACTTGAAAGTATCACAGATTTCAAGGAAGGTCATAATGTGCATATTAGGATCCTCAGATGAAGCTCCCCCAAACTGACAAGAATTCTGCATCATCTGAATAGTGCTGGGTTTAATCTCAAAATTATTCGCAGCGATATTGGGTCTGACAATGCTAGACTGAATATCCATGATCTTTGGTTGAGAGTACTCCATGAGTGCTTTTGGAGCTGGATCTCCCATTGTATACACGCTCAAGTACCTGAAGCACAAGAAACACTCGAAAAGTAAGTAACCGAATCAAGTCAGTAGTTTTATAACGACCCTGCTGATAAGCAATAAAACTATCAAATAACACCGAGTCCCCGGCAACGGCGCCAAAAACTTGTTAATCCTATTCGCACGCAAGTATACGCGGTCAAAAGTAGCAAGTAATAAATAAGAAAGATCGTTCCCACGAAGACTAGGTGTATAAGACAAGAATTCACTTATGCAACAACGTATGATTATTAAACTAATACTTGAACGAGTAATAAAGTATGAATGTAACTAAACAAATCAACTAACGAGATTATCTAATGAGTTTTACTTATGCGAGAGAAAACATGGAACCCTAACTTCATTGTTTATTTTACTCAGAGTATTAATATACTTAATCAATATGTAAGATAAGTACGATTACTAATCAGATAACACAAAATCAAATACGCTACCTTTCAGTACACGTAATCCAAA
The DNA here is from genome assembly GCA_036936605.1 of Limnanthes douglasii subsp. nivea. Lineage (NCBI taxonomy): Eukaryota > Viridiplantae > Streptophyta > Magnoliopsida > Brassicales > Limnanthaceae > Limnanthes > Limnanthes douglasii. Next base: position 26,720,056 of record JAUPFV010000004.1, on the reverse strand, counting down.
CCACTTAAACAACCACAAAAGAGATAGCAGTTAAGCAGACACTGCATGCATGACAATCCTATATGTCTATATGAATTGAGGTACAATTGGTTTTAAGCACCAGTTACCTATTTCGATTACATAGGGTAATATGATATGGTTAATGACATATTACGAATCATGAACAATCACAATATGAATCATTCAAGAACCTATGCTAGCATGGCAAGTTCTAAACCCTTAAATCCACTTTCGCATTCATTAAAGATTAACAAATTAGATGTTCGCGACACATCTAAAATTAAGCACAATCATACTAGGTAACCGATAAACGTATCTCACAAATTAATTAAGCAATAAACCCTAAATATTATTCAAACAAATCCGCTAAGGTTCCATGACAACGATTAGTTCATAATCGAACAAATCGTCATCATGGATGCAAAAGTTAACATAATTTTTTAGGAAGAATGTAAAAAAAACGAATAAAAAATTTAGAGAAAGTTAAACCGAACAAAAGTTTAGAGAAAGTTAAACCGAAAAACTGCCTACCTCCCGCCGACTTAAAATCCAAAACAGCTGTCACCTGCTCCTCTGCCGATCGAAAAAATCGCCAATTACCTCTGCCGATCGAAACAATCGCCAATTACTTTTTCTTCTGTGGTTTGTCGCTGCCGTAAACCAAAGGTAATTAGTGACAACCAATCTCTTTTTCGTTTCTCTACTCTCCCGAAAGGAAACCCAAAAGTGGCCCTAAATCGAGTCAGTCGGCCACTTGTGTTTTTCTTTCTCGCCAATAGTCTTTTCTTTTTGTCTCTGTTTTGTATTTTGCCGCAAACTCAATCAGTGCCTCCTCTCCCTTCTGTCCGTCTCTGTTATTTATAACTTTTCTCGTGAAAACCTAAGAAGCCCATTGCCTTTCTTTATTTCTCCTGGACTTTTAATTAAATGTTTCCGCTGGACCCACACTCATATAATTATATAGTATAATTATTTAATTCCTTCCTTTGTGATGCAGACAGTTCGGTGAATTAGTAGTTTGGAGCTCCGGTGTGAGTTTTTTACCCACAACACCTTGTTTCGAAGGAAACGATGTCACGAACGCAAGTCACCAGCTTTGCTCGTGAGCTATGGGCTTTTTTAGGCATCCGGGCTCATCTATCCTCTTTTTTCGCACTTTTAATACTTTAGGTTACTTTTGTAATTTTCCTATTTTTAGTTTTAGGGTTTTGCTTGAACTCTATATAAACCTATCTTCTATTGATTGTTAGGGGAATTGTTTTGTTTAATAAAAATTAGGGTTATTCCTTTTTAAGCTTCTGCTACGTTTCACTCTCCTTCATATTGGTATCAGACACAGGTAGTCCTGCGCGATGGTACGAGCAAGAACCAGCGGTCGTGGTGGCGCTAGAGTGTACCGAGATACAAGTGAGGTAGATGATCGTGAAGATGCTGACCTACGCCGTCAGGTAGCCGATCTTACCCGGCAGGTGGCTGTTCTTACCGCCAAGCAACAAAGCACAGAGGTTGAGGGTATGGTTAACCCTTTTGGGGAGGGGATCGACCAGACTACTTCTAACCCACGCCGCTGGGAGCTTGGTTTCAAGATAGACGTCCCGGACTTTGATGGCAGCCTTAAGGCGGAGGCACTTATCGATTGGTTATCACAGATTGAGGAAGTCCTGGACTTCAAGGAGGTCCCGGAGGAGAGAAGAGTTGCATCAGTCACCATCCACCTACGCGGTAGGGCACAGGCTTGGTGGCAGCAGGTGAAGCAGAACCGCGCGCGTGCAGGCAAGGATAAAGTCCAGAGTTGGGAGAAATTCAAAAGAAAAATCCGCAAGGCTTTCCTTCCCTGCAACTTCGAGCGGGAACTCTACCAGCGACTGCAGAATCTTCGTCAGGGACCCAGATCTGTTGATGAATATACCGAAAAATTTTATCAGCTGCTGGCTCGCACAGATGTGACCGAGTCGCCGCACCAGCGGGTCTCCCGCTATATTGGCGGGCTACGCCTCCAACTTCAAGACACGCTGAATATGTTCGATCCATCCTCTGTTTCCGAAGCCCATCGGCGTGCCCTTCAGGCAGAAAAACAGTCGGCTCGCCGGACCCAGACTGGCGTACGGACCGGTGCTCCTTCAGGGATTCTGGCGTCCAAACCAGTTCTCGCCCAACACCTGATCCGATCCCTCCTGGGCGCCGCCCAACACCTGATCCGATCCCTCCTGGGCGCGGTGCACCAAGCCGTTCTTCCAGCAATTTACGGTGTTATGGCTGTGGCGAATTAGGGCATCGTCAGGTCGAGTGTCCCAATATTGCGGGTGCTAGGGGTCTCTTTTCACAGGAGGCGTTTAAACCAAATCCTATTGTTCTTGATGGTCCTCCAAAATTCGATACCTACGATGATGACTTGCCTGAGGATGCGGAAGAAATCGTGACTGGCGATGTTGGAGCAGTGCTGATGCTGCGCCGTACTTTCCTGTCTCCTCGCGTTCCAGTCGACGTGTACGATCGGCGGGAAGGTGTGCACCTTCATCATTAATGCTGGCAGCTGCGAAAATGCCGTCTCCGAAGCAGCGGTTTTAAAGCTAGGGTTAAGGGCAGAATCGCATCCCAAACCGTACAAGCTCGCCTGGTGAAGTAAAGGTACGGATATCACCGTCTCCAAGCGCGTGCTTGTTTCTTTTTCTGTAGGGCAAACATACCATGATGAAGTCTTCTGTGATATTGTCCCTATGGATGCTTGTCATCTACTGCTTGGCCGTCCTTGGCAGTACGACCTGTCTGTTCTACATGATGGGCGGGCAAATACCTACTCATTCCTCTTTTGAGGAAAAAAGATCGTTTTTATGCCAGCAAAGCCTCGACCCCTGAGCATTCACTATACTCCTCCCTCATCGACTTTGCTGTCCCGGGCTTCTTTTCAGACAGTTATGGAAGAGGCTGGCGTAGTTTTCCTATTGTTCTGTGACCCTGTTGTGCCTCTTTCCAAGGCGGACCATAGTCCTGTCATTCAGTCTCTATTGCAGGAGTTTGCAGATGTGTTTCCAGCGGATTTGCCACCTGAATTACCTCCTCTGAGAGATATTCAACATCAGATCGACCTGGTCCCTGGTGCTGCCCTCCCAAATCAACCCCACTACCGAATGAGCCCGAAGGAGCATGAAGAATTACGTCGACAGGTGGAGGATTTGTTGGAGAAGGGACATATCCGGGAAAGTCTCAGCCCTTGTGCAGTTCCGGCATTACTGACACCGAAGAATGATGGTTCTTGGCGTATGTGTGTGGACAGCCGAGCTATTAACAAGATCACTGTTCGCTACAGGTTCCCTATACCGCGCCTAGATGATCTGTTAGACCAGTTGGGTGGTGCTTCTGTGTTTAGCAAGCTGGATTTGAAGAGTGGATACCATCAGATTCGGATTCGTCCTGGTGATGAGTGGAAGACGGCGTTTAAGACGCGTGAGGGCTTGTTTGAGTGGATGGTGATGCTGTTTGGCTTGTCCAACGTGCCTAGCACGTTCATGCGTATCATGAATCAGGCATTGAGGCCTTTCATCGGTAAATTTGTTGTTGTTTACTTTGATGATATTCTGATTTATAGTTCGAACCATTATGTGCATCTATCCTATTTACGTGAGGTGTTATTGGTGTTGCGTCGAGATAAGTTTTATGCTGCTACTGCCAAATGTTCTTTTATGTCCCCAGCTGTTCAATTTTTGGGTTATATTGTTTCTGTTGACGGGTTACGAGCTGATCCGAGCAAAGTTGCTGCTGTAGACCAGTGGCCTCGACCTGCTTCCATTACCGAGGTTCGTAGTTTTCATGGTTTAGCATCGTTTTATCGGCGTTTTATTCCCCATTTTAGCAGTATTATGGCCCCGATTACGGATTGCATGAAGGGCACAAAATTTAGTTGGTCCGACGATGCTGATGCAGCATTTGTCGAAGTTAAAAGGCATCTTACCACAGCGCCTATATTGGTGCTGCCCGACTTTTCCCAGCCATTCAAGCTTCATTGTGATGCGTCTAAATTTGGTATTGGGGTAGTTCTCTCCCAATCAGGGCGTCCCGTGGCTTTCTTTAGTGAGAAATTGGCAAATGCCAAACTGCGATTTAGTACTTATGATATTGAATTTTATGCGATCGTTCAGGCTATCAAACATTGGCGTCATTACTTGTTTCAGCATGAATTTGTGCTATATACTGATCATGATTCTTTGAAGTACCTTGGTAGTCAAGACAAAGTATCTCATAGACATGCTGCTTGGATAGCTTATTTGCAGCAGTTCACTTTTGTCATCAAGCACAAGGCTGGTATTACGAATCGGGTTGCTGATACTTTGAGCCGACGTCACACTCTGTTGACTGAGATGCGCGTTTAGGTTCCTGGCTTTGATTCTTTTGTTGACCTTTATGTTACTGACTCTTTCTTTTCTCGGGTTTTGGAACTGATTCAGCAGGGCGAACATTCTGATTTTTTATTGGAAGATGGTTTTCTCTTTCGTGGCGTACAACTGTGTATCCCTGACTGTAGTTTGCGTCCACGGCTGATCCAGGAGCTGCATAATGAAGGTCATGTGGGCCGTGATCGAACATACTAGTTGCTGTCGTCCTCCTATTTTTGGCCATCGATGCGGAAGGAAGTTGGTCGTTTTGTCGCCCGTTGTCGAATTTGTCAGTTGGCCAAGGGAACATCCACAAATGCAGGTCTTTATTTACCCCTGCCGATTCCGGCTCAGCCCTGGACCGACATCAGTATGGATTTTGTTCTTGGTTTACCCCGGACTCAGTGTGGATTCGATTCTATTTTTGTGGTGGTTGATCGTTTTTCTAAGATGGTACACTTCATTCCCTGTAAAAAAATATCTGATGCAGTGTGTGTTGCGCAGCTTTTCTTTCGGGAGATTTATCGTATTCATGGCCTTCCCAGTACCATTGTTTCTGACCGTGACACCCGGTTTGTGAGTCATTTTTGGCGCAGCTTATGGCGTATGGTGAATACACAGCTCAACTTCAGTAGTGCTTACCACCCTCAGACGGATGGTCAGACAGAATTGGTTAACCGATCTCTCAGTAACTTGTTGCGCAGTCTGGTAGGAGATCATCCGAAGGCTTGGGATCAGCGCTTACCGCAGGCGGAGTTCGCCCATAACCATGCTCTTAATAGATCCACGGGTTTTTGTCCTTTTCAGGTGATGTATGGCATTGTGCCTAGGGGTCCAGTAGACTTGTTAGCACTGCCTAGCAAGATTCGTCCTCATACAACTGCTGAAGAACTTGTCTCACAAATTCGCCAAACACACCAACAGACTCATGATCAGTTGGTCTTGAGCACCGCCAAATATAAGTCTCAGGCGGATTCTCATCGTCGTCCTGTTCAGTTCGAAGTTGATGACTATGTATGGGCAGTTTTAACAAAGAATCGGTACCCTGCTGGTGAATACAATAAACTGGCCGCCAGGAAGATTGGTCCAGTGGAGATTGTGGAGCGGATCAATCCGAATGCTTATCGACTACGTTTGCCTAGCCATGTCCGCACGACTGATGTTTTCAATGTTAAGCATCTGATTCCTTATGCAGGTGATTCTTCTGATGGGGAGACCGGGTCAGATTCGAGGGCGAATCTTTTCTATCCCGGAGGGAATGATGCAGACAGTTCGGTGAATTAGTAGTTTGGAGCTCCGGTGTCAGTTTTTTACCCACAGCACCTTGTTTCGAAGGAAACGACGTCACGAACGCAAGTCACCAGCTTTGCTCGTGAGCTATGGGCTTTTTTAGGCATCCGGGCTCATCTATCCTCTTTTTTCGCACTTTTAATACTTTAGGTTACTTTTGTAATTTTCCTATTTTTAGTTTTAGGGTTTTGCTTGAACTCTATATAAACCTATCTTCTATTCATTGTTAGGGGAATTGTTTTGTTTAATAAAAATTAGGGTTATCCCTTTTTAAGCTTCTGCTACGTTTCACTCTCCTTCACTTTGTCTATGTTCAGCAGAATAGACCAATAATATTTGTTTTCCTTTTCTCGCTTGTTTTGCACCAAAAAAATCCAAAGCGGTTTTGTATTCCTAAAAAAAATCAAATTAAAAATCGTAAAATATTTATGTTAAATAAAATAATATTTTAAACAATATAGCTAAATAAAATATTCGCATTAATCTAATGTTTTTTTTCTTAATTCAGCATTAATTTCCTTTTTTTCAACATTAATATATTTTTCAAGCATTAATATATATATTTTTTAAATCACTCGTCATAATATATTTCAAGCATTAATATATATATTTTTTTTGGAAAATCACTCGTCATAATATATTTCAAGCATTAATATATTTTTTTTTTGGAAAATCACTCGTCATAATATATTTTCGTAGCATTAATATTTTTTTTTTCAACATAAATATATTTTTTTCAAGCATCAATATATTTTTCTTTGTTTTCAAGTGTTCCAAAATTGCCCTAAAGTACAATAATTTTCAGTTTCTTTAATTTCAACCCCAAATTTATTAATATTATCACAATTTACCCGCGGCACAAGCGTCTTTGAGAATACTGGAAAAATACGTTAAAACTCAACGAATATTTGAGAACCGATGACAATTTTAAGAATAATGGAAGCGTAATAAGTGATACGAAATGCACTTATCAAGAAAGTGCTACAACGAATCAACATGTTTGATGCTAAGAGAGTTAGCATCGCGTTTGCCACTCATTTCAAGTTGTCTGCACTAGGAGCAGCCAAGGACGATGCTGAGTTAGAACAAATGTCGAAGGTTCCATATGCAAGTGAATTTGGTAGTATCATGTATGTTATGGTATGCACACGTCCTGATATTTCACATGCGGTTAGGGGCATTTGGTGAGTCAGAAGAAGAGAAGTTTCTTTGTTGATAGTGAAAAAATGATATTCCCCTTAAGGGGAAGATTTATTGTGAATGAGTCCAATAGTACCTTGAAAGTGTACTGTGTCCGGCAATACAGTTTTGTGTGTGTGATAGTGATATTGTGCCTTGACAGTGTATTGTGTTCGGCAGTACAAATAACTGTTATGATTGTATCATTGTTAGTCTTGTGGTATAAGCCCATTAGGCCTATTATCTATTAAGTTCTATTTAATCCGTATAAATAGACTACTAGGACTACACAAAACATAATATGATAATCTGTAACCCTTTTTTATCATAGTGAAACACTTTTCTCTGGCGGCGCCCGTGGACGTTGACAATTGTCGAACCACGTTAAAGATTGTGTTCAATCTTTATTGTTCTTTGTTTCATTTGTGTTCTGAGTTTAAGCCATTTTGTGATAAATTTCATAGTGATTTAATAACAGTTTATGTACATAAACAGTACCACCTAATACATCTTCAACTTGAGCTACGTTTCTATTGAAAGAATTCTGAATCACATTTTTAGGTCTATGTATATATGTAAATTTTTCTTCATCAAATATTGAATATCTTGACTCTATAACTGTGTTCATAGATACATAGTCATTAGATTCTAATACATAGAACATATATGTATCGGAATGCTCCGCATACCCAATAAAGATACAATTTATACATTTTCACCTAACTTTTTCATTTTAGGATCAATGAGCCTTTAAACTGCTATACAGTCATTGAATCTTAGAAAACCCAATATTTGAGCTTTTTATAAACAAATTAAATATGGGTAATCTTATTCGTTTTAGTTGGATTTCAATTCAATAAATAGTAGTTTGTTAACATAGGCTCTCCCTAAAATCCTCAACTCAAACCAAATAAGATAACATGGAATTAACCATATATTTTAAAATCATATTATTCCTTTATGCTACACATTTTGTTTCGGTGTATATTGAGTCGCGGTTTGATGTATTATAACAGTAAACTGAAATATATTGGATCATAATATTCACCTCATTTATTAGTACATAGATTTTTAATCAAATAATTTTTATGTAGCTCTACTTCCTCTCTATCAAATTTAAATTTATCAAGAGCTTCATTCTTAGCATGAAACAAATAAATATAGAAATATTTATATGAATAATCTATAAAAGTAAGGACATGATTTTTATTCACTAACAAAAGTGTAACATAGAAATCACATCAATCATTATGTACTAGTTCCAATATTTTGAATAACATTATTGAAATATTTTATGGTTGTCTTAGTTAACATGAAAATCTTGCATTTTTCATTATTTAAATCAACAACATGTATAAATTCGACATATTTTTTACCCTTTGATAATGTATATGTCATGGTCTACCATGTCATAATTATGTTTTATTCAAATTTTTACAAGTACTAGTAAAAACCATGAAAACATATTCATTATAAACTAAAAGGTTAACATTTAACATAAACATACCATTACATAAATATTGAAAGCCTATAAATGAACCATATTTTGACAAGATATATTTTTCATTTTCAAGACAACACAAGATAAGAGATTCTCTCGTATACCGAGAACATACAATACATTATTCAGTAATGTATATTTTCTATAAGTAAATACTAGTTATTTGATTGGTCTAGTTACAATATTTCTTATTTTTAATGTAGATTCATCTTCAATTGGTTGAAACTTATTAAACCAATGAAGATCTTTATGTACATGAATTGTTATTCGTGAATCAGTACACCATGTAATATTATCATTTTGCACATAAAATACCCCAAATCTTAATGATACACAATTCTTATCATAATTATAATTTTGAATTACAATATGACCTTGTTACTTTTTTGGATCCTTAGACCCACTTGGACCAGCATTGTTCTTGTCTTTACCAACCTGATAATCCTTCATGAATTGGCCAAGTTTGTTACACATCTAACATGTCATATTAGGCTTCTCGTTGGAATAATAAATGTTGTATCCCATAAATTTGTTTTTATTAATCTTTAGAGTGTTAGCCTTTTGAAAGTATTTACTATTTTCAGCCAAATTCATAGAAAGGTTTCCTAGTTGGTTCACACTCTCATCGGGAGTTTCATTAAATGAAAATAGATATTGTTTCCTCATTTATGATATTGAAAAAATAATCTATATGGTGCAACACCAATAATTTGAAATAGGTAACTCAAAGTCTATGGTATGAGAAGTTAAAAAATCTATTTATGAGCCAAAAGAGCTTCTCGTTGGTGGTACCACGAGCTCCTTATAATATCAGTCTCATTTGGTTTTGAGATGAACTCGATTGAGAACTATGGGTATCAAAGGTTCGATGAAAGTAAGTTCTTAATTTTAGTACGCCTTTGGATACCTCTGTTACAAAATGATACAAATTAAGTGTAAGTAAATGTCTAAATATATACTTTGAGATTGAGGAAATACAAAAGTTTCCATGTGCTTCGGCGGTCAAGAATCTAGTGTATTCTCAAGTTTGTGAGAAATTATAAATTATATGCGTTTTCAGGTTATTGAAAAAGTATGTAAGTAGTTTAGAGATAAACCATTAGAAATAGGTCAAAACAAAATTCTTTAGTATAAGCAACAAAAAAAGACACGTATTGACATATATGAAGTCTGGATAATCTGAAAATCAATGGGTATTCAGATTCAGAGTTTTAGTAGGTTGTGTGGACACATTTTGTAGTATGATTGACAATATATTCATATTAGTTAGAGATACAATATTATGAAAAAGTTTAAAGCAACACAAGTTGCATCTTCACTATAGTAGTGGAATTGTTTAGAAAGCTTTAATGCATCCAAAGAGTTATAATCGAAGGGAAATAAAGTACCTTAAGGATATGATCTGCCAATAATTTTTACAATTAAATAGCAAGATCTTATCTAAGTCCAAACACATATATACATATATAAAGTTCATATTGATTAAAAACAGAGTTTACAGAGGTCAGACAAGTATAGATCACATTGGTACATAATCAATACAAGTAGATACCCCTACTAAAGTATTATTTCCTAAGGTTTTAGGGAACACACCATTAGGATGGGTGTTGGTTGTTAATGTAGCCAAGAATGCAGACAGGCTGGTCTCTCGCTCAGGTATCGAAATTCTATCAAACATGCACTTAAATAAAAGAATTCGACAAGCCCGTCAGATTTCAAAAAATGCTATTAAAAGCATCTTATACCCTATTTTTCCATCAGAATTTATAAATAAAAATTGAGAGGGCTCATCATTATGTCTTTCTTATAACGGTAAAGAGAGAAAAAAACTGAATTGCAATATGGGTTTTGCCTTATTGTTAAAGGTGAGATATTTTCAATTTTAGTCAATGCATGAAAGAAAAATTTTGTGAAATGCAGAGGAGATTGTTCTTGAATTCAAGAACTAGAAAGATACAAAGAAGATAATTTCTTGTTCAACGAAAAAGAAAATGTGTTTTATGGTTCAGTTGCTCGAATTCGAGAGTCTAAAAAGGAAAGAGTCTACAAAAAAAACATAATCAAATGGGCATCTGAAATCTACTTCGGTTTCATAAGATAACTTTTGTAGTGGTTTTGATGGTGGAAGTATTCGTTTCAAAACTGCCACTGAACAATAAAGACACTTGAAAAGGAAAACTAATAGTGATTTAGATCTTGCACATTAAGAAAATGTTGTTACCGCTAGTAAGCTTTTTCCTAGAGCAATTAAACACTCTAATCATGGCTCATCAACTTATCCAAACTTTGAAATCAGAGTATATTTAATTTGTAGTAGCTTCGATGCTGATGCTCAGTTAGCCTATCCTTCTAGCCTTGAAACAGAAAAATAAAAGATATTACGACAATTATTACGGGAGATAACGGTTTGTTTATATACAATTGAGAAGCTATTATTGTTTAAGATGGATTAGTTTGGTAAAATTATGTGTATATTATATGGGTGTGATTTCTTTCCATCTATAACTCGTAGAATTACGAAAACATATTTCTTGATAAACATAGTTTGGATACTATCCTATCAATTTTTCGCATGCTTTGAGTATATGATTATGAATTTGAAACGCGAGATCATGAGATAGTCATCACGGTTTGACTTTTTAAAATTTATAATAGCGTTTTGTCTAATTGTTTTGTTTAATATTATCTAGAACGAAATTTTGCATTTTTTTTAATAAATATTGAATTATTAACAAATTAAATAGCTAACAAACTATTAATTAATATATTTAATAAATAGTTTGAATAAATGTTGTAAAATCAAATCGAATTATTGCTCCTCTTTGTAATTAACTAATAATACTCTCTTTCTCCTTCCATTTCTTTTTTCATATTTTACAAAGAATCAACAAACGATTATGCGCTTGTATTCTTTTATTCAAATTGTCAATATAATAATATATGCCTGATGTCAATAATATAATTATATATGGTATGGATAAGAGATTATAACCTTTGAAAACAAAGATAAGAGACTTAAAAGTCCGAATGACTCAAGTTTGAAAACGAGTGTTTTGCTCTTCTTAATTCTTATCGTTAAATATGAATCTCTTTTATATTCTATCTATAGCAATTAATATTCATCTATTTTCAACAACTGATGGATGCCTTTCTCGTTCCGATTATGACACTCCCTTCATTTTCTTTGTGCGTCTTTAACAACTTGATTTAATTAAATTCATTCATTTATTCTTTTTATTTCAATACGACCTTTTTTAAGTGTTAAATTCGAAATCGGCTTTCTATTCTATTTTATTTCATAATTAAAAGTAGGTTGTATATAAAGATAATGAGTAATATCGACGACTTCTTTATATAACCCATTGAGTGAGTTGGTGGTGATGGTTTTAGTAGACTGAACCCGAAAACCCAGGTATACCTTAACGGCACCAGTTAAAGAAACAGTAAAAGGATTCAGAGATTAATATATTATCTTTAGCAAAAACTATTTGGTGTTCGGCTAATTGATTGATCAATTAATTAATTTTATTGAAAATAATACCATCATACGTTTTTTAAATTATTTACGGAAATACTATTTTATTAAATTGGATCAAATATATGTATGTTATTTGTACAATTTCTATATATGCAAAAATATTTGATTAGAAGTGACTATAGAAAATCGATTGGAAACGAAAAAGTGTATAAACAATTATATTCTTCTACAAAATTTATTTTAAAATTGAATGAGATTAATGCATCTAGGACCACTTACAAGATGTATATATAAGTGGATTTCTTAAGTTTACACACCACTGACTTTGGGTCTCCGGAAACAAAGTGTTTAGGTTGATGCATGTAAATCGTTTCTTCAATGTTTCCATTGAGAAACTTCATTTTAATATTTATCCGAGGGAGCTAATATTTCAAAATAAGAAACTAGAATCATAGTTGTTCTAAATGAGTATTTTGATGATAGTGGAGAAAAGGTCTTATAGTAGTCAATCACTTCACATTGATTGTACATTTTTGTTATAAGACACACTTTATATATTTCATCATTCCATGAAGTATCACCTTTGGTTTTAGACAACCATTTGTAAATGAATCTTTTCGTCCCGTCAATTAAGGTGGCAAGATCTTATATTGAACTGTCTTGCATCGATTTGTACTCTTTATTAATTGCTTCATTCATTTCTCAGGGTTTGAGCTCTTCATAACATTAAAAAAAGTGACTAGATCTTCTCCCATAATGTTAGAAGTTCCCTCATGTTGCAATATAACTTAAAGGGATGGTAATTCTTATCTCTCTAATGGATCTAAGTAATATGGGGTCAATATATTGCTTTATTCGTTGAGGTTTTTGAGTTTTCTTCTTGGAAATAACATCAATACTTTCTACTATAGGCGGAAGTTCAATGCTAGTTTAAGAGACTGAATTTCCTAGCATATTGCATATGATCGGTAAGCTAACTATAGATGGAGTATCTATGTTAGAGACTGAATGAGTTTTTTTCTTCTTCTAATTCTTCCTTGAAATATACGTTGTTATTTGAATATTTCCTCCTAAAATATGCATCCTCCAAAAATAAAATAGTTTTAGTTTAAAAATTGGAATGTTTAATGGGAGAGTAGAATTTGTAACTCATAGAGTAATGAGGATAACCTATGAAAAATGATAGGTAACTATGGTGATAAGCGACTAGTTAGCTTTTATTCAATAAACGGTAATCTATTTATTCAATTTGTCTGCTTCGTGTAAAACGAATTATAAGATATTGGCAAAACATAGTCTTCACATGATCAATTTTATAAAATAACATATCAATCTCATTTGCATACCTAAAAAATATGAAATAGTAGTTGATAATAAGAGTATTTACCTAAAAAATAAAATTGGTGTTTGAAACATTATGAGTCTGTATGCTAATGATATATTTTAGAATTTTTATAAGTCTGTCCAACTAACAAGTAGTTGGATTAATTATATTAACATATAATTAAATATAAATTGTACTTATAGATTAAAACCTATTATGAAGGTATAAATTTAATAAGTGATTTGAATTTGGGTTCTATGTTGGACTGGGCTCATATATCAGCACTTAAAGTAACTTGATAAGTTCGTGGACTAAATTAATATAAATAAATTTAGTGGATTATGGTTCTCGGTCGCAAAACGCTATATAATGATTTGATGTAATTGGACCTGAGCTTTGATCAAATTTCATTGTCTATAAATAATAGACTTATGTCAATGGATTTCTTCATCATTACCTAAATAATGACTTTTACTTTTGTTATTAAAATATCTATAAAATTTAAACACTAGATTTTATGTTATATATATCTTCTTTATTATAGGTTCCCGCTTTGTGTTCATATTTTACAATATTAGAGAAACACATAAAGGAAAGGGATATATCGAGAGTATCAGAAGATTTGCATCTACTAATATACTCAACCTAATTGCTGCTAAGTTGAGCAACCTCACAAGTAAGTAATTTTGTTCTTGTTCTAGTAGAACTCAAATACACAAATGGTCGATTTATTTTATGTATGTTGTAGAATTATTGAGTTATTCAATAGGTTATGTCAATTAGTATCACAATCATATCCTTTGTGATAGAAGTGTAGATTATTTATATATACATGATTTAAAATGCATATTATTTTTATTCCACTATAGAATCCATATCATTGAGATTGTGTGATTGACTTGGTTAGGGTAATGATTTAGAATTTTGCGAAATATTCATAAATAACATATTTGGAATATATGTTGGTGGAATAATATATATATATATATATAGGAATAGAAATTAATAAATTTTTCTTTAATTGGAGATTTATTTGTTGTTGAAAAAACGATTCTTCCAATTTTTGCATCAAACAAACGTTAAATTAAAAGGATAAATCCTACGTGACCGGATAATGGTTAATCAACAAAGTATCTCTTGTTGTGATTGCCAAACGAAGACTGTTTGAAGACGTTCATTTTGGCGACCAACATGTTGTTGTTGCGGCTGAACGACACAACTAATTGTTGCGAGCGACCATTATTTTCGGGATAATAGTAGTTGCAGCCATTGGTTGGGTCTCCAGTCTCACGACAAAAAGATAGGTGGCCAAATCAGATCCAACAACATCATTGTTGGCTGGGTCGCTCAGTCAACGATAGCAATAGCCCGCTGTAATGAAAAGATCACCAGTGCAGTGATACACATTGAGTATGTTTTATTTTCTTAAATTTAAAATAAAATAAAAGTTAATGATATTCTTTAATTTTTGTACATATCACCACATGGTTTGTGTTTAAAAATTCTGGATTTTGTATGTATATTTGGTGTAAATAAATTATTTGTTTAAATTTTTACATGGATATACATGACTAAGATTTCATATTCTCGTAGGTAAATCATAAAATTAATTAATTATTCCAAAGTAAGGTTAATTGATGGATTGAGGAACGTAGGGTCTAAAGGTTTGAGGGATTAATTTTACGTCAAGTATTGTGAGCCCAAAAGAAGGTAAATAATTTGAATTATTATCATGAGCTGGAAAAAATATACTAAAAATTAATCATTAAGTTTGTTTTAATTAAAGTATGTGGAATCATCCCAATGAAAGATTTTACTCATACTTGGCAAATTAAAATATTAGATTAAATGATAATATTTTTAAAAGTTATAAATAAATGTTAGTATGATTATCCAAAAGTATCTTAATATCATTGTATGTTATGTTTTACATGTATGTACCATGTTTAAACATGTTTCATCAAATGTTATATCTAAAAACAAATCCTTATGTGTTATGTGTTAAATATCTACAATTGGTGTTATTGGTTATAATCTGATGGAGAATAAACCCCATGTGTTGGATAAGTCAGATTGCAACCAATAAACATAGGACATTTATTACTAAAGCGTCATGACTATGACTGAAAACTGATGGTGCTTACACCAGCCCCCCTTACTGAGGCAAGTACACCTAAGGAAACTAAGGAATTATGTTATTAGGAAATGTCCAATCGGTTGTGTTTGACTCTCACGCGTTATGGGATTTCAGCTGCTTTATGTAGGGCTATCCCGTCGGAGATTACTACTGCCTCAGAATTTCTCACAGAGGTTGAGAAAATATTCTTATAGAATGAAAAGATAGAAATATAGTGTTTTGATAAATGAAATTTCCACTAAAAAGTATAATGGTAAATCTGCTACTAAAGGACACATTTTTGGGATGTCTATGATTGTCATAAAGTTAAGGGAAACCAAGGTGTAATTCCCTGATAAATGTGTGATAAAAATAATATTTCAGTCACTACATGCGGGAAAATTGGACAATCGCAAGCTGATTGCACACACTACACATCAGGAGGAGAAACTGAAATAAGATTCAACTAAAGTAAGCGTGGTAAGATCCACTAAGAGGGCATGTTTGAAACACAAATTTGATGGTAATGGATTTGAGCCTATATCTAAAATAAGAAAAAGAAGAAAAATGAATCGAACGATGGTCGATGCAAAAAGAATGGATACATCAAAAACAATTTTGAGAAATGTCGGGCTTACATGAAAATTAAAGATGATCTCACAAATTTAATATGTTTAAAAATTAGTATTATTTTAGTTTCAAAGAATACTTGGTAGGTTTATATGGATGCAACAACTCATGTGCGTATTTCCTTATAGGGTATAATAAAGAGTCAGAGCTCGAGCCTAAATGAAGATGAAAGGTCCATCTATATGGATCAAGGGAAATTATGCTAAGTAATGGCTTATATGTGATTTCCATTTAAAAATTTCCATTAGAAATTTACTATTTTTTAAAGATATTATGTTTGCACATTTTTTGAAGAATGTGATTTATTTTCCTGTTTTGGATAATAATGGTTGTTCTTATATGTTTGAAAATGATGAGTTAACTCTTTCTTTTAATTATATGGTTGTTGGTGCTTGTATTTTAATAGTGAATGTTAGAATATTTATTAGTTATTTTTTAGTATCACAACTTATCCATGAACACACTAGTAATAAAAGATAATATTGATAAAACTCAAAAATTATCTAAATTATGGCACAACTTCTTAGGTCATATATCCAAAGTTGGGATGAATACGTTTGTCCCTAAAGGTTTATTAGGTCTTATAAACTACTCAAACTTCAGTAGTTGTATTCAATGTATCAATAGGAAACAAACCAAACTTAAAAGAGTAGGGGAAAGTAGAGTGATAAAATTCTTTGAACAGATTCATTTCGATATTTGTAGACCGTTTCAAACAGAATTATAAAACATGCATCGGTACTCTGTATCATTCATAGATGACTTGTCCCATTTTGGGTATCTTTACCTCATTCATGATAAATCAGAGGCCCTAAAAACGTTCATAGCTTTTAAGACTGAAGTTAGAAAGCCAGTAGGCTAGATCATTAAAAGCGGTAGATCTGATCGTAGTGGTGAATATTATGGCAGATATGGAGGATCAGGTGAAAAACATCAAAGACCATTTGCAAGATACTAAAAGAGTGTGGCATTTTCCCTCAATATACAATGATAGGATCACCCAGCATGAATAGTGTATTTGAGAGGGGGAAACGTAAACTAAAAGATATGGTTATAAGTATGATAAGTAATAAAATATACCACTGTCACTATGGAGAGGACTCATTAAATTTATGGCTTGTATACTCAAAAAAATTTCTCACTAAGGCAACCTTTAATACCTCATATAATATCTGGACTGGGCGCAAGCCTAGTTTAAAGCATTTGCATATATAGGGTTATCTATCTAAGGTAAATGCTTATATGCCTAGAGAATATAAATTATATACAAAAGTGGTAAATTGCTTATTCGTTGGTTTATTCCAAGTATTCAGGGGGTTATAAGTTTTATGATCCTTCCACTAGTAGTATATTTTTAGACGATAACAATAAAATTTCTTAAGATTGTTGAGTTTGGGGGTGGGACAAAAAGTTAAGAACAAATAAGAATCTGTAAAAATTCATAAAGGTTCTAACCAAGATACTCAAGACTCGTAATATTATATATTATTGTCAATCCGGCCTTGTTATAACAAGAATATAGTCAAAATAACATGGATATTCAACTTGAATATATTAACCTAGATATGGATATGGTCCAGCTCAAACAAGAAGACACTCACGATAATGTCAATCTTCACAAGTAGAATAAAATGACATCGATCATAAGAATCAAGCTCTACCTCCTTAAGAAGTTCACAAGAATTAATCGTTCCTTTTAGAAGTTTAACGAGAGAAATGAAGAATATTATACATTTGGACTATATAATATACCTTGAAAAGTCATGTATTGAAACTGTAAACGATCGTTGTCTTGCAAAAAATGAATGAAAAGCTCTAATGTTTAAATATGGATTTATATTATGAAGAAATATTATAAAATGATGTTAGGCAATGCATTATAGGAGCTTGTCTCATTAACTAAAGAGCAAAATTTTATTGGTTGTAATCGGGTTTATAAAACCAAATGTAACTCTCTAGGTAATGTGGATAGACATAAAGTACACTTGTAACAAAATATTATACTCAAAGTAAAGAGATTAATTTAAAAAAAACTTCTCTATGGTATCAATGAAAGAATCCTTTAGAATGATCATCACATTAGTTTCATACTTTGATATTAAACTTCATCAATTTGAAGACTGAATTTCTCAATGGTAATATTAAGGAAAGAATCTATATGGTACAACCATAACACTGTGAAATAGATAACTCAAAATATATGATGTACAAATTCAAAAAATCTATTTATGGGCTCAAGGACACTAGTTAATGGTATCACAAGTTCCTTAAGGTAACAATCTCTTTTCGTTTAGAGGTCAAATTAGTTGAGGATTGTGTGTACTACAAGTTTAATGTAAGTTATTTTATATTTATTGTATTATATATATATGACATATTGCTTATCTCGAATAATAAGGAATTGATACACAATAGTTAGAAAATTATACGAGATAAACCTAATATATGAAAGATTTTGGTCATACAAATTTTGTGTTAGGAATCAAGATTCACTAGGATCGATCTCGTAGAATTCTTGGATTATCACAACATGCTTATATAAAATGTGCATTATAACATTACGGACTAGAAAATTATAGAGGTTTGAGTACCCCTTAGAAAAAAGTGATATATTAAGCATCGTCAATGTCAAAAGATAACAATTAAGACTGAGAAAATAAAAATGATCACTTATACTTCAGCAGTTGGGAGTTCAATACATGCTCAAGTTTATACAAAACCGGAAATTTCTTTCATTTTTGATATGTTGAGGAGTTATGTAAGAAACCTAAGCATGGGCCATTGGAAGGAACTTAAAAGCGTATTATGATATCTGCAAGGAACAAAGGGGCACATGTTGATGTATAAGAAGTCAAATATGTTACATATCATTGGGTACTCTGACTCATATTTTGATGGATGTATAGACACAATGAAAAGCACTTCAGGTATCATATTCTTATTATATGGAGGTGAAATATCACAGAAATATGTAAAACAAACATTAATTTCATCATCTACAATGGCAACAAAATTTGTTGCGTGTTTTGAGGCCTAAATCCAGACATAATGGTTGCGGAATTTCGTCACTATATTACGTGTTGTACAAGGGATAGAAAGTCCCGTAAAATTTTATTGTGACAACAATTTTGTAGTGTAATACTCTAACAGTAACATAAGCCTGTCTAAGTCTAAACACATCGACATAAAGTTCCATTATGTTAAGGGGAGAGTTCATATGGGTCAAATAAGTACAGAGCATATCGAAACAAACTTCATGGTTGCATATCAATATGATAAAGTCAGTGTTTCCTAAATTTTTCATGGAACACAGAGTTAGGATGGGTGTAGTTGATTAAGAGGATTGTTGATTTTAGTGGGAATTTTTATATTTGCAATTTTAATGTACACATTTTGGTTTATTGTGATATATTGTTTAGGTAAAGAATATTGACATTTGTAACTAGTTTGAGTGGATCTTCAATAAGTTAGGATCAGTTAGGAATAGATATGTACAACTATATTTTATATTATTATTATTATGCTACACACCATAAGTTCTCCATGTAATTGATTGATGACAGTAATGTGATTAGTGTTGTGTCTAATTGTTCACGCTATAATGAAGATGTCTTTAGTCATGTATTGTTTATTAATCGTGTACCGCGTTGTATAGTTCACCTATTGACAATGGAATCATGACGTCTATTAAAGTAAACATATACTAGAGTAGCATATGACGATCCAAGTGTGAGACTGTTAGAAACATTGTGGATCGATATGCTAATGATATATTTGTGTGTTGTCCTAAGGCGGTCCAATTAACGAGTAGTCGGATCAATTATATTAATATATATAAGTAAATAGGAATTGGACTCAGAGGTGAAAACCTATTATGGAGATATAAGTGTAAAAACCCGTTAAACTTGAGCTTGTGAAAGATTAGACCTATATATCAACACTTGAGACTTAACTGATAAGTTTATAAATTAAATTGATATAAATTATTTTAGTGGATTGTAATCGCGGAACACAAAGTGATATATAAAGATTTAACGCAATTTGGTTTGAGATTTAACCTAATTGCATTGTTTGTAAATAGAATACTCAAATCAACGATTTCTTTTTCCCATTACCTAAATATTATTTGTGCTGTGTGATTAGAAAATCCACAAAATTCAAACATTAAATATTTTTGTTATATTTATTTTTTTATTTTTAATAAGTTCAAAATACATGTTCTATAAAATTGAAAAAATAAATGAAAAATACAAGGATATGAGAAAACCTATATCAATAATCTACTTATACTAATTGTGATAAGATGAGCGATTTTACTTAAGTAATTGTGTTTTCAAATGATGATTGATTTGTTTTACTTCAAATTTATTGAGCTATTTAATAAATTCTATCATCAATAGTACGAGACATGCTCAGCCGATGGCCGAGAACTCACAAAGGGATGCAGACACAATAGACCAAAGTTTTACTCATTACCTATATCTAAACCATGAAGTATCTTATTTTAAAACAAAAACTACACATACATTCTATATTCCTTGTTCTATTGTATATCTAGAATTATTTGTATACTAAGATTTTACCGGTCTACCAATAACAAATGAATATTTAGTGACATAAATCGTGTTATAATTTTTTTTTTCGGAGGGAACCCGCAACCACTACTCAGAATGCGCACAGGGTAAACCCCCGGTCTGACGCGATAGTCTGCAAACCAGCGCTAGAAAGTAAACCACACAAGATGACAGGCTCAACCGAAAAAGCGTATGTAGAAGGACTCGAACTCATGACTTTTTAGATAATATAACATTCTTATATCCCTCAATAAAGTTTCTCTCAAATAGAACCTCTCCTTTTAGTCTAAATTACAATTTTATATTTCTGTTACTTTTATAAAATATATTATATGTTCAAACACTCACGCGATTATATTCCTTTATTCAAATTGTAAATATAATAATATCTACGTTACATCAATTATATAACTATATATGGTATGGATAAGAGATTAGAACCTTTTAAAACACTACGTTGGAAAACAAAGATAAGAAGCAAAAGAGTCAATATTTCGGATAGCTAAAGATTGAAAACGAGTGTTTTGCTCTTCTTAATACTTATCGCTAAATATGGATATCTTCATATTCTATCGAAAGCAATTAATATTAATCTAATTTCAACAACTGATGGCTGCTTTTCTCGCTCCGATTATGACACTCCCTTCATTTTTTTCTTTACACTCTAACAACTTGATTGTATCCAATTATTTAGATTATAATATTAGTGTTAAATTTGAAATTGGCTTTCTATTCAATTTTTCGTTCATAACTTCGAGTAGTTGGCGGGTTACGAAAATAATTAATTTGACTCTATTTTCCGGAAGAAGTGTATGAATACGTACATATATATATTTTTTTATGTATATTTTTAATATGATACAATAATCTGCAAACCACTATCTAGAATGTATTAGATAAAGTGACAAACTCAACTCAAAAAACATGGGTAAAAAAGATTGAACAAATTTTTTTCACCAACTCAGCTACCCTTTTCGGTGTATTAATTTAACTCTATTTTTTTTCAGTGACATATAACTGTTTGATTGTCCATTTTTTTTATAAAATTAACTCTCTAAATAAACACGCGAATGAATAATTTTATAAAAATAAGTGATTAAAAATTCTCACCAAATATCTTTTATTCAAACATTAAAATAGATAATAAAAAAAGCTACCACCAAACAATTTTTAATTAAAAGATTATCTATCACTAAAAGAAGTACTATTTCACGTTCAAAGCCTTCGTATATGAAAATAATGAATAATATTCGCTACTTTTTAAGATGACTGTAGGAGTGAGTTTGGTGGTCGTGTGTGGGTTTAGTAGACTGAGCCCATAAGCCCAGATATATGCCTAACTGCAGTACCAGATAAAGGACTAAGTGAATAAACATGAGTATATATCAATCTTATATTTTCCGAATATTTTTCCACTTTCTACGTATTTTACAACATATTAACTGATTAAAATTTTCAAAAAAAAACTTGTAATTTTTATTTTAATCTATGCTTAGGTACATAATTTTAATAGTTACAATATTTTCTGTATATGATATCATTTTTTTAGACAGCAAGTATTACCAATATTACAACGTAAAATATAGATATACACAAATCTTAAGCTGTTTTAGTTAATTATTTACAAACTCATCAAAACAATAGATTAATTAGTGTATGAAGAGGTAGAAGTCAATAAATATTAACAGTAGAGAAATATAATTGGTGAAATACACATATTCATAAATAAATGAAATCTCTTGCGAAGAAGATGTAAAAGTTTGTGAAGTTATTTACCTTCAAAACAATGGTGTTGAAAACAACAGAAATCTCTAAAAAAACAAATGTAGATCATCTCTTGGCTCTTATAATGGAATAGGAATACTGGAGACAGAAATGTTATACAACCTGGTTACAAGATGGAGACAGAAATACAAGAAATTATCACAATTACGTAAAGAAAAAGAGAAGGAAAAGTAAGATTTCTAGTATAAAGATCAATAACAAATGGGTTAACGATGAAGAAACTATCAACAATTCAGCAGAATCCTCTTTCAGAAATAATCTTACTTCTCTTTTTTATTCTAACTTAGATCAAGAGTTCAATTATATATTTAAAGTAATCATAATGTTATGAGTGATGCAGATAATAATGCTCTTCTAGCTATTCCTACTGAACAAGAGGTGTGGAGTATAATTCAGAGCCTAAAATCTACTAGTGGTGCTGATATGGATGGTTTCAACAAGTGTTTCTTTACAACCTACTGGAACATTATAAAGACAGACTTGTGTAAGGCTCTAGTCTCTTTTATTCAAGGTCAAGTTATCCGAAAAGGTATTATCGCTACTGGTATATGCTTAATTCCTAAGGTTGATAACCCTTCTAATTGGAACCAATATAGGTCTATCAGTTTGTGTACAGTGATGAATATGATTATGTCTAAATTGAAAAAATAGATTGTCTATCTTATTACCTAAATTGAAACCTGAGGTGCAGGGTGCATATGTAAAAGACATACTAATTCAGGACAATACATTCATTGCTAAAGAAATGATACATGACCTATATAAGAAAACAAAAGCAAGAAATATAGTAATTAAGGTTGATATGTCAAAGGCATTTGATAACCTTTCACATAGTTTTATAATTAAATTATTTAAGGCTTATGGTTTTAATCAGAAGTTAATCAACCTAATAAACAATATAATCATGTCAGTATTTGTCTTAATAGTCATCAATGAAAAGACTATTGATTTTTTAAAAGCAATCAAAGGTGTTAGACAAAGGTACCCTTTGTCCCCTAGTATTTTTTATATTAGCTGAAGAAATACTTATAAGAGGTCTAGGCTACCTATTCATATCTAATAAGTCACTTAAGTATTCCAACATAAGTAAAATTATTATAACATGCTTATCATTTGTTGATGATCTATTAATATTCACTAATGGCCTAGCTTCTTCTATGGAGACAATTGGCAAGTTTTTGCAGAATTATCAGGTAATATTTGGTCAGGTACTTAACAAGGACAAAACAATGATCATTAATTCATCAAAGTTTCCACAAGACAAAATCAGATCCCTAGCTATCGAACCAATTTTCAAAACAAGTCATCTTCCGACAACCTACCTGGAAATCACACTAAGCCCTCACAATTAGTCTGTAAATTATTTACCTCTCTTGGAAAAAAAATCAGAGACATGATCTCTGATTGGGAAGATAAAAAAGACTTTCATATGGTGGAAGACTAGTCCTAAACAACTCACGTTAATGTCTATACCTATGTATTGGCTTCAAAGTTGCTATCTTACTAATTCCATAATATCTAAGATTGAAATATTATTCAACAGATGCATTGGTCATATTGGGCTGCAATCTGTAAACCCTTTTGTAATGGTGGCTTAAACATAAAAAACCTACAAGACATTCAAAAGTCTTACTCTTGTAAACTGTGGATACGGTTCGTAGAGAATAATTCTCTCTAGGAAAAACTCCTTCATAGTATCTATTGTAAGAATCATCACCCACTATATCTAAACTATGCAAAAAAAAAGCTCAAACCTTGAAAAGATTGGCTAATATAAAGGAGTTTATTGAAGGAAATATTAAATGGATCCTATGCAAAGGCAATGTGGATTTATGGCTAGACAACTGGTTTGATAAGCCTCCCATTATCTCTCTTAACTCTAATTATAATAATGCATGGTTTAAAGGTTTGACGGTCAAGTCCTTATGGGATAGTAATACTTGGAATGTGGGAAAACTAAAGCCTTTACTAACTGATGCTAATATTGATATTTTATCTAATCTAAGTATAAGTGAGCAAACGGAGGATGCAGTATACTGGATTTCAGCTAAAGGTGGAAAGTTTAATATTAAGGAAACTTTGGAATTCATCAAGTCAAACCCTAACAAATCTTCTCTATATGAAAAGATTTGGAACATGATCACACTTACTAAATGCTCTTTCCTAGTGTGAAGACCTTTACAAGATAAGCTACCTATTGATCAATCATGCAAAGGAAATATTTAACAATAGTCTCTAAGCGCCATATCTATCTAAACCTAGAAACTAAATACCATCTATTTGTTTCTTGTTCATTTACCTCAAAAAAATTGTCTCATTTTGAAGGTATACTAAGGGTTAACATTACTAGTTTTATGACTACTAAGCATCTATTACGTTGTTGGTTTTGGTATACTTCGAATAAAATCCACATAAAGACTATCTTTCCTATCATTAATAGTTTGGAAATCTGGCAGCAAAGGAACACATCTAAGATAAAAGAGGACTCAGATTCAACTACTGCAACAATAAATTACATTACACACATCCTCAACAATCTGGATCAATCTAGCTGTGTAAACACTGGAAGAATGTTGAAGATGCAGCATGTATCCTAGGTTTCATTAATCACCTAAAAATGAAGAATAAAATTTCATACATTCCATGGTCTCCTCCACTACAAGGAATATTCAAGCTCAACACAGACGTTTGCTGCCTTGCTTCAGGAGATTCGAGCGGAGCCAGCCAAGGTTCAATCATCCATGGGTATGGAAATAACTATGGAATGATCTCCCCAATCAAAGTTGAAGCTCGAGGACTTCATGATGGACTGCAAATCTGCAAAATACACGGATTAAGGGAAGTAGACATTAAGAATGACTGTGAAACTTCAGTCTACTTTATTTATTCTGGAAATTATCCTAATAACTTAGAAATGATTTCGAAAAGTATAAGAAACTTATTAAATCCTAATATGATACTTCATCACATCTTCAGAGAGAATAATTGAGCAGCTGACTAGCTTGCGCGATGGACTCTGAGATGTAAAATGAATTTTGATTTTAAAACTTTTAAATCTCCATCTTATCTAGAAGCCATCACATTTCTAGAAAGCCTTCAATTAGGCTATATCAAAATTGAATGAATTTTAGAATATCTGTGAATTTCAGGAAAACTGGGAGAATTAAAAGAAAATTACTTGAAGATTGAAGTCCTGGAATATCTTTTGTTAGGTCTATCTCAATCGCAAAGTAGAAAGCTATCTGGACTTTTGGGTTTTTATGAAATCAATTACACTCGCTGGAATTAGCACCCAGAGAGATCTTTCTCTGTATTTTGGAGGAAACCGAACCCATTTCATCCTCTATCTATCTAGTTATAAGGTTCGGCTCGAATAAGAAAATTAGGGTTTGGCCTAATCAAAATAGGCATATATGTAAGTCGGGTCTCCGAGCCCAATTATTATTATCTGTAAGCCTTATTTTCTCTGTGGGCCCTTATTTTCTTAAATAAAAGTCCATTAACTTTATAGAAAAAAGTCTAAGAGAATTAATATCATTTTGTTTTGGTTCTCAATTTTGTCGGAAAATAACCATTCCATTCCATATCTATCTCCTCTGTATATCTTACTTGAAGATGCAGAACTTGTGTTATTGAAGTTAACAAAACTATTAACGCACATGGTTTTTTTATTAATCCACAGTCACTGGTTTCTGGAAGTTTCTCATTGCGAATCATCTTACATGTTTTAACTTTTAAAGCTAAGATACTCAAAAATAAGGCTGTCGCAAAAGTTAAAGGCACCGCCAGCCACCATTGCTGATTTTTAGGTATTGGGTTTAGGGTTTTATGGAAATGTATATATCCATTTGGATCACAAACTGGTAAATAAGACCAAATTGCAGACTTGTACTTCTATTGGATTCTTCCTGAACCATCATTAATCGAACACCATCTGTTGATATATATAAGATCTTGTAAATGAAACCATAAACTATCTTCTTGACATTACATTTCAATTTCGAGAGATTACAAACCATGGCTCGGACAAGTGGAGTACAATTCTTACAATTCCAGTAGTTCGATGAGACAGATTAATGGAAGAATATGAATGTGAGGTAGAACTGGTCGAATTTGCAGAAAGAGGTAGAGAAGTTGTTACTGCTAATATAATTTAGCTTCTTTAGCATCAGTATGAGTGACATGATGGTGCACATCAATTTGGTTAAATTACCGATTCTCTTTTTGGTAATCGTTATGCTTTGCGCACCGTTTAAGTGTTATGCTTAGGTGTTATACTTTGTGCACTGTTTAAGTACTATCCTTCGCGCACTGTTTAAGTATCTTTAGTATATGTGTTTGTCAATAGTATTCCTTATCTGGTATCCATTAGCCCCATCTTTTTTGGCATGATTTTATTTGGTATCCATCGTAGCCATCCATTATGACATGTCTTTATCTGACATCCATCTGCGCTATCCATTTCGACATGCTTTTATTCACATGTCTTTATGTGGTATCCGTCAGCACCGTGAGTTTTGGCATGCTTTTATTTGCTATCCATTAGCGTCATCTGTTTTGACATGCCTTTATTTGTTATCCATCACCGTCGTCCGTTTCAACATCTTTTTGGAATATAAGGTATGCACTTCTGCTCTGCCTCATTTTGCTCATCAAATTTTTTTATTCAAAAGTTTTGAAAAACATGAATGCTGAAGAGGATGCCGCAGTTGCTGCTAAAGCATTCCGGGAGGGAGAAAAGACTCAGATGGAAGCTGAGGAAACTGATAGTGAGGTAGAGGAAATAGAGGCTAAAGCTGTAGCTCGTGTTGCTTTCGCAGAAGCAACAAAGGTAAAGGTCTTGTGCAGGGCAACGACCTTATGCAAAGGGAGATCCAAATTTATAACGTGCAAAGTGAATTTTACTGCCAAGCATTCAAAGTTTACATAGTAGTCGAATATTGGATGTGAGTTATGTTTAAACATCGTTGTTATAATTTTGATGGATTTTTTTTAAGTTTTTATAAGTTTTTGTTTTGAATGTTAAATTAGTTCAACGGATCAATATCTAAATATTTATTATTATTAAAATAATAATAATAATAAATAAATAAATAAATAAATAAAATCTCAAAGCTAAAATATTTATCGCATTTAATTTAATAATTGATACTCAAATCCGTCAAACTCAAAAATAAAGAAATATTTATTTACGTTGAATTCAAATTTTAGATTTTTTTAATATAAAAAATTTAAAATATAAAATCGATAAATGCTATATTTCATTATATTTTTGTTAGATTTTGTATTTTTAAAGATCATGATTTTCTTCCATTTAATTTATATATTTTTTATTTTAAATTCTTTTATATAAGTCATCTTGTTAGATCTACTACAATAAAATACCACATCTTTTTTTTCTTTTCACATTAAGTATTTTAATTATCTATTTCGTATTTTAGTTTTTTTGGAATTCACAACTACATTAAAACATATAGGATTGAAGACTTTTGTATGTTTTGTATGCATACTTTCTGAATTTAGATAAAATTTGAGAGATTTAGTTGTACAATAGTCGGTTGTCATTACGCAGCTCGTGGGATGACAAAGAACATCGTCGCATTTAAGATATAACTTTGTCCTACGATATCATGTTGGTTGTGCTATGATGACGAATATCGTCGTGAGGCCTACATGACAATGTTGAATTTTGTCACACACTTTTGTGAGACGATGGTGAACATATTTTGCTCTATCTCTACGGAAACAAAGGATAATTATCTTGATTATATACAAATTTTATTTGTTTTTATATATGGTTGTTGTCTGATTTTGTTATGCAGTATGATATTTTCTTACCGTTTTTATATATGGTTTCGCTAAATAATAAATAATTTAAGTTTTATGAATATTTTTATGGTTTTTGACATAACCTTATTTGTTACAATGGTTTTTACTCATTTTAACAAATTTTATTTGTTTTTATATATGGTTGTTGTCTGATTTTGTTATGCAGTACGATATTTTCTTACCGTTTCTTATATATGGTTTCGCTAAATAATAGATAATTAGTGAAGTTATTTAAGTTTTCTGAATATTTTTAACTTAAAGCCAACATATTTGACTTTGTTTGCACTCAACCTACGACTAATTCCTTATATCGCGAGTTAAGTGCGATTTAAGTAATCACATTTTTAGGACAAACGTGTTTTCATATGTTCATGCTTTTCATGCGAGTCAAAACTAATTTTTTGTTAACTTACTATGAAATACACATATAAGTATTTTTTATCTCGATAATTTATTTATCGATTTTTATTACTTCAAATACCACTCTCGCTAATTTAATACTTAAAAAAGTACT
Organism: Limnanthes douglasii subsp. nivea; assembly: GCA_036936605.1. Classification (NCBI taxonomy): domain Eukaryota; kingdom Viridiplantae; phylum Streptophyta; class Magnoliopsida; order Brassicales; family Limnanthaceae; genus Limnanthes; species Limnanthes douglasii. The sequence continues at coordinate 26,691,466 of JAUPFV010000004.1, read as the reverse complement.
CCATAATTAAAAACTAAAAATAATTTTTTAATAGACTAATGAGTTATAATAAAAATGGGCAATAATATAGAAAAGCATAATGAAAACAACAATAATATAAGAATCATAAACTTAAAACAATTAGATATTAAGAAAGTCTAATGAAAACAACGAAATGACATGCATTGCTTATACGTACGGATGAATTCATTTCCACACAATCATACCTTCTTTGTCAATTGCTTCAATAAATTAACCCATCATCATAGCTTCTTCTATCTTAGTTATGATATGGCCATTCACATTGATCTTTTTTTTTGTTAATGTGTCAGTGAAAATACTCTTGTAAAACGCAAACGTAGCTTGGCAATGTTCATATTCAAGTTTAAAAACCATGTGTATTTTCAGGATCCGCAAATATGTCTATCATTTTTAACGTCTTCCCGACCTCATGAGGCTTGCAGTGGATTGATATGGTCCATAACATAGAGGTCGTATATTTTGCACACGTATACATCCGAACACCATTGGTCATATCTTTGTATGGTTTTTCCTACTTCTTTGGTGAATTTATTTAAATATGAATCTTCGACGCATTCCAAAAAAATTTGTTAAAGCTTTTTTGGGTTATTTTTCACCAAGAATGAAGATTTTATTTATATAGTATCGGTTAAGAATAGTATAATCCACCAAGACTAATCAATTCGGACACGTGTCATATAAAAGTTTACATTCCATGAAGGTTAATCAAATAGTGACACATGTTGGATAAGAATAGTGCAATAACGAGGATTACTAAATTTTCAACACACTATGTAATATAATTTATGAGTCATTTTATTATCTCGACATATGATGAGTATATTCTAATATTTTTAGAACTCTCAACCTTATAATATACGTTACTTTTTGAAAAGAAGTAAACAAATTAAAGTATGATCAAAACTACGGACCAACATTACATAATTAAGTTCAAAATGAAAATGAAATAAACAAATATTACATATTTTAGTTCGAAAGAAAAATGACATTATAAAAAATTATTTAACTAAAAAATTTCAACAAAAAATTAGAAAACAAACAAATTCGACATGATAAATATTCACACATTTTTGGTAAAATCCCTCACTTCTTACTTCTTCATCAAAAATGACTGATGGTTTGATTTGACTATATTTGTTGAGTCTTTGGAGTAAAAAATCGATCATGCAATTACTTCTTGGGTATGATAATATGTCCAAACGGTGCATAATTCTGGCAGTGGTCCATTTGGAATGTTATGAACTTGTACGAATTTAATAATTAAAAAAACATGATAAAACATAACATAATATAACGTTTTGATTTACTTACTCAAATGAAATGGAACTTGTGAAAAATTGTAATTTCAATCTCTTATATAAATCCAAATATGGTTGGGAGCCACGTAATCATAGAATATATAACATATTGTTTGAGAGAAAAATTATACATCATTGATTGATAGTTATGGTTATAACAAAAATGATTTTGGGTAAAATTATCCAAAAATATAAATTCGGATACATTTTGAATCAAGCTAACTTGTATAATTATTTATCAAAACTCTCTTATGCACAATATAGTTTAAACTAAAAATTATTGATTCTCACTTAATTCGATAATAAAATCATGTCTCATAGATGACTAATTTTCCTTAACACTATCTACCGCTCTAGATATAGTATGATAACCATATAGCCTATCTAGCACAGTGTCTTCCATGTGAGATATGAAAAGATGTAAATATATAAGGATGTGAAGTGTGCATAATACATCATCTTCGACTTTATTATGTTTTCATACTTTTTGTCATTTATGAGTGTTTGTTTGCTTTATGGGAACTTTACTTATCATGAATAGGTTTAGTTTTTATGCTTCATTTCTACATATTATACCAAGTGAACTTTAAATCTTTGTATCCTAAATAATATGCTCAAAAAAAAGTTTAGTCCATCGGTCTGGGCAGACTTTTTTTTACCTCTCGTATAACCGATTTTTTATATAACACTAATGATTCTTTTAAGATTAAACATTTGCATCGCTTTATATTATAATATGATCTTAAATTTATTGTTTGTAACCTCATATAGATTGTTTATTATTCCTATTTGTTTTTTTTGTTAAATCATATTTAAATATACATTTATCTCGAAGAGTGATGTCTAATGCTCTTCAATATATATCTTATTCGCCTTATGGAATGAGCATATATTCTCTCTCCATCATGTCTATTTCACATGCACAATGTAATCCGTGTGTTTTTCTAACAACACAACCACATATTACTTGATCGATGCTTATATCTTTACCCAGTTGATAATTAACTACCATTGCACCTTAGGTCGGACGTGATAATAAATCTAAATCATTAAACATACAAACATTCTTAAATATATGTTTAATAGTAAACTTACGTCTTTCGAATGATTCAAAAATCTTCGAATGTTGAGGATCCCCCAATGCGTGAACTTTGATCCATAAAAACTTAAAATTTAGTTTCGTGGAACTATGTAGCATTTTAGGTTACTGGAGCATTCACAACCCTATAAAATGAAATAAAACAATTTAATTATTATAATATATTTTTTAAATATAAGTTAATCATTAAAAATTACTTACTGATTGGTTATTGTATTGCCCAAACATTAAATCTTATTGGTCTTATAATTAAAAAAAGAATCATCACATAGTGTATCCAAGAATGCATAACATAATATAGAATTTTTGGACAAGAGGTGTATACCTTGTTCATTTTTTATAGTTTTGTGTTAAATTCTTGCATGGAGTTTGATTCGATTATGGTGTTATAAAAGTCGATAAAGTCAGGAATCAACTTCTTTGTGTTTGCAAGATTTTTTTGTTTATATGCCGCTTACAAAACATATGGACTGTGTCATGAAATACTTCTCTGACAGCTTGCATCAACATGAATTCACGATCGGTCAAAATAATACTTGGAAATGCATAAATATTATCCAACTGTCACCATATGTAGAATACTCAAAGCCTACGTGTAGTTTGCTTGTATGATTTGCGACATCACATAATTTTTATCGATTTTCCTACACCACACAAAGTAATTGTGCTCCTTTAATACATTCTTAGGGTTATGACTTTTCATACCCACATACATTATCCTTATTACGAGAACTAATTAACGATAAATGACGAATTAACACCTCTCTGTCCCATTTAAGTCCCTTGACTTGTGAATGGATTTTGAAGTTCTTGTTATGTATGGGGTTGTGTTGTCCATCTACAACAGTTAATCACCAATAACTATGAAGTCCATAAAATGAAAAAGCTCTCAAGTGCAAGGGACAAACATATTTTTTAGGCTTTGGCTAAATTCGGATCCAAAAAATGAGGCGTTTTTGAACTTTTACTATTTTACCCTTACCCCGGCGGTTGAACCCTTCTCAACCGGCGGGTAAGAAGGTCCCACCCACATAGTCAAGCTTCCCCGCCGCTTGAGAGGGTTTCAACCGGCGGGGTAAAAGGATAATTTTGGTACGCTTTTACATTCTGAGGATGGTTGTCGTGAATGACCTTTATTTAGCCACAACCTATTTTTGATTAATAATTTATTCATTTCACACCATCGGCACTAACCTTTACCTCTCGTATTTGTAATATAATCTATGATATTTTCTACACTCACACTCTATTTGTAGGGTATTGATGATTACGGATCCTAAATTTCGACATTCATCTATAACCTATTTGTTCAAATCGTGTTTAATGTAATGTTTGTGTGTGGTTAACAAGTATTTGTAATCCTTCGACATTCATCTATAACATATTATTTCAAATCGTGTTTCATATAATGTTTGTGTGTGGTTAAAAAGTGTTTGTAATCGACAAGCTCCAATCCCAAAAAAAATCAATTATCATTCCAAATTAAAATGCAACACTACAACAAGTAACATAACACATTTAAAAAAGTTTGATATTTTTCATTTTTTCCGCACTATGATACTAAACATAACACATCGATGAATCTTGACATCAACGTTACGCTCGCGTGGTCGTCTGATACTTGTGATGATACTTCACATCGTTGTGCAATTATAAAGCTATTATCAAAGCTCACCGCAGAAACATAACGACGATTCGCGCGTGTCTAACGAAAATAATATTTATATTAATATTTTTTATAGTTTTCACAAATTTGGATTCTTATTTTTAATTTAAATGGGATGTTAAAAATATTAAATTTAAATAATTTATTAAAAATAAATATTGTGATATTTAATTTTTTTAATTCTTTTTACTCTAAAAACGAAAGAACATAAATGTAACTAACTTATCTGAGGCAATACTATTTGGTTATGCCCGCCTACGTAATACGTTTAAAAGAATAGAAAAAAACTTTAAGAGAAAAGAAAAGAAAAGAAGTTTAAGGAAAAGAAAAGGTTTAAATTAATTTGCAGTTGACTTTGACGTCCTTGGATTTATTGTAACAGTTGAGAAACGGTTGTTGAAAAATGTTGCAGTAGCTTCAATGTCAAGTAAAGCAGCCGTCCAAATCAACCAACCTAGGAACCAAAAGCAGCTCGATTATACGTAATAGAAACACCGAATTTTCTTTTCTTTTTTTTTCCTTATAAATTGGTTTTTTATACACAATATTATTTTATAATAAATTAGTTATAAATTTATTACTCGTTATATAAATAAAAATGAGTTTTTTTTAATAATGAAACCAATATGATCATATTACAGTGTAACGACGGGAACGAGGGTATATAAATCTTTCAAAAAAAAATACGAGGGTATTTATATATATATATATATATGCTTGCGGAATATGTGGACTAAACATGAGGATTCTTTAATAACTGTTCAAAGCAGCTCGATTATACATAATAGAAACACCGAATTTTCTTTTCTTTTTTTTTCCTTATAAATTGGTTTTTTATACACAATATTATTTTATAATAAATTAGTTATAAATTTATTACTCGTTATATAAATAAAAATGAGTTTTTTTTAATAATGAAACCAATATGATCATATTACAGTGTAACGACGGGAACGAGGGTATATAAATCTTTCAAAAAAAATACGAGGGTATTTTTATATATATATATGCTTGCGGAATATGTGGACTAAACATAAGGATTCTTTAATAACTGTTCAGGAAAACTGGTCTAAGCAAATTAGTGATTCTTCTAGTATGTTTGTTTTTTGGTCAAAACTTAAGAGACTTAAGAAGCATTTAATAAACTGGAATAAGGAGAAGTTTGTAAACATTTTTGATTACCTAAGTAAAACAGAAGAAGAAATAAAAGTAGCTGAGTTAAGATTAGAAGAGGAAGATAGTATTGATAATAGAGCTAAGTTAGATAGTTTAAATGTTACATATTCAATGTTGCTTGAGAGAGAAGAAACTTATTGGAAACAAAAAAGTTATTCTAATTGGATTGTAGATGGTGATAATAACTCTAAAATGTTTCACAGCTATGTTAAGAAAAGAAGGTCTAAAAATGTTATAAAGGGAATTCAGGAGAACAACATTTGGATTGAAAATGACAGTTTAATAGGATCTTCTGCTGTTAATTACTTCTCTAGTTTGTTAAATAAGACTCCAATAGAAAATGATATAGTTTCAGTTAGGAATATTATTCCTAGGATAATATCTGATATAGATAATGAAAACATATTAAGGTTGCCAACTTTAGATGAATTGCATGATGTAATTAAAAGTTTAAATGTTGATAGTGCCTCTGGAGTTGATGGATTCAACTCGAGGTTTTATCTTGATTGTTGGACAATAATAAAAGAAGATCTTTTGAAAGCAGTGATGGATTTCTTTTTAGATGTTATGTTGCCAAAAGGGTTGTTTGCTACTTTGATATGTTTAATCCCTAAAACTAAATTTCCTAAAACCTGGATGCAATTTAGGCCTATAAGTTTATGTTGTGTTTTAAACATTATCATCTCTAAACTAATAAATTTTAGGATAGCTAAGATACTGCCTTTTATAATATCTAAGGAACAAGGTGCTTATGTAGAACTTAGGACTATTCAAGAGAATATCTTAATTACTCAGGAACTAGCTAAGGAATTGAATAGAAAAACTAGAGGGCATAATGTTATTATAAATCTGGATATGTCGAAAGCTTTTGATAACTTAGATTTTAAGTTTATCTATGATGTTATGTTGTCTTTTGGTTTTAATGATCGAGTCATTCTATTGATTAAGAAATGTATTGAGAATGTTAGGTATTCAATTATAGTTAATGGTTGTGCATATGGTTTTTTCAAATCTATGAATGGTCTCAGGCAGGGAGACCCTTTGTCTCCCTGTCTTTTCATTATAGCAGAAGAGTTTTTGATAAGGGGCATTAACAATTTAATAAACCAACATAGTTTTATGTCCTATAATATGAAAAGTTTAGTTAAAATCAATTGTCTTGCTTATGCTGATGATATAATTTTGTTTGTTAATGGTTCACAAAGAAGTATTAAGATGTTAACTGAGTTTTTAGATAGCTATCAATCACTTTCCGGCCAACAAATTAACAGGAAAAAGACTACTTTTATTCCATCTTTAAGAATGAATAGAGCAAGTATAATAGCCTTAGAAAATACTTTAGGATTTAGACATGCTGAATTACCTTTTACTTATTTAGGAATTCCAATTCATTCAAATAACCATTCTATTCATTTTGAGAAACTGATTGATAAGATAAGAAGTAAAATTTCTGATTGGAACTCTAAACATATATCATTTGGAGGAAAACTAACATTGATTAACTCTGTTTTAATGACATATCCTATATATTATTTGCAATCAATTAAATTACCTTTGAAAACAATATCTAGGATTGAGAAGCTATTAAATAAATTCTTGTGGGGATCTAGTGAAACTGATAAACACATGATTTGGTCTAATTGGGAGAAATTGTGTAAACCATTTAATGAGAATGGATTAAATATTAGGAATATAAAAGACATACAAACTGCTTATTCATTTAAATTATGGTTTAACTTTAGAGAAAATAAGACTTTATGGTCTAGTATGATGCATTCAAAGTATTGTCCTAATATTCATCCATTGCAGTCCTTCAGATTCTAAAATCTGGAAAAGAATGTATGAAATTAAGGATAGAGCTGAGATACATATAGGTTGGAATATAGGAGAGGGTAAGTTGGATTTCTGGTTAGACCAGTGGTATAGTACTAGGCCTTTAATAACTTTAACAGCTTTAAATTCTAGACATTATACACATACAAAGATAAGTGAATATTGGATTGATAATACATGGAACATAGATAAACTTTCAAGCATGTTGCCTTCTAAATAGGTGTATGAAATCAGTAGAATTAAGTTTAATGCACATACATCTGATTCTATAGTTTGGAAACTTTCAGTAGATGGTAAATTTAATTTAAAGCAAGTAGTTAATGAAATAAGAATAAAAAATGTAACATCTCAAGTTAAAAGTAAAATCTGGAATAATGTTTCACCTAAAAAGTGTTCTTTTGTTCTTTGGAGAGTCATGAATAACCTGTTAAGTGTTGATAGTAAATTACAACAAATTGGTTTTAGTTTAGCATCTAAGTGTTATAGTTGCCAGAATTTAGAATCATTGAATCATGTATTTGTAGCATGTGAAACTGCTTGGTTTACTTGGTCTTATTTCTCTGCTATGTTTAGGATAAATATTGGTAGGTATATGACAGTGAATAACATCATCAACCTTTGGTTTATGTCTGCAACTAAAAGAACACAGATTAGAACAATATTACCTTCTTTGATTGTGTATTGCATATGGTATGGTAGAAATAACAGTAAACATAATGATAAAGTTCTATCTCCTAAAAGAATAGTTAATCACATTTTATTCATGTTGTCAGCACTAGACTTTGGTAGACATTTAACCAGGAAACTTTGGTCGAAGGATTTGCATATAGCTAAAGATTTAGGCTGTTTTAATCATGCTAAAAATTCTATACAAAGTCAGTATGTTGTTTGGTCTTTACCTGTTAATAATAGACTAAAGTTAAATGTTGATGGATCTTCGCTATATAATGGTGACTCTAGTTATGGTTTTATCATTAGGAATAGCTTAGGATCTACTATAATTGCTAAAGGTGATTTAATAGGCAAGTGTTCTGCTATAATGGCTGAGGTTATTGCTCTTGTAAATGGCCTCATGTATTGTATTGATAATGATATTACTTGTGTTGACATTGAAACAGATTGTCTTGGTTTATTTAATATGATTGAATCTGGAAAACATCCTTGGTATTTAGATAGGATGCTTCAATATTGTAGATCTCTTATTAAACCACAAATGACCTTAAGGCACATATATAGAGAACAGAATTTAGCTGCTGATTGGGTAGCTAAGCATGCATTAAAAATTCAATCTAGATTTATAGTAGAATCAACACACTCTTTGAATGAACTAAATGCAATCACATTGCTGGAGTCATTAAACTTAGGTTACTTTAGATTTTTCAACTAACTGTTTAGCAAGTTGGAAGACTTGACCATTTATGTGTTTGATTTTGCAGAACATGAGCAAAGATGATGGAGTAGATGGTATAAAGGGCAGCAAGGGGATGGAGTCTAAGAAGCTTGATCATGAAGGAATGTAAAGGGATAGAATCTGGGAAGAGGGAGACAGAAAGGAAATGGAAGGAGGAAGAGAGGCTGGCTGGAAAATGAAAGAAGAAAGGATTACAAATGTTTGAAGAAGTAAACTACACCATGTAGTTTACTTGATGTATGAAATGAATAGCTTATTCATAAGTTGTATTAACAAGTTGTAAAACTAATTCTTATGATCAATAAAATTCAATTCTTGGGAAAAAAAATATGTTTATGATTTTGAACATAAGTGCTACTATATAAGAAATTTTTTAGTTATTCATAATTAAAAGTTTTTATTATTTACAAAATTATTATTGAACAAAACAATAAAATTTATCTATTTAGTTCTTTATAATCACTGCATAGTTACATATTACAAAAAATCAAAGTTTAATAAATTTCAAAAGAGCAGTTTTAAAAAAAAATCCACTTAGTTCTCAATCCATAAGTTCCTAAAAAATAAAAAAATAAAAAAAAATATTGTTATTAAATTTAAAAATAAATTATTCATTTAAAAAATAAAAAACATAGTCGAAATAAATGACGTTTATCCAAACCACAGCTTCTGTGAAAATTTATTGAAAACGGTTATAGAAAAAATATAATTACATTCGATTATTATTTTTATCAAAAGAATTGTAGATTTGTAAATTCATATAATTGTAATGAAAATGATATTCATCGTAAATGAATTACAAAACAGGCTATGAACGCGTTGCGAAACCCTATTAACACTATGTCATATAATGCAAGGTTTTCCATGTTATTTGTGAGATATATTTCGCAATAACATTGTATAGTAGGTCTGAACTAATATCAATGCGCTGCGCTTGTGGAACTTATTCTGTTTGGGTTCATAATTCATGTGTTAGTCATATTTTGTAAATACATTGTTTTCCTTTTACGAAATGTGTTATAGTTGGCAAGCGCAACCAAACATAACTATAATAATTTATTTTCCATTTATTAATAAAATGTCTCACACATGTATGAGAAATCGTTTAGGTCACAATAAAATACAAAGTCATTGAGTCATTTTATTGGCGAATTGTTCAAAGAAATCATCGGTTTATGGCAAAATCACACAACTGCACCAGTAGTTTGTCGCGTGCTATTATATTTGTGTTATCGTAGTTACATGCTATATAAACTATTTCACCGCATCTATGGCGAAAAAAATTAACTAGCGAATTAGTTTGGCCCGTTCCAACCGCATATTTATTGTTTATTATGACTCATATGTTATTTTTGTGTTGTGCTAGTAATAGCTTCATAAAATATTTGCTTTATATGCTAGTTCTTTATTGTTTTCTAATATATGCGAAGAATATAAAATCAACGATAATGCTTGCGAAATCAAAAATAATATAAGTGCAAAACTTTATATAAATTATATATAAAATCGTGTAGTATTTGTTTGTTGGGAAACATAGACAATATTATACATGCAAAATTTGTATTATTTATTTCGTCACACCGATGATGGAAAAACTAACTATGTCGTTAATGCAATGAAGAATTATAGTTGTCCGTTCTAACCACTTATATTTTGATCATTTTAAGACACCTTTGTTGTTTTTGTATCGTGGTGGTAGTAAGATTTACATGAAATATTGAATTTATATGCTTGTTTTATCGTTTTCCAACCTATGCCAGGAACATATAAATCTATGATACTGCTTGCGGAATCTAATATATTATAAGGTTGAAACCTTGTATAACCTTGTAACTTGCGCTATTTATTTCATCACATCTATGACTAATGAAACTAACTATGTCGCTAATGTAATGACGAATTATTATCAGTCATTCCTACCACTTATCTCTTGAATTTTAAGTTTGTTTTTTATATCGCGATACGTAGATTTATGTGAAATATTAAGAAATACAAACAACTCAGTAATACTTACGAAATCTAATATAAGATAACAATGAAACCATGTATAAATTATATGTGAAATCATGTAATAACTTTTTGTTGTAAAATATAGGAAAAACTATATATGCAAAAACTGCATTATTTATTTTGCCACATCAATAACGAAAGAAGGAACCGATGTCATAATAAAACAATTTACACGAGGCTAGCATAGATTTATTATGGACGTTCCCCCTAAGCGATTTTCATGGATCCGTCTGTATAATACTATTATATACAAAATTTAATTGTTAAAAAGAATAAAGATTACTTCCACCAATATGACATTTTGCGTTAGGTTCTCTTTAATAACTAAAGAGACCCAAGATAGCTACAAATGAGATTTGAGATGTTTAAGAATAATTATGGAATATAATAAGTGTCAGTTACCTTTGATCTCCTTAATCAGATTATCTTTCGTAACTAATGAGACCTGAGATAATTAAAAATTGGCTTTGGGATGTTTAAGAATGATTGTGGAAGAGAACGATTGTGAGTTACCTTGTGTTCTACTAACGGATTGTTAAGTTACTTTGATCAATAGTCTTGAGAAAAACATCTCAGCCGTGATGCATATGTTATGGGAATGTCAAATCAACAAGAACGTATGTGTTACTACTAAAAAACCAAAGAGAGTAAGGAGTTTAAAATGTTTATGGACTCTTGGAGCATCATGGTTTGGTTTAGCGTCGTTTCCGACATGAACGATAACTTGATGAAAATGCGGGTATCTTTCACATAAGTGAACAAATGGGTCAATTACATGATAGACTCTTGCATAATATCTTATAAATATAAATTTATTCATGCACACAAAATCAAGTTCATGTATTTAAAAATATATCAACCAACATGTAACATTGTCGCGGTTTAGAAATGTTTAATTGTGAAATACATTTTATGTAGTTCCCCAACGTGGCTTATGAATGTTATCAAAATTTTACCTTGTAAAATTACTGTTGTGTTATATTGAAAAATATAGTAAATATATAGAATGCGTAACATTTTATAATATTTTTTACTCAAAAAATAAAATATTTATGACTTAATTTTTTTTACTATAACTCGTTATTGAGGGCATGTACGCTAGCGAGAATAGTTTCGTTGAGCTAAGTCTATTGAATTTTGGGTTTTTTAAAGAAATATTGATGGTTTGTTTGCGATACAACATTAAACTTTAAAGGGATTATTAGAAATAAGTGATTATCATATTCTAGGTTTTCATGAGTTTTGTGGGTTTGTTTCGGGACATACGTATAATATTATAAAAATATGAGGATGTCCAAAAGACATGAACTGAACCATCAATATACGGTTATTTAAGTCGACATACATAAGGGTAACCAAGAACTTGCAATACTTTAATAAGACAATATATGGGTTCTTTTGCATTATAGATTACCATGGGAAAACATTATTTATCAAACTTCATGCTAAGCTTACGAGATAAGAAGAGTGAAAGATTTTATTGGATAAAAATATTTATACGAATAATGTATCCTTCTAGTACTCTTTTGTGCAAGATCCATGAGGTTGTTAAAACAAGAGGTTGTAATCTTATTCAGTTTCGTGTTCAGGGTAGGGGTGAAGCTCAAGATCGTGGCAGAGGTAAATGTAGGAAAAACTCTATGGAAAATTTTGTGTAAAAACAAATCCTTCTTATTTTAAACATGTCGAACAATATGAGGCTAAATATCGTGGGGATAGCGCTAACAGTTCTGATATCGTCACATGTTTGAAACAGTTAATAAAATCGCTAGAAATAAGGTTGGAAAAATACACACTAACACAAGCAGGAAACTACCTACGATGAAACTAACATAGGCGTATCTAAAGGTCAAAGATCGCTTATAGAATCATAGTAATCATACAAACATAATTTTTTGCATGATTGCGAACATAGTTCAATACGTTTTACAACAGGTTTATCGACTTCTATATTTCATAAGACATGTACTTCATTTATGTTATTTATGTTATTTTCCCAGGAAGAAATCCAGAACCCTGGTGGCAAATCTACTAATTCTAACGATGGACAAACTTGGTCAATATTTCAAAATGATATAATAATTAGAATATCATCAAGAACAAAACATAAAATAGTATTAAGATTTTTGTGCAGCAATAACATGCACATTCAAAATTATGGTTCATATCCGTAAAACTTAATTTTTTTAATAAAGATACAATAAAACCAGCCAAAATAAAAATAAAAATAACAACGTATATATAGATTATTTAAGAACCACAAATAAACAAAAAAATAAGAAACATTCACCAATGAGAATATTTTTTTATATACCAGCATTCATTACTAGATATTTCTTCCACCATATACTCTTCATTTGAGGATTCAGAGTCTAATGGGTTGAAAAGTTTTACATGGTACGCGTCGGAGTCGGATAAGTCCTCATATTTATCTTCAGATAAATCTTTAGTATCTGATTCATAGGAGGACGAATTGGTTAAAGAAAATATAGTTGATGAATGTTTCACAGTTTCTACTCTTTAGAAAACCAATATGGATCTTCGGTCCTTTACATATCTTGGTCTTTTAACTATTTTTTCTTTACCGTCTACGCATTTTTTTTGTCGTTGTTTATCTGTAGGTGTTTAAGTTTACAAAATACAATATGAATAGTTTTTATTTTTTTTAATGTTTGATGCATGACTGTCTTTCAAGCTATCTATTGATTGGTTACTAATAATATAATATATTTTTCAACTACTATGTTAACTCAGACAATCAATACACTTAACTAAATTATTAATAATATGATTTGACGTGTATCCAAACTCTATTAATTGAGTCGATTAATATACCTGTTTATTCTATGTTTTACATTTTTAATGTTTCACAATGCATAATTGTGTAGATCTCCGCATGCATAATATGTGTTGTTTTAGTATAGTTTGCATTGGATAACATTTATTGATTATACATGTATTTGTTTTAGTTTTCTCAATGAATATTCTCTGATTATTTTACATGTAATAAAACTGTTGAATATTTTGCATGTCAATACTGATAAGGAATAATAAAAGACAAGGGTGAAATTGCAAAGAAGCAGCAAAGTTAGCGCCAAATTGTAAAGTAAATATTAGAATAGTATTAATTGTCATCAAATAATAAAAGTAAGGATCAAGTTTGTAATTAAGAAGTAGTTAGGCCCGTGGGGTCCATCACTTATACTATAAAAGGACCCGCCTGATTTGGGAAAATAGACGATTATTATAATATTACTTTCTCTCTCTTTACGATTGATGGACTTTCTCTCTCTATGACTTTAGTCAATCAAGTAGTTTACTTACGAATTAGTCCTTCTAAGTATTGTTTGACACGGAAAACTCCTCTTAAAGTTCATATCTTATCATTGGCGCCGTATGAGGGAAACGAAAAACGGTTCGTTGGTTTTCTTTTTCCCGAAACTTCTATTGAATCCAAGCAGGATGATGAATGAACACGAGGATTTGGATGTGAACAATTGTGAAGAGAATCTCATCAGCTATGATTTCCACAGGAGTGAAGATTTTGGAAGGCACGATGGTTAGTGTTCTGGAGAAGCTATGCATGAGTCAATTTTAGTGGCTCCGAGAAACGAGTTGCTGATGGAAATTGAGAAACTAAAAGCGGAAACAGAAATTGTTCAGGGGAATCTTTGTTCGGAAGTTCGAATAGAAAATGACAACGGAAAGGATGAGTGTGACGCATATCATCATCCTAGTGAAAAAGATGATCGATATAGAGGGCGAGATCGGCGTTCTTTGAGGAGGAAATAAAAACGCCACTACGACTCTTCTGACTCAAGTGATTATTCTCGCTATAGTTCACCAGATTCATCTCCTGAAAGGAGTCATCAAAAGAAGAAACATGAAAAAACATGTGGAGAATCGTAGAGGAAGAAGTTCGGAGAGGAAAGCTCCGAGGAAAAAGAATCTTCATGCTGGGGAGCATGTTTATAACCAGCGAAATTTTTATACTGGGAATCAAAATGTTGACCAGCAAAACTCAGAGTGGCACCATCAATATACTTTGCCCTCCGATGATGGACTTTATTTTCCGAGCCATGAAGATTTAAGGGCTAATGTTTATAGGACAGGGCATAACTGGAGAGCTTCCCCGTTGTCTTCAGAAATTTTGTCAGGAAATCTCCCAAAATATTTTTATATATCAAAGCTATAAAAGTTTGATGGAACAAAGGATCCCGATAACCATATCGAACAGTTTAAAAATTTCATGATCAACTTTGATGATGATGACAAATTGTTGTGTCGGGAATTTTCTCAAACCTTTAAGGGAGTTTCTTCTAAGTGGTACAACAAGCTACCCAAGGGTTCTATTAAAAAATTTGATATGTTCTGGAATATCTTCAGGTAGCATTTTGAATGAAGCAAGAAATTTCGAGCTAATGGTGATATAATAATTTACTGCAGGCAAAGAGTTGGGGAGAGTTTGAAAAATTACACCAATCGGTTTGTCAAAACAAAGACGGAAATGGAATATTACAAAGATTTGGTGGCCTTGGCAGCCTTCAGAATGGGACTTCTCCCCGGACTTTTGAAGGATACAGTGGCAGAGAGTCAAACGATGACTTTTGGAGCTCTACTTGATCAAGTGGAGAAGAGGATTTTAGTAGAAGAAACTCAAGCATCTGAGAAGGGTTCAAGTGATCAATTAGAGCATAATCAATTTTAGAGATCTGAGTCTAGTAACCAAGCGCCTCGGGTTAATGTGCAACCTAAAACGGTGGGTCAGTATCCGCCGAGGCCCCGAACGAATCAACAAAATTACAACATGCAACAGGGAACTAGGCCTATTTCAAATAAGTGAATTTGTCCAGACTATTTCGCTGAGTTAACAGAGAATGTAGCTACAATATTTGAAAAGGCAAAGTGAACCGTGCAATTCTGAAGGCCTTTTGCTATACAGACTCCCCGGGAAAACAGAAGTGTTAATAAGTTTTGTAAGTACCATGATGATATTGGGCACGAAACTAAAGAGTGCATCGCGTTGAAGAAACAGGTGCAAGCTTTAATTGAAAATGGAATGCTATTGGATTTTGTGAAAAAGTACACTCAGAAAAATATGGCGGTGAAAATTGTTCCAAAGAATGCTGACACAACAACGGTGATTTCTGAGGAAGTGGATATTTTTGACGTTGCAACAGATTATTTGGATCCCAAGGTGGGAAAAACAATGTTAACATGATAGAGGAAGTGATTACAAGAGGAAAAGTGAATGATCTCTGTGCGTTCTTTGAATCGCTAGCTATTTTTGGGGAGGATATTGTGGCAGGAAATTCCAACAGTTCACGAAAGAGGCACATGGTAAACTTGACCACACAGTTGGAAGTAGGGCTCTCAACACAAATGCATCCTTTGCCCTCCCCAATTATTTGTTTTGATGATGATGACATGAGAAATATAGCAGGCCCGCATGAGGATGCGGCAGTAATTGCTGCAGGAATAGTCGGCGATCAAGTGCAGAAAATATTGATTAATACGAGAAGTTCGGCAAATATTTTGGTCATGAGAACCTACATGAGAATTTCCGACCTACCAGTCATACAGCGGTCAGAAAGAACTATAGTAGGCTTTACAGAAGCAACAACAATAGTTGTGAGGGAATTCGAATGCTTGGTGGAGCTTGATCGGGCACTTTTCAGAAAGTAGGTTGAAGTTTTGTTTATAGTGGTTGATGCACCAACATCTTATAATGCGATGTTGGGCCATTCCTGGTTGTCAATGATGCATGGTGTTATCTCTAAAGTGCACCGGTGTTTGAAATATGTAGTAGGAAAAACTATTGGAAAAATTAGAAGCAACCAAAAAAATGGCTAGAGAATGTTATCAGATAGCTTTGTCCACAAAGCACATTCGACGAGAAACATTAGGAAAAGCATAGCAGCTAAAGGGGACTCTCTCAACAATAACTCCCTGTGACGATCCGAGGGAGTCCCCCGGGTTTTTGGTTCCAGATGATGATTATGAAGACCACAAGTTTTATGATAGATTTTTTTTAAAATAGGAGTAAAAATTTCTTTTGAGTTCAAAGAAAAGTTGATTTCATTTTTATCAACTAAGTTGAATATGTTTGCTTGGGGTGCAGAAGACGTTACAGGTATGCCTCCGGATATAATTTGTCATAAACTATCAGTATGTAGTGATGTTCAACCCATCGTACAAAAAAGATATCATGTATCTCAAGATTAGTCTGCAGCTATAGTTTCAGAGGTCGAGCGGTTATTAAGCATAGGCCATATTAGAGAGTAACAATATCCTGTATGGGCTTCGAATCCATTTTTAGTCAGGAAGAAGAATGGAAAGTGGAGAATGTGCGTGGACTTCACAGATCTGAATAGAGCATGTCCAAAGGATCCTTTCCCAGTACCTCGAATTGATCAGTTAGTGGATTCTACATCGGGTAATCGATTATTATCCTTTATGGATTCTTATTCAGGTTACAATCAGATCAGATTAGATATGAGGGATGATGAAAGCACATCGTTTATTACTGGGAGAGGATTGTATTGTTACAAGGTAATGTCGTTTGGCCTGAAAAATGATGGGGCAACTTATCAATGTTTGGTAAACAAGACCTTTGAGGATCAGATTGGGCGAAACATAGAAGTTTATATTGATGATATACTGGTAAAGATTCTGCAGGATGAAGACCATTTTAATGACTTGGAAGAAACTTTTAATAATTTGAAAAAGGTCAATTTGAAATTAAAACCGGAGAAGTGTATTTTTGGTGTTTGATCTGGAAAATTTCTCAGCTATATGGTGAGTTAAAAGGGAATTGAGGCTGACCCAGAATAGATAAAAGCTTTGACAACAATGACTCCTCCTCAGAATATTAAGGAACTCCAAATTATGACAGGAAGATTGGCACCGTTGAATAGGTTTATACGTCGCTCTTCGGATAAATGTGCGCCTTTCTTTAAAGTGCTCAGAAATGCTAGTAAATTTAGTTGGACGGAAGAATGTTCTGAAGCTTTCTGTCAGATTCAAGAGTATTTACTCTCCCCGAAAATACTTTCTAAACCTTTGGTGGGAGAGAAGTTGATTGTTTATGTGTCGGTATCAGATTTTACAGTCAGCGTTGTGTTACACCGGGAAGAGCTTGATGTTTTAAAGCTGGTATATTATTTTAGCAAGAGTTTGCTAGATGCATAGAAACGGTATCAGAAGTTGGAAAATTTAGCTTTGACCTTTGTAACAACTGCTCAAAAAATGAGATTGTATTTTCAAGCCTATTCCATAGTGGTTCGAACAACATTCCCCCCAAAAGGTTTGTTACAGAGGCCGGATATATCAGGAAGAATGACGAAGTGGTCAGTCGAATTGGGAGATTTTGACATAATCTTTGAACCTCGAATGGTCATAAAGGCTCAAGCTTTAGCTGACCTTTTGGTCAAATTTCATTCGGAGAGAGCAACTATGGAGATTATTGGTGAGCAGGATAAGACAGAATGGTTGGTTCGAACTAATGGGGGTGAAATATTTCTGGAAGTTGTGATGGAGTTCAACTAATTTCCCCTGATGGGATAGCGATGTTTCAAGCTACACGTTTTGGTTTTAAAACAACTAATAACGAGTCGGAATATGAGGCAACATTAGCAGGGTTGAGATTGGCTCGAGTGTCTGGGGCTAGAAGGGTTAAATTGATTAGTGATTCACAGTTGGTGATTAACCAAGCTTCGGGATATTTAGAGGAAAGAAAGGATAAGCTAGTCAAATACTTGAAAGTGTTGAAGGACCTGGTATTAAATTTTGATGAAGTTCAGTATGAGCATGTTCGAAGAAAAGAAAATATGATCCGCGATTCCTTAGCAGCTGCTTCACGATCAGAAAGTCATCCATGGGTCATAACTCAGGAGTATCCTTCGATTACGAGAAGTACATAGCAATTAATGGCTGTGGAGGAGGTAAGCAATGTTGTTACAGACGATTGGAGGCCAGAAATTGTGGACTTTTTGGAAAATGATATTTTACCAACAGATAAATTAGAGGCTAGAAGAATCAGGTTTAAGTCTCACAGCTATATCATTTTGGGAGGAGTTTTATACAAGAAATCCCTAAGTAGACCGTTTCTTAGATGTTTGGCTAAGGACGAGTCGTAATTTGTCTTATCAGAACTGTATGACGGGGAAGGATCGGCCCATTATGGATATAAAGCATTAATTCGATGAGTATTTAAGGCCTGTTATTATTGGCCGACTATTTCCAGTGATTCAAAAGAGTTGGTAAAAAGGTGTGGCACATGTCAAAGATATACCAATATAATCCACAAGCCAGAGGTACTGTTAGAAAGTATTTCCGAAGCAGTGCCATTTGATAGGTGGGATATCGATTTAGTTGGACCCTTACCAATGGCGTCCGGGGGGAAAGCAAACGATCATAGTAGTAGTTGACTATTTTTCCAAGTGGGTAGAAACAGAACCTCTAGCGGGGACAAAAGTAAAAGATGTTATTAAGTTTGTTGTCACGAATATTTGTTGTCGTTCGGGGTGCCAATAAAAATCACAACAGATAATGGACCTCAATTCAATAACAAAGAGTTTAAGAGCTTTTGCGTTTCCAAGGGCATACAGCAATGGTTTTTTTTCTCCATTTCATCCGCAAGACAATGGTCAGGTGGAATGGACCAATAGAACAATCCTCGACGGATTAAAGAAGAATTTGAAGGGAAAGGCTAGAAAATGGCCAGATTATTTACAGGAAGTATTGTGGGCTTATAGAACAACACCGCGAACTGCAACAACAACATCTCCATTTACTTTGGTATATAGAATAGATGCGGTGGTCCCCTCAGAGATTTTTTTCCCATCATACCGTGTGGCAGCTTATACAGAGGACTTGAATGATCAAAGCAGGGCTATGAAATTGGATTTGGTGGAGGAAAAAAGACGACGTGCACAACTGAAGTCTCTACACTATCAAATATTAATGAGGAGTAGGTACACTTCACAAGTAAAGCAGAGAAATTTCAAGGTGAGGGACAAGGTATTACGAAAAACTTTTCTTCACACCAAAGAAAAAATCCTCGGAAAATTGGGACCGAATTGGGAAGGCCCTTATGAAGTAACAAAGAAAGTGAAACAGGGAACGTATCGGTTAAAAGATAAGAAGGGGAGATACCTCAAGCATCCGTGGAACATAAAGCATTTAAAGTTTTATCTGGAGTAAGAATGAAGAGTTTGACATGTAATGATTCTTTTTTATTTTCAGGTTTGCAAAAACAGCGAAGGCATACTCTTTCCTATCCTGTTAGGCACAGGAAGGTTTTAACGAGGTGCCATTATTAGTTGATCAATACATTTGAATTTTTGCCTCGAATTATTGTTTCTGATTTACAAGGTGTGATCGGATAAGTAGGTTAATAGTTATGACAATCATAAGCCTGCCTAAGATCAGCATACAATGATTATTATAACCAATTAAAGTTGGCATAAAGCAATTATTTTATTCAACGCAAGTTCACATACAATCATTTTCATATCCAATATGAAGTTGCAAAGCTCATAAGATTAGTGTTCCAAACAGTTGTATACAAGGAAAGTTGAGATAAATGTTCTTCGGAACATGTTGATACTATTAAAAAAACTGCCTTACAAATTGGCAAGGACTTATACTAAGACTTATACAAAAAACTACCTC
Source organism: Limnanthes douglasii subsp. nivea (assembly GCA_036936605.1). Lineage (NCBI taxonomy): Eukaryota > Viridiplantae > Streptophyta > Magnoliopsida > Brassicales > Limnanthaceae > Limnanthes > Limnanthes douglasii. The sequence goes on along the minus strand of JAUPFV010000004.1, from coordinate 26,671,277 downwards.
GAATTTGTTTACTCAGAATGTTTCGAGGAGTCGCTCTCCTCGGAATCTGATGACTCACTTTCACTAACAGCAATATTAGGTGGGCAAAATTCAGGGGAGACAAGCTTCCAAAAACTGCCTAAGTCATACTCACGATGCTCTTCGTGAATTATGGTGATCAGTCCTTCTCGGGTAGTAGCATCCCGAGCATTGAGCTTGTCTATTCATTTTGTTGCATAAGCATTCACAGCTGCTTCTTTCTCTGTCTCAATCTTCTGAGGAAATTCTGCAATCGTCCTTAACATATGTCTCTTTTCTTCTACAATAGTCTCAAAGTCAGTCAACCAATCCTTAAAACATTTTGTTGAAAGTTGGTTAGCTTTTTGTGTTCTATAAGGAGCCTTTCTTGAGCATCGGTATTTTTCTGGTAGAGATCCCTTTCTTCTTGACAACATTTTTCTAAGAGAAGAACATAGTTTTCCGAGGCAACCAATTTTTCCCAAATTGCATCAGCCTGTCTTTCTAGAGTGGAGTGTTATTTCTTTATCTCTTCAAACTGTGACGAAGCAAGGGAAGCTTTGAATTTGTAGTGGTTTTTCCTGTCTTCTAGATGTTGCATCTTTCTTCCCATGTTGACAGAGGCATGAAGTAGGTTCCGAACACTTAGAGAAAATTCGTCGCCTGAGAAATTTCGAAGGAATTGGTGGGAGAACCTATTGTAGTAGAGTCAAAGTTCGAAGACTCACCAGTTAAAATGATGGGATCAACAGCTTGGGGAGGATCACTTCGAGGAATTGGGAGAGGTGCTAATCTTGGGAGATCATTATTCGAAGATGAACTTGAAGATATGGTAAGTGGAGAGTTTGGTATTTGACCTGAATTTTCTCTCTTTATCTTCATCTTCAGTTACAACATCTTACGCTCTAGTGTCCTTGGAGATTTCCTGGATATCATCTTGTGCTCTAGTGTCCTCGGACATTTCCTGGATGGGCTCCAAAGTAACTTTCTTCTTGATTTCTTTCTTCTTGATGGGATGGACCGTTTTCCAAGGAGGGGAAACTAGGGAGATTGTTACAGTAGTGTTCGAAGAGATTGGCTCTTGCTTAGTAGCTACTCCTTTAGAGTCTGATTGAAGGTATTTGATGGACACTTCCTCTCTGGAATCATTCAGGTAACTTTTGGCTCGGGAACGTTTCGGAAAGTAAATAACAATATCTTTATTTTCCACTCGATCGAGGACTTCTTGTTGAGAGGGAGGAGTCATCAATTCTTTCATAGTTAGTCTCTCGAGGGGGTTTAGCCTCCATAGTCGACTCTTGGCCAAGTTGTTGTTCATGAAGCAAAGGCGGAATTTGTTTTCCCAGTTTTCTTTGGCCCATTCAGTGAGTTTGGTGAAAACCTTGGTGGCACTCTTCACATAATCAGAATATGGTTTTGAAATTCCGGTCATGGCTATAAAAATTCGAGGAATAAAGTTAGTAAATTATTTTCCGAGGAAGATTAAAAGTATGAGTTGAAGACTTACATCTGTTGGTCCAATAAAGAGACAGTTTGTGCGGATTCGAGGGGGTAGACTCAGACCCTGTTTCTCGATGACCAGAGAAGAAGATAAATTGTTGCCTCAACTTCTTGTCAGCTTCAAGCAAGTGCTTCACTATCTTTTGTCCTCGTCCAAAGGTTAGTGGGTAGAATGGGAAAAAGGGATTTTTGGCCAATCCAGATAATCGAATGAGTTCCTCTAAAGAAAATTCGTTGCCAGAAATCCGAGAAGCCATGATACACGCCATAAGCGTGAACCACATGTTCGGACAAGCTTGTGAAGGGAAGAGGTCGATTTTGGTAAAGTATTCGATGGAGAATGGGTCTAAGGGATACCTTATCCCCAAATTCATAATTTCAGTATAGACGATCAATTCATCGTCTTTAACTGACAGGGGAGTCTCACCTTCCACAGGAAATGTGAGGGTAATATACGAGGGGATACACCATCGAGTCCTTAGCATGGTTTCTTCTGATGGCAAGAAATACTTGTAGAAGATATTGTGGAGTGCGACTAGATGCTTGTTCTCGATGCTTCGGATGTTGTTGCCCACAATGGCGTCAAGTTCGAAAGGAAGAGTGATATCACCTTTCGATTTTGGATCAATTCTCAAAGCTTGCTCCTCAGAAATCGCCAAAGGGGGGCTGTAAAAACTTGACTAGAAGAGGTCAAGGAAGGACCATCAGATTTATTCTTCTCTATGGGGGGAATTTCTTTTGCTTCTAAGTCAGGGTTGTCTGAGGCGATGGCTTTCCCTTTATTTTTTAACACTTCGTTTCTAACTGATTGTACCTCCTCATCGGTAATGGTGATTCTTGAAGGGGAGAATCGTGGGCTTCCTTTCCCTGTCATCAAAGGGGTAGCTGGAAGGTTTGATCCGGAGACATTAATTTTCAGAGGAGGATTGCTGATTGTTGGATTTGAATTCGGATTTTGAGTTTCCAAAGAGGTTTCTTTTGTACGTTTACGTTCTTGAGAGTTTTTATTTTCCTTGTGATGTCTTTTCCTTTTACCAGAAGAATGCTTGTGGTGTTTGTCTTACCCATGGATTCGAGGAGACTGAGATCAGAAGTTTGGTTCTGATAAGAAATACTGAGGGGTATGCTAGCAGGAGAATTTTCCGATGGAGGCCAAGAACCGTAGTAAGTGGTAACAGGAGGTTTGGGTTGAGGCTCAACCTAGGTACCAGCAACAACTTTCTCTTTGAATTTTTTACTAATAAATAGCCACTCTGGAATTTGACGAGGCTTAGGGAGCATAAGCTAGCTTTCTCTCTCTAGAAATTTTAGAGGAGAATAGTTTGGATTGTGAAGGGAAAATGAAAGTATTTATAGAAGTAAATGGGCTTTTGGGGAAAGAGATGCCTGATGACGTTTTCCTTTGTTTGCGTAGGGGCGTTATAGGTAATATAGGTACATTTGTAGTGAATCGAGGTCTGGAATAGAAGATGAAGAGCCAAAAGATATGATGAGAAGATTTGGGAAGTGTAATAATATCTCTACAAAGATTTGGTGACTACAATCTTTGTAGGATGGAATCATAAAGAAAAGAGGTGGGAGATTGTTGATTCGGATATGAAAATTAATATTGGAAAATTCTGGGGGCATTTTTAGTAAAAAAACAATTGCGAAGAATGTGCAAGTATACTTTTATTTTTACAATTCGTTAGCCAAGACTGGGGGGGCTACAACAACCAATTATACTTGTACAATTGTTTCCGAAGAGGATACAATTATTTTTGAAGGAATAAGTTCGAGGACATTGGAATGTCTACATAATTGGTTTTGGTAAGATTGTTTCGATGGAACAAAAATAAATGTTGTGCTGCATTCTAGTCTTCGCTAACAAATTGCAAGGATTAGGGGGGCTATATGAGTATTGTTGAGAAGGACAGAAATAAATTTTCGAAGAGGTGTTCTATGAGAAAAATTGCAAGATGAGAAGAAATTTGAAGGCTTCGTCACAATCCTTGTAAAAACCTTTTTAACAAGGACTGGAGGGCTAGTGATAAAGAAGATTAAAAGACAAGGGTGAAATTGCAAAGAAGCAACAAAATTAGGGCCAAATTGTAAAGTAAATATTGGAATAGTATTAATTGTCATTAAATAATAAAAGTAGGGATCAAGTCTGTAATTAAGAAGTAGTTAGGCCCGTGGGGGCATCACTTGTACTATAAAAGGACCACGTCTGATTTGGGAAAAGGGATGACTATAATAATATAACTTTCTCTCTCTACGATTGATAGACTTTCTCTCTCTACGAATTTAGTCAATCAAGTAGTTTACTTACGAATTAGTCCTTCTAAGTATTGTTTGACACAGAAAACTCCTCATAAAGTTCATATCTTATCAAATAATATTTTTTTATGTTTATAATACACTAGGTTAGTATATTGATCGATGACTCTAACTGAAAATATTACGACAAAAATTCCGTTTGTAAACCCTCATTAGAAGTTAACTTGTTGGTTAAGTGTAGGAGAATGAAAGAAATTTAGAAATATTTACTGAAGATTTCGCAAAACTAAAGTTGATAAAAAAAAAGAACATATGATGAAAAAACCTTTGTATATACACCTAACATTCAGTTGCACTCATGTTTTGGCTGAAAACATAAAAGAAATAATGAATCATAACTAACTTTATTTTATGGTAATTTATTACAACATACAATCGATAAATACAATTATGATTATTTCACAATGTTTTGAATATTTTATCACACTATTTCAAAATGTACTTAATTGATCCTTACATTTATAGTTTTTTTAATTACAAGTATGAACTATGTAAAAATAGAAAGACAATCATCATATATGCTCATGCCAATGCTAGTTTATGTGTCTTTAAATAAAAATATCTTTATGTTTTATATAATATTTATTATCATGTAAGCATTTAGCAATAGACATAATTTGGATGTCACCATTGGATGATAGGGATATCCTTATGGTCGACGATATCTTCAATGATAGGGATATGAAAACTAACTGGATAATCAACCATTGATAATCAACCACTAACTGCTAAATATTATTAATATCGGGAAGTATATAGTATACCACCTCAACGCAATGGGTTAAGATTATATAAACCATAAAGACACATGTCCAAATACATGTGGTGATATGGTAATATTATTAAGTTTCTCTCATTTAATGGCGCAAAACTAAATTTATATATTTCAAAGAACTATAATGGTATTTGGTATTTCACACTAATCTTATGAATGTTTTCCAATATTAGATTTAATAAATAAAAATATATTGCAATTGACACCAAAATTTCAATTTGTAACTAAAATAAAAAATTAGCAACAAAAAGGTGGTTTTATAGACTACGAGTTTTAGTGTATCAGATGGTAGATGATTTGATCAAACATGGTTTTGTCAAAACACCTAGATATTTGGATAGGGAATCCGCTAAAAGAGCATCTTTTGCAATGTATAAGGCGGTGCAACATGTATCAATACGCTTGCAAAATTTATTCTGTTAGGATTTGTAACTCATGTGTTAGTCATATTTCACGAGTACACTATTCTCCTTTGTATTATTGTTATCTAGCACAAACAAACATAACTATAAATGATTTATTTGATAATATATTTTCCAAGAAGTATCGCATATGTCTTATAAATCGTTATATCGTAGCGAAGTTTACATTATATTACATAATTTTGTTGGTGAATTACCTAAGAAAATCATTGGTTTATGGCGAAATCACAGAATTACGCCAAAATTTAGGCGGAAAATATTATATTTATGTTATCCTAATTGCACATTATATAAATAATTTTCCCACATCAATTACTAATGAAACTAACTGCGGCAACAATGCACTGGAAAATTATTATCGGACATTCCAACTACATATATGTTGGTTTTTTAGGATCCATCTATTATTTTTGAGTCATGGTAATAAATGTTTTATGGAATATTTATTTTACATGGTGTTTCTTATTGTTTCCAACGTATGAATGGAATACAAAAATCTACGATAATACTTACGAAATCTAATATAATATAAGTGTAAGACCTTATATAAATTGTATAAAAAACTATGTACTATTTATTTATTATGAAACACAGGAAAAGTTATATATGTGAAACTTGCACTATTTATTTCATCACATCAATAACGAAAGAAACTAACTATGTCGTTAAAACAATAAAAATTATTATCAATCATTCCTACTACATATATGTTGGATATTTTAGAACTCATCTGTAATTTTTGTGTTGTGTTAGTAAGATTTAAGTGAAATATTCACTTTATATGTTTGCTTTTATCGTTTCCATCATAATAATACAAATATCTGCGATTACGCTTACGAAATCGAATATATTATAAGTGTGAAACTTGAAATAAATGATATATGAAATCGTGTAGTATTACTATATATGCAAAACCTGCGCAATTTATTTTGCAACATCGCAGGATTAAGAAACTAACTATGAATTATTATCGGCCACTCGAACAATTTATTTATTGTCTTTTAAGGATCTAACCATTATTTTTGTGTTGTGATAGTACGATTTACATGAAATATTGACTTTAGATTCTAGTTCTTATTGTTTACTAAAAAAATATCATAAATAAGAAAATATACGATAATGCTAACGAAATCTATTATAATATAAGTTTGAAATATTATATATAAATTATATGTAAAGTCGTGTAGTATTCGTTTATTGCAAAACATATGAAAAACTATATATGTGGAACCCGTGTAATTTATTTTTCCATATCGGTGATAAAAAAAAATCTAAGTATGTTAGAATATTGAGTGTATTAAGTTTCCTTGTATAGGCCTCTAAGTTTTCTATATATTGAGAGCCTTACTATTGAGTTAATATCTCTAATGCATCAATAAAACAAAAAGGAACATTTTCTAATAAACACAAAACCCTAGCCGCTTCCTGCGGCTACTTCTCATTCTTTTTTTTAACATGGTATCAGAGCACGTGTGATTCTGAGAATTCTGAACATCCTCAACAAAGATGGCTAGTAATAAAGTCGTGGTCAGTCAAATCTGTGATGAATTAAAAATGCAGATTGCTGCCATTTTGAGAAATGGTCTCGGAACACAACAACAAACAACTAACCCCAAGTTTATCCATAAGGATTAAACTCTGTGGTGACAACTATGCCCTATGGGCAAACCTGATGAAGAAAGCAATTGGGAGAAGGGGGAGAGGTTCTCACATACAGGGGAGTTGACACCTCCATCCAAAACTGACAAAACATATACAAGGTGGGAACAAGATGATCAATGTGTTTTCACATGGATTATCCAGAATCTTGAATCCAGCTTGGTAAATAATGTCTCGCAATATCCCACTGCAAAAGCCCTCTGGGATGGGTTAGCCACCACATACGGTTTTGGCACAGATTCGTTACAGGTGTTTGACCTTCATAAGAGGGCTAATTCATTAAGGCAAGGGTCTGATACACTAGAAGACTTGTGGAACAAACTGCAGAACATCTGGATGTCTATAGATTGGCAAGATCTGAACCCTATGAAAGACCCAGAAGATATTCAGATCTACAATAAGAAGACTCAAGAACAAAGACTCTATCAATTGCTAACGACAATTAATGACAAGCTGGAACCAGTCAAGAGAGATATCCTGAAAAAGGATCCTCTTCCTTCCGTGGAAACAGCATATGCTACAATACGTAGGGAAGTTGCCAAGCTTATTATACTAAAATCAAGTTATTCTGATAGTGACTCGATTCAAATTAGAATGGGTTTGGCTGCTAAAGATTCTGCATAGAGGTTTAAATTCCGATCAAAAGAGAAAGAAGATAAATCCATGTTGTACTGCACTCATTGTGGGATGAAGAAACACACTAAAGAGACATGTTTCCAGCTGGTTGGCTATCCAGAATGGTGGGAGGACGGTCATAAGGAGAAAAATAACCACCGTTTCAGATCTAATGTCAAACGGGTTTCGTCTACAAGTGGCGGTGAAGATCCGACTCAAAATGAGAAAGGAAGTGACACTGGTTTCGGAGGAATGGCGGCGAACTCTTATGAAAAACTTGGAGGTAAAGGGTTTGAGAAATCAATTAATTGGATCTTTGATTGGGGGGGTACAGACACCATGTCTTATGATCCTAAAGACTTTGGTGACATGTCATCTCCAAAGAAGTCCCATATTAAGACTGCTAGTGGAGAAATTTGTGAAGTCAAAGGGGGAGGTTCAATTATTTTTTCGGAAAAAATGGAAATTAAAAACTACCTCTACATTCTTTCACTATCCTTAAAGTTATTATATGTTAGTGAAGTGACAAAACAACTCAACTGTGTGGTTCTTATGTATCCATTTTTTTGCATTTTACAGGACATTCGTACGAAGGAGATCATTGGCCGTGGTACTGAACAAGAAGGTCTCTATTATGTTGATGAGGTAGTTCATAAAGGACATTCCATGCTTGCTCACGGAACAACCAAAAGGAAACTTTGGTTATGGCACCTGCGACTTGGTCATCCTTCTTTTAGCTATCTTAAAAGTTTGTTTCCTAGTATTTTTTTTGAATAATTCCATTCATGAGAAATGTGAAACCTACATTGTTGTAAAAAATCGTAGGGTCTCATTTAATCAAAGTAATACTAGAGTTGATTATGCTTTTTCGCTAATCCATTCTGATGTTTAGGGTCCAGCACCAAATTCCACTAACAATCAAATCCATTACTTTGATTTATTTGTGGATGATTTCTCAAGAATGACTTGGATATACTTTATGAAACATAAATTGGAAGTACCATAAATATTTGTTTGTTTTTACAAAATGATTTTGACTCAATTTGAAAAACAAATACAGATTCTCCGTTCTGATAATGGAACAGAGTTTGTCAACCAAACAATGCATAATTTTTTCAAAACAAATGGTCTTATCCATCAAACCACTTGTCCAAACACACCTCAACAAAACGGTACTTCAGAAAGAAAAAAATTGTAATTTACTTGAAAAAACTCGTGCTATTATGATTGAATCTAGAGTTCCTCATTCTCTTTGGCTAGAAGCTCTTGCTACAGCTACGTATCTTGCAAATCGTCTACCAACCCGATATCTAGGAAATAAAACTCTATTACAAGTGCTTGCCACCCAATTTACAATTCCATTTGTTATGACCTTACCACCTCGTGTCTTTGGTTGTTTGGTGTTTGTTCATATCCCTAAAACTAGTCGAAACAAACTTAATCCGTGTGCTGAAAAGTGTGTATTCGTTGGGTACGGTGTTCATCAAATGGGATATCGGTGTTACAATCCGGTTACTCGTCGAATCCATGTCACCATGGACTGTGACTTCTTAGAATCCGATTATTTTTTTGACCACCAATCTCGTGCTCATGGGGAGAAAGTAAGTGAATCACTCGACTGGTTGGTATATGAAACTTACTTTGAGAATGTGCCGACAGAGTCGGTAGATGGCGCCACCGAACACGCCTCTTCTAACATAAAGGAGACTGACGAGGCAGTTCTTACCACCAATGATTCTCCCGAAGATAATGTCCAACAAGAAATAAATGCCATGGATACTACCAGCGAATCAGCCGAAGAAAATGTCCATCAAGAGGTAAACAATTTACAATGTCATAATTTAAAAAATGCTACTGACCATGACATTTCAGGAAGTTCATTTGTTGAAACTCAAACTCCGGTTCTTCCCCCAAGAAAAAATAGAGGGGTTCCTCCTGACCGGTATTCACCGAAACACGTTCCTCGTGCTTCTACATATCCGGTAAAAACGGACAGGAATGGAATGACAAATATTGCAAAGGCGTTTTCAGCTACTATTCTCTCTGAACAAATCCCTAAAACAGCTCAAGAAGCTAAGAAGATGAATGAATGGCATGAGGCAATGAATACCGAAATGGAAGCTCTAAAAATGAATGGTACATGGGAGAATTGTGTGTTACCACAAGGGAAGAAAGCAATCGGGTGTAGATGGGTGTTTAATATAAAATATAAATTCGATGGCACCATTGAGCGACACAAGGCAAGATTGGTTGCCAAAGGATATACACAAACATATGGTATAGAGTACTCTGAAACATTCTCTCCGGTTCCAAAGATTGACACTATCAGAGTTTTACTTTCAATATCCGCGAATAAAGATTGGCCTCTTCATCAATTTGATGTAAAGAATTCTTTCTTACATGGAGACTTGGAAGAAAAGGTATATATGGAACCCCACCAGGGTTCTCTGATGGTTTTGAAGAAAATGAGGTATGTAAACTGAAAAAGGCATTATATGGGCTCAAACAGTCTCCTCGTGCTTGGTTTGGGATATTTACAATAAAAATGAAGCAGTATAGCTACAAACAGATTAATGGGGATCATACCTTATTTTACAAAAAGAGAGGAGAATTAGTCACTTGTCTTATAATATATGTCGACGATATGATTATAAGGGGGAATGACGAAGAAGAAATTAGCTCTCTTAGAAAAAACCTCTTCAAGGAGTTCGAAATGAAAGACCTTGGGGGATTGAAGTATTTCCTAGGAATTGAGGTTCCTAGGTGAAGAGGAGGGATTAATATCTCCCAACGGAAATATATATTGGATTTATTAGATGAAGTTGGCATGGTGGATTTCAAACCAAATGACACTCCTATGGTTGTGAATCACAAACTAAAGATAATTGAAGGGGCCAGACCAGTTCATGCATCATCCTCAGTAATGAGGATTATTCGATATCTCAAAGGCACACCAGGAAGAGGCATAATTTAAGAAAAATGGACACCTTAATGTTGAAGTATTCACAGATGCTGATTGGGGAGGGAATCCTAACGACAAGCGATCAACTGGTGGCTACTTTACTTTTCTTGGAGGTAAGTTGGTGACTTGGAGGAGTAAGAAACAGAAAGTAGCATCACTGTCAAGTGCTGAATCAGAATTTAGAGGAATCGTTAAGGGGATTACCGAGATACTTTGGTTAAAGAAGATAATGAAAGAAATCAGATCCCCTATGAAGTGTCCAACTCAGTTCATGTGCGATAATTAAGCTGCGATTAATATTTCAGAGAACCCGGTACAGCACGATAGAACAAAGCACGTTGAAATAGATAGGCACTTCATAAAATAAAATATTGAAGATGGGACAGTCGAACTTCCGTTTGTTAGATCCGAAGACCAACTGGCAGACATCCTGACAAAAGCGGTTGTTGCATAAACATTCGAATCAGTTTTATCCAAGTTGGGTATTGGTGATCCCACTACACAACTTGAGGGGGAGTGCTAGAATATTCAGTGTATTAAGTTTCCTTGTATATTCCTCTAAGTTCTCTATATATTGGGAGCCTTACTATTGAGTTAACATCTATAATGCATCAATCAAAACAAAAATGAACATTTTCTAATAAACACAAAACCCTAGCCGCTTCCCGCGGCTAGTTCTCTCTTTGTTTTTTAACAAAGTACGTTGTTAATGCAATGACGAACAATTAATTTCAATCAAACCATCTATTTGTTGGTTTTATAAGACCCGCATATTATTTTCTTGATGCGTTAATACAATTTATGTGATATATTGACTTTAGATGTGAATTCTTATTGTTTTTTAAATTATGTCATGAATAAGAAAATCTCTGATAATGTTTGCAAAATCTAACATAATATATGTGCGGAAATTATACAAATCATATTTAAAATATTTTAGTATTTCTTTGTTGTAAAATATAGGAAAAAAAATGTATGCAAAACATGCGTTATTTATTTTGCCACATCAATGATAAAAGAAACTAACTATGCCGTCAATATAACGACAAATTGTTACCGATAATTTTAACCATCTATCTATTGATTTATTTTTAGGATCCATATGTTCTTTTTGTGTGTGGTAGTAGTAAGATTTATGTGAAATTTTAATTTTAGATGCTAGTTCTTATCGCTATCCAATCTATGTGAGGAATACAAAATTCTAAGACAATGTTTGCAAAATATAATATAAGTGCAAAAACTTATATAAATTATATGTGAAATCATGTAGTATTATATCTTGCAAGGCTAAAAAGCACTGTTAGTCTCCCATGTTTACCACTTGTATCAACATAGTCCCTTTCGTTCACTTCTGCATAAAACTCATCCCCTTCATTTTAAAAATTTGCATGATTAGTCCCTCCGCATATTCTGAGAGACCAAAAGTGATACAAAACTTAGAATTTAAATGCCATGTGTCAGTTTTTAAATGGTTTATATGTGCGGGGGGGCTATATTTGAAAATTTTTAAAACAAAGATGATGAGTTTTATGCAGAAGTGAACGAAAGGGACTATGTTGATACAAGTGGTAAACATGAAGGACTGGTGGCTAAAGAAACCAAGTACATCACCAATGTCATGAATAATTATTATCGGTCATTCGAACACCTATTTGTTGGTTTCTTTATGACTCATCTGTTGTTTTCATGTCGTGGTACTAATATCTATGTGAAATGTTGACTTTAGATTATAATTCTTATTGGTTTCCAATATATTATCAGGTTACAAAAATCTATGATAATGCTTGTAAAATCTAGTATAATATAAATGAGAATCTTTATATACATTATATGTGAAATCGTTTAGTATTTCTTTTTTCAAAACATGGAAAAGATATATGTGAAATTTATGTTATTTTTTTGCCACATCGATGGTGAAATAAACTATCTAAGTCACCAGTGTAATGTCGAATTATTATTGGTCACTCACCGTTTCTCTGTTCTATTGGTTTTTAGGACACATCTATTATTTTCGTGTTATGGTGATAATATTTACGTGAAATATTGACTTTAAATGATAGTTCTAATCATTTAATAACCTATGTCAGGAGTACACAAATCTACGATAAAGCTTACAAAATTTAATATAATATAAGCACAAAACATCCTATAAATTATATGTGAAATTGTGTGGTACTTGTTTGTTGTTAAACATAGAAACAAACTATACAAAACCAGCAATATCTATTTCACCACCACGATGAGGAGAATAATTAATTATGTTGTCAATGCAATGAAAAATTATTATCGACTACTCAAACCACAATTGTGTTGATTTTGTTAGGACTCATCTATTGTTTTTCATGTTGTTATAGGCTAAAAATCACTGTTACTCCCTCACGTTTACCCTTTGCATCAAACTAGTCCATCGCCTTCACTTTTGTCTCCCCTCATCCCCTTCGTTTCAAAAACTTTCACAATCAGTCCTCCTGCACATTCTGGAGGACCAAAACTGACACAAAACTTGGGATTTGGGGACCAAAATTGATACAAAACTTAGGATTTAGGTGCCACGTGACAGTTTTTAAATGGTTTACATGTACGGAGGGACTAATCGTGCAAATTTCTCAAACGAAGCGAATGGGTGGGACACAAAAGTGAAGGTGAAAGAATAGTTTGATACAATGGGTAAATATGAGAGACTAACAGTGATTTTTAGTGGTTGATATAACTAGAATTACGTGAAATATTGAATTTAGAAGTTAGTTCTTATCATTTTCAACCTAGACCATAAATTCTAAATTACATTTTTTTTTATTATGAAATATAATGTTATATAATTGTGAAACCTATCGCAAAATCCGATTTTCTCAAAATTTTAATGTCATTTTCATGTTATATGGGGAAATGCTAGTGATATATTAGCGATAGTAGATTAAAAACATGATTTTATGACCTATAAGTAATTAAAATATGATTCGATGATCGAGTGGGTTAAATAGATCGATTTAAAATTTAGTTTCATAATTATTTTCAAATCACATTATCCGGACGACAAAGATAAAATGTTTAGATTTGTGTAACAATGCGAGATATATGACCACTTTAATATAGCATTGGCAAATACATATCGAAAATAGCAATTAACCGATAGCAAAAAATAATGAATTGACCTTGTAGATTAGTAGGTAACCTGGTCATCAGAGGTGATAGTATATGGTTGTTAAGTGTCATTTCTAACATATACAACCACAACTTTGTCAATTACTTTCAAGGACATGCATCTGTATAGAGGTTTAAAAGTAAAAACTAATAATGGTAGATCATATTGTCTCTATACGAACACGCCAGCAGTGGTATATTGCATTTCCTAAATAAGTGTGATCCATATAATACTTCCAACATGCATAACGTATAGAACTATGTAAATAAAAGATTGACTAAAAAGGTAGTCATTCCCAAATGCAATGTTTGTTGTCTAGATTATAAACACGCAATTATATTCAATGTAATAGTACCATGTCATACTATGAAGAAAACGATCGTAAGTTGCCTTATGTTATACTAACTGGTCGTGAAATTTCTTTTGATTAGTAGTCATGATAAAAACATTCGGTCGTGATACACATGTTACATAAATATAAAATCCGTAAGAATATATTTGTCAACAATAAAGGGTAAGGAGTTTAAAAAGTTTATGGATGTTTGGAGGACCTTGGTTTGGTTTACCTCTATTTTCAACATGAACAATAACTTAAAGAAAATATGGGTAAATGAGTTGATAATGTGATAGACTCTTGGATAATGCTTTATCAAGAGAATTTTGTTCATACATACAAAAGTATGCTAATGCATTTTGGAAACCAAACGACTAAGATATAAGATCATCGTTGTTTTGAAATATTTAATTACAAAATATAGTTTATGTAGTTGCGTAAGGCAACAATTGAATGTTATTATTTTTTTCATTGTAAAATTACTGTTGTGAAATGAATTAGTGTGGTTATATTTCAAAATATATTTATTATATATAATGTGTAATGTGTTAATTACATGTGATCCAATATATATAATTATAAAAATGCTAGATGTGGAAAGGACATGTTTATGACTTGCACAAATTTATAATAACTCAGGATAGAAGGCGCAGCCTGAAGAAATTCATTGGGCCGACCCTGTTAAATTCAAACTTTCTTGCTAAATGTTCGACGGTTTACTTGTGAATAAAGTTTCAGCTATGAAATAATCATTAGAAAACAACAAATATTCTTGTGCATGATTATCAAATCCTTAGTTTTTGTGAGTTGCGTAGGTTTGTTTCGGGATAAGGGGTGGAAGACAATAACATAAAATTATGAAGACTCTCAAAAGACAGTAATTGAACCATCGATACGTGGTTGTTTATGTTGACGTACATAAGGGTTACCAAGTACTAATTAACTTACAATACATCAACGAGATGATTTATGGGTTCCTTTACATATCATAAATGGCCATTGAAATATATTATTCTTCAAGCTTTGCATTAAGCTTACGGGAGAAAAAGAGGTTATTATTAAATATCCATATTTAAATGCAAAGCTGGACGTGTGTTATTACTATAAAAAATATAACTGGCTAATAACATTTGCACAAATTATTCTCTTGGTCGGGCTTAAGGTCGAGGTAAAAAACCCTTGTGGAAAATTCTACACAAATGAATCTTTTTGTTTTGAACATGTAAAATAATAATGGGCCAAATCTCATGCCAATAAGGCTAACACTCTAAATATTGCTACATCGAATGTAACAATTAGAAACACCTCTAGAGTTAAGGTAAAAAAATCCACATTACCTCAGGCACTAAACCACCTACGGTGAAACGATCCAGAGTTGCATCTAAATTTCAAGGATATCCTATAAAAATATTTATTTCGTAATACATTGTGAACATATTTCAATATGCTTCCCAGTTGATTTACAAGCTTCCATATTTCACAAGACATATACTTCGCTTATATTATTTTCTCAAGGAGAATACCGTAAGCATGATAACAAATCTACCAATATATAAAACGTGCAAACTTGGTTAATACTTTGATAAAAAGATAAAAATCTTTGAATAACATCAAGAAATATATGGTATCACTAAGATTTTTTTGTAGCAACAACATATACATCCAAAAAAGATGGTTCCAATCCATAAAACCAAAAATTATTAATAGAGATACAATTAGCCAATAAAAAATATATGTACATATAAATTGTTCAAGAAAAACAAATAAACAAAACAACAAACATTCATAAGTTAGAATCTTCTTTTCTGTACCAAAAGCCATTACTAGATACTTCTTCCACCATGTACTCGTTCTTTGAAGATTCTGAGTCCGATGGTTTGAATGTTGTTCTGCAATAAGCATTAAAGTCAGATGAATTCTCATATTAATCATTTGATTCATATTCAAATAAATTCCATCAACTGGTCGCTTAAGGCCGAAGCTAGCCTAGTTTTGTACAATTTGGCTTAAGTAAATCTTCAATTTTCCTAAGATTGTGGTGGTAGAAGCTGCCCTGATGATCATATGCAAGCCATTGGCCTCTCGAGGCCAAGCTAGCTGAAAACTACCATGAAAATTCTCCATAACGAGTTTGCAACTAACTCATACCTTGACATCCCTGCTCATTAACCCACGCACACTTGGCCTCTATCACCCCTCTCACTCTGGATTGCCTTCAAAACGTATAGAAACCGTTTCTGAAAAATTTATGGGAGCACGGTTTGACATCGTATGAAAAGACTTCTCTGAATGAAGTATCACAGTCTAAAAAACGTCTGGAAGGTCAGGAAAGTTTGTGCCTATAAGGAGCCAACAATCAAAGACTCCACCAAATTGAGACATCTATATATTGAACAAATATAACCTAGTTGAAGTGGTGAAAGTTAGAGAGAAAACAATAGCAACCATAAAATCTTTTGCTTTGTAATCCATATTATCAATAAAACTCATGTGTTTTACATTCCATATTTACAAGTTCTTGCGATTTTTGGTTGTAGATCGTCATTTACTCAAATCATTGTTGTTCTTTAGGTTTAGGTGATTTTTACCCCATCACATAGGTTTTCTAAACGATTGTATTTACCTATTTTCACATAATTTAATTTTGCAAGTAACACCCCAAAATTCTTTTATGTGTTTTATCGGATCCAGAAGAAAAAGTCTTCTATTTTTTATGTAAACTTCTTTGTATGTTCAAATATTGGTTTTGTAATTAAATAAACTTGTACCTAATTTATACATTTTAACTGGCGTTCAATTGTTATTATTTATCAAGGATGAAATTGATTGGCAGTATCCAGGAAAATGTTGCGACATATTGTGGAAAACTTATAAACATTAATCATCCTAGTCAAGACAGCTAGTTGTGTATGAATTTTTGTGGTTAGTATACTACAAACATTAAAAAAAAATTAATTCCTAATAATGCGTAAACCAACTGTTTATTTAACGTGCAGTCATTTCTCATGGAACGCACGCTCGTTGGAGTAAACTCAATATCTGCAAGGTATTATCTACCATGATTCTTCAAGTGGTTCAATATAAACAAAAATATGTCAGATTATGTGTTAAGAAATATTCGAAGAAATCATATGTGTTTAAATTATATTTATCAGCTACACGGTAAATAGAGTACATAACATTTTGAAGTATTGGTATCCCAATACCTTATCGAAGGTCAATTAAATTAGATTTCATGAGTTTTATGATGAATGTATATTTTTGTTAGAGATATAAAGATTCTCAATATCACAATAATGACATTGAAATTGAAGAAAGGTCAACTGAAGGTCACCCTGACACATGTGAATGAGAAGTATATAACCCAAAAATATTTGAAAGGCAAAAAAAATGAATCATAAGAACATGACATGACAGGTTTAGAAGAACAAGAAGAAGAAGAAGGATGGACATAACATGACCCAAAAATATTTTAAGGACAAAGGGTAGTTAAATCACCATAATCGCAAGACATGTAATTTACGGAACATATAAACAACTAGACAAAATGTAATATTTCTTAACAAACATTTGCAATATTTCACACTTAATTTTTTACTATTTTACATTTAATTTTCTTTTTATTTTGTAGTTTAATAGTAATCTTTGATTTTGCAAGTACCTGATACATTCAAGTTTGACATACATAAAATGTTAACATTTCATAAAAACATAAAAATTAAATTTTGAAAAGAATTAAAATGTTAAAAAGACATTCGAAGAATATAAAATAATTTACGGATATAAAATTTAAAAAAATACAAGATTTGAATAATGCAACAATATAAAGCCATTCATGACTCACTTTCATAAAAAAATTATAGTTCTAAAAAAAATTATAGTTCTAAAAAAATTAGTGACAATCATAAGCAATGTAAGAGTCCAGAGTTGTAGCGCTTCTAAAGTGGATTTGAAAATGTGATGATCGCATAACGAGATCAGGATTGGTGTTGTACATCGAATCTGGTTGTGTAGACGTATACAAATTCTTTAATTCTCAAGTTTCTTCGCTTGACCCGTCTGGTATGTAATCCATCAACTTCATCTATAATATGATACAACCAACTTAGTTCTAAAACACACAAACATGTTAAAGAATATGGAAATACTTTCTTTGTTATCATTTCGCAAAGAAGTACATATCTTTTGTATCTTACATACTACAAGGTGAAATAAGTAAGGCATAATTCACACTTGGGAGGCAAAAATCACGAGATAGTTGGATAATTGGGATAAATAAATACCAACAGTAAAAGATTAGAAGAACTTGAAACGATTGTGTTAAGAACATTTGTATAATATTTTTGGTATGGACTACAAATGATATCCCTTCCTATTCCAGTTATTATCTCTAGCTTTCACCCACCTCACAAATATAACATTAACTCCTTATATAGTGGCCTTAATTTGGAGGGGTCTTAGGTTGTTGCATCCTCATTGGTGCAGCCTTTTGTGTCATTGAGGGCTGCTTTATCGTACAATATCAGGTCATACTTTCGTACTTTGTCAGACATGATTGTTTTACATTTTGGAAAAACTTGGTAGAAAAAGACCGACGAAGGCTAAATGTTTCGTGGCTAATGACCGTAGGGACGCCAAACGCATGCTTGTTGTGAGATTATCACGTAGATTTGTGAGTTGCTCCTATTGGACCGTATCTAAAGGCCAAGGAATCAAGCTGACTTATTAGGCGTTAAACAACTGGTTAGTCTCTTAAAACCATCCGAGCAAGTTGGAGAGCTTGGCCACTTTAGCCTTAACTGGCCAGGTGGTCGCTTAAGGCAGTGCGGCGAACGTGCTCTGTTGCGTCGTGCACTGAGTCTGAGTTTCTTAGGTTTGAGTTTTATTAGTTTACGTTATAATTATTTGTGCTATATGAGTAACTCCCCTAACTCCGTTTCTTGAAGTCGAGCTAATGGAGTATTCTCGTTTATTACCTTATTTTTTCTTCGTGATTGCATTTTACGATG
The DNA here is from genome assembly GCA_036936605.1 of Limnanthes douglasii subsp. nivea. Lineage (NCBI taxonomy): Eukaryota > Viridiplantae > Streptophyta > Magnoliopsida > Brassicales > Limnanthaceae > Limnanthes > Limnanthes douglasii. The sequence goes on along the minus strand of JAUPFV010000004.1, from coordinate 26,652,543 downwards.
GCTCCATATCTTCCTTATTTTCTATTTTCTTACTTTTAACTTTTTGCCATATCACTTGAGGGTGTTCATAATTTTGTCACTTCATTTTCACTTCTAACTAGAGCAGCACTCATTAGAAGACTACTTTCTCTCTTGAAAATTATTATTCCCTCATAAGGCATCATATTTTCTTTTACATAAAGTCAAATTATTCTCCATAACTAAATTAGGACCAAATTTATGTGCAAGCTATCGAGATCCTCCCAAGAAGTTGGTCCAGAGTAAGCTATCGAGGTTATTGGTTATGTCCTCATGGTATCACCTCTTCATAATTCCATGAGTCTAAGCGCACTTGCTACAAAGACGTGTCTGTTTTGTCCAAGAATCACAAGATTTATGTTCTGAGGGGCTCCCATTGATAGGAAAGGCTTTCTTTAAGCACGTGCGTCTCATTTCCAAGTCACCATTGTTGATCCTTCAGCCGGCATCCCTTTCCAAATTCGGAAAAAAAACAAGTTATACTGATGCAAGTGAGTAGAGAATGCGAGGGCAATATTTAAAATTCAGAATGGCCCGGATAATTTCAGATGAGTGAATGAAGGGGTGTCTTTTGTCGTAGCTATTGTGGAGAAATTCTTTACTACCCTCATGTACGATGTGTCAGTCGGGGAAAGATTGGTTTACGATGATCTTCCTTGTTTTGTTGGTCTTAAGTTTGTGCAGCTTAAGAAGACCATGGTGGCCACGGATTAATCCAAGAAATCATAACGTGCAAGGGTCAAGAGACTTAAAGATGAGTTGATTAATAAAAAAGTTGCTCACATTGCCAGCATCGAGAGAATGAACCAACTTAAGAGGCTGACATATATTGCGACAATGAGACATAAAAACAATATCTTCATGATATTCGTCTTACCAAGAAGTATAAAAAATGTGATATTTTCTTATATGGATATTTTCTCATGTCATGGTGTGGTCAAGGTCATCCAAGCTATTTTATCCCGATTTGGATATTGAGTCCCACTTCGAGACACCCATGAATTATGACTTATCATCTGCTACCGAGGTACTAATAGTCTTGCCAGACCGTACTTCCGAGTTGTCCGATAATAAAGTTTGAGCTAACTTGGATACTATGGTTTTTTGCCCTGATGCTTATATAATTTCTTATGGGTCATTTAGCCAAATTTTAGATGTGACACTTGCCAGACCGTACTTCCGAGTTGTCCAACTAAAGCTATTTTTCTCAACTTATTTCGCCAAAAATATCATCTCAAGGTAAAGACAAGCCACATAAGCAACTGCAACTCTTGTCAAATCCTAGCGAGGACGCAAATACTTCACGGGATGCTTGATTGTGGCTCATTAATGTATTTATTCTTTGCCTTTTTTATTTATAAACTTGTTTTTTTGTGGTATTCATATTTTAGGGCCGTTTGTGATTATTTCCGGTTGTTGTGCGGGCATGGCCAATCTTTGTTTGTTTTTACTTGAGGGATAGGCATGTGTGTCCTTCTTTATTGTAAAATAAACATTGTTCACTTTTTTAGTGAACTATATTTTTATTTAGAAAGTATAGTATAAAGATGTACGACTTACCTTTACTTATATCTCGTGATTCCTTATACCTTGTTGCCTCGTATGTTAGGTCCTAGTTGCGCATGCACTTTCCCTTCTTTTCTTGTCTGACTGTGAGCTCTTTAGGTTGATTTGAATTCTTTAGATAGAGTTTAAAAGTTTCTTTGACCCTTATTTTCATAACACACATGATCGAGTGGGGGCTTCCCTGGTTGTTTTTTTTTGTAAGCTTTCCCCTGATCTACCTATTTTCCAATATAAATATCGCACAAGTCATCGATTTAGCTTATATTCATTTTGGCCAGACAACATACTTGGGTGTAAACTTGTATGAAAAATGGTACTTTGTTTCTTAACCCTTCGGGATGTGCTTTGAAAATACAACGGTCTTTCGTAAGTAAATAACTTATCAAATAAAACAAACATAGTTAGAAAAGAATAAACATAGTATAAACAAAATGTTCTATATTACATGGCTTGTGAATTTTCTTTTTGTTCATATCTTCCAACCAATATGCCTAATGTTAGTTGCATTCGATTACCCTGTAAGGTCCTTCCCGAGTGGGTGCTAACTCCCTCACCCCTTGTTCTTGCATTTATTGTAAGATACATCTAAGTACCAGCTCCCCGACCTTGATGGGTTGGGGTTTCAGTCTCGTATTATAATGTCGCTTGACCTTCTAATTCATGGTGAACTCCCTCAAGTGTGATTTGTCTCCAAGTTCTTCTAATAGGTCTACATCTGCCAGTCTCCCTAGTTTTTTAGTGTATTAGTTGTACTATAGGATGCGTTCGGTTGGGCCCCCGATTTATATCGACATTACGATCTCCGTTATATAGGTAAGCTGAAATGATGTTTCACCCGTTGGGATTCACGATGTTGTTTGGTACGTTTAGACTATCTATGGTACCATTTTTTATCAATATCCTTTTGATTTTCACATGCTCTTCTTAGGCTATCCATGATTGTTTGATTAGTAACTTCTACTTGGTCGTTCACTTCCGGGTGGTAGGGCAAAGAAACATTGCATTGTGTCTCATATTTAAGGCAAAATGCCTTCATTTCCTTGTTGTAAAATTATAACTTTTCATCGGAGATGAGGATTCTAAAGATGCTGAAATAACATACTATGTGCTTCTCTATGAATTATATGATCTCTTCTTGTTAGGTTTATAATTTCGACCTCTACCCATTTGGTGAAGTAAATAATTGTAATAATTACGAACCTCTTATTTTCCAGTCCAAGTGGCAAAGGGCCGACTAATTCTAGCCCTCAGTGATAGAATGGAAATTCCCCTAATATTGATGTAAGCTCAACCCTTGGCTGGTGTTTACACTTTGACCACTGTTGGCAGTTGTCGTATTTTTTTACTAGGTTTGTTTGCTTCGTTATGCATGCCAGGCCTGTAGTACCTTAAATTTAATGTATTTTGCGCCAAAGTTTGAGCTTTTAACGACCGAATGCACACCCTTAAGTAGATTTTCTAAAGGCAATGCTTGGCTTATTCTGGTGATTGATATTTTAGGATAATTTGAAGGTACCCCCTGTGGAATAATTTTCCATCCACCATGACAAATCGTGCGAATCACAGCCATAGCCTATGCTCTTCTAATTTTTTGGTCGGTTTCCCATGTTGGTAAGATATCCCATTACCTCAGTCATCCGTGTTGGTAATTTTATTATGATCACATTGACCTCTTCTACCTCTTTTTTAACAAAGCATGATTCACCTTGACTTTGAAACTTTCCTTTTTCAGTGCCTTTCTAGTACTTCAGTTGGAGCTAAGGTGATTTGTCATGGTGTTAAATTTTCGAGTGATATATTCGAAAGTAACCTTAGGGAATTGACTACTTATTATTTTCACTTGTTCTAAATACCCCCTCATTCAGTCCTCCTTCGCTTCATAATCTCTAAGAATTTGATTTATGACCAGTTGGGAATCACTCCTTACTCTAATATTTCCCAAGGTGAATTCTCTAATTATTTTTAGCCCGCTATCAAGGCCTCGTATTCACCCTCACTGTTTGAGGTCCTAAAACCAAAGCTGATGGCCAACATTACTTCTTCTTTTTTCGGGTTATAATGTACACCATCTCTTCGCATCCCATTATGTTTAAAGCTCCATATAGATACATCAAGCACTTTATAATATTAATTTCTTATTTTTAGCATGTTTCTCATATCATTTTGGATACAAAGTCCGCCAATATATGCCTTTTATATTGGCGTACTAAAGATTGAGCTGATGGGTTGGGTTGTAGGTACCTAAATTATATGGGCTTGGAAGTACCTTCGTAAATTTCGAGCGGCCGTTACCAAAGACAACACGGTTTTTCCGAGGTAGAGTACATTGTTTCTCCCCCGAAGAGGGATTTTCTATAATCGTAGATGAAATTCTATATTTTTCATATTTCCATTACCAACACAACGCTCATGGCGCATGAGGATACCCTGAGGTATGCGATCAAGGTTTTGTCCTTTATTTTGTGGGGTTTAGTTTTATGTTGTACCACTTTAGAATAGAAAAGGTTTCTCAAAGATCTTCAATGTGAGAGTTTTTTACTCGCTTTTGACCAACATATCTTTGATATATACTTCCATATTCTGCCCTAGTTGATCCTTACACATTTTGCTCACCATCATTTGGTAAGTGGAGTGTGCAGTTTTTAGCCCGAAAAGCATTACCACATAACAATACAACCCTTGGTTTGTGGTAAATGAAGTACTCTCTTGATCTCGTTGGTCTATTTTGATATGGTTGTATCTGGAGTAAGCTTTCATGAATGAAAACACATCGTGACCTATGGTGGCCTCCACGAGTTAGTCTACTCGTGACAGGAGGAAAGGGTCATTTGTACATGCCCGGTTGAGTCTCGTGAAATAGATGCACATTCCTGAGTCCTTGTTCTTCTTTTTTACTAACACGGGGTTTACCACCCATTCGAGGTATCTGACTTCCCTAATGTAAACCATCAATAATAACCGTTTAACCTCTTCTTCCACTGCCCTTGACCGCTTGAGTTCCAAGTTTATATTCTTTTGTTGCACTAGCCTCACATGTTGATCTATCATAAGCTTATGGGAAACAAATGATTCGGGGATACTTGTTACCGAGGCCCTGTCTCATGCGAAGACGTCTTCATTTCTCCTTCAGGTTCATTCTGATGCTAATTACCCGGCCAGCTCCTAATCACGGACATACATTTTCTAATTCATATGCAGCTACAAATTCATATTAGTTCTCCATTGGGTCGTCCATGGCGAAGGGAGTATCCGAGGTTGCGGGCTAGCACATCCCCACTTGCTCTAGCTTCTGTAGTTATTGGGATCGTGCTAAGTTATGTGGATGCTCCAAAGCGTATTTGTATGTTACCTCGTGGTACCCCCTCATTACCCCTACCTCGTCTATCACCACATATTTTATGAATTGATGGTAAAGTGAAGGGGTGGTGTCGAAATCAAGCAGCCATGATCTTCCCCTTAAGTAACCACGTGGTCGCTTAAAATTGTACGGCCAGTGTGCTTGGTTGCATCTCGCACCGAATTCGAGTTTTTTGGGTTTGTGTTCGGTTAGTTTACCTCAGACTCATTTGTGTCAAATCACATATATAATTTCTCGTAAGTTTTTGCATTGTACAAATTGAATTTTTTGCATATATAATATATAATGTTAGGCATGAATAGTATATTATATTTCACAATCATGGTCATATACGATTAGTATTCGTATGATAGAATGAAAAACGATAAGAAAAAACATATAAATTCAACATTTCACGTAAATCCTTCTACCACTACATAAAAATAACAAATGGGTTATAACTAAACAAATAGATAGGTGTTTGGAATAAAAAACATAATTCGCTACAGCTTTAACAAAATGATTTGTTCTATACGGCACATATAATGTGGTAAAATAACTATTAAAATTTGGCATAAGCTAGAAGATATTGTAGACATTTAGCAAAGTCTGACACAGTCCGTTGTATACATTTGTTGTACAATGTTGTATCTCCCCAAATGATTGTGTTTGCCTACATTTCACATGTAAAGTATAATAATTTCAAAAAGAAGTTGTTGTAAGGGTTTCACAGCTTTATAGAGTTCACGAGGTTCATCAATCAAATACTACGTTTTGTTTTGCAACATATATAGAATAATTTGGTAAACATCTTCTTCTACGTCATTGTAGTTATGATGAATAGTACGAAACTTTATATTTTTTTAAACTACTAATAGTCTACCTTGCAATAGGAAAATAAACTCTATATAAGTATAAAAATTGTTTGTGATACACAAACAACGATACAATACTTTACAAACTACATATCGATGATTTTAAAAAATTATAAATTTTTTATGTGCTAACCATAGAAGAATTCAATATATTTAAAATGACTAAACTAACAAGTAACGGTTGGAGATTAATTTTTTTCACTAAAAATTAGGGCCGTTAGTTGAGATTGTTTTTTATAAAATAGTTAAAAAAACTTTTGATAAAAAAAAATATCGAATTATATTTAGTGATTGTATTTATATAATAATTTTGTATTAAAAGACCTACAAAATTATAACTACAAATAATTATAAAAATTGTAACTATATTTAGTAATTTAATTTAATAATTGTATTTATATAATAATATTATTTAAAAAAATATTTTTACATAAAGCCGTAATTACAAATAATTAAAAAGGAAAGTCTAATTAATATCACAACAATAAATAAATAAATATATATATATATATTATATATAAATAAATAAGATGTACTTTCGTCCAGTGAGCTAATCATCACCGTATCTATTTTAAAATATTAAAATAAAATATTCATGGACGTACGATAAACATTTTTTTTTATTAGATGGTAGACTAAGACGTCACAGAATTGATTATAACTACACCACAAAATTAGATAGAATCATAATCATCATTGGTATCTAATAATTTCCCATCGAGATTGCATGAAATCCAAAAATAATGTTAAAATTTCATTAGCATACCTAATCATCTTCTAAACCATTTTGGCTGGCTTTCGGGTCATTTATGTGGGAGTGGGTTGGCCTTAGTTAAGACATGACATACCAACTAAAACGTTCCATAAAACTTTAGAATAAGCTATTCTAATATTTAAAAAGAATAAATAGAATTTGACGGATACATATACACCAAAAACTTGGAATATTATAAATATGTGTGTAATGTGTGATTCATTAGATAAAACAAAAATTATTACATATTTTGGTGTAGTTTTATTTTTGTTAGATTAATGTGTAATTAAATTTATAGTGTATATTAATTATTAAATGATAAGTTTTGATAAATAAATCAACAAAATAAATTATTATATATTTTAATTATAAATATATCATTCTTTTCCATCAATTTTGTTTGAACTTTTTATTAACCGTTGAACTGTTACCCAATTAAAACTATTTATCCTACCTTGAAGACAAGTTACAGTATTGGAGGGCAATTTAAATTTGACTAGAAAAAAAAGCGTCAAAATTAAATTTCAACCTTTGCAGCTTCAACTTGTCTAGACTATTCTCTGCTCGAACACAATTTCCTTCACCAACGTTTGCCTCCATTAATAAGCCATCTTCAACTTATTCCTTCCAAAGAGTCCCAAAATTTTCGAAACCACCAGATTTTCACACTACTTATCCAAAACAGGACTCATCCAAAACAGAGGTAGATTTGACGCATCAAGGTAACATTTCTCTTCCAATTGTGCAGTCATTACTTTAGTCCTTATATAACCTATATCAAGACTCTCCATAAAAATAATTGCTCTCAGCTTGTTTGGGATTTGACCAGACTCGTAATCAAAATCATTTCCTTCTTCTAATGTGTTTTTCGATATCAAGTCAGCAGTTGAGTTTTGCTCCCGATAAATGTGGATAATTCACTAATGTCTCCAGGTACCATGGTGCTTTTCTTTTAAGAATGATCTTCGTTAGAATGCTGGAATTAGTTTTAATTTTCAGTGAATTAAAGCCTTTATCCATACACGTTATCAGACCGTCGAGAAGTACCCGACATTCTGCCACTATGGGAGAGTTTAAGCCATATATTCTCCCAAAGCCAATAATCATATGACTGTTTTGATCTTTAATCAGACCCCCTCCGGTGGCTTCTCCTTTGTAGTTACAGGCCCCATCAGTATTCAGTTTATATCTTCTATTCTTAGGGAGATTCCATTTCAATGATAGCGCTTTTCTAGGCTTGTCCATGTGATGTACACAACCCAGCTGAAGAGAGTGACAACTATCTTTGCCCCAATACTTCTTTTGTTATAATCTTTCCTTGGTCTAGAGCTGATAAGATTCTAATAACATAGTTAATTATTTCTTGAGAGTTAGCAAAAATGTCTTCATGCTTACTTTTTTTTCTAGTAGTCCATATAACCCACGAGACTAGCCCTCGGATGATTGTTCTTATGTGGATGTCCTTCCCAGTTGACCAGAACTAAGACCTCGACACATGTGAGTATGATATACTACGGTTAATGTGAATCCTGAAAGTAAATGCAACGAAAACCCAAGTTTCCCAAGCTACAGAACATTAAATAAATGTATGATTTATGGATTCTGAGTTCTCACAATGTTGGCATTTAGATGGCATCTGAAATTCTTTCTTTTGTAGCTTATGATCAATATGAAGCCAGTTTTGTAATATCCTCCATGTCAAGAAAGAGCATTTTTTGGGGGTGATTGAGTTCCATATCTTCTTGAACATATTTGATATGTTTCCTTTAGATATTATAAGGAGCCCACTTTGTATTGTAGCTACCAAAATTTGAAGGAGCCCACTTTATAGATCTTTGCTGTCTGTTAGAGTGATCTTTTTAATCTTCTCTATTGTTGTTGTGGAGAAGCAATTTTTAAGATTATCTAGGTTCCAACCACCATTAATCCAATAGGATTTGACCTCTTTAAACTGGGACCAAGTTTTATCCATTTCATGTCTAAAATGATAAATAGATTTGGAGAGCACCACCTCTCAAGTCATAACTTCATCTTGTCTTCACCCACCTTCAATTAGATCAACTTGTCAGCCATGTCTCTGACCTTCACTAGTCCCTCCCACACATTTGATCTTTTATTTGTTAAAGGGGATGTAAGTGGGTGATACTTTTGACTTAAATCAGTTTCATCAGCATTGACAAAAGAGAAGACTGCTCTCTAAAGTTTAGCCATAGTTTGTAAAATAAAGACATTTGAATATCCAACAATTTCGTGATGTTCAATCCACCTTCATCGTATGGTTTTACATAGCTTTGACCAAGATGCCCAGTTAATAATCTTACTGCTTTCCTTTGACCTTCATAGGAACTTGTTGCATATTACTTTTATTCTCTGAATGGTAGTCTTTGGAATAAGAGAGGACTGCAATGTGTAGATCAAAATTGTGTTTAGGATGTTATGTACTAAAACCAGCTTTCCACCAAATGAGAGATATATGTTATCTCATTCAATGATCTTTGACCTGACCTTGCTTACCAGATCTTCATAGTTTGTTGATTTGTTGTTGGTACTAATAGTCACACCCAAATATTTCATAGGCATCCTGCAATGCTTGAAACCCAATATTTCTTCCAAGCATCTAGTCTTTATTTTAGATAAATTTGTTGGTACATAAAATTTCGAATTTTCTTTGTTGATTTCTTGGCTTGATATATCTTTATAATGGTTCATGAAATCTTTGATTTTACTTACAAAAGAGGATGAAACCTTGCAGAAGACAATGAAGTCATCTGCAAAAGCCAGGAAAGGTAAGTGCCATCCCCCTCTGTTCTTATACATTGCAAAGATATTTTGTGTGGTAAGATACTTTATCCCTCTGATAAAATATTATTCTGATATAATGAACAGGCTTGGAGACAGTGGGTCTCTTTGCCTCAAGCCTTTGGTGGATTTAAAGAATCTCTTTAATTCCCCATTTACAATGATTGATGAATAAGTAATGGTGATATTTCTTTTGATTAAGTCTAGGAAAGGCTCTTCAAAACCATATGTTACCAGGATCCTAAGGATAAAATTGTGTGATAGGTTATCAAAAGCTTTAGAAATATCCACCTTTACAATGATATTACCTCATCTTTTCTTGTTATTTATATCACAGTAGAGCTCTCTAGCAATTAGGATGTTCTCGTGAATATTTTTGTTCTTTACAAAGGCACTTTACTCTTCAGATATTATGATAGGAATGATAATATTCAGCCTTTGATTAATCACCTTATGAATCACTCTGCTGAACATTGTAGTTAGGCGGATAGGTCTAAAGTCCTCCCACATTCTTGGTGCTTCAACTTTTGGTATTAGGAAAATTGACGTAGCATAAATACCAATAGGAATAACAGTGCCTTTGAATACTTCTCTTATAGCTTCACATTACAGCACCAATTGAATTAAGAGAGTTAATAGCAATTATGATTTCATCATCATTTGGGGTAGCCATTAAAGTTTTATTGTCTTCTTTAGTGACCATGTTAGGTATTAGATTTAAGAGCTCTTTATTTTCCTCAGAGTTGACCTTTTCAGCCATAGTATACTTGTAATATGTTTTAGCAGAATCACCCATCAGTGCTTGGTCTTCAATCCAGGTAAACAATCCCAAATTCTGTTTATCTTATTCATTTTTCTTTTTTTCACAAAATTATCGAAAGCAACAGTATTTCTATCTCCATCACTTAGCCAATTGGAATGAGATTTTTTCTTTCAAAACCATTCTTATCTAGTTAGTAATTCTATATGGGTAGATTTTTCTTTATCAAGAAGGATTTTATCATCATAGGAATTTGACTGTTGGTAAATGTTTTCTTTAAATGAAATTTCATCTTCAATTTGTTTTATAGAGTTGAGCATATTACCAAATAAATTCTTGTTCCAGACTTTCATTTCAGCCTTCAGTCTTTTGAGTTTACACCAGAATTTTTGAATAGGATTACCATGCATTTTTTCAACCCAGATATTCTGAACCATGTCCATAAAACCCTGATGCCTTATCCACATGTTCAAAAACTTAAAAACATGCTTAATATGATATTTAGTCTCATATAGGGAAATCATTATTGGGCAATGATCAGAATACGTTGTTGCAAGATGCTTTATTGAAGTATTGTCAAAGTAGTTTGACCAAGCTGTGTTGTATAACACCCTGTCCAATCTCTTCCATTTCCTCCCATTTGACTAGGTAAATTTTGATCCCAAAAAGCCTGCTTCAATCAAGTGACAATCAAAAATTAGATTATTGAACTCATTCATTCTTTTTATATTATTGGTTGAACAAGAAATCTACTCATTAGGCTTTAATATGGGTTGAAGTCTCCCATGATGATCCACTTCTTTGAGTCATCTTCCACAAATTTAATGTAGTCCTAGAGGTGAGTTCCCATCTCTCTATTGTCCTTCCCATAAACCACCTTAACTCTCAAAGTATTTGGAATAAGATGATGTTTGACACTTAGGTGTAGAAGTTTCTCATCATCCAGTAAGATTTCCACTAGGAAATCAGAATCCCACATAACCCAGATTTTATTATTGATGTTACCTGCAAATCCTTTAAATCCAAACTTACTTGAAATCAAAGTTACATTAGATTCAGAGATAAAAGGTTCTTCTAAGGCCATGAATGAGATATTTTCAGACCTTTTAAGCGATTTTAATCTCATTTGAGTCTTCTTTTTCCCAATACCTCTCATATTCCAATTTAAGATGGAGATGGTCATTTATGTTGCGAAGGAAAAGGTTTAGCAAGCCCTTTCAACTGCAATATTTTGGAAGAAAAAATACCTTTAGCCTTTCAGATTTTAGATATTTCTAATGTATTACTTCGCATGTATTGAATGTTTTGGTTGGTTGGTAACTCAAAGTGTTTACCTTGTTTGGGTGTTGTCCAATGTGTATTTGGGTTCATAGTTATGTGATCTCATTATTTGCACATTGAGAATCATCTAGTATTGTGAATGTACGGTCATAAGATGGGATGTTATTATCCATTGTTGATGGCACTTGAACTTTATGATGTACGGAGTGATGACCTACATGCTCATAGATTATTTATTTTAGATAAATGAAGTTTAATTGGAATTTATCTCCCTTCAGATATCCAACAATTACATAAGATATATATATATATATATATATATATATATATATATATATATATATATATATATATATATATATATCACATCTTTGAACTATTTCATATGCTTATAGTGTACTATGGTACGACGAGTTTAGGTCTTATTTGGTAAGATAAATTTCCAGTCGTGGCGGTACGCAATACAATACGATTATTCAGATGCTCATTCTCTGGGACTAATTGGAAAACCTGGTATTCCACCTACATGAGAAATTTCAAGAGAGTCATGAAAGGAAAGCAATTTGGGGCCTCACAACTTATGGAAAAATTGTTGTGTATATACCGCTGTCCACACGAAAGACTACCACACATCATTCCCAATGGTAAGAACTTGTTGCATGATGTTGTTGTTACATTTACACGCACCATACTCAAGCATAACTGGTTTTTCATTGTTGAAATATTGGATTAGTTACCATTATCATTCACGTACACCCCCCCTCCCCTCCCCCAGAAATCCTTGCTGATTAGATATACCTTAAGGTACTGACTCCAGAGGTAATGTTTAGTGCGCTGTTGCCTACCGTTTTTGCTAATGATTACGATGAGTGCGGTACATATAAATACCTTTTTAGACCGTCCAACCTTATAAATTCAGCCTCATTATATTATATATATATATATATATATATATATGAAAAAATGATGTTTCAATGTTGTGAATATAAAATATTTTTATGCTTTTGGTCATATTTCAAACTATTCAGATAAAATGGAAACAAATATATATATAAATATATATATTCACTAAGATCGCTCATATATCTACCAGACTATGATAATGGGCTACTCTTAATAAAAGAGATTAAGATCCAACTATATACAGTGACGAAAGTTCATGAAAAAATATTAAAACATATCATGGAGTATTTCTTATAAAACTAAAATTTAAAAAAAAACAAATAGTGCTTAAATTCTTCAATTTTTCAAGTAGTTGAATTTGGAATTGATGTAAATCCATAATTCCTTTGAGAGAAATTGTAAAAAATTATAAACATAATAATTTAAGTCTAATTATAAGGTCAATTTTCGAACTTAAAATTTGAAAAAATAATCTCTACTTCAACACAAAAGTTGGATTTTGCTTTTTTAGTTATTCACAACGAGTGTGAAAAAATAGCATAACTAAAATTTAGAGATCTACATAATCATTATGTTAGAATTTTAAATAATCGAGTAGTGCAATCCTAAAAATTCAGAATCGATCAATAAAAGAGACCTAAAAATTAAAATTTTCTAAAGTTAATATATACTGAGTAATAATGATAATTATGTAGCGTCAAAATTGTTAGCAATTTATATCCGACTCTTAGGGATCTTTGATCCTTATTCATTAGATGTGTTAAATATTTAAGATTAAGTGATGGTAAGACATCTTTACATATAATGGTGATTTATTGATTTCTTATAGGTTTTACAGATATTTGATCTTTATTTAGTCGATACACGGAATCACAAAAATTAAGTGAAATTAAAGCATCTTTACATATAATGATGATTAAAGTATAGAATGGTTGTAAAATAAATTAATTTTATAGTGTGTTGGCGTCCATCGTAATTAATTTTTCACATATACTATCAAAACTTATGTATCATTAAGCAAAATAAATTGAAATAATAGCATAATGAATATATTTTTATCAAATATATTACGGTTATGTCCTTTACAATAAGGTGAACAAACTAGTTGATAAAATGCTTCATAATCCATGTGTATCCTGACTATTCGTATATGATGGACACAATGGAAACAGCCCTAATGAAGGAAATTAAATGTACAAATAGTAGTGAAACTCTTTCATAAAATTAGACGGTTATCATGAAGATATTTTTATTCAGAGATAACTAGACATTGTATTTTTTGTTCATATATAATTTTTTATCTTCTATGCACATTTTTCAATACAGATGGAGTTCATTGAGAAGTTCATGTAGTTTTTCATATATGCCTTTAGTGGTTACCACCAAAGGGAGGTATGTTAGTATAGTGAACAATGTCATGACTCAATTTGGATCTGCACATTTCATGTGTGTATTAGTTTTCTTAATAATCGACTCTATAAGGAGAAAATAGTAAAATGAGTACACAAATTTTTGATATAGTGAAAGCATTATTTAACGAATTTGTACACTTGCGGACGTGTAGTACAAACAAAGCCTTACATTCCTAAAATTGGGAACTTAAGTCTGATATAATAATAATTATCTCCATTTTAAATAAGTTTATATAACATGTATTTTAGAAACTTACTATCCAATTCTAGATATGAATTAATTCCATTATTTTGAATATATTTAGTTTGAGGGAAATATTTAGTGAATAACCTTGATATTGGGGAAGAATCTGGTTTCATCTTTTGTAATGTCATAAAGAAGTTTCACAAGAACATTAAGAATTTTTAGGATCAACAAAAGAGTTTAGTTCCAAATTTTGTAATTCCATAAAGAGTTATACAAGAACATTAAGATCTTTTATGGTGAAACAAAAAAAATCTAAATTTTAGCTTCTCGAGCGCTATAAAAAGCTTCAGCTAGACATTATAAATACTATGGTGTATAGGTAGAATTCATTTTAAGATTTTATAGGATCACATGTAATTTGTCAATGTATAAATGTGGATTATTATAACAAGAATGAAAATTGATTCAGTTATTCAATAAGGTCTTACTCCAAACAAGTTTCATTCATTATGAGAATATTGACATTTTAAAGGAGTAAATATTTCATATTTTTCAAAGGACTCTTTAAATAAAATCATCATACGACTTGCACACTTCAGTAATTAAGATTCATTACATGAATATTATTATTAAGTCTTTCTGAATGATAATATTAAGTCCACATGAAAATAACAGGTTTGTAACACTCATATTTAGATCTAATAAGTTAACAGTCTCTAATAATTACAAGTTCATTTATGATATTAAGTTTAAGTGTTTTATTAGTTATAATCTATCAAAGTTATACTTTTTTAGTTTTGAGATTAACTTAGCAAATTATTATGAATTTTATTAATTTAGAGGGTGTGGATTCATATTAATAGTTGATTGTCGTATTAATAACCATAAGTTATAGTGACCTGCTGCATGTTATCAAGAAATTTATGATAATGATAGTAAGTATGCAATTTATAGGTGATGTGTCTTATTTATTAAGAAACCAAGAATAATCACGATTTCTCTTGAAATTTCTGTGGGTTTATAAAAAAACTACACCCATTAATATCATGCTAAAGCGTTACAGTAGAGAACGACAAACCTCCAGTTTTCTTGAGTTGATTTAAGATAAGTATTTTAGTCAAACATCTCAATACCTATTTGGAAATTTAATAGGTGCAAAAGAGTTCATATGTTTTGGAAATAAAATTCTGATGTACACTCATGGTTAATTTAGGATAAGGTATAATTAAAGTAAATAATTAAGTGATTTTAAGGATGGACCATTGTACATATAATATAGATCATCCAATATTAAATATTTAAGATTGCACGATAATATAAAGAAAGTGAGGCAATTAATGAGGTGATTTGAAATGCATGACTTTATAAGTAAGTGGGTGTTACAGTGTGATTTAGACCTACATATTTTACGAGAATAAAGTTTGTAGCACACTTAATAACATTCAATAAAGTAAATACATTCACTTTCTTATAATCAAGAAAATAAAGATAAAAAAAACATGAACTCCTTTAATTTAGTTAGGATTACAGTAAAGCATAAATATTTATCTTTCTCTTTCCCGTCTCTTTCTACTAAGATTTCAAACCCCTGGAGTCTCTCATAAACACATCATTCATGTAGGGGCTTTTAGTTTACATTATATTCAGATTTAATGAAAGTGTTATTTTGAAATCAGTAGAGTTTTTTATTTCAGCTCAGAATTGAATTCAAACCAACTTTTCATATTTCAGATTGTATTATTATTATTATATGCGTACATTTAAACTATAAACTATACAATTATTTAATTGTATAACTGATAATTTAAGTGTACGCATAATATTTGATACTAAATTATTATCAATAATTCAACGATTCAGTTTTTCAATTTTGCTATGAAATTCAACAATCTCTATTTAGTAGGACCAATTGATAAGTAGACATGTGTTGATTTCATAGTCATATCTTATTATCATCTTTCATTTCATAAGATGTCGGGATCCACTTAGGTGGTAGGTAACAACATGATTTATTGTACAAACATTACATAAAATAAAGTGCAACTCTTTGGTTGGTTGTTAGTTATCGCCTGACATTAAAAGACGTTGAGTTATAATTTGTAAGAAACATCGTTATATAAGTGCACATTTAGATGTATATAATTCCTTATACATGAGTGATCCAAGTAGAATATTATAAAAAAAAATCCAAAATTAGAAAGACTCATCGTGTGTAATTTAAGTATTCGGGTGTGTTGTGGTAAGTTCAATTAAAGTAATCAATTGCAATATTGGACCAACGAATCCTATTATTATTATTATCATTATATATTATTATTATATTATTATTTAGTCTTATGATATTATAAATAATGTGTGGATACTAGTTGAGCTAAATTGTAGCTAGATGAAGGGTCATTTAGTCTAACAATTAAGTATTATGTTTTAAGAGCCCAATAAGGGTTATGATCCCTAGTTTCACTTAATATAAAAGTTAACCCTAAATTGTAGTTTTAGTATCACAAAATCATTATGTTGTTTTTACAATAGCTTTATCTTTTCTCTCTCTCTCTCTAGCATCTATCTACATGTTCATTTAAGGCTACAGTTTTACTCCTTCAGAAACTATTATTTTGTCAACTCTCAAAACATTTTAAAACCTTCAACCTCGTTTTATTTATTCTATAAGCATGAAGCATCAAAGGCTTCCACTGATTCTTAAGTGTTGTCAACAAAAATCTTAACATGTCATGTCACATTTTTGAGAATGTGATATATTTTTTTAAAAGATTATTTACAAATATTACTTTAATTTATCTATAAAGATTTTCAGAGATACAATAGCCCTTCAAACTTATGATACATGAAATTAGAAACCGTACATTTAGTAAATAAATTTAATAAATTATAAAAATATTTGAAATAATATATAGAACGTATAAATATTACATGTTAGAATTTTATTTTACTATTCGTTTAGACTATATAAAGTTTTTGAAATATCTTTTATAATCAACATATTTTTTTTACAAAGCTCTTATAATATGAAAAGTTAAACAAAAAACCAAAAAAGTTAGTGTTAGTCTCAATAAACACAAAAATAAAATTAGATGGACAACAATTGTATTACTGTTATATACAAATATCAATCGTATTTGCAAAAACGAACCAAACCTTGAAATACATGTCTTCCTAACAAACCAAGCTCGTTACCATTGTTAAAGTTTAAACGTTTTATTTTATATTTATTTCCATTCAAAGTTATTTAATATGTTAGACTAAGTCTTTATGAGTATTGACTCTCATTTAAAGCTCTTAATTGAATTTGACCAAAACTTTAGGAATTCCATGTAAAGCATATTTAAAGATGTCTCTTATTCATTGACGCATACAATTTTCTATTTCTCAATTTTCTCTCTCTCAATTTTATTTTAATGGTATCAAAGCCAAACGTTTTTTAAAAAAGAAAAAACCATTTTTATTCAAAAAAGAAGAATCCATTTTTTTAGAAAATAAAAAACTAATTTTTTTTTCTAGAAAAATGAAAAGCCAAATTTTTTCTATCAAAAAAGAAAAAGAAAAATAAACTCGATGTCTTCAAAAAGTTTTGTACAACCATCCATTCCACGATTTGATGGTCACTATGATCATTAGAGCATGTTCATGGAGAATTTCTTGAGTTCTAAAGAATATTGGACGATTGTTGTTTCTGGAGTAGCGGAACCACCAAAAGCTGTTGTGTTGACGGTTGTTGAGAAGACAAAGTTGGAAGCGATAAAACTAAAAGATTTGAATGCAACAAATTATGTTTTTCGGGCAATTTCTTGGCCTATCTTGGAAACAATTTTTAGCAAAGAAACTTCCAAAGATATTTAGGATTCCAGGAAGAAAGAATATCAAGGCTCCACTAGAGTGAAGCGTGCACAACTTTAAGATTTGAGTAGAGATTTTGAGACTCTACGAATGAAGGATGGATAATTTTTTACTAGTTACTGTGACACGATTATGAAAATCAACAACAATTTAAGATTTCAAGGTGAGAAGATGCAATATATTACCATTGTGGAGAAAAATTGTGTTCCTTGGCACCAAAATTTGATCATGTCATGTGTTCAATTGAATAATTAAAAGACATAGATGCATTCTCTCTTGATAAACTGCAAAGCTTCTTGTTGGTCCATGAACAGAAGATGAACCGTAGTTCAACTTCAGAGGAGTAAGATTTGAATGCTTCTACCCATACGAATTTCTCAAACTTTAGAGGAAGAGTTAGAGGTATAGGTAGAGGAAGATAATTCCATGGTAATAGATAATGAAAACATGTATTTTAAAACCATTATTGATAATTTTTCAGGGCAGAGACAGATGAGGAGATGAGCATTTTGAAAAATTTAAGGTAGAGTGTTTTAGATGTCATCAATTTGGTCATTATCGTTCTGAATGTTATACTAAGCTTCCTAATGACAAAGGAAATGAAGAATTATCAAATTTTGGTACAAATAAAGAAGTATAAACTTTGTTGGTGACTGTCCAAGCTAATCAGGAATCTTAGTCTGATGTTCGGTATGTGGATACAGGTTGCAGTAACCACATGTGTGGGAGTAAGTCTTCTTTTTCTTATTTAAACGAAAATTTTCATTCTAAATTAAGTTTTGGTGATTGTTCCATTGTGAAGTTGATGGGAAAGGATAATATTGAGATAAGAACCAAGAATTGTTTTGTGGAAATAATCTCTAATATTTTTTATGTTCCTGACTTGAAAAGTAATTTGTTAAATGTTGGTCAATTGCTATAAAAAGGTTATATAATCACTATTCAAAAAGGTGTTTGTGAAATTTATGATTATACTAGAGGAGTTATTGCTGTTGCGCCGATGAGTTCAAACAGATTGTTTCCATTAAAGATTGAAAGTGTTCAAACTTGTTTGGTCGTTGAAGTAAAAGATCCTTCTTGGTTGTGGCATTTTTGTTATGGCCATTTGAATTTTGGTGGACTGAAGATCCTCCAACATAAAAATATGGTGATAGGTCTTCCTCATATTAGTATTCCAACCCAAGTTTGTGAAGAATGTGTTGTTGGCAAACAATATCGTTCTCAATTTACCCACCGGAAGTCATGCCGAACAAAAAAAGTATTAGAACTAATTCATTCTGATATTTGTGGTCCGATAACACCTATTTCTAACAGAGGTAAAATATACTTAATTACCTCCATTGATGATTATAGCCGAAAATTTGGGTTTATTTTTTATAAAAAAAATTAGAAGTTCTTTTATGCATTTAAAAGCTTCAAGGCTCGTATGGAAAATAAAACAGGAAAGAAAATTAAAACCCTTCGAACAGATCGTGGTGGAGAATATTGCTCAAATGAATTTAAAGTTTTTTGGGATATTCATGGCATTCTAAGAGTGTTAACAGGTGCTTATACATCAGAGCAAAATGGTGTATCATAGAGGAAAAATATAACCATCCTCAATATGGTGAGAAACTTGTTGGAAAAAATGAGAATTCCAAAATCTTTTTTGCCCGAGGTAGTAAATTAGAGTATTCATATCTTAAATAGAAGCCCAACATATGTTGTTCAAAATATGACACCAAAAGAGGCTTGGAGTGAAAGAAAACCATATGTAGATTATTTTAGAATTTTTGGTTGCATTGCTAATGCGCATATCCCAGATGATAAAATGAAGAAACTTGATGATAAAGGAGAAAATGTGTTTTTTGTGTGTTAGTAAAACATCCAAATATTTTGAATTGTTTAATCATTTAACTCATAAAATTGTGACAAGACGAGGTGTTATTTTTTATGAAGAAAACGCTTGGGATTGGAATGAGAAAGAAACTACTCAAGTTCTTTTCTTTGACAACAATTCTGAAAGCGAACCAACTCCAACAACCTATATGCCTAAAAATTCATCAGAAGTAACTCCAACAACTGCTGAAACTTTGCCAACAATAGTCGCAACTTTTGATGAAGAAGTGGAAGTTAATGATGTAGCAGCTCAATCTTTTCTTCATATTCAAAAAAGGCCTCCATGGATAAAAAATATGAGGTAACTGAAATTGATAATCCAGTAACTCACTTTGATTTATTTTCAGATTGTGATCCTACATCCTTTGAAAGTGCTGTCAAAAAATAAATGGAGGAAGACGATGAAGGTGATGAATGATGAAATTAATGCAATTGAAAAAAAATAATACTTGGGACCTGACTGATCTTCCAAAAGGGCACAAAACCATTGATGTAAAGTGGGTTTTCAATACAAAAATAAAAGAAAATGGTGAAGTTGAAAAGTATAAGGCGCATTTGCCAGCTAAGGGATATAAACAAGAATATGAGATTGACTATACAAACCGTTTTGCTCCTGTTGCACAATCAGATTGGTGATCGCATTGGCGGCGTATAATTCTTGGCCTATTTTTCAGCTAGACGTCAAATCAAAAATTTTGCATGGAAACTTGAAAGAATAGGTATTTGTAGAACAAGCTCTTGGTCATATTAAGATTGGAAATGAGCATAAAGTTTATAGATTAAAGAAATCTCTTTATGGCTTAAACAAGCTCTACGAGCTTGGTATAGTCGCATTGAGGCTTATTTTTTGAAAGAAGGATTTCACAAATGTTCATATGAGCACACACTTTTTGTTAAGATTGGAGATAAAGGGGAAACTACTCATTATTTTCTTATATGTAGATGATCTCATATTTACTGGAAATGATAGTGTAATTTTTAAAGAATTCAAAAAATCCATGATGATTACATTTGAAATGTCTCATCTTGGTATGATGTATTATTTCCTTAACATAGAAGTAGTACAATCAACTAATGGAATTTTTATATCTCAAAAAAAATATGTGTAATATGTTTTTGATAGGTTTCAAATGAAGGATTGCAATACTGTAAGCACTCTAACTAAGTTTGGCTTGAAGTTAAACAAATATCATGAAGGAAAGAAGGTGGACAACACACTTTACAAGCAAATTGTTGGTAGTTCGATGCATCTAACTGCAATAAGACCAGATATAATGTATTCTGTGAGCTTAATAAGTAGATATATGGAAAATCCAACAGAAAGTCATTTGTTAGCTGCCAAGAGAATCCTTCTTTATTTGCAAGGAACTAGAGATTTTGGGTTGTTTTACAAGAAGAGATATAAATTAGAACTGTTTGGGTTTACTGATAATGATTATGCATGAGGTCAAGATGATAGAAGAAGCACTTAATGCTATGTTTTTATGTTGGGCACTAAGGCTATTTCATGGTCTTATAGGAAGCAACAAATTGTCACCTTATCAACTACAGAAGCTGAATTTTTATTGCTGCTACAACTTGTGCTTGTCAAGTTGTCTGGTTGAAAAAAATTCTTGAATAACTCAAGTTCAAGCAAGTGGAAGCTACTACAATTTTTTGTGATAGCAGCTCAACAATCAAACTCTCCAAGAATTCGGTGCTACACGGAAGAAGTAAACTTCTTGATGTGAAATATTATTTTTTGAGAGATATTGGTAATGATGGAAAAATCAAACTGGTTTATTGTCGAAGTGAAGACTAAGTTGCAGATATACTACACTACATTTGTGAAGTTACGTGATTTACTTGGAGTTTGTTCACGTAGTGCCCTGAAATAGTTTTTTGTAGAACGTTAATTATTTCTTTTAAACTGATATCCTGCAGATTTCAGTTTAAGAGAGGGTGTGAAAATTTTAACATTTTATTTTATATTTATTTCTATTTAAAATTATAAGTTAGGCGAAGTCTCTATGAATATTAACTCTCTTATTGAGTTTGAATAGAACTTTAAAAATTTTAAATAAAACTTATTTAAAGCATATATTTTATCAAACCATTAACACCGGTAATTTTCTATTTCTCAATTTTCTATCTTTAATTTTATTTCCAAGCTAACAACCATACCCTTATAAAATTAAGAATGATGTACAAAATCGCCAAGATACAATAACCCATCTTAATCGCTTCATATGTTTGTGTGTATGGCTCTATGATAAATGACATATATTATCAAAACAAACGTATAGAATTATTTGATGTTTTACAACGCATAATAATATATTGCATAACCTACTTTCACACGCATGTACTCGTTTCCGATATTCATGTTTTCTTATCAAATTCCTCTCTTATTTCCGATCATTTTATCCGACAAAAGAAGAATTTAGTATAATTTAAGTGGTACTAATATAAATTGTCCTGTGGAGTATACATTTAAGCAACCACTACTTATGGATAAGATTCTTATACAGTTAAAATGTAGTAAGATGTTTCTTTCATGAATTCGCTGGTTGATTACGACTCACAACTTGTAATGTCTCGCATATCATATCATATCGTTGACTGTATTCGATCATCGACTCCTCCTTTCAATCTTCATATTCATATGGCACGGCTGCTATATTCAATTTTACTTTACACTAAAAACCTCCAACTACCTTCAAAAGCAGGGAGAATATATTTCAAGTCATACATTTAAAACAAAATAAAAATAAAAATAAAAAGTAGTGGCGCATTAAATTTAATGTATATACAAAAAAAATAACCTTTTTAATGTTCATTTACTATTTAAGTATATTTAATACATAAATTCATCCCATTTATAACAAAATAAAATAAAAATCGGCCATTATGCTCCCCAACAACAAGTATGCGTTGAATTATAGGGTTGTTTATTTTGTGTTTTCTTAACTGGCGTTACCGTTTTCACAGAATGAATGTCAGCTTTTTTATATAATTGTTTTTTTCGGAGGGAACCCGCAGCCGTTACTCAGAGTGCAATGAGTGTACACAGGGTAAACCCTCAGTATGACACAATAGCCTGCAAAACAACGCTAATTTTCCTATATAATTGTTTTTTTCGGGGGAACCCACAGCCGTTACTCAGAGTGCAATGAGTGCGCACAAGGTAAACACTCGGTCTGACGCAATAGCCCACAAGGTAAACACTCGGTCTGACGCAATAGCCTGCAAACCAACGTCAGAAGGTAAACCACACAAGGTGACAGACTCAGCCGAGAAAGTGTATGCAGAGGGATTCGAACTCATGACCTTTGGCCACAAACTCAACCAACTCGTCTACCCCTTGGAGTATATAATTGTTTTTCATTTAATGTAATATAGGTTATTATTTGGTTTTTTTTTTTTTAAGATTTTGTTCATCGCTATCGCTGTAATCTGATCCAAAGCCACCATGATTTATAATTTACATTTGAAAAAACAAAAATAATTTTAGATATACGTATGCTATCATTTTTTTATATAAATCATAATTTTTTAGTTTTTCTAAAGAACATAAAAATCGGACACTATGCCCAAAAACACTAAATATTCTTTGTCCGTGATATATGATTTACATTTGAAAAAATAAAAATAATTATGGATGGTACTTTATTTCTTTTCACGTAATCGATTTCTCATAAAAAGAAGTGTTGAATCTGGAAATAAACTATTCTAATGTTTAAGCACACAGAAGGGGTAGTAACTAGATAGAGTGGGTCCTTCCATAAATTAAAGGTTATTGTTACGTATACTTCTTTTCTAAAACTGCCAAACAGGCCCTTAAAAACTCGGACTTTGATAAAAACGTGCCGTTTTCGCTTTGAAGACATTATGGGACCCGAACGGACACAAAATGGGGCCACCATTGTTGCTGTCACGGCTGCTTATCGTGTCGTTTTTAGTTGGAAATACAACGAGACTAATTATTTCGGACGGAAATGCAATTTACAGCCCAGTTTCGGACCGTTCTTTTTACTAAGTTCGTCAATTTTTGGTCTTTTTTTCATCAACAATTATTAGTTACATAGCGAAGATGTCGTTTGAAGAAGGTAAATTTTACGTTCGATGAAAACAACAAAACCAAAAAATAATAGATAAAAAATGAAAAACACGATAAATAATTTAACGGGTTTGGATTGTAGAAAAAAAATTTCATCCGCAAATAAAAATACTTTTTTATTATCATATAAAGAAGTTAAAAAAAATTCAAACACAAAGAGTACAAACAGAGTATGTTACAAAACTCTTATAGTTTACAAAGAAACATATGAGAGAATTTTTCAATCGCTATTTGTCTCGCCTCATTTCATTTAGTACAAGATTAAAACTTTCTATCATTTGAAAGATATAGAATCGTCTCACAAATCACTCGTTATGCCGGTCGAGTCACGCTTTAATTTTGTATTTTTTTTTTCTATTTATAGAAAACCTTAATTCTTCAACATATGCTTCAAAATTAAATTGCATAAATCAACGGCGGTAACAAAACCATAATCATAAAATACAATAAGAAATCTAAATCAATAGAAAATTTAATTAAAATAGAAAACATAATAATAGAATCTAATTAATAGAAGATCTAATTGATATAGGAAGAGCAAAATATGAGAGTCAATTAAATAAGAAACTCTAGCAAACAAAGAAGTCTGGTTCAATTAAGAATTTAAACCCAACATCATCTGAATCATTGACATAAGAAGTATTTGACAACTTCAAATCACGACATAGGCACCAAACTATCAGATAGGGTCATTGGCACATGTCTTCAGCTCTGTCTCTAGTACATCGGCCTAGTAGAAAACAACTAGTGTCTCTTTGAAAAAAAATCATTTATAGGTTCCAGCAAAAGTATTTCCGCATATATCTTAGGCATAGTTTCTTCTTAAGAGAATCCAACAGTTCATTCGTATACATGTTTTTTACCAATTTATTTTTTGCTTATGTAGTCATTAGTAGTATATTTGTTGACGAGTTACTAATAGCCTACATATCACAATTCTTCAACTAAGCTTATAATAACTCTAGCATTTGTCTCACCTAGTATTCTACACTTTAGGGACCAGTTCATCTTCATCACAAACTTGCACAAGTCTCATGCACTTCATGAGTTTTAAAATTGGCAATACCTTGGTCAGAGCATCCAAAGGACTTTTTACACTAGCAATTGTAGTCAACTTCACTTGCTACCTCTCCATCACGTCCAGGATGAAGCACAAATTGATATCTACATATTTAGTTCGCTCATGGAACTCCAGGTTCTTCATTAAATGAATAGAACTAGTGTTATTACACAACAAAATCATATTTTGGTCCACACCATAGAGTTCACTTAACAATCTTGTTAGCTAAATATTTTCCTTCATGGGTTCTGTAACATCCATATATTTGGTTTTCGTAGATGATAAAACAAACTTCTAAATACAAGACTTCCAGCTAGCCACTCTTCCAAGCACGGTAAACAAATCACATGAAGTAGACTTAAATATATCAAGGCATTCTGCATAATGAGAGTCCTCATACCCTTTCAGCACTATATTAGTCGTATCCTTCTAATTGTAACACAACTTTACAGCAGTTGAACCTATCAAGTATCTCATGAGCCACTTCGGTGCATGTCAATGTGACTTGCCCGGATTAGACATGAATATGTTCAAAATACTTACAGCACGGGAAAGATCAGGTCTCGTGCAAATCATAGTATACATAATGCTACTAATGACACTGGAATAAGATATCATTATCATATACTTCTTATATATATATTTGTTAGTTCTTAAGTGACATTGAGTTTGAATTGGGCACCAATGGGAGTTCCAACCTCTTTGGCTTCAGACATAGATAACGGTTTTAGGACCTTCTGTGTATATTCTTGTTGAGGTAAAAACATATACCCCTTTGACGTGTTCCTCCTATTCTGCTAGCCGCTCGCATATCCTTCATCTCAGACTCTTCTTTTAACCGAGTATTTAATGTTTCAATATGTTTCAATATGTTTCATATCTCTTCCATCTATTAGTATGTCATCCACATATAATAATAATAGGACTTGTCTCTCTATGTGTGTTTATTCATTCTAATACACATCATTTTAGTATTAGTTACAAACATATTTAATGGATTTTATACAAGAATTGAATCTTCTATGTCATTGCCTCGACGACTGTTCCAGCCCATAGAGGGGTATTTTCAACAAACACACATCACCCTCATTCTATTTTTTAAACCCTTTTGACTGATACATGGAAATTTCATCTTCTAATTTATAATGCATGAAGGCAAAAGTATGCTCCATTTGATCTAGCTCAAGCTCAAATCTAGCAATAATTGGCAACAACCTAATCAAGGTTTATTTCACATCCAACGAAAGTATCTTATTAGAAGCAACACCGTCATTTTGAGTAAAGCCCCGAGCCACGAGCCTAGCCTTGTATCTGGGTAACTCAACACCAGGAATACATGGTTTCCTCTTGAATATTCATTTAATCCCAACAAGCTTCTGACTTTTCAACTTCTTTATAATAATCCAGTTGTTCATCTTCTTTAGAGATCTTTATTTTTCTTCAATGGCTGTAAGTCACTTTTTTGTCATTTCTCTTGATAACATCATGATAATTTTCGAGTTCAAGAATAGTTCCATTTATTTTTTATATAAAGCATAACTTATTATATCGTTAAAACCATACCTCTACAGTTGTTTGCTTGATCTTCATACTTTATCTCTCGCTAATTGATAACTATCATGATTATATTACTCTCTCATCTGATCATCCAAGTGCCCTAAAATACCAGACCCTCCACTATTTTTGGACTTATGTAGTGATTAAACTTCCTATGTACGAGATGAAGCTAAACCCTGTCCAAAATTATCTTCAGCAGAAGCATCGAAAACTTCACTTTCTATGTATAAGGTTGAGTTTCTATTGTCTTATTTAATGGTATATCTTCCTCATTTAAAACTACGCCTCTTCTTATATAAGCCTTCATGTGTCCAGTTTCAACCTATACCATTTAACTTATTTCGAATAGCCGGGGAACAAACATTTTAGTGCTCTTAGCCAAAGTGTGTCTTTCTTCACATGTGCATAGGAATTACATTCGAACACTCTCAAATATTCCATCTTAGATTTTTTTTTATTGCATGCCTATTAAGGACAAAAAAGGTAAGTGCCATAAATGAACTCTTGTTGATGATATATGCAGGCGTTGTCACGTTTTCTGACCAGAACCTTTGGCTCATTCAAGATGTATAGAGCATACACCTAATCCATTCTAGCAGGGTTCAGTTCATTCTTCCTACAAGTATGTTCCATGATATTTCCCACTTATGGCTCAGTGTCTAACACTGTTTGCACAATATCTAGTGAACTCATTTTCACGTATTCCAAAGCATTATGAGTATAAAGTTTCGTCAACATTTTTAAGATTTATTCTCTAGTAAGGTATTCCAATTCATAAAGGAAGGAAAGGCTTAATCTTTGGTCTTCAAAAGTATAAATCATATTTTCATAGAATAATCTTCTATTACCGACATAAGTTACCTAGCATCACCTATGGTAGGTTCCTATGCCCCATGCCCGTAGTGGTAACAACATATAGATAAGGAATACTGTTTAAACACATATTCAACACTATCATGATGAATAAAACTTTTAATTTTGGATATTTTCTAGCATAAGTGGAATGTTACATCAAAGTGGAGGAAATCGAAAGAACAAATCTTGATGAAGAGGCAACAAATCCAACCACATACCCATGCACCCATAATTGGGCGCGCAATAATAAACCACTCACATGATCATAAATTAATTATAATCCACACAATAAATCTTACAAGAACAACAACTATGAGACATTATCCCATCTGAAATATTATGACCAAGTACAAGGGTCCAAAGAAAGGTATATGAGAAATTACGATAACAACTACAGCAGCAGCCAAAGAACATAACGTCCAGTCAGAGGACCATAA
The DNA here is from genome assembly GCA_036936605.1 of Limnanthes douglasii subsp. nivea. Taxonomy (NCBI): domain Eukaryota; kingdom Viridiplantae; phylum Streptophyta; class Magnoliopsida; order Brassicales; family Limnanthaceae; genus Limnanthes; species Limnanthes douglasii. The sequence continues at coordinate 26,624,913 of JAUPFV010000004.1, read as the reverse complement.
ACAAAATTTACTAAATATATGAGAGTAATTATGAGATAAACAAATATGTTGTTATATATCCAAGACCAAAAAAATCAAGGGCCTAGATCTTAGCAATAAAATAAAGTTTGCAATTCATGGTGATATTAGGCATTATACGAGAGATTGTTGGGTTTTACAAGATCAATTCTAAAACATGGTTGATGATGGAAAACACGTGAAGTTTTTTAAAAAATAATTAATAACAAACCAAGACGTATTGATATTGATTGAGACCAACCACTAAGGAAAAACATACTAACACAAGATTGAGTTGAAGATTCAAAGTCCCTAGATAATAATACAATTTACGAGCCAGGAGAAAAATTAGAAGTGAAGAGTATACGTAAACTCCACATGTCTAAAAAAATCTTGTCTGAATTATCCTTTCCTTCTGCTATCTTTGATGGATGCATATGTTGGATACAACTAAATTCAAATGCATGATATGACCAACAACATACCACATTCATAATCAAACTAATCATTTATTTATTTAAGGTAATATCGTTCAACTTGAAGAATGCAAGATCTACATACCAACTACTAGTAAAAAACAATATGGAACCCAACTTGGCAGAAATATGCAAGCAAACATTGATGACATAATAGTTACAAAGAAATGAGATGAGGAAAACTTGGTCGATTTGGATGAGACCTTCTCAAATCTTAGAATAGTCAACTTGAAACTCTATACCCTGGAAAAGTGTACTTTTGGTGTGCGACCTGGAAAATTCCTAAGCTATATGGTCAATGAGAAACAAAATTGAGGCATGCCATACTCAGCTTGTAAATTTTGTTGCAATGGATCCCACAAAAAACACTAAAAATACAAAATCTAAGGGGAAGATCACATCTCTTAGAACATTCATCTCCAATCTTTAGAAAAATATAAACCTTTCTTTCAAGTATTACGAGGAAAAGGAGGAGGAAGATTAAACAGGATATTGACGTGCAATGAATCTTTCACTAATATTACAAAATTCCTACTTCCTTTAGAAATACTAACAAATCCAAAGTTATGAGAGTGATTAATTTTATCTCTCACTGTTTTAGACTACCCCGTAAGCGATGTTTTAATAATGCAAAAAGATAGAATTCAAGATAATATATTATGCAAGTAAATTTTTATTAAGTGTTGAATCTATATACTTTCTTCTAGAGAAGCTCGCTCGGATATTGGTACTAGCATCCAAGAAGATGAGGTCATACTTCCATGCCCAAATAATCATATTTCGAACTTCATTCTCATTATGAAATATTATACAAAAATAAGATGTTTCCGGAAGACTAACAAAATAGTTAGTGGGACTAGGTACCACGACATCTAGTACAAGCCCAAGACTGCAATCAAAACTCAAGAAATAATAGACTTTTTAACGAGTTTTAATCCAAAAGGCATATCCTATCAAAGGAGAAAGTTCAATCTACTTAAAAAGTTAGAACATATGGTGAAATAAACAATCAAGGATTTGAACCAAGAATTCAACTAATTTCCCCAACATTAGAGGTCCTAACATAATCTATCAAATTCAACTTCTCAACTTCAAATTATAAAGTAGAATATAAAGCAGCCATTGCAGGACATTGAGTATCAAGCTTTTGCAAAACGAAAAGAGTTCATATTTTTGTAAACTCCCATTTGGTAGTCAATCCAACTTTGGGCCAAGTCGAAGGAATAAAAGATAATAAAATCCAATATTTAAAAAAAAACTTCGGCTTCAGACAACCCTTTTCGAACATGTGGACTATGAGCAAGTACAAAAAATAAAAAATAGATATGGTGAAGCTTTAGCATCTTCGACTTGTAAAGCTACTGGACAGGGGGTTATCTTTTAATAGAATTCATTTATCACACTGGAAAAAAATTATATGTATATTTTTTACTCAAACGTAATAACAATAGAGGGTTAAGAAGAAAAAAGAAAAATATTAGAGAACTCTTATTAAGAGATACTTGACTGAATGAAGATTTCCCGAGAGCAAATAAGAGATAAAAAAAATAAAAATGAACTTATTAAGTTTTGTATAGATATTTGAAAAATTATACAAACATATTTAAGCAAACATTTTCTCATATGTCTTTGCCTATATGTATTTAAACATATTTTCTAATTGAAAAACTTCATGATGGAGAAAGAAATGCACATTATGGTTTCAAGGCCTTACAAAAAGTAATTTTACTTAAAGGTTATTACTCGCCCACAAGAATGGAGGATGCCAATTCAAGTATTGTAACACTTTTTTTTATCATTTTTCAAACTTCATCCAAGTCTCGTATATACTATTTAAGACCATATCTGAAGCATTTCATTTGTTAGATGTGGCCTTGATATTGTAGGAGCCTTCTTAAAGATTCAAGGAGAATATATTTTTTATTAGTAGCAGTAGACTACTTCTAAAAGTGGGTGAAGGTACAAACATTAATAAATATCACATCAAATGAGATAATCAACTTATTATCACCAAACATTTATTGCCATTATAGAATACCTATGATCATAGCAATGGATAACAAAACTAAATTTTAAAATGAAAAGGTCACATGGTTCTGTGGAAAGAAATGTATAAAATTAAATTTTATCCTCTCTTTTTCATCCATAAAATAACGGCCAGTTGGAAATGACCAAACAAACCATATCCGAAAGAATTAAGATGATGTTAGAAAGAGCAGCAAAAAATTATCCAGAACAAATTACAAAGAAGTTCTTTGGTCTTAAAGAGCCACTCCAAGAACGGTGATGGATGAGACAATATTTACATTGGTGTATGGCATAGAAGCAGTTATCCTGACCGAAATGGCTATGCTTTTGTATAGAATCTGTACATATGGGGAATGAAACAATTCAGAAGGAAGGATAACCAGACTTGATGCTATAGAATAGATAAGGGTAAATATCATATTCCGCCATATCACTATAAAAATATGATGCGCAACATGTACAATTTCAAAGTTTGGTAAAAACATAAACCAGAAGACAAAGTCTTAAGAATGATATTCGTTCATACTAAAGAAAATAACCTCAACAAGCTTGCCCCAAATTGGAAATGCATTTACACAATGGAGTCAAAAGTAAATAAAGGATTTGGATATATGTATTGAACATAGTAAGCATCAATGAGCGATATATGAGGGGTGCCAATAAAGCAAACACCATTAAAAGACATTTATATAGCACTAGTATGGGTGAAATGTGATACAACGAAACAAAGTGGGATACGTAGGGTGACATATGATGAGACGCACTAGAGTCCAAAATACACAAAGATGATAGAATACCTAAAATAGAAGATGATGAAAGACCTGAGTAAGACATGGATATAAACGTGACAGTATGATTAGAAGTAAGATACTCTCTAAAAGACTCAAACATCTAAGAGACTGACACAAGTAGTGATGATGTGCTATCAATATTTTCTAATGATGTAACAACATCAATTAATTATAAGGCATGAAATGGAGGACATAATGGCTAAGGATGAAGTTCTTATTGCTGAAATGGTTGTTTCCGAAACATTTTATTGCTGAAAGGGTTGCTATTATTTTGTTATCATTTATGGGCATTGAGAATTCCAATTATTCTTCTCTTCACAGAAATCACACATACAAAATACTAACTTTGACTATCGTCTATATTGATTTAGATGAGAAGAACATTGTGAGACAACAAATACGTCAAGAATAATAGTCACTTTTGACCCATTATCAACCGAAAATTTGATTTTGAGTCTCTTATGCAATAAGATCATGAACTACTAAATCAACAATGCAAAGAGAAGATCTGTGAAGAACTATTTCATGCACTCCTTCAAACTCAGAATAATTGCACCGAGCATTTCCCTCGTAACAATTTAATATTTAAAGACATTCAAATATACAAATTCAGTATAGCTAATTAATCCCACAAATCATACATAACAAAATAAAAACCAATATATAAATATAATTCTATTGTAGAACATGAATATCATACTATAACTTGTATTTCTTAGCTTAGTTAGATTGAGTAGGGTGAGAATTAAATATGGTTCTAGAGAGATATATATATATAGGTAAGATTGATTTTAGAGAGTGAAAGTAAAACATAAGAAGAGTCAATGAATATACAACTTTTCATATAAGATTTTATTTATTAAATTATGGTCCTCAATATTTTATATCTTTATCAGTAGCCCCCATAGTTCTTATGAAAGTCAATGAATGAGAACTCGTTGTCATGAAAAATCTTTATCAGTAGAATAATCCCTTTTGCTAAAGTCTGATCTGCTTTGAGTTAGATGGTCCCCTTTTTCTTGATAACACATCTTGTCCTTGAATCAATGCAACCATAATAGTGCTTCGAATATATATTGTTTCAAGATTACTTAACCATATATTTTACATCCTCGAATAAACCTGTAGATATAACCACTTCGAAATCGACTCAACATTTCTCTCAATGATTATAAACGTTCGAAGCGAAAATAGAAATTGCCACTAGGCCTGTCATGTGGCAGGTGTCAAGCTCTCCTCTTTACGCAACCATTTGGTATTCCACCCAATGGTTCCTTCTAGCTCTTCCACTTATTTGACTTCTCTCTCTCTTATTTCCCCTCCATAAATATTTCTATAAGACACTGTTTGTTTCACAAACGTATTTTTAGAGAGAGAAAGTCTATTCACACAATAAAGTTTTTGGTTACCTTCATCTGAATCTTCAATTCTAGGCTACAACCACCGGAAACTCAAGTTCACCACCCAACCTTCAAGTCAGTATATGAGAAAGCATCCAAGAACTAAAAAACCAAAAGCAAAAAAACATAGAACACTAATCTCCCCAGAAACAAAGAAACCCTTTTTGGTGCTTACGATTACTTCTGTATTAGTTAAGGGGCTGAAGAATATATGGCCTCTGGATTGATAAGAAACGCTCATCGTTTCTTCATTGAAACAATACACTACGGTAATTTTGATCTAAATCTAAGTTCTTTTGTATTTCCAAATTCATAATCCCAGAAAAAACCTAATCACCAAATTCGCCTCGAACTTCACCATTACCACCTAAGTCAACACCTCGAATCTCTTCTACAACACCCACTCCTCGAATTCACTGTAAATTAACCCAAACCACATCTACTTCAAGAAGATCAGAATAAAATCCATATCTTCTCAGTTCTGAATCTTCTCGACAACTGCACAAAAAGACTCCTCAAGTCCAGCTAAAAACTCCTCTCCCTCAAAGCCTTCCTAAAAATAAAACCTTTATTGCTATGAGAGATGATGCTGACAACACTTCACCCTCTACGACCCAAAATATTGTAACCAAACCTTCAACATATTCTCTTCCCCTTAGGGAAGTTGTTGAGACAATTATAGAATCTCAATAAAATCTCTCAAATATAGAGCAAAGGGAACCAGCCTTGAATTCCAACCCACCTCAACTTATAGATGAAGCTTACGATGAAGAAGGTGATTCTGAAGCTACTCAATCAAATGTTGAGGCTGACATTGAAGATGAAGCATCGAAAGATGCTTAAGCTGATATAGATGATGAAGCCTCAAAAGAAACTGATACTAAAATGGTTAAGCGTGCTTCGAAAACAAGACCATCGAGGATAAGAGGAAGGAAAAACAAAGCTCCTATTTAACTTCCTGATGAGCTTGTTGCTTCAGTAGGTGTAAATTTGAAGCCACTCCTCCCAAAATACATTTTGGCACTAAAACAATGCCAGAGTCCCAAGCTGCTTCTCTGAAAAAAATAATGGGGAATGCCAAATAACATCACACTTAGATTTCCAAAAGAGGGAGACTCCACTTGACCGTGGAAAAGATGAGTTGGTGGTCTCTCTTGAGATCATCAACTGGGTGCTTCAATTTTTGTTGGATCCAATGATAGTAGAGTACTTCAAGCTCGTAGACCTTTACCTTACACAAGTAATACCCAACTAGTGGTTCACCCTCTTATCAGTGATTATTGCCTCCAGACTTGCTCAAATTCCTCTTTCTATCCAAGACTTCATCGTCTTGACCAAAATTTTGAAGAGACCTGTTCAAACTTTCTACTATCTCACTCTTGATGATGACCTTAAGATTATCGATGACTTGCTCGAGGCTGACAATTTTTGAAAACAAAAATATGTCTTCATAACTAGGGCATGGAAGAATGGAAATGAGATATCCAAGGAGAACCCATCACGACTTAACCTCGTCTGGAAGAGTAACAGTAAGCTTCTTTTCCCTTCCATTTTATGTTGTTGCTTTAAGTAATTTTCTTTTTTATTTATTAATTTTTGTGTTGTATCCAGAAATTTCGAGGCGATATAAACTTCGTCAAAAGGATGCAAAATATATTATCATCAAATTGGCCCCCCTATGCAGAAAATAAATGGGGAAATGGATTCCACTCAGCTTTTCTGCCTATAAACTTTCTCAACAACCATTTCTGGAGGATCAATGTGCAGGCTGATCTCCTTAGAAATCTGATGGAGCCACCAAATCCTATTATGTCCGTCAAAAGACTGGTAGCACCTGATTGCAAAGTGTTTCTTCATGTTCGAAATCCTATTATGTCCGTCAAAAGACTGGTAGCACCTGATTGCAAAGTGTTTCTTCATGTTCGAAATAGATAGGACGACCACCTTCCCTCAAAGAAGAAAGGAAAAGAGAATAAAAAACAGCTAGCACATATGGTGCTAGCCTCTCAGAGAACCCGATGCCACAGACAAAGGCAAAAAAAGGAAGGTAGTAGAAAAAAGCCTTCCTAGTATTGAAGAGAGGGTGGAGGCTGAGCCTTTAAGAATCGCTAAAGAAGAATAAAGAAGAAAAGAATAAGCCGACACATGACATGGATGCTCTTAAAACACACTTCGAAGAGGAGAAAATATTGTTGTGGAGGCTGTTGAGAACGAATGTGGAAAAGACATGTTGGTTGCCATTAAATGTCGAGGAGCAGAAAAATATTAAAATCCATGCCACATTTCCAAAGGCTAACCTTTCAGGCTTATGGGAGTTGATTCCCATTGAGAATCGACCCAATGAGGCTTTTGACCATGTGCCCAGTGATTTCTCCGAAGAAGCTGAGTCAGAAGAAAGTGCCTCGGAGCAAGGAGACTCGTACTTTATTTCAAAATCTTTTTTGTTATCATCAAATTAAATTTAACGCATCAGTACTTTATTTCCTCTATATTTATTTATTTTTATTGCACCAATTTATAATTTTATGAACCAAGTTATGTTCACCTCAAACTGCAACACATGTCATGCCTAAACATAAAAAAATTTCATATGAAAACACATGTCATTTAACACCTGCAAACACAAATAGTGCATTTATAGATTATAGAACTTCAAATAATACAGTGCGTTTAGAGAACGTAGAACTTCGAATAATATAGTGTGTTTAGAGAACGTAGCATTTCGAATAATATAATGCGTTTAGATAACGTAACACTTTGAATATGGTTGTTTCTTTGGAAAGTGTTTATAAGAAACGTTTGACACATAAAAAAAGTTACTCTTCGTCAACAACTTCAAAGATGATCAGTCTTTGACTAGTTACCAAAATAATTCAAATTCTTATACTTAAACAACCATTGGCAAAAAAAACTTTTATTAATAGCTTCGAATATTTACATGACACCTCATTAAAACTTCAATGGGCCAACAGGCTAGGAAAAATTGTGTCAATTATTCAAAAACATTTCCAAAAGACAAAATCATTCCCATTAAAATTTTAGATGTTCTATATTTCAAGGATGTTGAAGCATCATCCCTTGCTCATTACAAAGGTGATAAGAACCCTGTTTTGTTCTTTCCACAACCATATAAGGCCTTTCCCATTTCGGAACCATCATCCGGAGGTGCTTATCCTTTGTATGAAGGAATATTTTCCTTAAAACTCTATCACCAAATTTTAAATCCCTCCTTTTTACCTTTGAATTATATTGACTCATCATAAGAGTTTGATAATGAGTCGCATTCAAATGTGCTCTAACTTATTTTTCCTCGATCAGGTCCAAATCCGCTCTTTTTGCTTCGTGATTCAGGTCCTCAGAATATTAAAGTACTCTATAAGAAGGTAATATAGATTCTGCAGGACTAACAACATCCATACCCACACACCAATGCACAAGGAGTTTCTTGAGTGGTCTCTCTATGTGTTGTTCGATAAGCCCATAAAACCTCTTGCAAATAGTTAGGCCATTTTCCTGCAACCCCTGTCAAATTCTTCTTCATGTCTTCTAAAATAGATCTATTTTTCACCTCCACCTGACCATTTTATTGGGGACGAAAAGGTGTAGAAAAACACCGTGTAATACCTCTTGAAGCACAAAAAGAAGCCATTTCTTTGTTGTTAAATTGAGGACCATTATCTGTGGTGGTTTTTCGAGGAATCCTAAAGAGACAACAAATATTATTCAAAATAAACTTAATAACATCCTTGGCTTTTGTTCCAGATAACGGTTCAGCCTCCACCCACTTTAAAAAAAAAATTCACTACCACAATAATCATTTAACGTCCTCTGGAAGTCATAGGCAACAGTCCTACCAAATCTATTCTTCATTTGTAAAAAAAGGATGGCCTCGTAAATGGACATAAGTGTAACTTCAGGTTTGTGAATAGAATTGGAAAATCACTAACAAGTATCATAGCCTCGAACCAAAATTTTAGCATCGTTCATAATCGAAGGTCAATAATAGCCTGCCAACAAAACTCGACGTGTCAAAACCTTGAATCCATAATGTGCTGAACCCTCACCATCATGCACCTCTAATAAAATCTCCTGAGACTCTTGTTTATCAAAACAACGCAACAATGGTATACTCAAATATTTTTTGTATAACACCTCATCCAATACAACATAACTGTGAGCTTTATACTTTAATATTTTAGCCAATTTCACATCTTAAGGCAACGTTCCTCTTAAAAAGAAATTCAGGATATCAGTTATCCAATCACTTCAAATTAAATCTGGTGTGATAAATATTTTTTTTGCATATTTATATTGCTCTGACCTTGTTAAAATCGAAGGACTCTCCTGTAACAATATTCAAGGATACACATCTCTGTAAACAATGGTTTCCAAAGAATCAGCAACTATATTGTACCCTCGAGTAATATGTTATACAATAACATAGTCAAATAGAAGAGTCAAATTTTGAAGCTCATGAAGATACAAAATTAAGTGATCTTTTTTAGCTTCGGAAACACCGGTCACATGATTTGCTCCTAATTGTGAATTTATCTCTAAACGAGTTGAAGTTTCCCCATAAATGCTCGCAAGCCTTAAACCAACTAATGCAGCTTTATATTCAACTTCATATTCGATGTATGAAAACCAAATTTAATAGCTTGAAACATTACCTCCCCATATGGAGCAACCAATTGTACTCTTGTATGGGATCCCAAAATACTAGAACCTTCATCAGTTTGAACCACCCACATCAAACTTTCTAGCAAGACCTCATTGTCTATCTCCTCATCTGATCTACTTGAATAAAATTCAATAAGAAAATCGGCTAAGGCTTGAGCCTTGATAGCTGTTTGAAGAGAAGAAATGATATCAAAATATCCCCACTCTACTGACCATTTGGTCATCCTACAAGAAATTTCGGGGCATTGTAAAACATTTTGCAGTGGGAATGAACTTCGAACCACAATAGTGTGAGCTTGAAAATAGGGACACATCTTCCTAGCAGCCACCACTAAATCTAGTGCCAATTTTTCAAGCTTCAAATATCTTTTTTCTGCTGCCAACAAACTCTTACTGACATAATAAACTGGCTTCAAAATTCTTGAATCTTCACTTATCAACACAGCTCTCACAGAACAATCTGCCACTACAATATACAGAAAGAGTTTCTCTCCAATTTAAGGCTTAGAAAATTTCTATGGTGATGACAAAAGTTCCTTAATGCTTGAAAATGCTACTTCACAATCCGATGTCCACGTGAACTTCTTTAGTCTTCGTAATACTTGGAAAAAAGGAAAACATTTGTCCAAAAACCTAGAAATAAATATATTAAGAGCAGCTAACCTTCCTGCCAAGGTTTGTACTTCCTTAATAGTTCGAAGTGATGTCATTGGTACCAAAGCCTTTAGCTGCTCTAGATCATCTTCTATCCCTTTTTCACTAATAACGTACCCTAAAAAAATTCTTGATCGAACTCCAAAGGTACACTTCTCGGGATTTAGCTTTAATTGAATAGCTCTTAAGTTCAAAAAAATCTCCTCTAAATACTCCAAGTGTTTATCATAAGTTGTGTTTTTCACCAACATATCATCAATATACACCTCCATATTTCTTCCAATCTGAGAAGCGAAGGCCTTTTCCAAAACAGACTTCCCCTTCGAATTCGCTAATAACCTGAGCTGTGACCCATATAAACCCAATTACAGTTTGATCTGATTGACAAATTTGACGTGGATTACGCATCTTATCATAGGTTGACTTGAACATTACATTTGCAGAATTTCTTGTATCTATTAGAACATGTTGAATTTTTATCCCGACTAATTCTACTCAAGTAACAACTGCATCTTCATGCGGTCCTGCAATACCTCTCAAATCAACCTCAACGAAAAGAATAAAGGCAATGTCCTTTTTACCATATAGATGTGTGGTCATATTCCCTTCTATCTGATTAGTTAAATTGACCACATTTTTATTCCTAGAGCTATTAGTATTAGCATCTAATGTGTTTGGTACCTTTAATCGACTGTCTTGGCTTTTAACAAAAGAAGCTAACTTTCCATTTTCTATTAAAACTTGTACCTCTTTCTTTAAATCAATACAATCAGCAGTATCATGCTTAATATCATTATGATATTTACAAAATTTGTTGTTACGCTCTTCTCGTGGTCTGCTTATTGGAGCTGGATTTTTAAAACTCACATAACCTTTGGATTTTTCATAGATAGAAGAAACATTTTCAATTAAATATACATAGTACTTTGGTCTCACCCATACATTCGACCTTGGCCTATCATACTTATTGGTTGATGCTCATTGAAAAAAATCCCTTCTGCTCGAGGAGGTAAGTTATGATTGACCTTTGGACGTGTTGGTTGATAATTCGAAGTGTTTTCTTGATTATTTTCCACATGTCCATAATTATTTTGGCTGGATCCAACTCCACCTCGAACCTGAGTTGACTCTTCCACTTTAATCTGATCTTCGACTTGTGTCATAAGAGCTCCAAAAGTTAATGCTTTCCTATTTTTTGTTTTATTAGTTAAATCTCCTGGTAATAAACCTTGTCTGAAGGCTGTCATTGCCACTAACTCATCACAATCAGCTAGCCCTGCTTTTGTTAAAACAAAGCGCTTCATATAATCTTTCATTTATTCATCCATAACCTGCTTACACTGTATTATAGTGTCACCATTATCGCATTTCTTTGCTACCCCTAAACTATCGTCGAAAATCTGTATAGAAGTCCCTGAAATTAGCAATGGAACCCTTCAGAATCTTGTTGTACCATTTCAATGCAGTTCCGTTAAAGGTCTGATAAAATGCTCTACAAACCAACCTATCATCATCTTCGAAGTTCATCATATAGTTCATAAATTTTTCGATATGGTCATCAGGATCTTGAGTCCTATCAAATTTTTTGACCTTTGAAATACCAAAACGCTTCAAAAGTATAATGGACTTAATTTCAGCAGTTGAAGGTGAATTTCTTCAGTCTACTCCTTGTACATACTGATCATCTCCTCTCATTCCCATACCAACATATAAATTCCGATCATTTTCACCTGTGTAATGGTTAGATGTATTCTCCTTGTACCATTTTGATTCTTTTAAACAATAAGGTACACTATCATTTTTAGATTTTCTCTCATTGCGCGATTTTCGAGGCCGACTTCTTTCTTCTTTGGAAGATCCTCGATAGCCTTTTTACCTAGATGATCCCTCAGATTTCAAACTGTAAAAGTCATCACCATTAGATTCAATATACCTATGCTTGTCTTTTCTCTCCTTTTCGCAAAACACGATACTCTCTATCAGATTCAAAATAGATTTTCCTACAATCACTTTGAATCTGTTGAGTTGTATAAGATCGATCAGATTGACTTTCTAACTCGTATTTATCCTTTACTTTTCGCAGATCAGACTTGATCCTTCTTGATTAAATTTCATGTTGTCGTTAAACATACTTCTCATTTAACACCATGATCTTATCTAACAGCTCATTCATTCGAGTTTCGATGTCTAAGTGAGTTTGACGAAATGGAATTGACTCATCTTCCTACCTTCTCATCCTTGTAAATCAGATCTTAATGTCTCAATTTCCTTTCGAACCAATGGATCATTTTTATTCATTGGTTCCATTATCGATCCAAAATAGCTACAAAGAATTGATTAAGAATAACTAAAACGAATCAAAAAATCAATTTCTTATGGATTTTTATCACGAAATCAACATACCGATCAATGATCTCCCACTGTGGTCGCCAATTTGGTGAAAATTAAATATGGTTCTAGAGAGAGAAAGAGTGAGATTGATTTTAAAGGGAGAAAGTAAAATATAAGAAGAGTGTTCACAAGTGAAAGTGTCTTCTTCATTAAATTCAGTCTTGGCCATTATATATAGGTGTCAATAATTAGTGTAACAGAAATAACTACACAAAGGTTTAATTGCATGTTAGTCATTTATCTTTATATAGGACTCTAAATATATCCCTTAACTATACAACTTTTCATATAAACTTTTATTTATTACATTATGGTCCTCAATATTTTATATCATTATTAGAGTATACAGACTCTCTAAATGATCCTAAAGTTATTTTTTTGTTTCATACTTAGCCAATTGAATACCGATCGGCCAAGTTACTAAGTTATTAATCCAAGTGATAACCTTAGCGTCATCATTTTCCATCTTTCAGTATTTATTTTATCAGTATGTGACATATTTATATATAAGGTAGATCCTCACATATATTTTCAATAAAGAAAGTTCTTCATGACATAGCAATGGGAAAAGTTTTTTGAATTAAGTGTGGTACTAATCGAGTGTAGAAGGTCATATTTTCCTATCATATTTGCAATAAGAATCTACAAGATCTAATCAAATAAAAATATATAAATTGAACTTAACAAACGAACCACCAATATTAGCGAAGATGAATAAACAATCAAACAAAATATAAACATGATACCAAACCAAAGATATTAAAAGAAAATTTTTAAATAAAATAGGATCAAAGCACAATATTAAATCGAATAGGCTAGCAAAATACCATATCGAACATAATCAAAGCAGAATACCAAATCAAACAGGATTGAAGAATAATAATAAATTGAACGGGATCAAATTAGAGTACATATCAAATAAAATCAAAGCTATCATTCCCCAATCAAATACAACAAGGATCGAATAACACTCTCATGCCATGAGAAACAAAAGATTACTATGATTTTATTGATTAAAATTGTGTATCTTATAAAAATAAGATTACTAGGAAAAATAAGATTACTAGAAAAAATAACCAACATATTATAATTCTAACAATAAAAATATATCATGATTACTCTCATATGCGTATTAGCCATTCTAAATCTCTTCTTTATCAATAAATAGCTTATTAATAAAAAAATATTTTTTTAATTGCTTTACATCCCAAAGAATATTTCCCAAAAGGTTTTAAACAATAATAGAACGATATTAAATTTTTATATGGAAAAACACTTCTCCCATATATATGTGTGTATAAGTAAACATAAATATGCTTGTGTCCTTAAAATTATATTTTTGGTAATCTTCTAGGTAGAATAAATAATTCCAAAATTACCTCTTTTGTGGAAGAGTGACCAGAAAAAGAATCCTTCACAACTTTGATGAGTATATTGTAGAACAAATCCTGAAGCACTTAAAGATTGAATAAGAGTTATGTATTAAAGATGCAAAAACATATCCCAAATCGTGAACTTCCAGAAGTGTAAACATGGTAGAGAAGAAATGAAAAAAACATAAATTTGAACAAAAGAAACTTTTACATAAATAACAAGACTACTTTAAACAAAATGGAAAAAATAATCTTACTCAGAAAACATAGGTATTTTTGTGCGACATTTTGACTTTAAAAAAATAGTAAGAGCCTCAATATTTAGGAGGAAAAAATAATCGTTATGATGAATAATCTAATTCGATAGAGGTAAAAAAAAATCAGGTTTGTGGTAGGATACTTGCGTATTAGTACATTTTTCCCGTGACAAATCGTTTTTTAAAACGATTGAAGAAAGTAAAATCACAAAAGTTGGTGCAAATATAAAACATCAACAACTCTAGGGTTGAAGGGCGTGAAAACATTAAAGTAGTATTCACAAGTGAAAATAAGATAACTTTTTCCAAATTCGTATGTTCTTGAAATGAATATGAATTTAGTTTCCACTAATCTTTTAGTAAAAGTTAGAATTTATCATGATTACAAATTTGGAAACCTAGTTTATTTGAGGATGTTATATTTATGGAACGGATACTCATGTGGTGGCATGGTTAAATTATGTATTGGTGATTTATATATTAATAAAATAAAAAAATTATTCATTTTTCACGTATGATAATCAATTTTATGGCATGATAAACTTTCACATATACATCATAGCACGATTATAATAATTTTAAAAACTGGCCTCATAAGTTATGATATAAGTTCATACAAAAGTATGTTATGTATTAAATGAAGAAAAATTAAGAAGCCTTATAAACTGTAAAAATATTAGACTTGATACACACCGATATATGTGTGTTAAATGGTGTTTTCGCGTATGAGATAAATATGTTTCATTTTCATAGATGAATACTTTATGTATATTTTTGTCTATTTGTTTAAACACAATGATAGAGATTTTATTATTTTATAAAAAATTGAGGTTGAAAGTAAATTGACACTAAGATAAAAATAATTTGTGGTTGTTAAGGATTAAAATATCTCTTAACTAAATATTCTAGGTTTTACAAAATGCACAAAGTAATCCATCAATATAGTGTGCCTCATTTTATGTAATATTAAGGATTAGCTGAGGTCAGTGTCAGGTTTTAATTGAGATTACCAATATCATGGTAGTAAAGTTTAGGTTGTTTTCTCACCTATAAGATGAAACTGTTTTACAACATGTCATATTATTAATAATATTTTCTTAAGAAAACTAAATTATCTTTATATGGTTAACATGAGGGAAAAACCAAAAACTGGATTCTAATAGTATGAAGGTGTTTAGCATTTTGCAAGATTATATATCTAAAAAATAAAGTTTGGTTCAAAGTTCATAAGATGTATCTTTGTTGGTTACACAATAAATAACAAAGTTTATAGTTTGTTAGAGTTGGATTATACTCTTTTTATTGAATCTAAAGAAGAAATATTTTTTGAGTGCATGGTATATGATGATAATAATAATTAAACCACTATGAAAAATGAGTAAAATACTTCACAAGAAGCACCTTTAATTGTAAAGAAATCTTGTGACCCCTATAAGAGTCAACAAGAAAAATATTTAAGGGTCTATGATCCAATGAGATAGACTCTCAAAGGATATATTTTAAATGGTAGAATAAAGATGTGAAGAAATCCTCCATAATATTCTAGTGGTACTTTCATTAGAACATGACCGTGAATATTACAAATACGTTCTATCATCTATTAGTTCTATAATTTAGAAAAATGAAATAAATGATGAAATAGATTCAACAATATGAAAATACTCTTTGGAATTTATCGATTTTACCTTCAGGTTCAAGATCAATTAGTTATAAGTTGATATTTTTTAACGAAATTTTATACACCCGGTACCATTTATGTATTTAGAGAAATATTGGTAGCTAAGATTATTCTAGTTTATTTAAAGAATATATAAACTTACCACATATGATCCAATTGTTAGAACCATTAGTATACGAATTGATTTTATAATTAAATCGATATACAATCTTAAGATTCATTAGATGGATGAAAATGTGTCATTCTTAAATAGAGGTCTCGATAAGAAAGTCTACATGGAGTGGCCTGAATGCTTTGATCTTTCAAGAAATAAATCAATAGTGTGTTTATTGTATCGTATAAAACAAACACCTAAGAGGTATCATGGTATATGATGGTCACATATGTTTATTTGTACATGATTTATTTATATTCATTAATGATATGAAAATGATTACTAAAACAAAAGGGGTTTTGTCTTCAACATCGAATATGAGGATCTCGATAAGGTATACACTATTTTGGGAATATAACTACTTAAAATAGTAAGGTTTTTCCTAACTTAAATCCCATTACATGGAACATGTAATTGATAATTTTAAACATATAAAGTTCAATAAAACATATTTTCCTTTTGATCCTAGTTTAAAATTTTAAGGAAAATATGATGAGTGGTGGCTTAGTTGTAATATTTCTAGTGTTATCTAAAGTATCATGTATACGGTTTTTATGTACTAGGGTATATACTTCATTTACGGTTAGTAAATTAAGTTAATTGACTAGTAATCCAAGTATGGACATTGGAACATTATTGGAAAAAAATTTGGTTCTTTGAAAAAAAGAGAAACACATGTTATAAATATCTAGTTTTTATGGGGTGTTTGAGGATATACCTATATAAATTGGATCACCAGACTAACCGATGACAAATAGATGATGATATGGTTGTTTACTTTTACGGTAGGTTTATTTCTTTGGGTTAAAGTAGAAAACATGTATCCTATTTGTATTGTCATTGAGAGTTATACACAAACATTGAGATTATTGTGACTTATAGAAAAACAAATCAGTTGGATTATCGTAACAAGAGTAAAAATTGAATGTAAGATAATTTAGTTTACACTTTTATATGTTATTTAATGAAAATAGACTAGTTGGTTGCAAATTCGTATTTGAACCATACTTAAATTGAAAAAAAAATATATGATATACATAAGATCTTATATGAAACGAGCTTCAATTAATATGAAAATATTTTATTTTAAACGAACCTTCATTTTAGTAAATCAAAGAGTTTTTCAAGACAATCATAGTACATATTGAACAATTCAACGTTAAGTTTGGTTAAATCAATATTAAGATAATATTTTTCTAAGTTGTGATACTGAAAAAACTTGATATATATAGTACAATTCAGTTACTTCATTAGCCATATATGATGGGTTTTAAATAATAATCAACCCAATGAAATATTAAAAGGTTTGTAATAAATGTATTTAAGTTTTAGTTAGTTAAGGGTTTGTAATGTTCATATATTCATTTATGATATTAAAGTAAGTGACACATAAATGATATCATGATTTATTAAGGATGTACTCTCATTTAGTCTTGAGATGACTTTAGGAGGATATTATAAACTTCACAAGTTTAGTATTACTAGATTCATATTTAGTTTTGTATGTCGACTTACATTGTTTTTCCATAAATTATAGCAACATATTGCATGCTACCAATAATTTTATATTGAAGCATTTCGATGTAAATTTATGGATAAAAGATCTTATGTGTTAGGAACCAAGAATAATTAGATTCATTATTAATGGTTTATAACTTTATCATAATAGATATACCTAAAGAGTATAGTACATTATGATATAGAAAACAACAAAGCTATACATTGTATTAAGATAAAATGAGATAAGTAGTCTTAATCAATATCTCGAGATTGATGTAGAAATTCATAAGATACAAAATATTTAATATGTTTTCAAAATTAAAACCTTTGATTTATGCTCACATTTGTTCTAAAAAGTTATAAACATCATTTTCAAGATACTCAAGTATTTTAGAGATGGACCATTGGACTAGTAAGATATGTGCCCTTTGGTGTTTATAAAGAATAAAGCATTGCATGTTGATATTAAAACAATCTAACAATTAAGGTTATAATTTTTGTATCGAGTATTTATAAGTTAAGTGAATTTTGGATCAATTAGTCTGATTATATCTACAAATTTTATGAGAATAAATTTGTAGAACACTAAGTAAAATCTAATAAACAAAAAGACACTTAAGTTCCTTAGAGTCGTGGAAATTAAAAACAATGAATAAGAACATATTTCATGAATCATTTTATTCAGTTATACTTACATAAAAGAGAGATTCATTTTTTCCAACTTTCCTAGTTAAGTTTACATGAAAAAAGAAAGATTCATGTGGGCGTTCTTAGCCTATATGATATTAAAATTTGAGCGGGAGTTTGTTTGTAATTCAGTTTAGTTTAGGATTGTATTGTGTTTAGTCTCAATTTGTATACATTTTAGTAAAACAATCAATATTTATTTTTCTTATATTATCTTGTACAATTCTTAAAAATTAACAGTCTTAATTTAGTTAAGGTTAATCAATTATAAATAGACATGTTAAGCGGTTACATAGTCATGTGATTCTCGTGCTATATACAATGAGAGCTTAACGTTTATTTTAGATAATCGTTGGAAATATGATTGATTCATAAATGGTTACTCGTAATGTGGCTCAAATTTATCTGTCCTTCTTATTTTTATTAAAAATGATAATATATTTTGGTTTATCTGTTAATAAAATAGTATCTTTAATACGCAAATCAGATAGTAGGTTTCATACAACTGATTATCCAAGTGGGATATTTTAATGATATCTTAAATTAGAATTTCTCATTCATGTATATTTAGAGTATTCCAACTATTTTAAAATATAGACAAATTAATAAAATGTAATAATTAATAAGTAATTATAATTGGACTTGTATATGATAATATGATAGTGTCATATATTACTTAATGTAGATACCGCCTAGGTCAATATGTACAAGGAGAGAGGGTTACATTACCCAACAGTTAAGTTATTGGCTCTATGATGCTAATGACTATTTGAGATATGTTTAGTAGAAGAACTTCCCAACCTAACAATTTATTAGGACTCTTTAAAAAACTAATAGGTGAAGCCACACTCGTGACAAAAAATCTTAATGTTTGATTAATCACTTGTGTCTCAAATAAATGACTATGAAAGAACACTTATAATAACATGTTTTGCACACGATAATACACCTTTAGTCATGACGTTATGGTACTCGGACAACGTTCATAATAGATTTTGAAAAAAGAAAACAAGTTAAAAGATGTTTTTTTTCTTCTCTGAAGAGATGTATTTTTTCTGTGCTTTAGAATGTATGAATTACAATAATATATATATATAAACTAAGGTAAGTAAGTATGGTCAAATACATTTTTTATAAAATAGATAGTAATTGACCATTTAATAATAATAAATATATGTTAAATAACATGACTAAATATATGATTATTTGACTACAATAACTTAGTCTAACTAATTTAATATTATTCATTATTAAATTCTAACACTTCCTCAAATAGTAGACTTGCAATCCTAACTATGAATTATAAGGACAAAGAACTTTTTTCCAAAGTATTTGTCAAGACATCTGATAGTTGATGTGTAGAACTTACATATTTTGTAGCCATAAAACCATTTTAAATTTTATCTCTAATATAATAACAGTCCATCTCGATGTGTCTCAATAGCTGACGAAAAACTGGATTAGCTAAAATGTGTAGAGTAACCGTGGTATCACAGTATAGTAAAGTCGATCCATGGTGTGAAAATCCCAATTCTTTTAAAAGATATCAGAGTCATGTTAGCTCACAGCATGCTCTTGTCATTTGATGATATTCTGCTTTAGAAAAATAAAGATAATTGTCTTATATCATTTCAACCTCCAAAGTTTCTCATGGGGTCCAATAAATACATAAATTGTAGTAAACCTTTTTTAAGGGGTAACTTGCCCAATCCGAGTCACAATAAGCTTTTAGTTTGAAATTAATGTTCGAATATAAAAACAAATCTTTTCTATGAACCATTTTTAGATATTTAACAACTCGAAGAGTTGTCTCCGTATGCATTTTTCGATGATAGTGCATAAATATACTCAAAATATGTACGCTATATGTAATATCCGGTATTGAAACAGTCAAATAATTTAATCAATCGACCAATTTACTATACTAACTCAGATATTTTTATAAATCACCATTTATCTGATAATTTTATGTTGTGTTCCATAGGAGTATCAATAGGATCTAGCCTTAAAAATCCAACATCCTCAATGATTTCTAAGCATACTTACGTTGGGAGATAAATAATTCTTTCTTATAAGTAGATAGATCAATACCAACGCAGTTCTTCAATTTACCAAGATCTTTTAGATGAAAATGACTATGTAGAAATGTTTTAGTTGCAGCAATGCTAACAAGATGATTCCTAGTAATTAAAATATAATCAACATATATTAAGAGAGCATTATAATAATTTCCTTGTTTTTTAGTGATCATAGAGTAATCGGCTCGAGACTTTACGTATTATTAAGGTAAACCATTGTCGAGATGTTTGTTTCAAACCGTGCAATGATTTATGAATGTGACACACTAAATTATCCTCCCCTTGTCGTCGAAAACCTGGCGGTGGAGACATTAAATATTTTTAGCCAAATCAATATAGAAAAAAACATTGTGAACATCCATGTTATAAATAAACCAGCCAGAAAAAAGCATCAAAGACAAGAAGACATCAAACCAAGATGATTTTGACACTTAGGTTCTGCCTTGATATTCAATACCTTCCAACTTTTTGAATCCTTTGGCGATCAAAAATTCCTTATATTATTTCATTCAACCATCAAAATAATATTTGATTTTTTATATACTCATAGGAAACTAATAGGATTCTTGTTTTTTGAAGTGAAACGAGGGACCATGTGTTATTATTTTGGAGAGCCTAAATTCATGGTATCCCGCTATTGACGATCTATTACAACCTCTGAAAATGAGGTTGGTTCGATGACCTTAGTGATCTGAGCTATGAAAGATAGATGGGAATGCATATAAAGGTGATATGAAACAAGTTCTATCAATTCCTATCTCGTACCTTTGAATAGACCAAACAATAAAGAGGACGATTGGTTGGAGGAAACTATGAAGCATACGTAATCATAAAATTTTGTCGACTGATTGATATGGCGGCTGGAACGACAAGTTGGAGCTGAATTGAATTGATGAAGTATACTATGTGCAAAAGAATAAATATCTGATGAGGAATATGGTACTAGAGATGAAGGATCCGACAGAGATGGATCGAATGAAATAGAATGTGCAATTAGAGAATGAATAAACATATTTAACGAATGAAGAATCGTGTTTGTAAGAGGAGAGGATATGTCTATTGGAGGAACTAGTAGTGATAAATGAGAATCTGTATTTGGAATAAGATTAGATTATTCGAATTTCATAAAATAAATTAGACCATAAGTGGTATAGAAGCCTAACCTAACAGAAGAAGGTTAGGCTAACGCATAAAGAAATATAGTTTTATTGAATATAACATCTCAACTTTTGAAAACTTTTTTTATTGACAAACAAAAATTTGAAAACTTGGCGTCATTCTATTTGATTGTCGCTCTAACTTATTTTCTGAAATTTGAATAGCTCTCACCTATCAAGACACATAGCTTGGAGAAGCATGGAAAAATATATATTCAAGTTTAATATTCTTAAAGGAAACAAACAATAAGGTATATTTGAGGCTTCTATTCTACTTTATATTTGAGGTTGTAAATGTGGATTTCAAACCCTTTCAGTGTATTCAAGACATAGTAATACTTTAGCCCTTTTGAGGAGAATTAAGAAGTTTAATTATAACATGAGGAAGATGTTTTCAATCAAATGATGTTTAGGGTAGGAAACATCTTTATTTAGTTCTAGTCCATTTGATTAGTTATTTGGCTTTTCCAGTAAGTTGATTTTGAATTTCATAGGACCAGAAGGCAGTGGAGTTGGAGTTTATCATAAATTTTCCTAGAGTTCCTTTTATGGGCCATTGAAGATCTTCATGAAAAACTCAGAGTACTAGTTATTTACAGAATATGTCAAGTATTGCAACATGCTTAGAGGGTATGTTAGTAACATATTTATAAATTGTTTAGTTATAGGACAAGGTGTTAGATATAATATTGATTGATTAGGTTATAAGTATATGTAGAATTTATAAAGCTAGTTGTTTTCCAATTTTAGGTATCCAGCCTCAAGACTTTCCAACAAGAGATAACCTTTAATTGAGTAAGTTCCTAGTTTTGGTTGAATTGTTTAGTAGCTCTATATTTAAGTGTCCATTTTGTGATCCAGTCAGCTGCATAGTTTTGTTTCATATATATATATATATATATGTGTGTGTGTGTGTGTGTGTGTGTGTGTGTGTGTGTGTGTATTAGAGTCATGGCGGGAGTTACGAGTTTTCTGTAGCAATTAATAGTAGGGGCTAGATACTATGGGGCTATCGCATTAGCTAACATATCATAATATGATTGAATCAGTTTCAATATCTACGTATTTAATTCCAATTTTTTTGCTTAGAATAAGAACATATAAGAGAGCTCTAATTACAACAACGATTGGAGATTGCTTTCCATAAATATTGCATATAGTTGCAAATTTCTCCCTTGTTATCTCTAATTAGACTTCTGCCACTTGAACCATTTAATAGGCATGAACCATCTTAGTTTAGTTTAAATCTATTGGTTTTAGGTGGAATCCATTTGTTACAGTGGCTTTGTTAGAATTAGTTAGATTTTTAAAGCAGTTTTTGAATTACCATGTCGTAATTCTTTTTTGAGTAGATTAAAATAATCTACTTTATATATCATGTAGATTATTTAGTCTACCATATTGATAACTCAACATATAATAGGGTGCAAAATAATTCTAATATGGATAGTTTTATTAGTTGACATAGAACCAACAACTAATAATAAATTGTAGTGTCACATGAAACTGATTAGAATATCAAATAGTCCTGCAAAGTATTTCCAAACTTCCTAAGTTGTATTACAATGAATAAAGAGATTATTTAGAGATTCAATACCATTACAGAATTGGTATATAGAGGTAATACTGAAGTTTTTTTTTGAAGAATTGTATCAACTAATATTAATCATTTAAACAACCTCCAACGTGTGAAAGAACACATCTTAGGAGTTATGTTATTCTAGATTTTGTTTTAAGAAATTTGATTTAGTGTCTTTTTCTCTAATATTATTCCAGATTCCCTTAGTGTTGAAGCTGCCAAAATATGATAGATTCTAGTTAATATAATCCTTTTTATCATCATGTAAGGTTACTTTCTATATTTATTTCAATACCAGATGAAAAGACCACAGCCTTTAGCTTGGTTAAATTGCAAGGTCCAGCTTGCCAATTATTTGATATTTTGTCTTTTTATACCATATGTTATTTTCATCAAGATAAAGGGTGATAAGAGGATTCTGTTAAAAATAGTGTAAAGACTTATAGACCTGAAATCATGCCATGTTTTAGGTGAGTCTAGTTTAGTAATAAGACTTATTGTTGTGCAAATATTCCTTTAGGAGTTGTTTGGATTTGAAAGTATGCAACTATTTTTGCACACAGATCCTTTGAAATGATAGGCCAGCATGTTTGGTAGAATTTAGAGTTGAATCCATCAAAACCAACGACATTATTTAGGCTTAATGTTTTGATAGAATTTTGGATTTCCTCAACGGTGGGAGGAGCTATAAGTTTTTGGTTATCCAGGTCAGTTATAAGTCTATGAATAATGTCTTAAAGATTTTTAAGGTTTATAGTGTTGGATTGACATGTTAAAGAGCTTTAAAATGTTATTTTAATGATTTTCCTAAGATGGATTGGTCCTCAATCCGTGAGCCATCCTGCAAAATCCCATGAATCTTGTATTTTTTCCTTTTTTAAACATAACTTTGGAAGTTAGATGAGTTTTTATAATCATATTAAACTAATTAGTATCACGTTTTTGTTCCCAGTAAGCCTTTTCCCTAGCTATAAGGTTGAGATGAATTGGCTTAACTTTTTATAGTTTAATTTTAGGGTAAAGTACCATTTAAAACCCAAAACCCTAACTATTATCCACCTAAGACCCATATTTTCATTATTCTCAGAGAAAGACCTGTGTTAGTAAAATATTTACCATTAAAGATCCACTAATACC